>OX451737.1:342815520-344021188 GCA_948472305.1 Vicia faba | reverse complement strand
ATTGTTATTTATTAGGTTTATGCATGTTTGTATGCTTGTCTTCCTGAGACGTTTTTTTTATTAAGATTTTTGGGGTTTTGCTTGTTAGTATTTGAATCCGCCATTATGGGTGGCTGGTCGAACGACCATGGTGATCACCTGGCATGGGCCGGAACTCAGGTCTCATTTTGAGGTCCCGAGCTCACTGGTGTGAACTTCCTATCACGAGCTGGGTGTTCTACCATCGTGGTATGACATCGGTGGGACTCGTTTGAGTTTTCCACGCCGGGATAACAATATGCTCGTTAAAAGAGTGGAGACTTTCTTCTTTGTTTAATTTGGAGTGCCATGCTTGTACTTGGGCATGCCTATATGGTCGAGAAAAATGTGTTCGTTGTTTCGATGAGACACGCCGACTGTATCAGTGTCTTAACTATAATATTGCCTTAGTTTTTTGGCATTTCAAGGTCGAGCAAGTTGTTCCCCTTGCATGTTTTCAATATAGTATGCCTCATTTCTGTTTTGCTCGAATGCGATAGTATCTCTTGGATAACAGACTTGTTCCGCCTTTCTTCTTCGTTCTCGCGAGCTTAGACATGATTTCTGTTAAGGTGTTGCGTTCACGAGGAACATATGTCTTCCAGGTTCGTGTATTCACAAGGAACGTATACCTTCCAGGCTGGTGTGCTAGCAGGGACCGGATGGTTTTCAGGCTGGTGTGCTCGTGGGGAGCGGATGCCTGCCAGGCTGGTGTACTCGCGGGGAGGGATACCTGCCAGGCTAATATGCTCGCGGGGAGCGGATGCCTGCTAAGATGGTGTGCTCGCGGGGAGTGGATGCCTGCCAGGATGGTGTGCTCGCGGAAAGCGGATGCCTACTAGGCTGGTGTGCTCGCAGGGAGCGGATGTCATCCAGGCTGGTGTCCTCAGCGGGGAGCGGATGCCCTGCTCGATTGATGTTTTTGCGAAAATGGTTCATTTATGCGCTTCACTCATCGGGGAGGATGGTGAGGTCCTTTTTGGTGTGATGCCAAGCATTATTGGCTGTCACTTTCTTCTCGTATTATATGTACGCTTTGGCTTTGAGGAAAGATGGCATCTACTGTGGTTGGTGTTTCTATGCCAACTGCTTTGGAAAAATCACTACGGGAGCGTAGCCCTTGCTTGAGCAAGTACTTTTTCATATCTTTAGTCATGGACACCTGAACGGCTTCTTTGTTGAACCTCTTGATGTATGCTCGGAGAGATTCTTATTTTCCTTGTATGATTGCTTCTATAAGGCCTCTGTCATCGGATGACAGTAAGAGGCAGTGAAGTGCCTTGAGAATATCTTCCTCAACTGCTTCAATGAGGTGATGGATTCGTTGGGGAGGCTTTTGTACCAAGACATTTCCCCTTTTCTCAAAGTTGTTGGAAACAGTCTGCACTTGATGGAACCTCTGATACCACAGCAGTCAAGCAGGGCATTAACATTCTTGATGTGATCGTCAGGATCAATTGTCTCATCATGTATTCCCAAGTTTTGTGGTTTTTCTAGTCCGACGGAGAGGAGAGAATCCATGATGGCCCAAGATAATGGACCGCGGGGGTCTTCCTCGTCGCTCCAGCCTGGTTATGATGGAGAATAGTTGTGCTCCCCTCGTCATGGAGATGGGCTCCTCAGTATGCCCTTCGGTTTCTTAGCCACTGAGGAGAGTTGGTCCCTAAGAGGAGAAGTGTGATCACACTTCTTAATGCCCAAGATACAAGTTCTTTCTTGCTCCCGGCATTGATCCTGTCATCGAGGAGATGGCTGTGTGATCTTTGTCGGTGGTGCCTCCGCTAGGGAGACTTTGATCGGTGAGAATTTTCCAACACTCACATCCTCTCATTTTGTTGGCGGATTAGTGAGTTAGTCTGGTTGAGAGCTGCGAGTAGGGCAGCCATAGCAGGGTCGGTGTTGGGAGGAGTCGGGATTGCCTGGGTGTTCTCTAATGCTCCTTCTTGAGCCTTCTTGATCTCGTGAGTTTCGATGTCGATGTCTTCATCCCCGTCAAAGGATGGGGAGGCAGTGCGGACGTCCCTTAATGGGACAAGATCTTCAAGAAAGGGCATCTTTCCCTAGTCATCTGTCTTACAAGCAGGAGAGATTATGTGTTTGTGAGCATTGTCGTCTTCATGAATGGCCATGATCGAAATCTTGAATATCTGCTTTGATCTTTGGTTTCCGGGGAAAGAAAGATGAGGATAGTATGTTTCCCACAGATGACGCCATTGATCTTACCGGTTGACCAAAAACTAAAGTGGGGCCAGAGACTTCGACTTCAATGCTGGAATGGAGGAGAAGGAGGTGTACCTGAAAGGTACTCCGATGCTAAAGTCAATAGGAGCACAAAGAGATACAAGATAGAAAGTCTAGGGTTTTAGAAGTATGTGACGGACATTCCATCCATGTCCCTCAAATGTGTGAGGGTTTATATAATTCCCCCGACGCTTGGCCATTGGTCCTTATTTTTGGGCCTAGATATGCGGGTCCTCAAAAATATGTATCTGCCAGGACTTGGTCAAAACAGGCAGTCGTGCCCGTAACTAGTCGTTGGATCCAAGCAGGAGGTGGGTTATGGGAAAATGCGTTTGTACGTTTCCTACTTTTCTGCTCGAGTCGTGTCGGGAATATATGAAGGAATCCACCTCTTCGGGAAGATGCGTCTTAGATGTTCCCTGGTTGTCTGCTTCATGCGTGTCGAGCAGACTTGGAGGTGGCTGATGTGGGCATGCGTAAGAATGCTAAGAATTAGTCGTAACAGGAAAAGATATTGGTCATTATGACGGGCAGAGATGAGGACTTGCTTGTTTGAGTGGGAAGTTGTAGTCTCGTTGATCTCGGGGAGACAACCAACCACTTGTCCCTAACTGATAGGCTGAAGTAGTTGTGGAGGGCGGCGGTGGTCCTGGTTGTCATGGGGGGACAACCGACCACATGTCCCCGACTGAGGGGAAGAAGTATTGTTGAGGGCATATGTGGTCTCTTTAGTCCTTGGGAGGCAACCGACCACGTGTCCCTGGATGAGGGGCAGAAGTGCTGCTGAGAGCATATGTGCTCTCTTTAGTCCTTGGGGGGGAAACCGACCGCGTGTCCCCGACTGAGGGGCAGAAGTGATGCTGAGAACAGATATAAGAAGGTGATATATATTCCAGAAGACTTTTCATAGTAGTGTTCACAAAAACATCAGAGTCTTTAAGAACCAGAACCTTGTCTTCAGACATGTAGCAACAACTTATCTGACTAACAGTTTCTTGATATCTGAGCTAGATGCAAAAGCTTTATCTGAGAAGCACTAAATCTTGTTTTTTGATCTTTGGAGCAAAATCTTGATATATGATCTTTTCTTTATCTTGATTTCTCATTTTGAAGAAAAAGCTGATATCTGATCTTTAAGTGGAGATTCCTTTTCTAGACGCACTTGTGACTTCTGAAGCAGCAGCTTATCTGAGAAGTATGTGTGGTTCTCTTTCTGATGAACATTCATCATTCCTTAGAACTACTTATGTTTCTTCAGAAACCCGAGGAATAGTCTTTCTGAGATGCGCTAGGTATTTGAGATGATTCTTTAGATGACAATCTTGAATCAAATAGAATACTTTATCTGCACACTCAAGAAACTATTAGAACACGTAAATTGTTACATATAAAATATATGTATTATTATCATCAAAACTTAGAAATTATTTTGCATAACCAAATCTTGTTCTAACAATTTCTTTAATTAGATCAAGCACTTACCGCTGCGCTAAAAGCAATTGCTAATAGTGAGGGTGCAACTTTATTTCCTTATAGTATCAGCCCTCAAGGGCGACACCTAAAGCGAGGTTGTAAGCTCCCTCTAGGCACTATGGGTTGGGATGTTAAGCCTGTTTGAATCCTTAAGGGTGATGCTGGATTTATTTATCCAACAATCCCCCCCCCCCCAGTGTCAACCAGGGGGATTCGAACCCATGACCATGCTCTGATACCACTTTAACTGTATCAAGCGCTTACCACTGCGCTAAAAGCAATTGCTAGTAGTGAGGGCACAAATTTATTTTCTTATAGTATGAGCCCTCAGGGGATGAACCTAAAGCTAAATTTGTAAGCTCCCTCTAGGAACCATGGGTTAGGATGTTAAGCTCATTCGAATCCCTAAAGTTGACGTCAGATTTATTTATCCAACAAAGTTTATAGGTGGTTTCTCTATGATATAATATTTTTGGTATTTCCTATTTGAATGGTCTTTAATGGAGATTTTTAGCGATGCCTCAACAACTCTGAAAGAAGTGGAAGAGAAGTTTTTTTTGCTTGAAAATTGTTTCTAAGTAGATCAGTGGTGAGTTCATTCACTTTTTTAACTGAATTCAAAATCATATTCTCTGCCTTAACTTATAATGTGTCAAGTATTTTGTCTTGATTCTAGGAATAAATTTGGTTTGTGGTTTTCAGTGTTTCTCTTTGTGGTTTCTGATATGTTGATGGAGGTTATGTTTGTTTGAGATCTAGCTGAAATCCAAAGGCGTGAGGTTTTTAAATGTAAATTTTTGTCTCAAAACTGAAAATCCCAGTAAAATTTTTTTATCCAAATAAAAAATATAAATCAACCGAAGAATATCAAAAACTGCAAAAAAAAAAAAAGAATAATTTTGGATGTGTTTGGACAATCTTTTGTAAAAAATCGTTCATATCGGATTGAGTTTCAGATTGATTTTTTAAAACTGATCCAAACTGAACCCAACCACATGCGTATATTTTAATACTTACTTATTTTTTATTAACATAATAGATTACATTAATTTAATATTTATTATTCATTGATATTTAATTTAATTTTAAATTATTTATTAGTTTTATTGATTTATGTTTAATCATTTATTTGGTTCCAACATAATTGATTGTTTTGTAATTTTAAATTTTAATATATTATAAATTATATATAAATTAGATTTGTTATTTTATAATAATATTACACAAAAAATAATTTTTTACTTCGCTATTTAAAAATTGGTCTAAATTAAACAATGACTTCATCCAAAATTAATCGAGTTGAGAGTAAATTTATCTTTGAATGTTCACTTCCAAAATTTTTATTGTGAACCAATGATTATTTTCAATCCATATGTTTATAGTGACTTCATATTTTGATCTTTTGTATTTCATCATCATTTGTATTTCATGATATAATATCTTAGCATTTGAAATATCTTTTGATAGTTTGCTAGAGCATGTCATTTATTCCTTTCATTTCATGTAATTTTATTATATATTTATTCACACATGAATTAATTTGATCATGTTTCCGTATAAATGCAATTCTTGATCAAGTCACGTCACATGTTATGTGAGCATCTTTGGTTTTAGTTTTAGTGGTGATTTACTTTTCACCAAGCTAGGCACACACGTTTGCAGCATCAGGAGCACCATTGTGAAGTGTTGTATAATTGTGACGTTTTTTAAGTGACTCGAGAGTTTTCTCTTGCATTGCTTTTATCATCTTTCATGCCTTTGTATTTGTTATTGTGGTGATGTGTATTACATGTTATTTATGTTTAGTTTTGCATCATTCCATGTATATGGGTATACGTGAGTGCATATTCTTAGCAAAAATGCCTTTGTGTGATATATTAGTATTTGTATGATGAATGATACTTATCATGACTTATTTTGTCTCTTTTTAATGTTGTCAAAGGGTGATTAGCATATGCGAAGACAAAACTGGGATGCACATATTTAAGGGGAGCCTTCACGAAGTCACAAAATGCACCGTCGCAAGTTTTGACATCATGCAAAAATGCGAAGACGAAGTTGGGATGCACATATTCAAGAGAATCCTTCACGAAGACACAAAATTCATTGTTGCAAGTTTTGCCATCATAAAAAAGGGGGAGTATGTGAGCGCACTTGCCCATTATATGTTCTGTATAATGTCAAAACTAGGATAACTTTAGCATTTATGTATATTAGACGCTATGTCTGAGTTATTACGTGTACCTTTGCATTAGGGTACTTAGAATGCATATAGAACATGTTTGGAAAAGGTATCATGCATTAAAAATGAGTTTCGACATAAAAAACATGTTTATGTGTCGACACATGTTGTATGTATGTTGACACATGTTGTCTATGTGTTGACACATATGATGTACAGGTTGACACATGTAACCCATTTTTAAAGCATGTAGCTTTTGTTTCTATGTGTCGACACATGACCCTGAAGCTTTTTTGAAAAATTGCATTTTTTCAATTTCTAAGTTTCTATTTTGCCTCCAACTTGAACACCTATAAATACTTCATACATGTATCATTTTCAACTTGATTAAACTATAAACACTTATAAAGATTGCTCACCATCTTCAATCTCCCATATATGCATACACACAAACAACAAATTACACATAATTGTTTTTGAGATCCATGTAGACTTGTGTTGATAACATCCAATTTAAGTTGGTGTAACCAGTGTATTGATTTAAGAATCTTTGGAGGTTTGACCTTCAAGATCATAGTGTTGATTTAGGGGTTACACAAGATTTTTCAAATATTGGATTCGATTGAGTGAAAGCTTTGAAGAGCACTGGGTTTTATCGAAGGAGTAGCGTGAGACGGTGAATCATTTAGAAATCTTGGGACACGATAATATGAAAATTCGATAGAGTGAAATATTTGAAGAACGGGGGTTCTTGCAAAGGAGTAGAGTGAGAGAACGAATTAATTGGTATTAACGGGATACTTGGTCGATCAATGGAAGAGAAAGAGTTAGAATCAACATCAAACATTGAGTTTGTAAGATTGAATTGCTACATTTCTCTTGTAAATAATTTTTTGCAAAGTAAGATTGATTATCTCAATTCTAAACATAATTTGGGGAAGATGTAGGCATAGCAAGGACGATTGATAAATTTACTAAACAAATACTTGTATCCTCTCTCCTCTCTTTCTCTCTCACACTTTTATATATTTTCTTTAGCAAATTGTTAAATTTGATGATTGTGTAATTGATACATATAGAAAAATATTTTGATTGTTATACTTGAAATTGCTTTGTTGATTATATTACAATCAATTGGTTTGTAAGTGGTATTTCATATCAATAAAGTTCAAAGGAAAATATGAAAAATTGATTGCACACCAAGTGTTCGATAATTTGCTAATTTACGTTTTTATTAATAATTTCAATGGAAATAGGTTTACATTGTGATTGTAGTAAAACAATTGATTGAGAAATCATTGTATTAAGTTTCTTATCATTGAATTGTATTCCATACGGTATACTACACATATCCGATTTTCCAATAATCAATTCGATTTAGACGACTTTTTGATCTAGGCTAAAACTTCTCCCTGCCTTAGTTTTTCATACTATTTTCAAACCAAAAATTTCAAAAGAGAGTTTTTATTTTGAGGATCTATTCACCCCTCTAAATAAATTGTCGTTGTCTACAGTTAGTTGATAATAGAGCTCTTAACTGACTATAACTATGTTTAGATCTTAGGTAGTTAGTTGATAATAACTACGAGGAAAATCAAATTTGTTAGTTACTTGAAAACCAAACTGAAATCTGAAAAGAAATATATTTGTTTAGAAAACAATTATCCATATTATGATAACTAGTAACAAACCCGTGTATAGGCATAAGGATACGTGTATAGGCATAAGGATACGTTTTTGGATGGAATGTGGTTTTAGACGCGTATTTGTTTGCAGATTGTATTAAAAAATAGTAAAAAAATTCATTATTCAATATTTGAATCAATAGTCTCATCTTTTCTGTTTCATATAATTTCTACGATATGAGAAAACAAAATTTATTAAAATTTTATTGACTTGTTACATAATTGGATCCGTGTTTCATTTTTTTCCGTTTCATATAATTTTCACGATATGAGAAAACAAATCTTATTATATATATTTGGATCAATAGTTTCATTTTTCTCGTCTCATATAATTTCCATGATATGAGAAAAAAATTATTAAAATTATATTGACCCACTATATATTTGGATTAATAGTTTCATTTTTTCCGTTTTATATGATTTCCACAAAAAACTAGCAAAATTTATTAAAATTTTATTAACTATATATATATATATATATATATATATATATATATATATATATATATATATATATATATATATATATATATATATATATATATATATATATACTTTATTATTTCAAGAAAAATTATATACTACTATATTTTTATTTATAAATTATAATTAGTTCGAAAAAATTTTATTTAAATAAATCTTAACCCGTACTTCGTACGGATATACGTACTAGTTTGATTTGAACACTCGAAGAGCTAAGAACAATGACAAGATTTAATATCTTTGTTTACATGATTTTACCTCTTTACCCACTTCTAAAATGATTTATTTTAAACATGATGAAAAACAAACTCATATAGAAAAAACATAAGAAGAAAAAGAAACAAAATGAAATCATTCAACAAATCTTGAAAAATCAATAATATAAATAGTCACACAAGAAAAGATGAAATATAAATCATGAAAAGTGATAAAATTTACCAATAATTTTCACTGAGTTGGATCCAAGTGGCAATGTGTTTTTCTATTAGAACTACTGAAAGCACACAAAACAAAAACATAAAACGAAACTAAAAAAACAATACTAAAAAGGGAGGCAAAGAGTCATAGTGAAGTTTGCAGAAAATTGAAAAAGTCACACAATAACCATTTCGAATCCGACACTATCAAACTCGCTGTCGAAAATGCATTGTCGGCATCACATATCTATCACCAAAAAATCACAGACTCCCATAAACGCCAGATCTGCCACCGTCTCCCCTATTCTGATTGCTACTTGATTTCCCCTTCTTCATTTCACTTTGATCCATGCTTTCAATTTTTGTTTACAAGAGAGATGGATTGAGATTTGTGTTCAAAAAAGAAGTTGAAAGAAAGAGAGATGAAACATTTTCTTAATAAAGAGAGTTGAAGAAATCCTTTGGAGAAGAAGAAATGCAGGGCCAACAAATGGAGAGAGAGAGGGTTTCAAAAACCTTATTGAATATGAAAGAGAGAAATGCAAAACCAAATACAACTGTGATGTGATGATACATGGATAAAAGAGAAAATTTGAAAAGTGTAAATATTTATAATTGATTTGAAATCAAATAGTCTAAAATCCAATTCTCATCATACATACTAGAAAGAAAGTAGAAGAAATAGAAACTAAAGCAGTTGATACATCTAGTTTGATTCAAAAAAGTATGTTTTTTTACTCAATTTGTCTCAATTTTTCATAGAGAGTTTCTCTTTACACCTAGTAGAAGTGAAAATCATCTCTGAAAAATTGAAAATACCCTTCGGAGATGCACTTCCGAACGCACCTATCAAAATGTTTCAGATGTGCATCTCCGAAGACACCATTTTCCCAGGTTTTATAACATAAACGTTGGATTTGAAATTCTTGAGGTAGTTTCAGATATCCACATTTGAAACATTCTTGAGGTGATTTCAAAAGTGCATCTCTGAAACTTCCTCTGTTTGTGTCATTTTTTGTTTACAACAACATAGTTATCCATACCAGATAAACGGATAAATTATTTCGAAAATATGAAATGAACATAACATTTCGGACATAACGATTATATTAGATGTTCAAACATATGGAAACATAATTTAGTACATAAGTTGTTCGAAAAGTGTGTAATGTAAAAATATTACATCAATTACAAAAAACAATACATAACATAGGCTACTGCTACTGCGTATGCATGATCCTCACCCCTGTGACCTCCTATGCTGACTTACTGCGCCGCACTAGATGTCTCCCTAACCATCCTCCCAACTATGACAACCGCCTCAGGACCACTCTCTCGATGATATCAGAATCCAATGCCTCGTGTTCAAGTAGGTGTATCCGCTGACAGAACGACAAGAGATCAGTGGCATGGCGATCCTCGACCTGTTGTTTCTTCAAGATCTCTTCATGAGCTGACCTAGGTGGTCGTCCAGGACCATCTGATGTCATGATAGGATGTGACAAGTTAAAGAACCATGTCACGTAACCCTCATGTGGCATCAAATGATTCTCCCAATCATGGAAGATGGCATCGAGATCCCATCGGACAATGGTGTCGGGAGCATCCTGAAAAAATAGATCTCGGTATCATCTGCACAAAGCCAAACTGCCAGATACATCTCTCCGGAAGATATCTGGCCATAAGATTCGACCCACATGCTAGCCACCCAGAGTATAATGAGATGTGATCGAATGGGACAACATCTCTGTAAACCTTAAACGAAGCCCATTTGATGTCATCATGATTAGTGCCGTCAAAATACACATGGTAAGGCGACACCTTATGATTCCCTATATGGAGGACATACTTTGTAGCCCTCTGCATGTCGCCAGTATAACCAGGATTAGGCTCGAAACTATGAATGCGGTGGAAGTGAGAGATTATCTAGCTCTGAAATAGAAAGCATAAAATATGTAAGTACAAATTATAAAAAACAAATTAACGGTAAAAGTTGAAATGAAATATACCGTGAGGAGTGTGCAAGAACTAGTGAGCTGTCTCACCTTCCACCTTGAAGCTTCATTCAGCTTCTGGTACAGGTATGCCAAAATGGCGGCTCCCTAGTTCCACTCATGAATAATACTCAGATCCATAAAATATCGAAGGTACGTCACATCTACGTAGTATGCACTTTTGTCCACAAAGAGGGACATGACAACCATAAACATGAAGTAACACCGTAAAGCACAATCTCAGTGGTACTGGACAAAAACTTCATCACCATCATCCTCGACCGCTGCTGCTGCAACCAGATGCTCCTCATATAGATCCTTTAGGTGCGCGAATTTTGCATGCGCCCCATTTGTGATTCTGTAGTCCTCGACTGCCTTATATGAGTTAGCACTCAGATACTCAGTCTGTTTGACCTCCCTTGTCTCAAACGATTGTTCTTATCCTGGTTGTCTGCCATAGTCCTGAAAAATTAATTTAAATTGTTAAATAAAAAAAATAACTCAGGCAAGAGTTCAAATGTGCACATCCGAACCTGGTCCAAGGGGATTTCAGATGTGCACTTTCAAAACCACCTGCAAACTAATTTTCAAGAAGCAGCGCAACTTCTTCTTGCAATCATCCAAATACAATTTTTTTTGTCACCCAAACACCTAAATTTAACTATTCTAACAACAATCTACACAATGTCATTGATTCTAGCTAACCTAATAAACTATTATAACATTGCATAATGAATCGAATGGAAATGGAGAAAACTTACACAAATTTGGAGCTCTAGGAATGAGTTGAAATGACTTGAAATGACTTTAAATGGGGGAGATGAGTAGAAATGAATTAGTGCTTAGAAATTAAGGGTTTTGGTGTAGAAAAGTGAAGTTTTTGAGTTTGAATGTAAATGGGTATGTTCTATTCACTGTTTTGCAAATGACATAATGATTTCGGAGATCTACATCCGAAGTCATTTTTTTAAAATAAGATGACTTCGGATATGCATATGCGAACATACTTATTTTTTTTGGTCAAATATAATAACTTTAGATATGCATATCCAAAGTAAATATAATAAATTACGTTAGTGATTCATTTGAAGAAGCACTTTCGAATTGTGATAGTATTTTGAACAATTCGCCCGAGGTCAATAAGTATAAAAAGAAATTTTGTTTTTCATATATGTCAAAATTAAAAATAAGGGCATAAATAATTTTTGTAGTTAGAGGTTGTTTTGGTTTTCCACAATAGTTTTCTCTTATTTTTTCTTGAAAATTTCCTTTCCTTTTTCTATCTCGTCCTTAGCTCAAATAAATAGAGATGGTAGCACCAACCACCATTGCCACCCTGACGCTAGAGTAACACAAACAACTTTCTTATATTGTCTATGTTTACCACTAAAATCAAACCCTTTTTCGACTCTCTCCCACAACGACCTTCACTCCACCAAATCAAACAAACCCACGCACACATCATCGTTTCAGACCAATCCCAATCCCGTCTCATCCCTCACATTCTCTCTTTACTTTCTCTCTCTACATTCCCACTCTACTACTCCCTCTCCGTTTTCAACTCAATTTCCTCCCCAACAGTTTTCGCTTTCAACTCCATCATCCGTTGCCACGCCAAATCAAATTCACCTCCTTCCAACTCCATCAAACTTTACTCCTCCATGCGACGTCGTTTCCTCAATCCCAATCAACACACATTCACTTTCCTCCTTCACGCATGCACCAAAGGGAGAACTTTCACGTCCACGTCCACCACTACCTCAGGTGTTCAGGTTCATGTTCATGTGATCAAACTTGGTTACGCGCGCCATGTGTTTGTTCGAAACGCGCTTATTCATTTTTACTTTGAGGGTTTTTCAACGACTGAGTATTCCAAAAGGGTTTTTGATGAAGATACGGATACCCTTTGCAGTGATGTTGTCACGTGGAACTCCATGTTGGCTGGTTTGGTTAGGAGAGGAGAGGTTGGTGTTGCGGAGAAGATGTTCGATGAAATGCCGCACAGAGATGTTGTTTCTTGGAGTTCTATGATAATGGGGTATGTTCAAAATGGGAACTTGGAAGATGGGTTGGAGTGTTTTAGGTTAATGAGGGAGAGAGGGGTAAGACCCAATGAGGCTATTTTGGTTACTGTGCTATCTGCTTGTTCTCAGATGGGTTTGTTAGGGTGTGGGAGGTTTATTCATTCCACGATTGAATCTTTGAGATTTCGAATTAGTGTACCGATTGGAACTGCTTTGGTTGATATGTATGCAAAGTGTGGTTGCATTGAAGAGTCGAGAGTTTTGTTTGATAGTATGTTGAAGAAGGATATATGGACTTGGAATGTTATGATTTGTGGGTTGGCTTCACATGATCGTTCAAAAGAAGCACTTGCGTTATTTCATGAGTTTATACGTGAGGGTTTTAGTCCGGTGAATGTGACTTTTGTTGGAGTTTTAAATGCTTGTAGTAGGGCTGGTTTTGTTGGTGAGGGGAAGCGTTACTTTAAGTTGATGGTGGATGGTTATGGAATTCAACCGGAGATGGAGCACTATGGGTGCATGGTTGATCTTCTGGCTCGTGCGGGATTAATAGATGAAGCGGTTCGGTTGACTGAGACAATGACTGTTGCACCGGATCCTGTAATGTGGGCAACACTGCTTGATGCTTGTAAGATTCATGGGTTGGTGGAAATGGGAGAAACAATTGGAAATAAGTTGTTAAGGTTGGATCCGACGCATGATGGTCATTATGTGCAGTTAGCTGGAATCTATGCAAAAGCAAGAAAATGGGAAGATGTCGATAGAGTTCGAAGGTTAATGGTTGAGAGAGTTGCCAATAAAGTTGCGGGTTGGAGCTTAATTGAAGCGGATGGTAAAGTTCATCGCTTTGTTGCAGGAGACAGAGACCATGACTATTCTTCAGACATTTACAGAATGCTTGAAATAATAGGACTGAGGATAACTGAAGCTGGTTACTCACCAGAACAGCTATCCTGTGTAGCATGATTTAGGAGAAGAAGGTGATCAATTTTCCAAGGAGGGGAATGAAAGGGAGGATTTAGTTACCAAACATTTTCCCCGCACGGCCCATGAGATCATTCAAGATTATTTAACAGTTCTGTCAGTAGGATGAATATCAACCAAAACTTTTTTAGTCAATTAGGTTTCCTAAGGAAGGGATTTATTGGGAGGGATTATTCACCGAAACTTTTTTAGTCGAGACTCATAAGATATAAATTAAGTCAGCTGGAATCTATGCAAAAGCAAGAAAATGGGAAGATGTGTTTAGATTTCGATGGTTAATGGTTGAGAGAGTTACCAATAAAGTTGTGGGTTGGAGCTTAATTGAAGCGGAGGGTAAAGTTCATCGCTTTCTTGCAGGAGACAGAGACCATGACCATTCTTCAGACATTTACAGAATGCTTGAAATAGTAGGACTGAGGGTGACTGAAACTGGTTTCTCACCAAAACAGCTCACCTGTGTAGCATGATATAGGAGAAGAAGGGGTTGATTTTTCAAGCAAGGGAATGATAAGAGTTTAGTTACCAAATCATTTTCACGCATAACCTGTGAGATATCATTCAAGATATAGTTCTATTTGACAACCATGTCAGTAGGATTTTCATCCGGGTGTAAGGTCTTTGGTGCTCTTTGAAGAAAGGGATAAATTTTCCAAAACATCTTTACTCAGTCAATCAAGTTTCCCAAGCAAGGGATTTATTGGGAAGCATTATTCACCAAAACTTATTCAGTCAAGACAGTTAAGATAGAAATCACGCCAGTTGTATTTAACAATTCTGCTAGTAGAGTTTTCATCTGAATGGACGGTGTATGGTGCTCCTGGATTTTGCGTTTTTCTTAGACGTGAAATATAGTTTTATTTGACTTGGGGCTTCTTGTGTACACAATAATCAAGTTCCGAGCATTTGATGATCAGCATTGGAAAAATACTTGTATAGGATAATCATCACGAGAGATATTTATTTAGGTTTGGTGTCACTTAAGGCTGGAGCATTATGGTTCAAAGATTAAAATTCTTAAGATTTGGTTTGCTTAGTGATGGGTGATATTCAATTCTTCAAAATCATCAAAACTATTTCAATGGAATTTGAAGGTATATTTTTTCTTTGTCTAGGTTTTGATCTTTCAAGGCCATTTCTGTTTTTGTCTCTGCTGATATGGCTTCAAAATAATCTGCATCGATGCTGGTCATAATCTGGTTGATAACTTTCAGGTTTAGGAGAGCTGAGTCTTAACTTCTTAGAGACATCTTGTGCTTAGGATCTTTCTCTTCTATTCTAAATTATCATTTCTTTTAAAAGAATTCCTGAATTTCTTTGGCATACAGGGTTGTGTGTGTGTGTAATGTTTATGTGGTGAACACGTAGTCGATCAGACGACCATTGGTCAAGATCACTTGGGCTACGAAGCATAGCAGCAAACCACATATTCTTCCTCTTCAGTACAGTTCATGGATTTAAGTGTCTCTCTCTATAGTTGCAGTGAGTTTTTAAGAGTTGATTATGTTTGATGATTCAGATGTTTATAATTGATTGCTGGTGGCATAATAATATGTTTTGGCCAACCTAGTTGTTGAAAGTTGTGTTGTCCATAGTTTTCATCAAGAGGACGCTGACATGACATCATTTTCGTGAGGTTTCTTTGGAGAGAAAATAAACACGTATAATTTTTATATTAGATAACAGTATCAACAATAGTTAATTTACTGTAACTAAGTTTTGTACTTAAACTTATCAGATTCATGAGTATTATTTGAGTGTTTGAGCCAGTAACACTGTAAAATTCACGTATGTTTCTTTTTTAAACAGATTCACGAGTTGTTAACTATTTATCCCCGTCTTATTTATAAAATACAATTTATATTTTAGATTCATTCATCGAATTAAAAAAAGTACTTTATCTCTTATAAATAGGACTAGATGGAGAATTATACAACATAGAACATAAAAGTTCAAGGCAAAATACCCTTTTTAGTCCTTTAACTTTACCCCAAGGTCCATTTTGGTCCTTTATCTAAAAAAAGTGTCAAACTGGTCCTATAATTCTTTCAAAAGGACCACGTTTGTCCTTTCCATCCACTCTGTTAGTCATGTTTAATGGCAGCGCTTATGTGGCATTACACGTGGGTTTAGAAAAATTGCATAAGTCAGTTTGACACTCTTATGTGGCATTACCACTCATCCATTGCATGTTTCCTTGAAGGTGAAACCAGACTTCTCATCAGAGGTAAGTTTCTGCTTTCTGCAAGAATTCTATTTTCATAGTTAGGGTTTCCATGAAATTCGTCTCCCTTCTCTGAAATTCATCTCTCTATTTAGGGCATTGTGTGTAATGGAGGAAATTCTTAATATTACGATACACCACAGTGGTCAATTTGTTAGTGAGGACTTGAGTGTGTATGTAGGAGGTGAGATTGCTGATTTGAGAGTAGGTGCTGATATGTGGGGTTATTTTGAGTTATTGGGTGCTATTAAGGAACTAGGTTACCCAGCCATAGAGAAGATATACTATAAGGATCCAACTGCTGGAATGAATCTGTTGTTTGATGACAAAGGGGCCTTAGAGATTGCTGATCTATATAGGGTTCATTTACGTGTTGAAGTCTTTATTCAACACCCATTGTCACAGCCTGAGTATGTTGATGAGAGTGAAGTTATTTTAGATGAGATACCCCTGAATGTAATGGAAGATGATGCAGTTAGACAAAATGAGGTAAGTGAGGATGCTGTTGGACAGAAGGAGGCAAGTGAAGATGTTGTTATACAGAAGGAGGCAATTGAAGATGTTGTTGGACAGAAGGAGGCAAGTGAAGATGTTGTTATACAGAATGAGGCAAGTGAAGATGATGTTGGACAGAAGGAGGCAAGTGAAAATGCTGTTGGACAGAACGATGATGATAGTTCTGATGATGATAGCTCTGATGATAGTAGCTTTTCGTAT
Source organism: Vicia faba (assembly GCA_948472305.1). NCBI lineage: Eukaryota > Viridiplantae > Streptophyta > Magnoliopsida > Fabales > Fabaceae > Vicia > Vicia faba. The sequence goes on along the minus strand of OX451737.1, from coordinate 344,004,750 downwards.
GATAGTGCAAAGGAGGTTGTATTTGATGATGAAACGGATGACTGTGATACTGACTTAGAAGAGGAAGAAGGTATGGCAGAAGTAACTGATCTCTGTGAAACTGAACCAAATAAAGAAGATAGTAAAGGAAGTGATAAAGGAAGTGATAAAGGAAGTGATAATGAAAGTGAGGATCTTGTAAGTGATTGTGATAGTGAAGATAGCAATACTACCAAGAGAAAGAAGTATCCCATTTTCAAGCTTCTAAAGGATATGTCCAATTACAAATGAGAAGTGGGTACATATTTTAGTACAAAAGAAGATATCAAGGAAGCAGTTACCTCTTATGCAGTCCAATCTGGCAGAAATTTAAAGTACATCAAAAATGACAAGATAAGGGTTAGGGTTAGGTGTAAGGATGGATGTGAATGGGAAGGTTATTGGGCTAAGTTGGATGTTGAGGATACTTGGCAACTAAGAAAGGTGATAGACACCCATAGTTGTAGTAGAGAATATCATGTGAAGTTGTTGAAGACTAAATGGCTTAGCAAGAGGTTGCAGAATGCACTTAAAACCAACCCTAGATTGAAGCTTAAGGACATTAAGGAAAAGGTGCAGAGGAAGTGGAATGTGGGGGTCAACAAAACCAAGGCTATAAGGGCTAGGTTTGCAGCAAGAGACATGGTTGATGGGTCATTCTTAGGGGATTATACAAGGATTTATGACTATGCACATGAGTTGTTAAGATCTAACCCATGGTCAACTGTGAAAGTACATGTCCAACCAGCTCAAGAAGGTAGTGGTGTTCAGAAATTACACTTCAAAAGGATTTACATATGCTTGGCAGCTTGTAAGGAAAGCTTCAGGTTAAGTAGACATTTCATAGGGCTTGATGGGTGTTTTTTGAAAGGGCTTTGTGGAGGTCAAATCCTGTCAGCCATAGGCAGAGATCCCAATGATCAAATGCTACCAATAGCATATGCAGTAGTGGAGAGTGAAAACAAGGAAAGTTGGACATGGTTCTTGGAGCTGCTTATTGGTGATCTAGGTGGAAGAGAAGAGTGTCTCACATACACTTTTATTTCTGATCAACAAAAGGTATGACTCTATTGTTAATTCTCAATTGATTAGTATTTTTAATAATTAAATTCTCATGTTTATCTTGGTATTCTCATGTTTAATAATTAAGTTATATACATATCATGACCCAGGGATTATTGTCTGCAATGGAGGAACTGCTGCCTACAGTTGAACAAAGATTCTGTGTTAGGCATCTCTACAACAACTTTAGGAAGAGATTTCCAGGAAAAAAACTAAAGGAAATTATATGGAAGGCATCCAAATCAACTTACTACCAAGCTTGGGAAAGAGAGATGAAAGTTATGAAACATATCAATGGAGAAGCATACAAGCACATGATGTCTACCCCTCCAAGGTTTTGGAGCAGATCATACTTCAAGACTCATAACAAATGCGATGCAGTTCTCAATAATATGTCAGAATCCTTTAATAGTGTTATTTTGGAGTCAAGGGCCAAGCCATTAATAACCATGGTGGAAGAAATTAGGATATACATGATGGAGAGATGGGCTACAAACAGGATGAGGTTTCAGAAATTGACAGATGTAGAAGTGTTGCCAAACATTATGAAAAAGGTTGAGAAAACAAGTTCATTCACAAACATGTGGCTTCCCAGGTAAAATTATTAAAACAAGCATTTTTTCTGTGTTAGAATGTCTGACTTTGGAATGTCCATTCTCATCTTAATTTGGAATGTCCATTTTTCTGTGTTAGGATGTCTGATGAGCATATGTTTGAAGTGAGGCATCTGGAAAATTCTGCTGAAAAATTCACTGTAAACTTGAAGGAAAAAATCTGTTCATGCAGAAGATGGGAGCTAACAGGCCTACCATGTGTTCATTCACTTGCAGCAATCAAGAATAGGAACCATAGGATTGATGAATACATTCCTGATTATTACAGGAAATCTAGATATTTGCAAGTGTACAAACCTGTCATATTCCCTGTTAATGGCTCAAACCTATGGGTTACAACTGAGTACCCTGATGTTATGCCACCCAAATTCAGGAAAATGCCTGGAAGGCCAAAGAAAAGGAGGAATTTAGAGCAAGGTGAGCTAGATGGTACTGATAAAAAGATGAGAAGAACATGATTCATTATAAAGTGTAGCAGGTGTAAGCAGGTAGGTCACGACAAGCTTACTTGTAAGGTGCCTTCTACTAGTCAGACACATGTAGCTCAACCATCTCTACCACAAGCACCATCTGTACCACAAGCACCAGTGCCTTCTCAACCATCTCAAGCATCTGTACCAGTGCCTTCTCAACCATCTCAAGCATCTGTACCAGTTCCTTCTCAACCATCTCAAGCATCTGTACCAGTGCCTTCTCAACCATCTGTACCAGTGGCATCATCTGTACCAGTGGCATCTGTACCAGTGGCATCTCAAGCATCTAAGTCAGTTCCTGGTCAAGGTTCTCAGGCATCTCAATCTAAATCATCCAAAAAGTTATCAGTTAGAAGGCCAAATGCACCATTTGTCCCATCTCAAGCATCTAAGTCAGTTCCTGGTCAAGCTTCTCAGCCATCTCAATCTAAATCATCCAAAAAGTTGTCAGTTCGAAGGCCAAATGCACCATTTGTCCCACCAGGTCCAACAACGAGGTTAAAGGCATCAATAACTGTTGTAGGTCCAACAACAAGAAGGACAACACCAACTAAAAGAGCAGCACCAAAGTGGAAACCTTAGTTTACTTTTATGTCTGTTTTGGATTAGGATTGGACCTATAGTTGTTATGTTGTTTTGTTAACTTGGAATATTAGAATTGGTTATGTTAAGTTGTTTTGATCATGTAATATCAAGAAGGACAAGTTTTTGTTTTGACCTGTAATATCAGGTTGTTGTTTTGATCATGTAATATCAAGAAGGACAAGTTTTTGTTTTGACCTGTAATATCAGGCTGTTTGGATTGGACCTGTAATATCAGGTTCTTTTGTATGCAACTTAGTGGTATCCACCAACTTATAATTATATGTTTTGATTGTTACAGTATGTTACATTATGTTTTACATTGATACAAAAATGCTACTAGTTTTACAGTACGTTACATTGATCAAAATGCTACATTGATACAAAAATTGCTACATTATGTTTTACAGTATGTTACATTGATCAAAATGCTACTAGTTCAAAAATTCAAGTTGATACAAAAATTCAAATTCATAATGATACCATGTTCAAATTGAGACTGTGTTACATATGAATCTATTACAACATCATCCAAATTACCACAACTAACATAATAAAGAAGAATCTTTTCCATTTTTTCTGAGAATTCTTCATCTTCTTCATTTCAATTTGTAACTCCATTATCTTATGTTTCAGCCCATCCTTCCTTTCCTTTAGATGATGTATCTCCATCTTTGCTCCATCAAGCTCATTTTGCAGCTTCTCCAACCTATTATTCTGCTTCTTTATAAACTGATCCTTCTCATCCACCACATCATCAAAGAACCATTGAAAGTATCCACACCCAGATTCAGATGAACCCTGTAATGGTGACATCCAGATTCATCTCAGCTATTGCAGGAACTATCAGAACAAGAATATATGAAAACCCATTTTAATTTCATGCTTACCTTGTAATGACGACAACCCCAGAATTGCTTCCCAAAGTTTGTGACGGTGGTAGCCCTTCGAAGAACCGCAGATTCTCCACAACCACATATAGGTCTCCATCGCAACTTTCCATCTAAGCTTCCATCTCTATTGCAATCGTACGAAGACCGGATCTCTGATGATGCTTCCTTCATCATATTGAGGGAATTTCAAATTCAAAATGGGAAAATTGAGGATTTCTTGAACCCTAGAATTTGAGGATTTCTGGAACCAGCTTGAAGATGATAACATTCCATGTCACCTGCCACGCATGCAAACCAAACGTCCGTTTGGGCCTTTTGGACGGAAAGGATTCCTATGGTCCTTTTGAAAGAATTATAGGACCAGTTTGACACTTTTTTTAGATAAAGGACCAAAATGGACCTTGGGATAAAGTTAAAGGACTAAAAAGGGTATTTTGCCAAAGTTCAATATCTAGATTTCATGTCTTGTGACTAGAATTATAGGACAAATTGTAATGTAAATGTAACGTAAAACATAAAACTAATAAAGTCTTACTCAGAGGAGACCCTACCATGCCATGAATTTATTGCACTCAGTTACCCTTTTTGTGCAATTTTATGACAAAACACAACAAAAATAAAAATAAATCTTATAATTAAAGACAAATAGAATTGTTTTCTAGTTATTGTGATAGTAGGTGGTGGAGGCATTACTATAAAAAGTATCTATAATTACTATTAGAAGAAAGATTCAACCACGAATGGTGGTCGTAAAGAGTTTGACGGTAAGTATGCTATTTTGTACTAGTTAAAATTCATGGTGAAAAATTGGATAGCATGCCACATTTCACTAAGGTTAAAAATTCCAAATGTGGCGAAATATAGTCAGTTTACTTATCTCGTTAGAACTTTCAACTCACTTTTCGCTACTACCATTGAAATCTTCAATCCATTTTTCACCATTATTGAAATTTCTAGTCATGGTGAAATGTCAATTAACTCACTTTTTATCACGGTTAAAAATTTAAATCGTAGTGAATCCTTCGATACAAGCTACTAGTCACACCTTTCATTTGGGCGCATGAATCCTTCAGCACAAGGTTTTGGTCAAAACTTTCGTTTGGGCATTTGACTCCCTTCACGCTTGCTTCGTTTGGGCACATGAATCTTTCAGTACAAGCTACTGGTCACACCTTTCATTTGGGTATGTTTGGTTTCCTTCATGCAAGCTTCGTTTGAACATAGATCTTTTGCATGTTGGCATGAAGTCACAAGGCAGGGACCCCCTATGTACACTCCTTCGTTTGGCCACTTGGACCTTTGGGCACGCAAGCCTTTGATTGGACAGGACCACCTTCACAAGGTTTCCTTACACCCTGTGTCCCCTTCGAATCAGCATCTTTCGAATCAAACTATGAGCATCCCATTCGAAGGACATGCCTGATGGTCCATTCGAAGGATTTACAAGCCACTTTAAGGCATGTTTTTGGTGACCCATCCAAGGGTCACACTTTTGGCTCCTTCGAAGGAAGCACAAAAGTGACTCAATCGAAAGGCACTTGTTAGAGAAAAATAAAATAGTTTGTTTGGAGAAGAGTCTGGTAGAAGAAGAGTCAAAACGACAAAGTAAAATATTCAAAGATGCTTGCTGCCAAGTTCAGGTCTGGTACGTTGGCCAAAACGACTGCACAGTAGTCCTGAAGCACTCTCCCCTTCTTACACCAAAATAACATACAAGGCACTGTCTCTCGAAAGCTACAAGGAACAGGTTACTAAAATTGTTCAAATCTTTTGTTTCCCCTCCAAAAGCTTCAGGCAACCTTGCCTATAAATAAGAGGCCTCACAACACATCTAGAGAGGACTTTTTGGCCAGGGGAATGAATCTTGAAATTTCTCAAACACCATAAGTTCTCAAACACTTAAACATTTGTGAAAACACAAACCCAGAATCCCAAACACTTGTCCCCTTCGAATCTGAAGCATCCTTACATGTTGTTACCCTTCGAATCCAGCAAGAAAAATATTCCATTTGTTTTTCTCTTTCGAATCCAGTAGTAGAGACGCTACCTTCGCTCCTTCCCTTCGAATCCAGGGACATTATAGGCAACCACTTCAAGGTCCAGCACACGCTCCATCCTCCAGCAAGGTAAGTAACTCTAAACCTTGAACTTTTCGTTTACAGCACAACATGTAAATACGACTCCTTTTCGTTTCAAACATGTACATACTATTATTCATCTTTTTTGTTTCCACCCTTTTAATATTTTTCATGGTTAATAACCTTCTTGGTTTTTGTTCTTTGTACATTTAAACATGTTTTAAGAACTAACTTGGCCCTAAGGTAATGTGGGCATGGCCTTAGGCCATGTTGCCATTCAAACTCAAACGAAAGGAATAAGAAACAGGAAGTAGGAAACGAAGCTTCTAGCTTCCATACCAACCTCCAGGCCAAATAAAAGAGGCAGCCTTAAGGAACATCATGCTGGTTTCAGGCCCAGACGAAAGGGACTCCTTCATTACTTTCAACCCCCAGTCGAAGGAGACAGAAAGGCAGATTGCATCTTGCACTGGTTTCAGGCCCAGTCAAAAGGCACAACATGGTGGCCTCTAGATCCCAATCGAAAGGCACAACATGCTGACCCCCAGGCCTCAGTCGAAAGCCATGCCTTCACCTCTTTCAGGCCAAATCGAAGAGAGCCAGAAAGTGCAGAATCAAAGGGTCTTCTGCCTCAATCGAAATACCCTCATTTTTATTGCTTTTATTTTATTTTTGCCTTTATATTTTCATGCAATTCAATATGGTTGTAATAGTGTAAGATTTTCTCTTTCTGCATTTTATTACTTTTGTATGCTTGCTAGTAAAATAGGACATGTATGGCAAGATAGAAACAACAAGTAGAACACCCTTAATCAAAGACTAAATGCATGCAAATCAAACACACTATTCACACATGCATCCCTAGGATAATTTCACTTGTTGCCTTGGAAAAATAGTCATGTCCCTCGAATATGGGCGTTTTAGTAAAGACCCTCGATAAAAGATCATAGTCCCTCGATGACCCTCAATGTTGCCTTCGGTAAACGATCTAGTCTCTAAACGACATTGCTAAAACTTCCCATAGGCTGCCTTCTATAACTATACAAACGTCCCATGCCCGTCCCTTCACATCCAATGGTGGGGCTTCTTACCAAATCAATGGTAAGATAGCAACATCTAAAGGAGGAGGAAAAGAATGTTTAAGACCTTTTGAGTAGGTAGGTTTCTCCTAGTTGCTCGCTTGCTCACAACAAAAACATTTTATACACCAACACTCTCATTTTGAAACATTTTCAAAAGACAACACTTTCTACGCGTTCTTATAGAAATGAGAACCATTACAAAGACACCTTTTCAAAATCACTTCCAAAAACACATTCCACAAACACTTCTTTGAACTATTTTTCAAACAACACTTTGTACATGTTCTTATAGAAACGAGAGCCATTACAAAGACGTTTTCAAAATACTTTCAAAACCAACACCACAAGCACATTTTCAAACAAAAGCAAGTGATCTAGCAAGCAACTAAAATCCCGTAGATAACCACGGATGAAAAGGGTGCTAACACCTTCCCTTTTCATAACCTACCCCCCGAACTCAAGAAATAATCTCGAAAGGTCTTTCCTGTTCTTTTCAACCTTTCCTTATTGGATAAAAGAAAAGTCAATGGTGACTCTTGCTATCTGCAATAATTGCAATCAAACGCAAAATACCCAAGCCAGTTCTCCCACCATATTACAGAACTGGAGACTCTGCTGGGGAATTACTTAAAAGTGGGGTTACCTTAGGGCTAGATCACTTTTACTTGATTTTCTTGTTTGACTTGCTTGCTTTACATTATGGTTCTTTGTTTGGGATTTGTTTTGATCCTCTACCCGGATCTGGGACACCTTTTTAGGTATGTAGCAATAGATTGTGGAAACTGTACGGCGTAGACCGATATGGTTGAAGCAATGGCCACGTTAGTGTGACACATTTGTTGGTACTGGTATCCCTTGTGTTGAATTGAGGAGAATACGGGGCCACTGAGCAGCGTCATGAAGCACCAACTGACTTTAGAACCTTAATTGAACAACATGGCCATTAGGAAGTAGTGAGATAGCTGGTTTCCATGGAAAGATGAAAATTGGTGTATACTCGATACCTCACTCATTGAGACCAGACTTTTTGGATATCTCGGCCGCAAGAAAAGATTGATTGATCTGAGACAATGCCTAAAAGAAAGGTTAGTGATATTGAGATCCCTTAGAACCCGGTTACTATTACTAGGACAGGTTGAGCCAACTAAACTTCAAGAGGGTACTTATCTATCAAACTCCATGCAAGCCTAAACATAAGGACTTGTCTGCTTTGTGTGTATATGACTATTTGTACATAACAACTTGCTTACTTTGCATACTTGTACATAACATCATGAGATCATACTATAGCATTTTCAGTAACCATTTCAAGAATCTCAAGGGTCTATGATGCTGGGTCCTGTTGAACCAGACGCCTGTCAAGGGGCAAGAAGATTTATTTTCCTCTAACCAAACGTTGTCAAAGATTAACAACTTGAGTCAAGAGCTATGACCCACTTGACATGGTGACTTAATTCTCGTGGAAGGACATCCACCGATATGAAGCTATCCAATCAAAGTTGTAAGTAACTTCTAACATCTTCTTGTGTTTACTCCGCGTGATCCTTGAAAGCATGCATCCACATATCATGCATCATATCATGACAGGTTTCTCCCATACAACTCTCATTATCTTCCTACTATTTATTTCAGTAAGATGGATATGGAACAAACGGTGAAGGATCTCTAGGCAAAAAATGCCCAATTCCAACAAATGTTCCTGACTATGGCTAAGGGGCAAGAGGACTTGAAGACTCTTCTTCTCAAAGACAAGAAGAAAAAGTCAAAGAAGTCAGTAGGCGTCCTGAACTTGGGAAGAAGACTTAGAGGACCAGTCAAGAGAGCTCTATATGTCTCAAATCCATCCAACGCGGGGAATAGTCATGAAGAAGATAACAATCTGGGGATTGATGAAGTTGAAGTTGACTACTCTGAGGAATAATATCCTCCCGCTGATGATAAATACAAACAGTTGGAGGATCACCTCAATGCTATGGAGATTCAGCAGATACCTGCTTAGACTTTGAAGAGTTAGGTTTGGTTTCCAGAGTGGTCATCCCACCAAAGTCCAAAATCCCTACCTTTGCCAAGTATGATGAGATCTCTTGTCCTAAAATTCATCTGAGGTCATATATCTGCAAGATTTAGCCTCACACTGCTGACCGGAAGCTATGGGTCCATTTCTTCCAAGAAAGTTTGGTTGGCACTCAGCTAGAGTGGTTCTATCAATTAGAAGGAACCGACATTCATACCTGGAAGGACTTGGCTGCTGCTTTTTACAAGCAGTACCAATACAACGCTGATCTTGCACCAACTCGTGTGCAATTGCAAAATATGACCATGCATTCCAATGAGGGCTTCAAAGAGTACGCCCAAAAATGGAGAGACTTAGTAGGCAGAATGCAACCATCCTTAACTAATAGGGAGATGATTGACATATTTATGGGAACTTTGACGGAACCTTTCTTCAATCACCTGATTGGAAGCTCTTCAGCCGGGTTCACCGAGCTAATACTGACCAGCGAAAGGGTCGGAGCTGGCATCAAAAGCGGAAAGATCAGGGAGCTACATCCTCTGATGCTCAAAAAAAGCCATACGATGGGAAGAAAGAGTCCAATGTTGTGTACATCCAAAAGGGTCATAACAAGAGCAACCACGATCAACACGTGGGGGAAATCCTGATCTCTAATCCTACACACGTTCAACAAAGACAGGGAAATAGGCGTAGGATAAAATACCAAGAAAGGCAGTATGCTAACATCAACATGCCATTGTCTCAAGCGTTAAAACATTTTCTAAAGGTGAAACTGATCACACTAAAAGATCCTCTTCAAAACCCCGATACCGTCTCTCCCAAGTACAATCCCAATGTAAGATGTGCCTACCATTCCGATAGCCCTGGACACGACACCGACAATTGTTGGACTTTAAAGAACAAGATTCAAGATTTGATTGAAGCCAAGGAGATTGAGTTCGACCCTCCAGAGACACCTAAGGTGATCACCACTCCCATGCCAAATCATTGAGTGTTCCAGTTCATTTTGAATTTTTCAATTGTAATCTCTTTTGTTATTCAAACACTTACCTATTAATGTTAAAAATTGTTTCATTAATGCATCACATATGTTTGTCTTGAATTCATCCATTTGTTTTCATTATATTTAAACTGTGCCATCTTTACTCCTTTTATAATATTCAACTCTTGCTAAAAGTTACAAGCCTTTAGAGGGAGGATGACGAAAAAAATATCATCATCTCATACAGTATGCTTTTGGATAGACCTTGCTGACGATGTACATGCATTTATTTCAATTCCTAAACACATGAGTTATAAGGAGGATAATCCTTAGTCAACCCCCTTGAGCCTAAAAAGTAGGAGTTTTCTTTTTTACACAAATTGAAACCTTTAATAAAAACTTGGGGCAGGGTAGTCTTTCAGTTAATTTAAACGCGCGTTCAGTCACAAACCTTCACTTCGTATACAATGAATGACATCAAAAACATTCCCCTGGAATCAAAAGACGGTGATGGTTCCCTATCAAATAGACAGTCATTATCTCTCAAGAGAAAAGCCCACTAAGTCAAAACCTACGAAGGAGACTTAAGAAAAACTGGGGCATCTTGCCGACTGTAATCTCAAAAACAAGAATAGTCAGAAAAAATCAGGGATAATAAATAAAAAGAGGTCAATAATAATCCTCAACAACATGGAAAATATGGCAAAAAATAACTGCTTTCCAACAAACTTAACTTGTTTGAACCATCACCAAAACGTCATTCCAGAATCGATTGGAGTCCAAATGCACAATTAACTGAGTTTAGGACTGAAGGACATCACGAAGAACAGGCGAGTACAAATACACTTTGAGCCTTATCCTTTGTTTCTTAAACCGTGAACCAAGCCACGTTATAACCCTTCAAAAGTCCTAATTGAAGCATGGGTTAGTTCGAAAGCATACTGTTACAAAAGGTATCTAACTCTTGTAAGGCTTACTCCAAATTCTGAGTTGAAATTCATATTCTTACAAAACTCTTTACTTGCTAAAACGCATTTTCAAAACTTCAAGACAAGCATTCACTTTGCATTATTTGAATACCACTGTTTGCATATAGCTATTTGTTTGACAAGAAATAAATTCACATGACAAATATCCAATGAACGAAAGCTCTCTTGGTTGACAAAATGTAATGACACTTCCAACGACAAGTCTCCTATTAAGCAAGGGGGCATGACATGATCATTGTCTAGCACATCTGGGGCAGTCAAGTCAAGATTCTAAGAAACCTTTCAAGAAGTGCTGAGTAACCAGGGACAGGTATTTATCTGAATCCCTTGGGGCATTAAACGTGAATTCCAACAAAGAGTTGCGTATGGTCAATCAAACATTTCCTAGAAATATTACAAACACTTACTACTAGGGGCAGTGACAAGTGTCCCACAAAGTCCTCTTCATAGGGTGATCCCCAACCAGAGTTTTAATCTCTAAAAACTTCTCCCCAACTGAGTTGATCTCAAGAATCCTCAAGGAGTTATATCAAAAGCACCCCTCTAGCAGATCGGCGACAAGGTTTATTTCCCCAACAAACAAAAATATTCCCCATTTTGAATTTGCCTCATAGACTGTTACAAATCCATGGACCACAATTCCTCTTCCCCAATATACTGTTCTACAATCCCCAATAGCTACCCAGTAGATAAATGGACAACGAAGACTCCTGAACTCTTTTCCCCAAGTGGAAATCAACACTCTCCAAAGAATTTTCTTGTCAAGCAAAATCAGCATTCCCCAATGGAATTCTCCTCAAACAACAAAACAGGATTCCCCAGCAGAAACATTCTAAAGCAAGGTTTGAAGATGTGCATGCACTTCATCCCCAACGGCCATCCGAAATTCAGCTTCTCAAAGCGCCCCAGATTTTGTCAAGGATTTATTTTCCAAAGACAAAATTACATTCCAACAACATTTCATGCATACAACATAATCTCATTTACTTTGAGAAAAATCATTACGCCATGCATTTCACCCATCATGACATTACATACAACTAATTCTTTATCTTTTCAGTAAAAGATCAACAGATAAGTGTCATTAATTATCTGTAAAATTCTCCAAGACAAAATCAAAGCTTGGATTTCTTCATCATCTGTTGAGTTAGTAATCGTCCAAGATTCCTTCATTATCTTCTGAGGTAGTAATCATCCAAGATTCCTTCATTATCTGTTGAGGTAGTGATCGTCCCAGATTCCTTCATCATCCGCTGAGGTAGTAATCGTCCAAGATTCCTTCATTATCTGTTGAGGTAGTAATCGTCCTAGATTCCTTCATCATCCGCTGAGGTAGTAATCGTCCAAGATTCCTTCATCATCCGTTGAGGTAGTAATCATCCCAGATTCCTTCATCATCTGCTGAGGTAGTAATCATTTCAGATTCCTTCATCATCCGCTGAGGTAGTAATCATCAAAGATTCCTTCATTATCCATTGAGGTAGTAATCGTCCCAGATTCCTTCATTATCTGTTGAGGTAGTAATCGTCCCAGATTCCTTCATCATCCGCTGAGGTAGTAATCGTCTAAGATTCCTTCATTATCTGTTGAGGTAGTAATTGTCCTAGATTCCTTCATCATCCGCTGAGGTAGTAATCGTCCAAGATTCCTTCATCATCCGTTGAGGTAGTAATCATCCCAGATTCCTTCATCATCTGCTGAGGTAGTAATCATTTCATATTCCTTCATCATCCGCTTAGGTAGTAATCGTCCAAGATTCATTCATTATCTGTTGAGGTAGTAATCATCCCAGATTCCTTCATCATCCGCCGAGGTAGCAATCATCCAAGATTCCTTCATCATTTGCTGAGGTAGTAATCGTCTAAGGTTCCTTCATTGACTTTTGGAGTAGTAATCATCCATGATTCCTTTATCATCTATCACAATCAAGCTTCATACTTACAGATTGATACCTGAAACAAGAAAGGACAATTATCTATGAATAAATTGATTGTAGATCAACTCCCAAAACAAGATAGGGTGACCATCTACATGATAAACATTTCTCTCCAGACCTCTACTGGTTCAGTTTAAATCTCTCAATGGTTTATCCTGATTCTTTCCCGTAGACATTTTCTCTAGTTAAGATAAATCACCCCAAGATTTGTTCTGATTCTTTCTAGGCCTCTGCTGGTTCAATTTAAATCTCTCAATGATTTATCCTGATTCTTTCCTGTAGACATTTTCTCTGGTTCAGATAAATCTCCCCAAGATTTTTTCTGATTCTTTCCAGACCTCTGCTGGTTCAGTTTAAATCTCTCAATGGTTTATCCTGATTCTTTCCCGTAGGTATTTTCTCTGGTTCAGATAAATCACCCCAATATTTGTTCTGATTCTTTCCAGACCTTTGCTGGTCCAGTTTAAATCTCTCAAGGTTTATCTTGATTCTTTCCGGTAGACATTTTCTCTAATTCAGATAAATCACTCCAAATATTTATTCTGATTCTTTTCCAGTTGAAGTCAAATTTAGACTTAATCTAATTTCTGTCAACAATCACCTTTATATGGCATCTATAATCCCATCTCTGATAACTCTCCGTCATTTCTCCAAATGGCATATGTAAGCCCATTCCATGCATAATCAACCACCACATCATCGAGTGCAAATTTCTGGGCACTCTAGTATTCAATCATCTTTCACCTTCAAGTCACGAATGGTAGATTCACCAATCTAACTCTTCAGGTTTAAGAAGATTGAACAGGGGCAACTGTTGTACCCTAAAATTTGCCCTCTCATTTTTTAAAGGCATTTCTCACAAGGATTCTCAAGGTTCAAGCTTGCACAAGTACATTGGAATTTTTCAGTACCAGGATTAAAAGGAAACTGTAAAAATAGGAAAAACAGATAAAAATAATATTTTGACAAATTTGGAGAAAAATAAGTGTTCTTCAATTCAGCTCCTTCGATTGGCCTTTTGGTCTCTTTCAATGCAAGCTTGGTTTGCATCCTTCGTCTGGGCGTGGGCCTCTGGCACGTTGGCCTGGATTCACAAGGCACAAAGCCTCCTGTAGTTTCCTTCGATTCCAAGGAAAAAGGATCCCTTCTGGCATCCTTCGATTTGCACTTTTTGCCTCTTATATGCCTCTTTTGAATCTGTACATTTTGGCCTCCTGCATGCACCTTTCATTTGGGCATGTGTTTCCTTCAGTACAAGTTACTGGTCACACCTTTCGTTTGGGCACATGAATCCTTCAGCACAAGGTTTTGGTCAAACCTTTCGTTTGGGCATTTGACTCCCTTCATGCTTGCTTCGTTTGGGAACATGAATCTTTCAGTACAAGCTACTGGTCACACCTTTCGTTTGGGCATATTTGGTTCCCTTCATGCAAGCTTCGTTTAAACATAGATCTTTTTTCATATTGGCATGAAGTCACAAGGCAGGGACCCCCTATGTACACTCCTTCGTTTGGCCACTTGGACCTTTGGGAAGGCAAGCCTTTAACTGGACAAAATCACCTTCACAAGGTTCCCTTACATCATGTGTCCCCTTCGAATCAGCATCTTTCGAATCCAACTTTGGGCATCCCATTCGAAGGACATGCCTGCTGGTCCATTCGAAGGATTTACAAGCCACTTTAAGGCATGTTTTTGGTGACCCATCCAAGGGTCACACTTTTGGCTCCTTCGAAGAAAGCACAAAAGTGACTTAATCGAAAGGCACTTGTTAGAGAAAAATCAAATAGTTTGTTTAGAGAAGAGTCTGGTTGAAGAAGAGTCACAATGAAAGAGTAAAATATTCAAAGATGCTTGCTGCCAAGTTCATGTCTGGTACACTGGCCAAAACTGCTGCACAACAGTCCTGAAGCAATGTCCCCTTCTTACACCAAAATAGCATACAAGGCACTGTCTCTCAAAAGCTATAAGGAACATGTTACTCAAATTGTTCAAACCTTTTGTTTTCCCTCCAAAAGCTTCAGGCAACCTTGCCTATAAATAAGAGGCCTCACAACACATCTAGAGAGGACTTTTTTGCCAAGGGAACAAATCTTCAAATTTATCAAACACCATAAGTTCTCAAACACTTAAAAATTTGTGAAAACACAAACCCAGAATCCCAAACATTTGTCCCCTTCGAATCTAAAGCATCCTTACACTTTGCTACCCTTTGAATCCAGCAAGAAAAACATTCCATTTGTTTTTCTCTTTCGAATCCAACAGTAGAGATGCTACCTTCACTCCTTCCCTTTGAATCCAGGGACATTCAAAGCAACCACTTCAAGGTCCAGCGCACGCTCCAGCCTCCAGCAAGGTAAGTAACTCTAAACCTTGAACTTTTCGTTTACAGCACAACATGTAAATACGACTCCTTTTCGTTTCAAACATGTACATACTATTATTCATCTTTTCGTTTCCACCCTTTTAATATGTTTCATGGTTAATAACCTTCTTAGTTTTTGTTCTTTGTACATTTAAACATGCTTTAAGAACTAACTTGGCCCTAAGGTAATGTGGGCATGGCCTTATGCCATGTTGCCATTCAAACTTAAACGAGAGGAACATGAAACAGGATGTAGGAAACAAAGCTTCTGGCTTCCACACCAACCTTCAGGCCAAACGAAAGAGGCATCTAGAAGGCACATCATGCTGGTTCCTGGCCCAGACGAAAGACACTCCTTCATTACTTTCAACCTCCAGTCGAAGGAGACAGAAAGGCAGATTGCATCTTGAATTGGTTTCAGGCCCAATCGAAAGGCACAACATGCTGGCCTCCAGATCCCAATCGAAAGGCACAACATGCTGACCCTCAGACCTCAGTCGAAAGCCATGCCTTCACCCCTTTCAGGCCAAATCAAAGAGATCCAGAAAGTGCAGAATCAAAGGGTCTTGTGCCTCAATCGAAAGACCCTCATTTTTCTTTATTTTATTTTTGCATTTATATTTTCATGCAATTCAATATGGTTGTAATAGTGTAGGATTTTATCTTTCTGCATTTTATTACTTTTGTATGCTTGCTAGTAAAATAGGACATGTATGACAAGATAAAAATAACAAGTTGACCACCCCTAATCAAAGACTAAATGCATACAAATTAAACACACTATTCACACATGCACCCCTAGGGTAATTCCACTTGTTGCCTCGGAAAAATAGTCATGTCCCTCAAATATGTGTGTTTTAGCAAAGACCCTCGATAAAAGATCGTAGTCCCTCGATGACCCTCAATGTTGCCTTCGGTAAACGATCTAGTCCCTAAACGACATTGCTAAAATGCCCCATAGGTTGCCTTCTATGACTATACAAACGTCCCATGCCCGTCCCTTCACATCCAATGGTGGGGCTTCTTACCAAGTAAATGGTAAGATATCAACATCTAAAGGAGGAGGAAAAGAACATTTAAGACCTTTTGAGTAGGTAGGTTTGTTCTAGTTGCTCGCTTGCTCACAACAAAAACATTTTATATACCAACACTCTCATTTTGAAACATTTTCAAAAGACAACACTTTGTACGCATTCTTATAGAAACGAGAACCATTACAAAGATACCTTTTCAAAATCACTTTCAAAAACACATTCCACAAACACTTCTTTGAACTATTTTTCAAACAACACTTTGTCTGCGTTCTTATAGAAACGAGATCCATTACAAAGACGTTTTTAAAATACTTTCAAAACCCACGCGACAAGCACAATTTCAAACAAAAGCAAGTGATCTAGCAAGAA
Organism: Vicia faba; assembly: GCA_948472305.1. Taxonomy (NCBI): domain Eukaryota; kingdom Viridiplantae; phylum Streptophyta; class Magnoliopsida; order Fabales; family Fabaceae; genus Vicia; species Vicia faba. The sequence goes on along the minus strand of OX451737.1, from coordinate 343,988,262 downwards.
ACTAAGAGCTCGTAGATAACTATGGATGAAAAAGGTGCTAACACCTTCCCTTTTCATAACCTACCCCCTGAACTCAAGAAATAATCTCGAAAGGTCTTTCTTGTTCTTCTCAACCTTTCCTTATTGGATAAAATAAAAGTCGGTGGCGACTCTTGCTATCCGCAACAATTGTGATCAAACGCAAAACACCCAAGTCAGTTCTCCCACCACATTACAAAGGGTTTTCAAAATCTTTAACAAGATAGAATCAACATTTAGTTCTTTGAATTATGGCAGCGGAAATCATATTTCAAAACACTTCATTATAGTACTTCATAAAAATTAATCATACTTCATAACTCATACTTATAAATCAAAATATCTCGAGTACCATGTAGGATGACTCAACATCTTAAAACAAAGCAAAGAACATAAGTTCCAATCATTTGATCCCAACCCCGATGTTACATATCAAAGCAAGACTCCTTTTATTCAATAAAAGCAAATAAACACACTCCGAAGCTATCCTCTAATGCTTCTATACAATATTCTTGATCACCTGCGCGTTACCCATGTGGATGCAACATTCAAACAGAAAGGGTGAGTAAATCATAATCATTATATAAGGCATAAGAAATAGACATAGTAAATATGCACATAAGTAAGGCGTCACACATCATCATATCATCATGGTATACTCACACCTTCACCACCTCATCAATACACGAACACATATCATCATACATAATGTATCATCAAGCATCACAAATAAATCATTGTGCAATATCACATAAAATGTAATGCAATGTCATAGACTCATGCATGTGGTACCAAAATTTCACTGATGACTCAGTCATCGTTATCTACAAAGATCCTCACCATAGGATCAATTCCTGATTGGAACCAGAGCACTTCACTTTTGCACCCAATCCACACTATGGGATTGTTGCCTTTACTTGGCAACTGTCCTATCATCTTCACTGTACAGAATCCCTATTAACATCACTAGACCGAAGTCCTAACTATGCCATGAATGCAATGATGTGCAACAACATATTTAATACGACCACGACTAGTCAACACGCCTCACCATTCATGATTTATCATAAACATCATTATATCATCATAGTAATCAACACAATATCATAACATCATCATAGTAATCAACACAACATCTTAACATCATCATAGTAATCAACACAACATCATAACATCATCATAAATAAAACATCATTACGATTTAACGCGGGGAACCTAATCCTATTATAACTTAGACCTCAGAGATATACTCCTTAATTCTCATTTTTCTTTACATAATTAAAGTTTATTTCATTAGCTATATAACTCTTCAAACGACACCTCAATCCGAGTTATAAAACTCAAGTTATGATTCTTTTAAGAAAATCCAATTCAACCAATCAAAACTGGACATCATCACCTAGCGACACACCTCCATATCCTGGCGACACTATCTTCTCCACCACTATCTCCCAACGATGCTTGGAGCGACGGAATCCAAAAGCATCTCTCTTTTCTTCCCTTCTTTGTTACCTATTTCACATGGCAACGTATCATTGCCCGACAATACTACCTACATCGCCTGGCGATGCTACACGAACATGGCTTTCCTATTGTGATTTCCTGCACAAACCAATCCAATTCTCATGCGATTCCATCACATTACAGGTCCTAAAACATGATCTAATCATAGGGTTTAATCATCTATTAACATCCTATAATTCTATACTCCTGATACATGATTATACACCATTTATTCATCAATAATTCATCAATTTCTCATCAAACAACACCAAATCACCATCTACCAAAACCTAAGGCAACATACCAATCATATAAACCTTAAAAAATATAATAAAAATGATAAAACTCCTCTTAACTTAATATTATTTCTAGATATTAATTCCTCTTCGTGCTCTACTGGGATTCCTAAACTCTTCTTGCCCCTTTGTGCCCTAGCTCTCTTTTCTCCACAGTGTTCTTCCAAATTCTATCGTACAAAATGAGCGTGTAAAATACAAAACCTTATCCTTATACCAGACTTTCCATCTTATAACCCTTATAATGAAATTACCATCATTCCCTTGCTTATCCTTCACTAATGACCACAATGCCCTTATTCTCTCTACATCATATATTATTCTATTTATTTAAATCCAAAAAATTCTAAATAATCACTAATAAATATAAATAATTCCAAACAAATTATTTAAATTCTAAACCCTCTTATTACCCCATCCTACACCTTTCATGTTGAAAGTTTTCTTTGAATCATCTTGCATCTAGGTGAAAAAATGTCATGAAGTAATGAAATTATCAAGTGTAAAAACACTTAGGAAATTTCTAAGTATTGGAAATTTTGACTTTTTGTTGACTTTCTTGACTTTCTTGATTCTTGATGATCAAGTTTTATATTTTTGTAGGTCTTGATGAATTTTGATCTTGGAAATTTAATGTTGACCAAAAAGTCAAAGTTTGACTTTTTGTGTATCAGTTGACTTTTCGTCAGTTGATCCAAATTTCAACTATCAAATCTTTGATCCTGAGAAATGATTTGAGTCATAGAATTAGGTCAACATGTTGTGATTGAGTCCTTGAGATTATGCTTCAAGCCATCAGGTCATGCATTAGGTCAAAAGTCAATGATCAATCATCCTCAGTCAAAACCCTAATTTGGAGGCTCGGAGCTTTGGAGGTGAGCTTGTCTGATCAAAATCTTGAGAACCCTTGAGCATTTGAGATCTTTGGTGAAAAATGTCTTGAGAAAAAAGAGGAAAATTTTTTGGGGTACAACACTTATGAACATTTCTTCTAAGCAATGCTTCTAATTAAGTTATGAGAACATAAACTATTAGGCATAAGCAAAAGCAAAGAACACATGATATATTCTGGTTCACTTGAGAAACCCCCAAGCTAGTCCAGTCCATCCTGCCAAGGTGATTTCACCTTAAACACAAGGACTTAATCCACTATAACCAATCTGATTACAATCGCACGGGAAACTGCCAGTGACTAACATCCAATGACGCATTCAGAGATCCATACTGGATATAACATTCATTGACCCAATAGAATCTGATCCCTCAGAATCCCCTACCAGGATTTCCCTCCAATGATATCCATCAGTGATCTCACTAGGCTGACCTTCACTCATTCCCTTTGAGGTATGACTACCATTAACCCAATAGAATCCACTACCAGGATTTCATAATGACCTCCAGTCACTATCTTCTTGAGCACAAACGTTCACTCAGCCTCTCAAGGTATCATTAAACAGCTGTTTGATTTACATTTGTTTACAACAGTATGCTTCTACACAAGCTGGACGTAAACATAATTAAGCATACATAAGAATATTTTAATACACACAAAAAATATTACATTGTATTGTAGCATCAATGTGTGGTCTTCTTTTCTTCAAGTAGCTTCTTCACGGACAACAATCCAAAGCACATGAATCGATGAAGTCTTCTTCTTCATAAGCTTCTGAAAGCTTTGTTGATCTTGATGTAGTAAAGAGAAAAACTTCTTCATCTTGATTCACCTTAGAAAATTATGGATAGAAGCCCTTGTTCTATTTTCTTCAATGATCACTTTAGAGTACAATATTTATGTTGTGGATTTGTAACTGGAACTTTCATGATCATCTTTATTATCTTCTAGCAAGCTTTTTGCAGCGTATGAAATTAAGCACATTATGAATCAATGATTTCATTGTAATCATTACTAGCATGATTGAAGAATAATTTTGATAATAGTTGTTCTTGTTGTTGTTTATAGTGGTTAATAGCTTTTTGGTTGTGTTCCAATAATTACAACTTTTATTTTAACATTGAACACCAACAACATTTTAAACATATGATTATTTTCTTATATAGCCAAGTGAAATAGAGTCGTTAGATATTTGAAAAAGAGTTGTTACAAATAGTAATGCTTCGTCCTTTTCTCTTCCATAATTCAAGCTAATTGAGAGGTAGTGAAATAAGGCTTTTTGTACTGTGTACTATTGTACCATGTTAACGTTATATTCTTTCCTTCTGCACTTCAGAGGCTTCTGTGAGCATGAGTTTATAAGAGGGAACATAACATAAGGTCTTAAAAAATTTAAGTCTTCAGAGTCTTTAGCTCTGTGTATTTAGAGTCTTTAGAACTTGGTCGTGAGAACCCGTTATAGAGAACCTTGGATCAGAAGAGCTGCATCTTTAGAGTCTTCAGCACTTGGTCTTGAGAACCCACTGTATATAACCTTGGATCTTTGGAACTTCAAGTCTTTGGAATCTTCAGAACTTTCGTCTTTTTAATCTTTAGCACTTGGTTCTTTAAGAATCCTTTTAAGAACCTTGTTATTAGAAACACAAGTCTTCAGCATCTGGACTTTAGTAGAAACATTGTCTTCAGATCTTTTAACTTTGTCTTCTTAAAACATGTTTTCTTTTTAGAAACTAAGTTTTTAGCATCTGAGCTTCAGTAGAAACATTGTCTTCAGATCTTCTAACTTTGTTTCTTTGGAACACACTGTCTTTAGAAACTCGAGTCTTTAGCATCTGAACTTAAGTTAAATCTTTATGACTTTTCTTTAGAACATGTTTTCTTCAGAAACACGAGTCTTCAACATCTAGACTTAAGTGGAGACTTCTGTCTTCAGATCTTATGACTGGTTTCTTTAGACAAACATTAGAGCTTACACTTTAGAGTCTTCTGGAGTGTTTTTCTACTGTTCAAAAGAACTTGTGTAGCGCAGAAGCATAACTAATTCTCTTCTAATGTCTTCGCCACGCCATCCATCAGAAGTAGAACCTGCTTGTTAAGTACTCAACAATAATAAACATTAAAGTATCAAAATTGATCATACAACCATACTAATATGTTATCATCAAAACTTAGAGATAATATTGCAGAACCAAATCTTGTTCTTATAATCTCCCCCTTTTTTATGTTGACAAAACTATATATTTTGATGACACAATTTGGTTCTTATAACCAGAAAAAGTGAAAATAGAAAGTTAAGGAATAGTTATCCTTTTTATGATACTCCCCTTGAGTTAATGACTTAATGAATATTAAATATCCTGACTCTGAACCATTTGAGTAGAACTCCCCCTGGTTCCCATAGATCAAATATTGAGATCTTTATAGTCTTGACTCTGGATGCCAATAATTGAGATCTTGATATTTCAGACAGTCTTCAACTTCTGATTTGCTCAGCTCTTCTGGGTGGCATCTGCTTCTATTTTTAATTCTTATGTTCTGAATTTCATTTTCTTAGATAGTTTACATCTTCTGAACATTATGATACAAAGATTAAGATGACTTTAACTTTCAGAAAGTTCTCAACTTCTGAACAATATTGGGTCTATCTGATATTTAAATATATGTTCAAAGAGTATACATCTTCGATTATATAAATAATCAATATTTCAGAGATTAAACAGATTTCTTTCATTTTGACCTATCTTAGAATTCCTAGTGAACTTGTTCAAAGTTCCTTGGTTAATCATCAAACAATCAAACAAGTTGTGATACGGTGGCAGAACCGACTGTTTTTACTGGTTTGTGTTTTGCGGTTTTTGTTTGCAAAATGTCGCGGTAAGGAAGAGTCGCCACCGACTTTTATTTCATCCAATCATGGAAAAGGAAAAAGAACAAAAAAAAACTTTTTTTCGAGATATTCTGAGTGCGGGGGGTAGATTATAGAAAGGGAAGGTGTTAGCACCCTTTCTATCCGTAGTTATCTACGGGCTCTTAGGTACTTGCTCATTTTTTCAAATTGCTTGTGTGTGTTTGTCTTGAAAATGTTTTACTTCGTGACAACCCTTGTATCAGTCCTCAAGGATGTGACGAAGTTTGTTTTGAAAATTTATTTTTTGAAAGGTGTTTCTGTGAAAAGTTTTTATTGAGCAAGTACTTAAGATTCTACCTACTCGAAAAAAGATTGTTTGTTCTTGTTTCCTTTAGACAACGCTATCCTATTACTAAGGAATATGTAGCACCGTCGCTGGTGTTGTAAGGGAAATTCGAAAGGGTCAAGTACAATTACTAAAGTAATAGTTAGAAAACTTTAGTAGTAACACTAGAGTCTTAAGATCTTTCCGAGGCAACATCTCCAAGGCAACATTTCCGAGGCAACATTCGAATGGGACAATTTGATCTTTTTATACTGGAGGGAAACCACTAAAATCTCATATCCTTAATGATTGTTTATCGAAGGCAATCAAAGTGAGGTAAACCATAGGAGTGAGTATGTGCAGATGAATTATTTCATTTATTTAATCTTTGCACATTAGGTGGTCTACCGTTTTAATTTCCAGATATTCTTGCCATACAATCCTATTAGCATACATCTAGACAATTAAATGTTTGCATGAATTCAAAATGCGAAAAAATAAACCTAGCTATTACAGGGCTTTGACAGTTACATAATTATCTTGACTGAAAATAAGAATGTGGAAGTTTAAAACCCTAATTAAAACTATTACAAACTCGAAACAGTTACAATAATAATAAAACAAATTAAAATGCGCGCGGCAAATTAAATGCGAGGAGAAGTTGAAAAATAACCTAAACCCTAATTGAAAGAAAAAAGATTTTTGTATATATTTTTATTGGAGAAAACAATGAAATTGTAATTTAAATAAAACCCTAATTTCTAATTGCTTTTTAATTATGAAAAAGTATTTAAGTTAACCTAATTAATTAAAATAAATATTTTAGTGAAAAAATGATTTTGGTGTATTTTTAAAGAAAATTAATTAAATTATGTACAATTCAAATCCTAAGTCTAATTATTTTTAATTATAAAAGGAGATTAAATTGCCCTAAGTCAATTAAACTAAATTAATTAAGAAATAAAATGTTTTTATTAAAAAATATTTTTGCAGTTTGTTGTGATTTTTTTATTTAAAAAAAGAAAATGATTTTTATGTTAATTAACTAAAACAAATAAAGGAAATTAATTAAAGAAATTAAAAAAAAAAGAAATAGAAAGAAAATGCAAACTGGGCCTGTATGCTAGCAAAAGGGGGGGTGCCAATCTGAATTTTTTAGGCCCAAACGCTTCAAGCCCGGTCAGCATTTTGTGCCTTGTAGCGTTGACTTGAGGGCGTATCATAGTCCCTCACTACTGGAGCATTGGATCTGATAGCATGCTTGATCAAGCGACTGGACGCAAGGATGTACGGTGGACACCAGGATGAGATATGCGCTAGATCTGTTGAAAGAAAATAACATAAAGGGAATGCTGGGACCTGGGATCAAACCCAGGTCCTTATGCTCAATAATAATGCCTCATTGCCAGCTGCGCTACGCGTTTTAGTTGTTAGTATAAGGAAAACAAAATATAATGTAAAGAAAACAAATCCCTGATTCCCAAACGCGCGAAATTTCAAATGGGCGAATGGCTGGCTGACATATAACCTTCTTCCTCCTGGAACTGCCGTGTTAGGTGCTTGTACCTTTACCTACAGACAAAGGTCTGTAGCTACAAACCTGTAAAACTCAAAAATCCACAAAACACAAGATAAATGAAATCTAGCTATATAAATTAACTCGTTTTGATCTTGCGAACCTCATGGTACCCTTCTTTTTGCCCAATTTAACCTGTAGAACAAACCCCTAAACTGCACACACAAACCCTAATAATGGAAAAGGCACATATAGGCATCAAAAATTCAATTGAATCATGCAGTTAGCTTGAAAACATCTCAAACATCACAAATATACCAATTAATCATGCTAATGATGCAAGAAATACAATAATCAATTTTGAAATAAAGGGTAAACCGTAAGACTGCTAGGGGAGATTCTGGGCGTGAACATGCGTGCAACTGATCGTATTAGCTTCTGGGAAGGTCCAAGAAACGATTGGAAGTGTTGGGATGGCTTGAATTGATCTCTAAGTTTAAAAACTATCCAACACTTTTTGTCACTTTTTTTTGAATTTTGTTTGGTGTTTTCACGACTGCAAATCCTTGTCCTATGCTTTGTACATGTCCAATATATATCTAGGAATGAATTAGGGTTACAAACTTGGATTGAATCTTCGCAATTATGAGATATTTGATTTGATTTTCATGCTACATATAAACTTGCTATTTTGAGCCAAATCATCCCTTTCTTATACCAATTATGCTTGATTCGTTTTGGCCTTGATAATTCAGCATATTTTGATTGCTAACCTGTCCAAAAACCAAATCAAATCATATCTTTGCTATTATTCATCAATTATTTGATTTAATTCAATTTTTAATTAATAAAAAATCAAAATAAATTTAAAAATGAAGCAAACAATGTGTGGGTGAATATTTGAGTCGTGCACCACATTATAAGTGAGGTACAAGCATAAAAAGTTAGGCTCATTTAGCAAAAAATGCATTTTTGAGCATATTTGACTTTTGGCAATTTTGCAAAAAAGGTCAACTTTGACAAGGCATATCTCTTCCAATTTTAACCCTAGAGAGATGTTCTTGGACTTTTTAGAAAGCTTAGGATGTCCCCTAAGCAACCCTTTTGGTCTAATCTAAATTGAGTCTTCCATGTTCATGTAAGAAGCTTTGACCCAAAATGTGTTTTTGTTGACTTTTCAAAAGGACCCATAATGTAGAAATTCATATCTTTTTATGAGTGCATATTTTGAACTTGTGAGCTGAAGATGAATTGTAGGGAATTACATCCTCCTCAAAATGAGATTTGGATGGAAAATTTATGATAAAGCATGTGGAAGTTATGTTTGGTCAAAGTTGGGTTGACTTTTACTAAGAAACCCTAATTTAGCAATTTTTAGGTTTTGATGAATTTGGAGCATTCCTTGGGGAATCATGATCAACCCTTGTTCAAATGATGAAATTCACTTCAAAATGTTAACGTTGACCAAAAATCTTGAAGTTTGACTGTATGTGGGTCACTGTTGACTTTTGACCTAATACAGTCGATTCTCAAGCATTTGAGCAGTTGACTGAGCAAACTTCTTGTGCAAGGCATGAAACTTGACATGTAGGGTCTTGAGAACATATTAAGACCACGAAGAGAATATTAGGCCTTTGTGGTTCACCCATCTTGATGAAAATTGAAACCCTAATTTGAGGTACACTGTCTTAGAAGAGAGTTTGTCTAGTCCACTCTTGGGCAACCTTGAGAAAATTGAAGATCTCAATGGACATGTATTGAGTAAAATGAGAGGGAAAATTTTGGGGTACAACACAAGTGTTAGCGGTAAATGCACATTTTATATAATTTCTTTTACGTTTCATCAGGTTCATCAAAATTATTATACTTCTCCCCCCTTTTGACATCATAAAAAATATAACTATTCGTTAAAACATAAAAAACAAAAGTAATTTTTAAAATAATCACATAATCAGAAGAACACAAGCATATTTCTATAGTTCAGAAGCAAAAGGAAAGAGAAAATCCTAGAGCCTAAGGTTCAGGAGCAGGAGCAGAAATCTTTTATAGAATCAGCTGTAGCATGTTCTGAACATTCTCATTGACAACCTTTTTCTCAATGATGCTTTCTCTGAACACCTATAGTTCTCCTCTAATCTCACCAATTACATCTTCCAGATGCACAATGGCAGGATCAGAAGATAAAGTAACCAGGACATCTTCTTTAGCCCTAGTAGCTTTTTCTACCAATCTGGCTTCTTCTGCCTCTTGAGCCTTAAGCCTGACTTCCTCTGCTTCTTTTAGCGCTCTAGCTTCTACTTCTCTTTATTTTGCAGTAAGTAGTTCAAAAAGTCTGAATCTTTCTCTTGTTTCTTTTCTTTTAGTTACCATTTGAACATCCCAAACTCTGGATGCTTTAGTAAAAGAATTTATTTTTCAACTTCAGAAGACATCCACTTCTGAAACTTCTTCCATGAACCATCCATGTCCTGAGGCTTAGTACTTGTACTTTCCTCTGTCCTTAACTTAGAAATTTTTTTCACAACTTTAGTTCTAAAAATGTTAATGCATTCATCCAAGGTTTTAGGAACAGATTTTTCATAGACAACTATGGCTAGGTCCTTTTCCGAAGGAATGAATTAAGAAGTTATAGGTTCAGTTTGGTTGAGTTTTTCAGTTAGACCGAAAAGATTAGACATAGAACATGATTCAGTTGTTGGGTTTGCAAGGGTTTCAAGATCATCAAAGATTGTTCTCTCAGATATTTCAGGAACATAAGATGTTTGGAGGTCATGATTTTTAGAGTTTTTGAGTGATTGATGGTGATGAAAGGCAACATGGAGATTTTGACAAGGATAAAAAACAATAGGAATTTCTAATGAAGATTGAGATGTGATGATTTGTGATAACGATGAGACAAGTGTGGAAGAGAAGGTAAGGATGGGTTGAGATGGTATGTGTGATACGGTGGGAGAACTGACTTGAGGTTTTGCGTTTGTTTTTGCAAATGTTTCGGTTGAGCAAGAGTCTCCACCGACTTTTTATTTTATCCTAAGGAAAGGTTAAAAAGCACAGGAAAAACCTTTGAGATGTTTTCTTGGGTTCGGGGAGTAGATTATAGAAAGGGAAGGTATTAGCACCCTTTTTATCCATAGTTATCCATGGGATCTTAGTTACTTGCTTAGATCACTTGCCTTTGCTTTTCAATTGTTTGAAATGGTGCTTTGTGTGTGTGGTTTTGAAAATGTTTTGAAAAAGATGCCTTGTCTAGGCAACCATTGTAACAATTCTTGTTTGAATGTTTTACAAGGGTGTTTGTCTTTTTGAAAAGATGTTTCAATGTTTTTGAAAGTTGTTTTGAAAGGGTGTTGTGATGTGTGTTTTGAAAAATGGCAAGGATTGTTTTGCAAGTTTGGTCAAGTAACCAAGAGCTATCTACCCTAAATTTCTCAAAGATCTTTCTCATGTTTTAACCCTTTTAACAGTGTTGTTTCACCATTGTATTTGGTGAACAACCTTGCGTTAGGATGTTAACGGGACGGGCGCGGGTCATCGTTTAGACCATGAATGCAATAGTGTCAAGTATCTTGGCAATTTTTCTTGAGGGACTATGATCATTTTGGTTTAGGCAACTTGATAGCGTCATCGAGGGACTATGATCATTTTGTTTGTTTTTGTTTTGTTTTGTTTTGCCAAAGTACTTGAGATGCAAACATGGCCCATTTTTGAAGGCAACAAGTGGATGTAACCCTAGGGGTGTAAGTGTGCATTGTGTTTGTTTTTCATGCATGTTTATCTTGGATTTAGGTCAAGCTATTTGTTGATTGATTTTGCATACAAACCCTAAGTCTAAATATGGCATAATTGAAAGCTTTTAAATGCGGAAATTTAAATGCTAAGCTATTACAACCATGATTATGGGGATGGGGTTACAAGTTTGAATTTGGGGGATATTTGACAAGGAAATAAAATCTAAATTATTACAACCATATCGAATGTATAGGATACGAATATTAATATGTACAATATTTAAATAAAATACAATAAATAAATAAGAATGTATTATGCACAAAATGATTTTTTTATGTATGTAAAAAGGTTTCATGTTTGAAGTATAAACAAAATAAAAAAAAGTCATATTTGATTATTTTTGTGTTTTTTTAGGATAAAACTCTAATTTTCAAGTAAATAGTAATATTTATTAATTATGTACAATATTTGTTAATTATATACAAAAAATAAAATGTATATTGTAAAAAAGTATTTTTGGTGTCAAATATTAAATAAAATAAAAGTATTATTTTTTGTATTTTTGCCCTAAATATTTAATAAAATAGGTTAAGTATATATATATATATATATATATATATATATATATATATATATATATATATATATATATATATATATATATATATATATTATTATATATATATATATATATATATATATATATATATATATATATATATATATATATATATATATATATATATATATATATATATATATATATATATATATATATATATATATATATATATATATATATATATATATATATATATATATATATATATATATATATATATATATATATATATATATAATAATGCTAAATATATATATATATATATATATATATATATATATATATATATATATATATATATATAATAATGCTAAATATGTATAACAAATATAATATTAATTATTTACAACAAATGTGTATTTTTAGAAAATGTTTTCAAAATGTAAATAAAAAATAATAACTAAAAATAAATATTTTTTTATATTATTTTTAGGGTTTTAAAATGAAAAGGAAATCTATTTATTTATATATACATACTTAATAAAACAAATAAATGCCAAATAAATGTAAAAAAATGTGGAAAAATATTTTTAATGTTTTTAATGTTTGGACAAAAAATATCAAGTCAGAATAAAAAAGAAAAATGCAAAAATGACAAGTATTTCACATAATGGGCCAGGGGGGTGCAAATGGAAAAAAGGGGTAGAAAAAGTAAGTTGACTCAGGCCCAGCCCAAGTCAACTTTGTCTTCAACCTCCAGCAACCTTTTGAAAACAAAAACGCGTGTTCCCTTGTACAACTACCATCTCCTGATTCCTTGATTTTTAGCAAAAACTCATAACACAAACAATGTAGAGCATCAAATCACGATTCCAAATATGTAAAAAACTTAACCTAACTCTAAGAAACCAAGGAGAATTTCTTCACCCCCAATTTCTGACCTAATTTTTCTTCAATGTTCATGGCTAAAATTCTCACAGCACGCTTAACATAAATAAAAACTGATCACATGTATGGCTTCAGGGCTATGAGTAGAGCATGTTTCATTCACAAACCTAAGCCTAACTCTTCCTAGATTGAGAGATAGAAGTTCAAAGATTACCTGTTTCTGCTTGACTCGAACAGAGCAATGTAGGTATCTTCAATGGAGTTTGAGCTTTGGTTGAGCTTGCCTGAAGTCCAAGGATGCTTCCCAAGTGCCTAGCTTGCTTTGAAACCAACTGTATCATGCTATGGAAGTCCACCTGCACAGCTTGAAAGTAAAAATGGAAAACGTGGTTAGGGGTGTTACAGATTGAGTTTAAGGTTTGGGATAGTCTCAGTGGATCATATGGAAGGTGTTTGAAAGGTTTTTAGCCAAAGTGCACGAGTGGATTGAGTTGTGGACCTCAATCTGCAGAAGGTACCCTGTTTTGCAGCAAAACTGTGATTTGGTGAATGGGAAGGTATGAGGAATGGAAGGGTCGTGCCTTAGGTCAGTTTTTGATGTATGGAATATGAAAACAAAGTTTGCTTAAGCTCTAGTTTGCAGGAAGTGAGAGTTGTCTATGTTTTGCAAAGTTTCCTCTACTTGAAGCAAGAAAGTGCAAGTTGACATATAGGCCTGTACAATGCCCTAAAGTATGCTGTAACTTTGGATCTTGATAACTGGAATTTGTCTACAAAACTTTGCCTCAAAGATCTGGCTTGTACTTCAAAGATTTAGAACTTGACATAAAGCATCACTTTTCCAAAATGGCAAGTTTGCTTTTTCTAATTAAGGATTAATTTAGCATGTATTGCCCAAATGAATGAAATGATGTCTTAACACAATGGTTAGGCATTAAATTAAGGAGTGCAAACTTGGTTTAGAGGCCTGCAAGCAAGTACCAAGCATGCTGGTTTGAAAATGAAACTTGTATGAACATGTATTCGGTTATGAACAAAAGTGAGTTTTGGCCAACTTTGCAAATTCGATTCTCTCTAACCACAAGGGTGTTTGAGAAGTTCTTGGACAATTTAGAAAGCTTGGAATGTGTAATAAAATCCATCTTTGTAATTCAAATTGAAACTCCAAGTGGAACCATGTGAAAAATGGCCAAGAAGTTGGACAAAAATCCTGCCTAGAATAGGTCAAAATTTCTCTAAGTTAAAAATGTTTTGTACCCTTGTTCCAAAAATCATAACTTGAGCTACAAGCTTCCTTTGAGAAAACTTTGTGAATAAAAGTTGTAGATTTTGCAATGGAATACAACTTTCATGTTTCAAGTTTTGTTTGAATCTATTTGCATCTTGGTGAAAAAATGGGACAAATTTAGGAAAAAATAAGAAAATTTCATAACTTAGAAAATTTCTAAGTTATGAAATTTTTTCATTTTAAACCCTAATTTGCAAATTTGGATTTCTTGATGAACAAGTTTCATAATTTGACATGTCTTGATGAAAAATAAATCTTGGCACTTGATTTTGACCAAAAAGTCAAAGTTTGACTTTTCAGTATACAGTCAAATTTTGATCAGTTGACTGCAAAATTCATTTGTCAATCCTATGCACTTGAGATCTTTTGAACTTGTTGAATGGGTCAAGACAATGCCATTGAGTCCTTAAGTCCATGAGATAGCTTGGTTTGCCAATGGTTAGGTCAAATAGTCAAAAATTGCCTTTGTGCAGTCAAAACCCTAAAAATGACCATTTTGCCCTTTTGGTGATCTGATCAAATTTCTTGTGGAGTTGTGATCCAAACTTGATCAAATGGTTCATGTGAGTTCATAATGTTGATGTGGGTCAAAAATCATGAGGTTTGACTGTCAATTGGCCACAATTGACTTTTCCCCTAATACAGTTGATTTCTAGGTCAACTGTCTAATTGACTGGGCAAAGATTGGAATCAAGGCTTGAAACTTGGTATGGATAAACTTGTAAGTCCAACATGAAGCATGAAAGTCACTTTGGGCCTTTTAGGTCAAAACATCCTTGTGCAAACTCAAACCCTAATTTGGGTCAACAGTGCAAGAAGGAGTCTTGAGCAGAGCAAACCCTAACTTGATCTTGAGTTCCTAGAGTCTTGTGATGAGAAAATGTTGATGAAATAAGAGGTAAAATTTTGGGGTACAACAATTGCCCCTGTTCAATCTTTTTGAACCCGAAGAGTTAGATTGGCAAGTTTGCCTTTCGCGTCTCGAAGGTAAAAGGAGATTGGACACTAGAGTGCCCTTAAATTTGCACTCGTCAAAACATGGATGCGGGAATGGGCTTAGAGATGCCATTCAGAGATGGGCTTAAATATGCCATCTGGAGGGGAGATAGAATCTTGTCGGGGATGGGCTTAAAGATGCCATCTGGAATGTTTGTTGAATTGTATGTCGTTGATGAGTGAGTGAGTATCAGAAAGGTGTCCCTGTTTGGAATATCTCTGGACTGGGGGTCTGAATAAGCAATAGGTTGACATCCGTATTTGGAAGCATCCGTAGACTGTTTTCAGAGGTTTTGGAATCTGAACAAGCGATAGATTAACATCCGTGTCTGGAGAATCCGGAAACTGTTTTCAGAAGTCTTGAAGTTGAGTAAGCAATGGATCAGCATCCATGTTGGGAAGCATCCGTAAATTGTTTTCAAAAGTCGAATCTGAACAAGCGATAGATTAATATCCGTGTTTGGAGAATCTGTAAACTGTTTTCAGAAGTCTTGAAGTTAAATAAGCAATAGATCAGGATCCATGCTGGGAAGCGTCTGTAAACTGTTTTCAAAAGTCGAATCTGAACAAGCGATAGATTAACATCCGTGTTTGGAGAATCCGTAAACTGTTTTCAGAAGTCTTGAAGTTGAATAAGCAATAGATCCGCATCCATGCTGGGAAGCATCCGTAAACTGTTTTCAAAAGTCGAATCTGAACAAGCGATAGATTAACATTCGTGTTTGGAGAATCCGTAAACTGTTTTCAGAAGTCTTGAAGTTGAATAAGCAATAGATCAGCGTCCATGCTGGGAAGCGTCCATAAACTGTTTTCAAAAGTCGAATCTGAACAAGCGATAGATTAACATCCGTGTTTGGAGAATCCGTAAACTGCTTTCAGAAGTCTTGAAGTTGAATAAGCAATAGATCAGCATCCATGCTAAGAAGCGTCCATAAACTGTTTTCAAAAGTCGAATCTGAACAAGCGATAGATTAACATCCGTGTTTGGAGAATCCGTAAACTGTTTTCAAAAGTCTTGAAGTTGAATAAGCAATAGATCAGCATCCATGCTGGGAAGCGTCCGTAAACTGTTTTCAAAAGTAGAATCTGAACAAGCGATAGATTAACATCCGTGTTTGGAGAATCCGTAAACTGTTTTCAGAAGTCTTGAATCTGAACAAGTGATAGGTTAACATCCGTATCTGGAGAACCCGTAAACTGTTTTCAGAGGTATTGGAATTGAATAAGCAATAGGTTAACATCCGTGTCTGGAGAACCCGTAAACTGTTTTCAAAAGTTGAAGTTGAAGCTTATTAATCTTATCCTGAAAAGGGTAAAATATTAGCTGAAACACAAAGTTCTGTTGCATGAAATGTATGATGCAGTATATGTTTGTGATATCAATGTAATGAATGCGCATGTAAGCTGATGAGCTGTCTTGCTGAGGAACAGATGAATCCCAGATAATGAAATCTTTGACTGCTGCCGGGGAAAGTAAATCCTTGACTGCTGCAGGGGATTGAAAATCCTTTGATCATTGAAACTGAGAAGGCCTGGGACCGCTGTTGGGGAATCAGGAGTTTGGGTTGTATGCCAATCTACTGGGGATTCCTGTTTTGAGGAGATCTTCACTGGGGAATATCTGAATACTCTGTGAAGAATTGAGAATTAGAGTCTTCATTCTGCTTGGGGGACAAGATCTTCAGTTGTTGAAGGATCTTAGGATCACTGCTGGGGATTAAAAATCCTTGGTGACTTGTGGGGAATGAGAATTATGACGATCTCTACTGGGGAGTCCAGAACCTGGTAGACTTATGCTGGAGAAGCAAGATTTAGAATCTTCAATCTGATGGAAAGTATCTCTGTGGGGAGAATGTTTTCTAATCCGGTTCCGCTGGGGATTGATAATCAGAAGTTTTAGCTCCGCTGGGGACTAACAGTTTTGGCTTCACTGGGGATAGGATTTTCAGATTTTTTGGGCTCCACTGGGGATACTGAAACTTAACTCTGAGGAGAATTAAGTTCTGGAAGGCTCTCTGGCTGGGGAAATCAGCTTTGAGAAAGCTTTTGTTCTACTGAGGATCCTGAAGTTTAACCCTGTTTGGGGAATTTGGAGTTTAATTCCGCTGGGGATTTCTTCTGAAAGGGCATCAAGATATATATCTGTACCTTCAACCTATCAGCAATCATCTTTCTTGATTTGTAAGAAAATGATTATGTTCAAATGCATATGCCTATTTAACAAAACATTGGACGTTTCTCAAATAAAACATAAGTGTAAAAAGCAAAAGGAAGACAAAGCAAATTTCTGTATTTGGAAAAGTGTTTGTATTAACTTTTTATGAGTATCTTTGTACAAAGGAGACAAACATCCTAGTAAGAGGATGTTGTCGTAAAAAATTGAAAATTTTTATACAAAAGAAAGATGGCTATGTGTAACAATTCCATGGAATTCCATTCTGTTATAGCCTTCACAACTCTGAATTTCTTGTCCATTCACTGCTTCGTCCGCCGATGATTGGATTGATATGAAGCTCGGAGCTTGTTGGTGAAGATATTGTCTTTAAAGTGATCCGACGAGACAATGTCATACGCTTTAATTCCCTAACTTTTGCCTGAATCGCCCTTTCGGGTTTTCGATCCACCGGGAAACCCTTTTTTGCCCAAGTCGCCCTTTTGGGTTTTCAACTTGCCGGGTGTACAAATTTTTTGTTTTATCCCTAATTTTTGCCTAAACCATCCTTTCGGGTTTTCGGTTCACCGGGATGCCCATTTTTGCCCAAGTCGCCCTTTCGGGTTTTCGACTTGTCGGGTTATTTTATGCGTAGTATTTTTTGACTATGTCTGCGTTCGCAGGGTGTGGCAAATCGTCGCCGTCCATGGTGGTCAGAATCATTGCACCACCAGAAAAATGCTCTTGATCACAAACGGTCCTTCGTAAGTAGGAGTCCATTTGCCCCTGGGATCACTTTGCGGTAGGATGATCCGCTTGATTACAAGATCTCTGACTTGATATACTTGACGTCTTACTTTCTTGTTGAAAGCTTTAATCATCCGTTTTTGGTACGCCTGACCATGGCAAACAGTAGTGAGTCGTTTCTCGTCGATCAGATTGAGTTGATCAAGTCGGGTCTGAATCCAATTGTCTTCACTCAAACCAGAGTCCTTCATAATCCTCAAGGAAGGAATCTGAACCTCCATGGGTAGAACAGCTTCCATGCCATACACCAAAGAAAATGGGGTTGCCCCTGTTGAAGTACGTGCCGTGGTACGATACCCATGCAGAGCGAACGGTAACATCTCATGCCAGTCTTTGTAGGTAACTGTCATTTTCTGAATGATCTTCTTGATGTTTTTGTTCACAGCTTCAACATCACCATTCATCTTCGGCCGATAGGGAGATGAATTGTGATGATAAATCTTGAACTGTTCGCATAGAGCGATGATCATAGTATTATTCAGATTTGTACCGTTGTCTGTGATGATCCCGTCGGGGACACCATACCGGCATATGAGGTTCTGCTTGATGAAGTGGGCAACCACATTTTTTGTAACAGAGGCAAAGGAAGCTGCTTCGACCCACTTGGTGCGACCAAGATGAAGCGATACCCATTGGATGCTGTGGGCTTGATCTCTCCAATCATGTCAATGCCCCACATTGCGAATGGCCAAGGAGCTGTCAGAATGTTGAGAGGAACAGGAGGAATATGAATCTTGTCGGCATAGACTTGACATTTGTGGCAAGTACGGGAATGTTGATGGCAATCAGCTTCCAGGGTAGACCAGTAGTAGCCTGCCCTTAGAATCTTTTTAGCCATCGTATGTCCTCTCAAGTGGGTGCCAAATGTGCCACTGTGTATCTCAGTCATGATTAACTCTGCTTCAGCTTTGTCTACACATCAAAGTAAAACACAATCATGGCTGCATTTATAAAGGATGCCATTGCTCAGGAAGAACTTGGCAGCAAACCTCCTTAAGAACTTCTTGTCATTTACGGAAGCTTCTTCGGGATATTCTCTAGTCTGGAGATACCTTTTGATTTCATGGAACCAGGGTTGTTCCACTACTTCTTCGGTATTAATCTCATGACAATGCGCAGGTTCATCCATTCGCTCGATGGTGATTTGGGGAGCCTGTTTATCCCAATTGAGTTTAAACATGGAAGACATTGTAGCTAGAGCATCTGCTAGCTGATTTTCTTCTCGCGGGAAATGCTCGAAAGTAATCTGCACGAAATGAGGCAGCAATGTCAGGACATGTTCTTTGTATGGGATAAGATTAGGATGTTTGGTATCCCACTCACCTTTGATTTGACTGATAACCAAAGCCGAGTCCCCAAATACGACCAAAGATTTGATTCCCAAGTCTATAGCAGCCTTGAGACCAAAGATGCAAGCTTCATATTCGGCCATGTTGTTGGTACAACTGAAACAAAGTCGGGCCGTGAAAGGTGTATGGCAACCTTCAGGGGAAATGAGTACCGCACCGATACCGTTTCCAAGTGCATTTGAAGCACCATCAAAGTACAGGGTCCATCGGGATCCTTTTTCAGGTCCGTCATATGGTCCGTTATCTTCAGTGTTGTCCAAAGTCATGATGTCCTCGTCCGGGAAGTCAAATCTCATGGATTGATAATCTTCGATAGCTTGATGAGCTAGATGGTCAGCTAGTACACTCCCTTTTATGGCTTTTTGGGTGGTATACTAGATGTCATACTCAGTCATGATCATTTGCCATCTAGCGATTCTTCCAGATAAAGCAGGCTTCTCGAAGATATACTTGATAGGATCCATTTTGGAGATCAGCAAAGTGGTATGAGTCAACATATACTGCCTTAGTCGGCGAGCAACCCATACCAAAGCGCAACAAGTTTTCTCGAGCAGTGAGTAACGAGTCTCACAGTCGGTAAACTTTTTGCTAAGGTAATAAATGGCATGCTCTTTTCGACCAGACTCGTCATGCTGGCCCAGTACACACCCTATTGAGTTGTCCAAAACAGTCAGATACATGATCAGCGGCCTTCCTTTGACGGGTGGCATCAGAATAGGAGGTTCTAGCAAATACTCCTTGATTTTATCAAAAGCATTTTGACAATCATCGTTCCATTCGACTACCTGATCTTTCTTTAATAGTTTGAAAATTGGCTCACAGGTAGACGTCAGGTGAGAGATGAACCTGGCGATATAGTTCAAGCGCCCCAAGAATCCTCTAACCTCATTTTCATTACGGGGGGCAGACATTTCTTGTATAGCCTTTACTTTTGCTGGATCGACCTCAATGCCTTTGTTGCTGACAATAAATCCCATAAGTTTACCAGACCTAACTCCAAAAGTGCACTTACTTGGATTCAGCCTGAGTTTGTATTCCTTCAACCTGGCAAACAGCTTTTGCAAATGTTCAAGGTGTTCTTCTTCTGTTTGTGATCGAGCTATCATGTCGTCTATGTAAACCTCAATCTCATGATGTATCATATCATGAAACAAAGCTACCATGGCGCGTTGATAAGTTGCCCCTGCGTTCTTCAGTCCGAACGACATCACCTTGTAGCAGAAGGTACCCCATTGTGTAACAAAGGTTGTTTTCTCCATGTCCTCGGGGGCCATTTTAATCTGGTTGTAGCCCGAGAATCCATCCATGAAAGAAAATACTTTGTGCTAAGCCGTGTTGTCAATCAAAATGTCGATATGGGGTAGCAGAAAATCATCTTTAGGGCTAGCCCTGTTCAAATCCCGATAATCCACACACATTCTGACCTTGCCGTCTTTTTTGGGAACAATCACAATGTTAGCAACCCATTGTGGATAGGATGTAACAGCCAAAAAGCCAGCATTGAATTGCTTCATTACTTCAGCTTTAATCTTCTCAGACATGTCGGGCCTCATTCGGTGGACTTTCTGCTTGATCGATGGACAGTCTTCTCTTGTAGGGAGACGGTGAACCACGATATCTGTGTCTAACCCTGGCATGTCTTCATAAGACCAGGAAAAGATTTCAACGTATTCATTCAACAGCTGTATTAAGCGCTCCTTGACACTTGGTTCCATATTGGCACCCACTTTGACTTCTTTCCTGTCTTCCTCTGTCCCTAAGCTGACAGTTTCCAACAACTCTTCATGAGGTAAGATGTCCCTCTCTTCTTGTTGTAGAAGTCTGGCTAGCTCTCCCAGTACTTCACAATCTTCGTCGTCTTCGTACTCAGCCTGATTGACCAAATTTTCAGAGCTATTGAAGGATACAGCAGAATAGTCACCCTTGGAATCCGGAATGGATGGGTACCTGCATTTGTGATTGTGGGTGTGTGTAAGGGATAACCATCCTTAAGCAAACAAAAATGCAAAAGGAAAGAAAATGAACACAGCAGTTTATAAATGAAAAACGTCCAATGATTCATTAAACATGGCATATGATTATGAAGAGAATCAAGCCCTTACAAATGGACCTACATGCCCCGGGCAAGGCATGAGGTGAAAAAGTAGTGTGCATATTGTTTTAGTAATTTTTACAGACCAACAGGAAATGTTCGAAAGATAAATTACTAATTAATGAAAGTAATGGGGACGAAGTCTTTCGCTCCCAGTTGTGCAGTCCCCCTTCAATGGTTGGGAAGATCCAATCTTCAATGTTACCCTCTTCGTCTTCGTCTTCTAAAGCATTGATTCCACGAGGAGAAATCTTGATGGGTGTCTTTTCAATTTTGGAGCGATGCATAGCCTTTTGCCCCGCAGCGGTAAATCCCAACCCAAACTTGTCTGTCTTGTGAGGAAAGTCAGGCAACTGTCCCCATGTTGAGCTCTTCCCATCCTTCATTGCAGCCTTTGCGTCCTTCAGAGATGCCATCCTGGCCACCTGCTTGGGTACCTCATCTACTGCCTTTGCTATTGCAACCTCGGGAGAAACTTCTTCGAAGTGTTGAAAGGGTGTTTCAATGAATTCGCCGTCCATTTTCACATACAGAAAGGAATTCAAATGACTGATCATGTACTCCTCCTCACCGTGTACAGTTATGATTTTACCCTTAACAGGGTATTTCAGCATCTGATGTAGAGAGGAAGTGACTGCCCCAGCATTATGAATCCACGACCTTCCTAGCAAGCAAGAGTATGATGGGCGGATGTCCATCACATAAAAGGTTGAGTGGAACACTTAAGTGCCTACCTTGATAGGAATGTCGACCTCCCCATGCACCATCCTTTTAGACCCATCAAAGGCTCTGACAATGATATTACTTGGTTTTAGCTCCAAGCCTTCACAATCCAACCGGTCCAGAGCTTTCTTAGGCAACACATTTAGAGAAGAACCATTATCGACCAAGACATGGGCGAGAGTGGTTCCTCGGCATTAAACTGACACATGCAATGCGTCATTGTACTTTCTTCCCTTCGGAGTCAGGTCAACATCAGAGAAACCCAGGCCGTTGTCGGCGGTAAGGCTGGCTACACAATCTTGGAATTGATTGGCTGAGGTTTCTTGGGGCACATGGGCTGTCTTCAAAAACCTTATCAAGGCTTTGGCATGAGGCTCCGAACAAAGCAGCAAAGCTAACATGGAGATCTTCGAGGGGGTTTGCCCCAGTTGTTCTACAACGTCATAATCACTTTTCTTTATTATTTTCAGAATCTCCTCCATTTCTTTCTTAGAGGTTTCGGGGATGACCAATGGTTGAGCCCTCGTCCTGACGAGCTCTTCTTTTATCCCTTTCCCCTTATCAGCAGAAGTAGGAGGGACAACCACAGTAGTAACAGCTTCTTCGATCATTGGCGTTCTTGCAAATAGTTTTATCGGTGCAGGAGTAACCTTGGCAGCAGCTGAGGGTCCAAAGATTGCCTTTGGAGGGGAAATCTCTGGAGAGAAAATTCTCCCACTTCGGGTAATCTTGCTCGTACCGACAATGTTTCCAATGTCGGCAGTTTCCTCGTCAGAGCTCTCTTTAGTTATCTCAATTTGTTTAACACCGTGGTAGTAGATTTCTCCATCATAATTCCACGATATCGATTTGTCAGATTTGTATGGGACGGGCCCAGGCATGGTTATTTTCAAGGGTACAATCTTCGGAGCGGATGTAATCTTAACAGGCCTTTTGGGGACCTTGGAAAGATTGGCGGAAATGGTTATTATTGAAACTTCATTGATAGGAGTTGGAGTAGCAGGAATCTTTTCGAAAAGAATTTGTTGGTTGTCCATTATGCGTTGGATGCCTATCTTCAGCAATGGACAGTCGATTGGTAGGGAGTAACAGAGGTAGCAATCTTCCTTACAACCTGGGAAATCCTGACTTTTAGTAAATTCAGCTTGATTGTCAGTAGTGGAGTTACCAGATCATCAACAGTAGAAACAAACAGATCTTCTTCAACAGCATGGACATTGCGACCATGCTTCGGCATTGGAGCGAATATTACATTCGGCTTCTCGGGGGCATCAAACTCAACCTCCTTTGCGTCTACCAAATCTTGAATTTTATTCTTAAGCGCCCAACAATCGTTGATGTCATGCCCGGCGCTGTCAGAATGATAGGCACATTTAGCATTGGGATGATAATGTGGGGAAGTGGTATTCACATTTTTTGGCGCCTCCCTAATATTGGTGAGATTCAGCTTCAATAGATGGGGAAGAACTTGTGCGGGCGTCATGTTGATGCGGGTGAACTGCCGTTGTGGCCGTTCTCCCCATTGCTGTTTAGGTCTAGGCTGATTGTTACGAGGCTGATCATTTGACGAATTTTGAATCATCACGGCCCCTACATTCGGCCGGCGCTCAGTTCTTCCTAATCCTTTCTGAGAGTATATAACGGCTGCTTCCTTCTTGGTTGGGAATGGCTTTTTAACAGTTGTGGATGCAGAGGCATCCCTTTGAATTTTTCCACTCTTAATACCAGCTTCCACCCGTTCGCCAGTCAGAATCAATTCAGTAAATCCCGCCGAAGAGCTCCCTATCAAATGGTTGAAGAAAGGGCCAGATAGGGTCCCCAAGAACATATCCACTAGCTCCCTATCTGAAAGCGGTGGTTGCACCCTACCGGCCAAGTCACGCCATTTCTGGGCGTATTCTTTGAATCCCTCATTTGAGGCCATCCCCATACCTTGTAGCTGAGTACAGGTTGGCGCCAAGTCGGCGTTGTATTGATACTGGCGATAGAAGGCAGCTTCCAAGTCTTCCCAGTTATGCACTTCTGACCTCTCAAGCTGGTAAAACCAATCTAGCTGTGTACCAGACAGGCTGTCCTGGAAAAAGTGTACCCAAAGATTTCTATCGGATGAATGAGGTTGAATTCTTCTAACATATGACCTCAGGTGCATCTTCGGGCAAGACAGACCATCGTATTTTGCAAAAATTGGCACCTTAAACTTGGGAGGGATCACAATCCCAGCAATCAATCCCAATTCTTCAAAATCTAGCCCGGGAACCCTTTGCAGCTCCATGGCTGCCAGTCTATCCTCCAGGTTTTTGTATTTGTCGTCCGCTGGCGGGTATTGCTGCTCTGAATAATCTTCATCTTCCTCAACCTCTTCCTCTTCAGCCTCGAATTCAGAAGGTAATGCATCCCCTTTTCCTTTACCGGTCCCCTCATCAGATGTGGAGGGGAATTCAAGAACTCTCCTAGCTTCATTCTCAAATCTTCTTCCCAGTGTAGCTACCCCAACTCTTTTCTTCTTCTTTTTTCCTCTTTCTTGCTCTTTATTCCCTAACAGTGCTTTAAGATCCTCCTGACCCTTTGCCAAGGTCATAAGGAGCTATTGAAACTGCGAGTTTTGTGCCTGCAGATCTTTGACCGTCTGCTCAATATCCATCTTACTAAAATAAACAGCAGAAAGATAAGGAAACCTGGTGTGAAGACCTGTTTATGCATATGATGAATGATATGTTTACTCATGCAATGCATTCAAGGATTTAGAAATTCAAAGTTGTTGCAAAAAAAAAGAACACACGTCATATTAATAAGAAGAAATTTTGTCACTACATAAATGCCCCATGGGCCAAATATTACAAAAACTTCTTAAGGTAAAAAGACGTTGCGCATCCTTTTTGGTGCAATGTAAATGTTGAGGGTCTCCTCCTCGTGTAGTCGGCGGGTAAGCTCCAAAACCTTCTTCTCACTGGCGTAGAAGCTGGCTTTAAAAGTATCCCTTTCTTCATTGAGTTGGATCCAACTCTTCTGCATTTCCTCCCATGATGTTGGCATGTCAGGATGTAGGATGGTGTATGGAACCTCTCCTTCCTTAACAGGCTCTTTAATCAAAGGGAGAATGTGAGGGTAAGGCATCGTAAGAATCTGGGCGTGGGTTCGTACCCACTTGAGATAAGGCTCAAGAGGGATGGAGTTCTTGTGCCCCAGTGTCTTACTATCTACCTTGTTAGGCATCCTCCAAGCTCTGATGAATCTTTGGCGAAGTCCTTGCGCATCGTTGTCAAAGTCAAAAACTAGGTCAGGAATCAGCATGTCATGAGGGCCATCCCTCCGAGCGTATCCAAATTGTCTCAAATCTAGACAAGGGTTTTAGGTAATGCCTCCTCTAATGCCAAGTAATGGAACATTAGGGAACTCACCACAACGATCAATGATGATGACATTTTCTCTGGACCGAGAACACCAATGTACATCAGAATGTGTGAGGGTCATCAATCGTTGTGACCACCTTGAACCTTGTTCATTCTTCAAAACAGATTGTGGAAGTTGAGAAATAAACCACCTTGCAAGGAGAGGAGTACAGCACATGAGAACACCTCTCTTCCTCATTGTTCGTGTGTAAAATGAGTGGAGGATGTCCCAAAGGAATGTAGGTATGGGATTCCTGGATACGAAGATCTTGACAGCATTTACATCTATAAGTTGGTCAGGATTCGGGAACAAGACCAACCCATAAATAAGGAGTGCCACAATCTCTTCAAAGGCTTGCAGATCTAGGGAATTCCAACACTCTTGTGCCTTCTCAAACAAGAATTTTTCCAAGAAGCCTTTGACGCCACTTCTAGTTTCCCAATGCCCCTTGATGTCAGATGGTTGCAAGTGTAATGCTTGAGCAACATCTTCAAGTTTTGGTTCTTTTTTCGTACCGTTGTAGGGTAGTTGATTAAGAATAGGAATTCTCAGGAGTTGAGAAAATTCCTCCAAAGTAGGCACCAATTGGTAGTCGGGGAATGTGAAACAGTGGTGAAGGGGGTCGAAGAACTGGAACAACACTTTCACCATATCTTCTTCAATGCTGGTGTTGACTAGGCTGAGCAGTCTACCATGTCTTTCACTGAAGAGAGAGCTTTCTGGAATTCTGGATGTAAGCTCCTTGAGTTGAGGAGGGATTCTTACAAGGTTGACTTGGATAGTTTTCCTGCGAAGAGTTTCCATGACCTACAAAACAAGAACAAAGATGAAGATCCAAACCCTTGAAATGGTTAGTGGATGCATATGATGCTTTATGATGTTCATGATGTATGCACAAACACATGTACAAGAAATTCACACAAAACCCTAGTTTCAGGCTTGCATGAGGTTTCATAGGTAAGTACCCTCTTGAGTGTAGTTGGCTTAAAAACCTGTCCTATAAATAGTAACCGGGTTCTAAGGAGCTCAATATCATTGGATTGTTTTCCATGTTCATTATTTTGGTTTAGCCACTTAACTAGTGACCAAAATATTCCAAGAAAATAACCCTCAATGAGTGTAGTATCGAGTATCTACCAACTTCAAACTGCACCAAAGCCGGTCATCTCACTACCCCTAATAAAAGGCCAAGATGGTCAAGTAAGGTTCTAGGTCATTAGTTCTTAGTGACATCACTCAGCGGCCCCGTACTCTCCTTGATTGAACTCAAGGGTTACCGGTACTCACAAATATGTCGCACTAATATAGCTATTGCTTAAACCGTGTCGGTATACCCCGTACAGTTTCCACAACGTATTGCTATCTATGAATGTTTCCCCAAATCCGGGTGTAGGATTTCAAGCCCAAACAAGAGAACCAAAATGTAAAGCAATCAAAGCAAACAATTAGTCATGCAAAAGGGTGATCTAGGCCCTAAGGTTACTCCACTTTTAAAGTTTTCCCCAGCAGAGTCTCCAGTTCTGTGATACGGTGGGAGAACTGACTTGAAGTTTTGCATTTGTTTTCCCAAATGTTTCGGTTGAGCAAGAGTCGCCACCGACTTTTTATTTTATCCTAAGGAAAGGTTAAAAAGCACAGGAAAAACCTTTGAGATGTTTTCTTGGGTTCGGGGAGTAGATTATAGAAAGGGAAGGTATTAGCACCCTTTCTATCCATGGTTATCCATGGGCTCTTAGTTACTTGCTTAGATCACTTGCCTTTGCTTTTCAATTGTTTGAAATGGTGCTTTGTGTGTGTGGTTATGAAAATGTTTTGAAAAAGATGCCTTGTCTAGGCAACCATTGTAACAATTCTTGTTTGAATGTTTTACAAGGGTGTTTGTCTTTTTGAAAAGATGTTTCAATGTTTTTGAAAGTTCTTTTGAAAGGGTGTTGTGATGTGTGTTTTGAAAAATGGCAAGGATTATTTTGCAAGTTTGGTCAAGTAACCAAGAGCTATCTACCCTAAATTTCTCAAAGATCTTTCTCATGTTTTAACCCTTTTAACAGTGTTGTTTCACCATTGTATTTGGTGAGAAACCTTGTGTTAGGATGTTAACGGGACGGGCGCGGGTCATCGTTTAGACCATGAATGCAATAGTGTCAAGTAACTTTGAAAATTTTTTGAGGGACTATGATCATTTTTGTTTAGGCAACTTGATAGCGTCATCGAGGGACTATGATCATTTTGTTTGTTTTTGTTTTGTTTTGTTTTGCCAAAGTACTTGACATGCAAACATGGCCCATTTTTGAAGGCAACAAGTGGATGTAACCCTAGGGGTGTAAGTGTGCATTGTGTTTGTTTTTCATGCATGTTTATCTTGGATTTAGGTCAAGCTATTTGTTGATTGATTTTGCATACAAACCCTAAGTCTAAACATGGCATAATTGAAAGCTTTAAAATGCGGAAATTTAAATGCTAAGCTATTACAACCATTATTATGGGGATGGGGGTACAAGTTTGAATTTGGGGGATATTTGACAAGGAAATAAAATCTAAATTATTATAACCATATCGAATGTATAGGATACGAATATTAAATTGTATAATATTTAAATAAAATACAATAAATAAATAAGAATGTATTATGCACAAAATGATTTTTTTATGTATGTAAAAAGGTTTCATGTTTGAAGTATAAACAAAATAAAAAAAGTCATATTTGATTATTTTTGTGTTTTTTTAGGATAAAACCCTAATTTTCAAGTAAATAGTAATATTTATTAATTATGTACAATATTTGTTAATTATATACAAAAAATAAAAGGTATATTGTAAAAAAGTATTTTTGGTGTCAAATATTAAATAAAAATAAAAGTATTATTTTTTGTATTTTTGCCCTAAATATTTAATAAAATAGGTTAAGTATATATATTATATATATATATATATATATATATATATATATATATATATATATATATATATATATATATATATATATATATATATATATATATATATATATATATATATATATATATATATATATATATATATATATATATATATATATATATATATATATATATATATATATATATATATATATATATATATATATATATATATATATATATATATATATATATATATATATATATATATATATATATATATATATATATATATATATATATATATATATATATATATATATATATATATATATATATATATATTTAATAATGCTAAATATGTATAACAAATATAATATTAATTATTTACAACAAATGTGTATTTTTAGAAAATGTTTTCAAAATGTAAATAAAAAATAATAACTAAAAATAAATATTTTTTTATATTATTTTTAGGGTTTTAAAATGAAAAGGAAATCTATTTATTTATATATACATAAATAAAACAAATAAATGCCAAATAAATGTAAAAAAATGTGGAAAAATATTTTTAATGTTTTAATGTTTGGACAAAAAATATCAAGTCAGAATCAAAAAGAAAAATGCAAAAATGACAAGTATTTCACATAATGGGCCAGGGGGTGCAAATGGAAAAAAGGGGTACAAAAAGTAAATTGACTCAGGCCCAGCCCAAGTCAACTTTGTCTTCAACCTCCAGCAACCTTTTGAAAACAAAAACGCGCGTTCCCTTGTACAACTACCATCTCCT
The DNA here is from genome assembly GCA_948472305.1 of Vicia faba. NCBI lineage: Eukaryota > Viridiplantae > Streptophyta > Magnoliopsida > Fabales > Fabaceae > Vicia > Vicia faba. The sequence continues at coordinate 343,959,222 of OX451737.1, read as the reverse complement.
GATTCCTTGATTTTTAGCAAAAACTCATAACACAAACAATGTAGAGCATCAAATCACGATTCCAAATATGTAAAAAACTTAACCTAACTCTAAGAAACCAGGGAGAATTTCTTCACCCCCAATTTCTGACCTAATTTTTCTTCAATGTTCATGGCTAAAATTCTCACAGCACGCTTAACTTAAATAAAAACTGATCACATGTATGGCTTCAGGGCTATGAGTAGAGCATGTTTCATTCACAAACCTAAGCCTAACTCTTCCTAGATTGAGAGATAGAAGTTCAAAAATTACCTGTTTCAGCTTGACTCGAACAGAGCAATGTAGGTATCTTCAATGGAGTTTGAGCTTTGGTTGAGCTTGCCTGAAGTCCAAGGATGCTTCCCAGGTGCCTAGCTTGCTTTGAAACCAACTGTATCATGCTATGGAAGTCCACCTGCACATCTTGAAAGTAAAAATGGAAAACGTGGTTAGGGGTGTTACAGGTTGAGTTTAAGGTTTGGGATAGTCTCAGTGGATCATATGGAAGGTGTTTGAAAGGTTTTTAGCCAAAGTGCACGAGTGGATTGAGTTGTGGACCTCAATCTGCAGCAGGTACCCTGTTTTGCAGCAAAACTGTGATTTGGTGAATGGGAAGGTATGAGGGATGGAAGGGTCGTGCCTTAGGTCAGTTTTTGATGTATGGAATATAAGAACAAAGTTTGCTTAAGCTCTAGTTTGCAGGAAGTGAGAGTTGTCTATGTTTTGCAAAGTTTCCTCTACTTGAAGCAAGAAAGTGCAAGTTGACATATAGGCCTGTACAATGCCCTAAAGTATGCTGCAACTTTGGCTCTTGATAACTGGAATTTGTCTACAAAACTTTGCCTCAAAGATCTGGCTTGTACTTCAAAGATTTAGAACTTGACATAAAGCATCACTTTTCCAAAATGGCAAGTTTGCTTTTTCTAATTAAGGATTAATTTAGCATGTATTGCCCAAATGAATGAAATAATGTCTTAACACAATGGTTAGGCATTAAATTAAGGAGTGCAAACTTGGTTTAGAGGCCTGCAAGCAAGTACCAAGCATTCTGGTTTGAAAATGAAACTTGTATGAACATGTATTGGGTTATGAACAAAAGTGAGTTTTGGCCAACTTTGCAAATTCGATTCTCTCTAACCACAAGGGTGTTTGAGAAGTTCTTGGACAATTTGGAAATCTTGTAATGTATAATACAATCCATATTTGTAATGCAAATTGAAACTCCAAGTGGAACCATGTGAAAAATGGCCAAGAAGTTGGACAAAAATCCTGCCTAGAATAGGGCAAAATTTCCCTTGTTCCAAAAATCATAACTTGAGATACAAGCTTCCTTTGAGAAAAATTTGTGAATCAAAGTTGCAGATTTTGCAATGTACTACAACTTTCATGTTTCAAGTTTTGTTTGAATCCATTTGCATCTTGGTGAAAAAATGGGACAAAGTTAGGAAAAAATAAGAAAATTTCATAACTTAGAAAATTTCGAAGTTATGAAATTTTTTCATTTTAAACCCTAATTTGCAAATTTGGATTTCTTGATGAACAAGTTTCATAATTTGACATGTCTTGATGAAAAATAAATCTTGGCACTTGATTTTGACCAAAAAGTCAAAGTTTGACTTTTCAGTATACAATCAAATTTTGATCAGTTGACTGCAAAATTCATCTGTCAATCCTATGCACTTGAGATCTTTTGAACTTGTTGAATGGGTCAAGAAAATGCCATTGAGTCCTTGAGTCCATGTGTGAGCTTGGTTTGCCATTGGTTAGGTCAAACAGTCAAAAATTGCCTTTGTGCAGTCAAAACCCTAAAAATGACTATTTTGCCCTTTTGGTGATCTGATCAAATTTCTTGTGGAGTTGTGATCCAAACTTGACCAAATGGTTCATGTGAGTTCATAATGTTGATGTGGGTCAAAAATCATGAGGTTTGACTGTCAATTGGCCACAGTTGACTTTTTCCCCAATACAGTTGATTTCTAGGTCAACTGTCCAATTGACTAGGCAAAGATTGGAATCAAGGCTTGAAACTTGGTATGGATAAACTTGTAAGTCCAACATGAAGCATGAAAGTCACTTTGGGCCTTTTAGGTCAAAACATCCTTGTGCAAACTCAAACCCTAATTTGGGTCAACAGTGCAAGAAGGAGTCTTGAGCAGAGCAAACCCTAACTTGATCTTGAGTTCCAAGAGTCTTGTGATGAGAAAATGTTGATGAAATGAGAGGGAAAATTTTGGGGTACAACAGTATGAGTGTAGAGATGAATGATAGTGGGTTAGAAAAATGTATGGTTGATGGGGTCGCAAGGTCGGAAGTGGTTATGGTGTTTGGGGTAGAGGTAGTTGTTGTCGCAGGTAACATTGTAAAGACAGTTTCAGAATCAAGGTTTTCCATAGTTAAAGGAGAATGATTAGAAACATGAATAAATGTGGTGGATGGTGGAATAGAAAAAGAATTGAAATTATCAGATGAAGGAATGGTGATTATTGGTTGATATAAATGAATTGTTAAAAATAATGGTGTAAAGGAAATAGATGAAAAAGGAATAAAAGTAGTAACAGAGTCAGAAACAATTGTAGTTCTGGTTGATGGTGAAAGAGGATTAATTTATGCAGAGGAGGTTATGGATGAACATACATTTAACAATATTAGAAGCAGACAATGAAATGATTACAAAAATATCAACAATAGACTTACTAGTTGTTACTGAAGTTTCATTTCCCAAAATGGCATCTTCCAGAAAGCCAAACTTCTTTTTCTTTTTATTCTCTGGTTCAGAAGCATTTGAGTTTCTCTTTCTTTTACCAACAAAACAGTCAACACACTCAGCAGGAAAATTTGAGTAATTAAAGTTTGACATATCATGTCCTTCTTGTTGCATCATTAGAATGTATGGAGCCACGCTGGATACACGATCTTGCTTGGAGAATGGAGGATAATCATTCACAAGAATTCTTTTGTGATGATAAATTTTAGATGGTTCAATCAGAGGCTTGACCTTGAGTTCTTCAATCAACGTCATGTTTCTCAAGGTTTTTCCATTAAAGGAATCTCCAATGCTTGGAGTTAGATCCTCTTTATAGTTGACTTCTTCAATCAAAAACCTTACCAAGCCACTTTCAACAAAAATACCACTTAGAAGACGTCCACAAAGAATATTGGAAGATACCTTTTTGTTGGGAAGTGTCGTAGTTCTGGACTTTCTAATAGAATCCCTCAGATAATTAAACATAATGAAGGGAAGATTAATCCTCTATTTGGATAGTAGAAAGTTCAGCATGAAGATCCTTGCTTCTGTACTTGTATTTCTCAGCAGAGAAATTCGTAAACAGTAGTTGCTCTAGAGATTTATTTACAGCCTTTGACTTATTGTCCAATCCATACACACGTTTTCCTTTCAAAAAACGTCAATCCCAACAGTTTTGTAATGGACTCTTCACTGATAATGATTCTTTGTCCAATAACATCTAAAACAATATGAAATTCGTCACAATTAGCATTTTTCCAGAAATCTATCACTAGCTCCTCATAGATAGGACCATGAATCCTTTGAAAATAGTTTTCCCAGCTTTAGATTTTAATTCTTCTTTTAAGTCACACCCATTTGCAGAAAGATGAAGGAACCATAATTGATGAAGATTGAGCGATGGGTGATGAAGACATAGCTGTTGAGCTCATACTTTGTTCCACTTCTTTTGCAAATTCAATGACAGCTTGTTGATTAAAAGTCATCATTGTTAGAGAGAGAGATGAAAAATGATAGAGGTTTGTTGAAGATGCAGAAAGCTTGTTGAACGTTTGAGAGAGAAAACATGGTTTGGGGTTTCTAACGTGTGGGAGTGAAGTGAACGTGTAATATTTATAATGTTTGAAGGGTGAGAGAAAATACAGTTAAACATAATAATTAGAAACATTAGATGAAAGTAATAACTTTGATATCAATCAATTCCAAGAAATATGCACACTTCTCATTGCATAACTTAGGTAGCGTGTGATGATTAAGAATAATCAAGGGTTACACGCGTTAATCACTTCGTCTAACTAAGTGACACGATCAGTATACTCAGGGTCTGGATAACCAAAGGCTTCCATCTGATCAGAGATATTTCTGACTGAAACATCTTCTGATAACTAAGTCTATAAAATAAAATTAGCAAAAGTATAATAAGTAAAGAGAAGGAGAGAAATGATACCGTCATATCCTTGAAGATCTTCCATCTGTCTTTAAATTTAGCTTTCTCTTAGATACAACTTCTGATCAACTTATTTCTTCTTATGCTTTCTTCAGAGCGGTCTTTCAGAGGTTCTGAATTATCTTCATATTGATTCCTCTTATTTCTTTGAGTATTCTCAATTTTCTGATTTGAGAAGAATAACCTTCTTCTGAACTCTAATCTATATTCTGAGAGCTAGGATCAATCTTCTGTTCAGATGATCTCTTCATTCTTCTATTTAGAATCACCCGTCTGACTTCTTGAGATTAATCCTCAGAGTATAGATATTCTAATCCTTTATTATTAGAACATCCATCTGTTTATCAAACTTCCTTTAAACAAAAGCTTATTTTTCAGAAGGCCAATATTTCATGAACTCCCGAGAAGCTATGTGCTAGAGAGAATTAACTATCATTGCCTAACGTCTTCTAAATTTTTTGATTCCTTGAACAAATTGCAAAATCTGTTCTAATACAAATATCATCAAACTTTGATGATTTTGACTGACAATCTTGTTATTGTAATGTTGAGCTAACTTATTTAGATTTAGTTGATCATACTTCTGATGAGTCAATGAGCGTTCTTTCCTTAGAAATTTCTGGTCTTTTGTAAAGCCTCCTCCGATAGAGCCAATGTTTAGATCTTCTGTATAAGATCTTTCGTCTGCTTGAATAGATAGCTTTATCATGAGGTTCTTATGCATAAAGTCTTTCTTCTTTTTGAAAATATTCCTAATGAGATCTTATGAGAAAGTCAAGGGTGGACTAATCCGTTTCTTGAAAATATCTCATACTCTCAAGGAACTTAATCAAAATCATTCAACATATATAACTTCTTATCTGATGATTCTTTTCTTGTTAGCTTGTTCTTCAATTTTCTGATTGTAGATAGTAAGTTAAAATTGAATAACTATCACCTTAGAGTATTTCTTCACACAACATCTGGATCTTTATCTGACACTATTATGTGTTTGATATCCATCAATAACAGAACCGATCTCTGATACCAATTGAAGGTGTGAAGAAAACACAAGAAAATGTGGGGTTTTAATTGGGTTTTCCTTTCTTGACAAACTTTCGCTTCTAAGAATTATTTGTTAAATAATGCTTCTTAACATTTATTCTAAGTAATGCTTCTAATTAAGTGATGAGAACACAAACTATTAAGCATAAGCAAAAGTAAATAACACATGATATATCCTGGTTCACTTGAGAACCCCCTAAGCTAGTCCAGTTCACCCTGCCAAGGTGATTTCGTCTTGAACTCAAGGACTTAATCCATAATAACCAATTTTATTACAATCACACGGGAATCTGTCACTGACTAACATTCAATGTCGCGTTCAGGGATCTAAACTAGATAAAACATTTATTGACCCAATAAAATCCGATCCCTCAGGTTCTCCTACCAGGATTTCCTTCAAATGATATCCATCTGTGGTCTCACAAGGCTGACCTTCACTCAATCCCCTTTGAGATATGAATACCATTGACCCAATATAATCCATTACCAGGATTCATACTGACCTTCAGTGACTACCTTCTTGAGCACAGACCTTCACTCAACCTCTCAAGGTATCATCAAACAATTGTTTGATTTACAATAATATGTTTCTACATAAGCTGGATGTAAATAGAATTTAAGCATACATTCGAAGATCCTAATACACCCTAAAAATCTTACATTGTATTGTAGCATCAATGTGTGGTCTTCTTTTTTTCAAGTAGCTTCTTCACAGATAACAACCCAAAGCCTTTGAATCAATGAAATCTTCTTCTTCATAAGCTTCTGGAAGCTTTGTTGATCTTGATATAGTAAATAAAATAACTTCTTCATCTTGATTTACCTTAGAACATTCATGACAGCAGCCCTTGTTCTATTTTCTTCAATGATCACTTTATAGCACAATACTTATGTCGTGGATTTGTAACTAGAACTTTCATGATCATCTTCATTATCTTCTGCGGTTTAGAAAGCTTTTTCCAACTGTTGTACCCCAAAATTTTCTCTCTCATTTCTCAAGATATTTCCCACAAGATCTCTAACGACCCAAGCTTGCACAAGGATTGGCTAGGTCAAGACATCTCCTTAACACTGATACCTCCAAAATTAGGGTTTGAGTTTTCATAAGGGAAATTGAACTTTTAATGCCTCAAATGACTTTCATGGATCATTATGGACCTTCAAGATTTCTCATGTCAAATTTCAAGCCTTGAAGTTCAAGTTTGCTTAGTCAATTGATCAGATTACCTAAAATCAACTGTATTGGGTAAAAAGTCATTTGTGGCCAAATTACAGTCAAACTTCAAGATTTTTGGCCCATATAAACATTTTGAATTCATACATATATATATATATATATATATATATATATATATATATATATATATATATATATATATATATATATATATATATATATATATATATATATATATATATATATCAATTGATCAAGTTGGGATCACAATTCTCCAATATTTTTGGCCCATATCAACTGATGAAAAGTCAACAGTACACTGTAAAGTCAAACTTTGACTTTTTTTATCAAGATTGAGTTTCAAAGGTCACATTTCATCAAGACATACAAAAATATGAGACTTGATCATTAAGAAATAAAAATTCAAATTTCATCTTGAAAAGTCAAAATTTCTAAAACTTAGAAATTTTTCTAAGTGTTTAAAAACATGATTATTTCATAACTTCATCCCAATTTTTCACCAAGATGCAAGATGATTCAAGAAAAACTTCCAACATGAAAGTTGTAGATCTCAATAAGTTCTAAAATATTGTATGGAAGAACATTTTCTAGAAATTCTTGTATTTTAAGTTATGAGTTCATAAAGACATGCACTTTTTTCTTAAACACTTAGTGGAATTTTGCCTTAGTTAGGAAGATGTTTGGTACCAACTTCATGGCAAATTTTCACATAGATCCAAGTTGACTCTTAAAAAATGTCCAACATAAAGGTTGTAAAGGATGTTACAAGCTTTCCAAAATGTCAAATAACTCATTGAGACCATACTTGAGCTAAGATAATCGAAGGCAAGAAGTTAGGGTTTAAAACTTGATTTACAAAGCAGATTTGTGATGGACAATTATCCAATCTTCAAGCATGATGTACAAATCCTATTTTGCAGGCTTCAAACTTGTATATCACTCCTTAATTGAATGCTTATGAAACTGATTAAACTATGACCCAAGTATTTGAGCCTTTGTCCAATTGATCATTCAATTTTTGGAAGAAAGTAACATATCCATTCTTGAAAAGCTCACTTTTATCACAAAGTCAATTTCTTGAGCCTCTAACTTATTATTATGATCCCACTCATTTCCTACAAGTCAGAAAAAACTTGTTTAAAGTCCTAACCATTCTAAGATAGCTTGGTACAAACATTGGAAACATGTTCTTCATGCTTGCTTCAAAAACAAGCAAGATAGCCATAACATGTGATCTCAAAATCTGAGTTGTTTCAAGTCTCCAAACTCCATCCTTATAAATAGAGCCTTATTATGCAAACAAATACACGAGTTTATAAGCACTCAAGCATCCTAAAACTCACAAAAACTTAAATTGAATACAAATTTCCATTGTTGTGCAGAATCTGTCCAAAAACTTCCATCTTCAAATCCACCCGTGCGTTTTTTGGCCTTTTGATTCCTAAAGCTTCCAAAGATCACACATAAACAATCCCAACACCTGTTATCTAACTATAACACCATCTTCATCAATTTCCATTTCCAAAAAAACAGAGCTTGCACCTTGGTTTCTCCAAGACGATGCAAGCACTCTCAGCACCAAGTAAGAGTTGCATTAGCTTCCTAGAGACTTGAGGAAGCTAACCTGATCATCACCACAACTTGAATCAAGCTCAAACTCATTTCATGATTTCTAGTTTTGAAGGTAATTTTTTGAACTTTCAACTCTTCATGTAGCCATTGTTAGGCTTTCATTTTCAAAGATAAAATGTAGACACTATTTCCCTGAAGCTAACCGTGTCAATAATTTATATTTATATTGCCTGAGCTTAGAGAATTTTGAGTTTGAAATTTCTGGAAAAATTAGGGTTCAGATTAGGGCCAACAAAATTCTGACTCATCATTGATTTATAGTTTAAGTTATTTACATTTCTGGAATTGTGAGGAAAATGGAGTAACTTTCATGTTTACAGTTTTAATTTTTGTTGAGAAATGAGAAAGTTACAGGTTCAAACATGGCGCGAGAAAGAAGATGAAGTGCATGCCTAGGAATGGATTTGCAATATATATATTTATGGTTTTGTATAAGACACCGGATGTATAGCCACCCCATTGATAGAGAGCGCGCACGTTTATGCTAAGGGTCTGGGTTCGAGCTTCAGCGCTGCCATTTTCCCCATTTTTTCATTGTTTCTTTTCTTTTTGACACAAGTTAGCACACCTGGGCCCTGAACCTTTAGGCTTTGTCATTTTTGCTTCCTCTAACCATCCTATTCACTTATAACACACAACCCATTTTTATTTTTTATTTTTGACTTGTAAAAAACAATATTAGGCCTAAACCAAATCTTTGTTTACTACAAAACCACTCTTTTACATTTTTACACCCCCTGACATATAATTTTTTATTTTTTATTTATTTTCTATTTTCTATTTTCTATTTTTTTAATTATTATTATAATTATTTTTATTAATAAAAATCTAAAAAAACACTTTATTTATTTATCAACATATTTAATATATTCTTATTCTTATTTCTTTTAAGACCAAAAGACCAAAAAGTATTTTCTTATTAAATTTAATCTCTTTTCTTAAATTATTAACTAAATAATTAGACTTAGGTTTATTTCATTTTATTTCCTTTCTTAATTAAAATTAATTTAGAACTTAGGTTTCTTTTACTTAATTAACTTTTTGTATACTAGTTTAATTAAATTAAAATTATTTTCTATAAAAAACCCTAAAAATGCTTTCTTGATTTATTTTATTTTATTTTTCTATTTTAGACTTAGGCTTATTTCTTTAAAATTGATTTAAACTAGTTAATTGTTTCCTTTTAGTCAAATAGGTCAAAAAAACATTTTCCTTAACAAAAATCCAAAACAAGTCCATTTCCTTTTTTCCAATTATATCCTTGTCCATTACATTTAATCATTTCTTGTATATTGTGATACGGTGGGAGAACTGACTTGATTGTTTAGCATTTTATCGCAAATGTTGCGGTTAGCAAGAGTCGCCACCGAATTTTCTTTTATCCAAAAGGAAAGGTGAAAAAGCACAGGAAAGACCTTTGAGATTGTTTCTTGAGTTCGGGGGGTAGATTATGAAAAGGGAAGGTATTAGTACCCTTTTCATCCATGATTTTCCATGGGCTCTTAGTTACTTGCTAGATCACTTTCTTTTTGTTTTGAAATTATGCTTTGTGTGATTTTGAAAGTATTTTGTAAAAGAGGCCATTGTTTAGGCAATCTTTGTAATGATTCTCGTTCGTAAGAATGTATACAAGGATGTATGTCTTTTTGAAGATATTTTCAATGTTTGTAAGATTTTTTTGAAATGTGTGTGTTTGCTTTGGAAAATAGCAAGGATAGTTGTTTTGAAGTGGAGCAAGTAACTAGAGGTAATCTACCTACTCAAATGTCTTTCTTATGCATTTTCTATTCCTTTGACATTATTGTCTTACCATTGATTTGGTAAGCAACCCTATCTTTGGATGTAAATGGGACGGATGTGGGTCATCGTATAACCATGATTAGCAATGTTGCAAAGTATCTTAGCATTTTTTGAGGGACTAAGATCATTTTGTAAGGCAACTTAGAATAGCATCATCGAGAGACTATGATCTTATACTTGTTTGTTTTGCCAAGATACTTCGCATGCGTAATATGGCCATTTTTGTATAAGGCAACCAAGTGGAGAAACCCTAAGGATGCTTGTGTGCAAGTGTGTTATTTTCATGCTTTGATTTTGTCTTGGATTTAAGGTTTTCTATTTGATTTGTTTTTATCTTGCCATTCAAACCCTAACTACTAGCATGGTATATAAAGCGGTAAATTGCGTAATTTAAAGATTACTACGCTATTACAATATTTTATGGGAGGGGGGAATACAAATTCTGAATGGGGATTTGCAATAATATAAATCTAATTAAGCTATTACAACCAAATCGAATTTGAACGAATATTGGAATAAACAAATGCAATATTTAAATATGAAATATTTTGTATATGCAAAAAAAAGATTTTGTTTTATTTTTTATGTGAAAAGGAATTTTGAGCTAAACCTAATAACTTAAGAAAAGGATATTAATTCTTGAGAAATAATTAACCCAAATTTCTCATTTTAAAAGAAAATAAAGTTCTTTAACTATTATTTTTGTGTATTTTTTGTATTGAAAATAATAAATAATATTTATGAAAATATTTAGCCTTTTTTATATGTCAAAATAAATATTTATAAATGTGAGAAAAATAAATAAATAATTAAACTAATTCTATATTTTTTATTTACAAGTTTATTAAAAAAAGTATATGTATGATATGTAACTAAAATAAAACATTTTTGATGAGAAAAATAAAATAAAATGGACCAAAAATATAAATTTAGCATTTTTTATATTTTTTTTAATGATTTTTAACATTAAGGAAAATATATTTAATAAAAAAAAATGAAAATAAAAATGAATAATAAAAATTATGGGCCAGGGGTGCTGCAAGCAAGCAGGGAGTAGTATGTTAGCAAAAAAAGCTAAGGCCCAAGAACCAAGCCTATACTGCCAAAAATTCCAAAACTGAAGCTGAAAAAATGAGAAAAATGTAAAAGGTAGCGCCAAGGTTCGAACCCATGACCTGGGCATTGCCAGCGCGCTACCTTGCCACTGGGGTGGCTGTACATCCGTTAGTTTATATGAAACAATAAAAACATAACCTAAAAAGCTTCCTTGCCCTGTACTTCATCTTCTTCCTCAAGCTGGCCAAAAGCTCTGTATCTTTCTCATCTCTCCATGAAAATGGAAACTTCCAACATGAAAATGATAGTACTCTTTCCCACGATTTCAGACATGTAACTTATGGAAACTAACAATCAAAGGTTAAAACGAATTTTGAAAGCCCTAATTTTAAATCTAATTTTTACAGAAATTTGAACTCCAAAATTCTCTACACATAATGAACAGAAATGAAATCTATGCACATGGTTGACTTCAGCACTATAATATCTACATTTTTCTTTCACAAATCGTGGCCAATGGATGCATGTATGAAGAGATAAAAGTTGGAATTCTTACCTCTTTCAGCTGAGATCGTGAATGGAGTTTGAGTGAGATTTAGGAAGGCCTGAAGGTTCCTTTAGCTTGCTTGAACCTCCCTGAGTATGTTCCAATCTTTACCTTGCTTTGAAAGTGTCTGAAACTCTCTATCCAAATCAACCTGCAAGCTTGAAAAACAAAAATGGTAGACGGAGAAGGAGGTGTTACAGCGAAGGGATGATGGTCTGGAACACTTAGATATGAGGTAGATAAAGTGTTTGAGTGATTAAAACTTGAAACGCACGAGTGAATTTGTGGATTGCTATGCTTAGGCTCAAACTGTAGGTTTTTGACAGGTTTTTGGTAAGAGGGATTTTTGGAGTGTTTTTGGACTTTTGCAATCGTGTTCTAAATTGTAATGTGTTTGTGTATTAGTATGGAGAAAGTTTTCAATCCACTCCTCAACATATTTATGAGTTGTAGCCTTTTTGCACTCTTTATTGCTTTTGAAGCAAAGTGAAGAGACAAGTCTCTACATGCTTGTACTGGCCTTCTTGGAGTTGGTATAAGCTCTATACAAATTGCTTTAGGTCTGTAGGACTTGTGTGTGCAGAGAAGACAGATCCAATGCTCAAGAATTGAAAAGTTGCAAAAAGTTAAGCTTTTCCAAAATGGCAATGGCAACTTTGTGCCATTTATTGAATTAAAGCTTGGACAAAGACCCTTGGGCTTGGATTAAGGCTTTGTCAACTGAGTAAGAATTAAATTATGAAGTGAGAAACAAGTTTGAGACCTGTAAAGCAAGAATTAGGCAGCATAGGTTCAAATTTGAATTTTGTTCTTCATGAAATGGCTTGAAATCAAAGTGAGAAATTGCCAATTTCATCTCTTCGATTATCCCTACTCAAAAATGATCTCAAGGAGTTCTTGGATATTTTGGAAAGATTGAAATGTTCTCTATAACTCATATTTGAAATGCATTTCAATATTCCTCTTGGAACTAGGTGAACAATTTCCATGAAGTTGGGTCTAAAACCTGCCTAAATTAGGGCAAAATTTCACTAAGTTATTTTAGTTCCTGGGCATGTATTCTCAAAATTATATCTTGAGATCCAAGAATCTTTAAATAAAAATGTGTGAAGAAAAGTTGTATATTTCATGGAGATATACAACTTTTATGTTGGGAACTTTCTTTGAATCATCTTGTATCATGGTGAAAAAATGGCTTAAAGTTGAGAAAAAATAAGAAACTTTGTATACTTAGAAAAATTTCTAAGTTAAGAAAAATTTCAAATTTCAAAATCAAATCTTCAATCTTTGGTTTCTTGATGAACAAATTTCACATTTTGACATGTTTTTATGAATTGTGATCCTTGGCACTTGATTTTGACCAAAAAGTCAAAGTTTGACTTTTCAATATACAATTGACTTTTGATCAGTTGACTGCAAATTTCATCTGTCAATCAAATGAAATTGCAATGTTTTGAACCATGTAATTAGGTCAAGATGATACAATTGAATCCTTGAAATCATGCTTCAAATCAATTGGTCATTTTCCAAGTCAAAAATCAGAAATTGCCCTTTCACAGTCAAAACCCTAATTTTGACCATTTTGCCCTTTTGATGTTTTGATCAAATTTCTTGAGGAATTATGATCCAAACTTGATCAAATGATACATATGAGTCTAGAATGTTGATGTGGATAAAAAATTATGAAGTTTGACTGTAAATTGGCCATGGTTGACTTTTTCCCCAATACAACTGATTTTTAGGTCAACTGTCCAATTGACTAATCAAAAATATGGTTCAAGGCTTGAAACTTGTCATGAGTAATATTAGGGTATCATAATGATGTTTGAAAGTCATATGAAGCATTGATAGTCCAAAAATCCTTTGGCAAATTCAAACCCTAATTTTGGGTCATCAATGTAAGATGAGAGGTCTTGAGCTGGTCAAACCCTAACCCAGTCTTGAGTCAAAAAAGTCTTGTGAGAATAATATTGATAAATGAGAGGGAAAATTTTGGGGTGCAACAACTGCCCCTGTTCAATCTTCTTAAACCTGAAGAGTTAGATTGGCGAGTTTTGCCATTCGTGACTTGAAGGTGAAAGATGATTGGACACTAGAGTGCCCAGAAATTTGCACTCGATGATGTGTAGTTTGAAGGAATGGGCTTAAAGATGCCATTTGGAGAGCTGATGGAACCTTGTTGGAGATGTGCTTGTAGATGTCATCCAAAAATGCTTGTTGAACTATAACTTGTGAACCGAAAGAATGAGTATCAGAACGGCGTCCATGATTGGAGCATACTTGAACTGTATCTGAGAGCTAATTTTGACTTAATTATCAGGATGTCATTCGTGTCTGGAGTATACCTGAACTGTATCTGTAAGTTGTGTCTGAATGAGTATCAAAATGGCATCCGTGTCTGGAGCGTATCTGTATTGTATCTGAAAGTTGAATCTGAATGTGTATCAGAATGGCATCCGTGTTTGGAGCGTACCTGAACTTGAAATTTGAATGAGTATCAGAATGGCATCTGTGTCTGGAGCGTATCTGAATTGTATTTGAAAGGTTATATTTGAATGAGTGTCAGAATGGCATCCGTGTCTGGAGCGTATCCGAACTTGAAATCTGAATGAGTATCAGAATGGCGTCCGTGTCCGGAGCATATCTGAACTGTATCTGAAAGTTGAATTTGAATGAGTATCAAAATGGCATCCGTGTCTGGAGCGTATCCGTACTGTATCTGAAAGTTGAATCTGAATGAGTATCAGAATGACATCCGTGTCTGGAGCGTATCCGTACTGTATCTGAAAGTTGAATCTGAATGAGTATCAGAATGACATTCGTGTCTGGAGCATATCCATTATGTATCTGAAAGTTGAATCTGAATGAGTATCAGAATGACATCCGTGTCTGGAGCGTATCCATACTGCATCTGAAAGTTGAATCTGAATGAGTATCAGAATGGCATCAGTGTCTGGAGCGTATCCGTACTGTATCTGAAAGTTGAATCTGAATGAGTATCAGAACGACATCCGTGTCTGGAGCGTGTTTGAACTGTATCTGAAGGTTGAATCTGAATGAGTATCAGAATGGCATCCGTGTCTGGAGCGTATCTGTACTGTATCCTGATTGCATATTGTTAATGGTAGATGTTAATCTTATCCTGAAAAGGGTAAAATATTGGCTGAAACACAAAGTTATGTTGCATGAAATGTATGATGCAATGTAGTTGCTTTATCAATGTTTATGATATGTGGATGTAATGTATGCGCATGTAAGCTGATTTGCTGTATTGCTGTTTGATTGAGGTAAATAAATCCTCGAATGCCACTGAGGATATGTTGAATTTTCATGTCTTGAAGTTGAAGTACCGACGAACTCTTGTTGAGAGAAGTAAATTCTGTTGTAAGGGCTATGTCATGTACTGCTTGTAAAATATGCTTGAGAAATCCTAAGAAATTTGACGATTTCTACTCGGGATTAATAATTTGAAATTTGTTCCGCTGGGGATTACTTATAGCCTAGAGACATTTTCCTGTCTTTTCAACCTATCAGTAATTGTCTTTCTCATTTTGTTTATTTCTAAACAATAATTATGTTCAAATGCATATGTTTATCAATGAATCATTGGACGTTTTTGCAAACAAAACACAAGAGTAAAAAAAGACAAATAGTTTTTTGTACTTTCAAAGAGATATCTTTGTATTGACTTTGAGTAAGTATTTTGTACAAAGGAGACAAACATTCTAGTAAGAGAATGGTGCCATAAAACAAGAACAATTTATACAAAGAAAGATAGCTATGTGTAATAATTCCATGGGGTTCCCATTATGCTATAGCCTTTATATCTTCGAATATCTTGTCTATTTGTAGCTTCGTCTGAAGATGACTGAATTGATCAGAAACTTTGAGTTTGTTAGTGGAAGTCAAAGGTTGTCAGTAAAGTGATCCGACGGGACATGGTCGTACGCTTTAATTCCCTGACTTTTTCCTGGACATCCCTTTCGGGTTTTCAGTCCACCGGGAAACCCTTTTTTGCCCAAGTCGCCCTTTCGGGTTTTCAACTTGCCGGGTGTACAGATTTTTTATTTATTTTATCCCTAACTTTTTCCCGAACATTTTTGGTTCGCCCGGATGCCCTTTTTTCCCTAGGTGTGTCAACCTAGCGGGTCTCTCATGCATAGTATCTTTTAACTATGTCCGCGTTCACAGGGTGTGGCAGGTCATCTCCATCCATGGTGGTTAAGATCATTGCCCCACCGGAGAATATGTTCTTGATTACAAATGGTCCTTCATAGGTAGAAGTCCATTTGCCCCTGGGATCACTTTGTGGCAAGATGATACGTTTGATCACTAGATCCCCAACTTGATATACTTGGCGTTTGACTTTATTGTTGAAAGCCTTGATCATCCGCTTTTGATACATTTGACTATGACAAACAGCAGTAAGTCTCTTTTCATCAATTAAGTTCAGTTGATCAAGTCGAGTCTGGATCCAATCGTCTTCACTCAAACCTGCATCCTTCATAATCCTTAGAGAGGGGATTTGGATCTCAATAGGCAAGACAACCTCCATGCCATAAACCAAAGAATAGGGTGCTGCCCCTATTTACGTGTGAGTTGTGGTACGATACCCGTGGAGAGCGAATGGTAGCATCTCATGCCAGTCTTTGTATGTGACTGTCATTTTCTGTACGATCTTCTTGATGTTTTTATTTGCAGCTTCGACAACACCATTCACCTTTGGCCGATAGGGAGAAGAATTGTGATGCTGAATCTTGAATTGCTCGCACAAGGCGGTGATCATAGTGTTGTTGAGATTTGTACCATTGTCAGTGATGATCCTTTCCGGGATACCGTACCGGCAAATAAGATTTTGTTTGATAAAGCGGGCAACAACATTATTTTGTAACGAATGCGAAGGAAGCTGCTTCAACCCACTTGCTAAAATAGTCAATGGCCACTAGGATGAAACGGTGTCCATTGGAAGCTGTAGGTTTGATCTCTCCAATCATATCAATTCCCCATATAGCAAAAGGCCAAGAAGCCGTCAAGACATTCAGAGGAACCTGAGGTACGTGCATATTGTCAACATAAATTTGACACTTATGACAGGTCCGAGAGTGTTGATAGCAGTCTGCTTCCATGGTAGACCAATAATAGCCTACCTGTAGGATTTTCTTTGCCATCGTATGCCCACTGGAGTGAGTGCCAAAAGTACCTTCATGTAATTCAGCCATGATCTTTGCAGCCTCAATCTTATCCACACACTGAAGTAGAATGGAGTCATGATTACGTTTGTACAGGATGCCATTACTAAGGAAGAACTTAACAGAGAATCTCCTTAAGAACATTTTATCATTGATTGAAGATCCTTCTGGATATTCTTGAGCTTCGAGATACCTCTTAACTTCATGAAACCAAGGCTGGTCCACTACCTCTTCAGTGTTAATCTCGTGACAATATGCTGGTTCATCTATTCGTTTGATGGTGATCTGGGGAGCCTCATTATCCCAATTAAGTTTAAACATAGATGACATTGTGGCTAGAGCGTCTGCTAGCTGATTTTATTCTCGCGGGAAATGTTCGAAGGTAATCTTCTCAAAATATGGTAGCAATGTCAAAACATGTTCTTTGTAAGGGATAAGGTTAGGGTGGTTAGTGTCCCATTCCCCTTTGATCTTACTGATGACCAAAGCTGAATCTCCAAACACATCTAAAGATTTGATTCCGAAGTCTATGGCAGCTCTGTGACCAAAGATACATGCTTCGTACTCCGCCATGTTGTTTGTACAGCTGAAGCAAAGTCTGTCAGTAAAGGGATTATGACACCCTTCAGGAGATATGAGTACAACGCCGATACCATTACCAAGTGCATTGGATGCCCCATCAAAGAAAGGGTCCATCGGGATCCTTGTTCAGGTCCATCATATGGCCTGATTTCTTCACAGTTGTCTAATGTCATGATGTCTTCATCCGGGAATTCGAACTTCATGGACTGATAATCTTCTACAGATTGATGAGCAAGATGATCGGCTAGCACACTGCCCTTTATAGCTTTTTGGGTAGTATACTGTCTGTCATATTCTGTTAGGATGATCTGCCATCTAGCTATTCTCCCTGAAAGAGAAGGCTTCTCGAAGATGTATTTTATCGGATCCATCTTAGATATCAACAAGGTAGTGTGAGTCAACATATACTGTCTTAGCCGGCGAGCAGCCCATGCCTGAGCGCAGCTAGTTTTCTCGAGCAGTGAATATCTAATTTCACAGTCGGTAAACTTTTTGCTCAAGTAGTAAATAACGTGCTCTTTTCGGCCAGAATCGTCATGTTGCCCCAATACGCACCCCATTGAGTTCTCTAAAACGGTCAGATATATGATCAGTGGTCTTCCCTCGACTGGTGGCATCAAAATAGGAGGTTATTGTAAGTACTCTTTGATTTTGTCAAAAGCAACCTGGCATTCATCATTCCATCTGACTACCTGATCTTTCTTCAATAGTTTGAAGATTGGCTCACAAGTAGCTGTTAGGTGAGAAATGAATATGGAAATATAGTTCAGGCGTCCCAAGAATCCTCTAACTTCCTTCTCAGTATGAGGAGCAGGCATTTCTTGTATTGCTTTAACCTTGGCAGGGTCGAACTCAATACCTTTGTTACTGACGACAAAACCTTAGAGTTTACCAGACCGTACTCCGAATGTGCACTTATTTGGGTTCAACCTTAGTTTATACTTCTTCAATATCTCAAATAACTTTTGCAAGTGATCAAGGTGCTCTTCTTCTGTTTATGATCTGGCTATCATATCGTCCATGTAAACCTCTATTTCATGATGTATCATGTCATGAAACAAAGCTACCATGGCACACTGATAGGCTGCCCCAACATTCTTCAGTCTGAATGGCATCACTTTGTAGCAGAATGTGCCCCACTGTGTGACAAATGTAGTTTTCTCCATGTCTTCAGGTGCCATTTTGATTTGGTTATAACCTGATAATCCATCCATGAAGGAAAACACTTTGTGCTGGGCCGTATTGTCAACCAGGATATCTATGTGGGGGAGTGGAAAATCATCTTTAGGGCTGACCCTATTCAAATCTCTATAGTCCATGCACATTCGTGCTTTGTCGTCCTTTTTAGGCACGGGAACAATGTTGGCAACCCATTGGGGATAGGAAGTGACAGCCAAGAATCCAACATTGAATTGTTTCATGACTTCCGCTTTGATCTTCTCTGACATATCAGGTATCATGCGGCGGACTTTTTGTTTTACTGGTGGACAATCTTCTCTTGTTGGAAGACGATGTACCACGATGTCTGTATCAAGTCCTGGCATGTCTTCATATGACCAGGCAAAGATCTCAACATAATCATGCAACAACTGAATCAGACGCTCCTTGACACTGGGCTCCAGATTGGCACCCACCTTGACCTCTTTTTTATCCTCCTCGGTACCCAGGTTGATTGTATCCACAGGTTCCTCGTGAGGCTGAATGGCTCTTTCCTCTTGTTGCAGTAGTCTGGTTAATTCCCCTGGTACTTCACAATCTTCCTCACCTTCGTCCTCGGCTTGGTAGATTAGATCCTCAGAGTCATAAAAGGCCATAGCAGTATCGTTACCCACGGGATCCGGAATGGAGGGGTACCTGCATTTGTGAGTGTGGGTGTGTGTAAGGGTATAGCCATCCTAAAAATAAAATGTAAAAGAAAAAAAAACAATGAGCACAAAAGTTTGTATAAAAATGTCCATGATTCATTAAATGTCATATAAAGATGAAATAAAAACCCTTACAAATGGACAATTGTGCCTCGGGAAAGACATAAGGTTTTAAATGTGCGAATTGTTTGTGAATATTACAAGTCCAACATAAATGCAAAGATAAATTACTGAGGGATGAAATTAATTGGGACAAAGTCTCTGGATTCCCAATTGTGAAGTCTTCCGTTGGCCGTAGGAAAGATCCAATCCTCCAAGCTACAATCCTTTTCACCATCTTCTACCGTATTGACCTCTCGATTGCTAATCTTCAAGGGTGGCCCTCCAGCACAGGCACGACGCACAGCCTTCTGAGCACTTGAAGTGAACCCTTGACCAAACTTGTCAGATTTATAGGGAATATCTGGAAGTTTCCCCAAGATGGTGCATCTTCCTTCCTCTACTACTGTGTTGGCGTCCTTTAGAGATGACATCCGGAGCGGAGGTATTGTAATCATGGGAATCTGGGACACAATTTTGGTCAGTGCTACCTCTTTGGGGACTTCTTCTAAATGTTGAAAAGGAGTTTCAATGAACTCGCCGTGCAATTCCATATACCGGAAGGAATTGAGGTGGCTAATCATATACTCTTCCTCTCTGTTGACAGTGATAATCTTTCCATGGACCGGATATTTCAGCATCTGGTGCAGTGTAGAGGTGACAACCCAACATTATGGATCCACGACCGTCCTAGCAGACAAGAGTAAGAGGGGCGAATCTCCATTACATAGAAAGTTGAGTTGAAAGTTTGAGTCCCAACCTTTATGGGGATATTCACCCCCCCGTGCACCATCCTCTTTGAGCCATCAAATGCCCTTACGACTATGTTACTGGGTTTCAACGTCAGTCCTTTACAGTCTAGTCTGTCAAGAGCTTTCTTCGGCAAAGCATTCAAAGATGAGCTGATGTCCACCAAGACATGGGCCAGAGTTGTTCTTCTACATTCCACAGAGACATGCAATGCCTCATTATGCTTTCTTCCCCGTGGTGTCAGATCAACATCCGAGAAGCCCAGGCCATTATCCGCCGTCAAGCTGGCCACGTAATCTTGAAATTGGTCAGCAGATGTCTCTTGAGGCACATGGGCTGTCTTTAGAAACTTTACTAGGGATTTCGTATGTGCCTCAGAATACAGTAACAATGCCAGCATGGAGATTTTGGAGGGAGTTTTCCCCAACTGTTCAACTACGTCATAGTCGTTCCTCTGTATTATTCTCAGGATCTCCTCCATTTCCTTCTTGGAGGTCTCGGGGATAGTCAGTGATTGAGCCTTCGTCCAGACAGGCTCTTCTTGAATACTTTTTCCTCGAGTTTCAACAGCAGGAGTGTTGGTAGGAATGACAGCAGGAGTTGTATCGTCTTCGTCAATAGGAGCACTTACAGGTATAATTATTGGTACGGAAGTAACCTTTGGAGCAGTCACGGGTCCAAAAACTGCCTTTGGGGGGGCAATTTCTGGAGAGAAGATTCTACTGCTTCGGGTAATCTTACTGGTTCCGACAATATTGCTAATGTCAGAGTTTTCTTCTTCAGAGCTCATCTCTTTGGCGGCCAACCCATCTTGTTTGATGCCATGATAGTAGATGTCCCCACCGTAATTCCACGACACATTTTTATCTGATTCATATGGGACTGGCCCAGGCATTGTGATTATAAGAGGAGTAGTTTTTGGAACCGATGTAATTCTAACAGGTCTTTTGGGGACCCTGGAAGAATTGGCGGAGATGGTGATGATTGAAATGTCTTCAACGGGAACAAGTGAAATAGGAGTACTTTCAAACAAAATCTCTTTCTTGTCTATCAAGCGTTGAATGCCTCTTTTCAACAAAGGGAAAACAGTTGGTGAGGATAAGAAGAGGTGGCAGTCTTTATCACAACCCGGGAAAACACTGGCTTTCAACAAGTTTATCTTAATGATTGGGAGTGGAGTCAAGAGTTCATCAACTGTGGTAACAAACAAATCTTCTTCAATTGCATTGGTGTTGTGACCATGTCTAGGCATAGGAGAAAAAATGACATTTGGCTTTTCGAGCGCATCAAAATCAATCTCTTTTGCCTCTATAAGGTCTTGAATTTTGTTTTTCAAGGCCCAACAGTTGTTATTGTCATGACCCAGACTTTCGGAATGATATGTGAAACGGGCATTTGGGTGATAATGAGGGGACGTTTTGTTGGGGTTCTTTGGAGCTTCTTTAAAAGTTTCCAAATTGGACTTCAGAAGGTGCGGTAAAACCTGGGCTAGAGTCATATTGATTCTGGTGAATTGTCGGACTGGCCTCTCCACCCTCAGTTGATTACTTCTTGGTTGATCAAATGTAGGCTTTGGGATCATGAAAACCCCTACCATTGGTCGACGCTCGGCTCTCCCTTGATTCCTTTGTGGATAAACAACAGATACCTCCTTCTTCCCAATGAAAGGTTTCCTCACAACTGTAGAGGCAGATGAATCCTTCTGAATCTTTCCACTTTTTATGCCAGCTTCCACCCTTTCTCTGGTCAATATTAACTCAGTAAATCCTGCAGATGAGCTTCCAATCAGATGGTTGAAGAAAGGGCCCGATAGAGTGCCTAAGAACATATCCACCAACTCCCTTTCAGACAGAGGGGGTTAAACTCTCCCAGCTAGATCTCTCCACTTCTGTGAGTAATCCTTGAAACCCTCATTGGAAGCCATGGCAATACTCTGAAGTTGAGTAGGGGTAGGCGCCAAATCTGCATTATATTGGTATTGCTTATAGAAAGCTGCGGCAAGATCTTCCCAGTTGTGGACGTTGGCCCTTTCCAATTGGTAAAACCAATCGAGTTGTGTTCCATATAGGCTATCTTGGAAAAAATGCACCCGTAAGTCTTTATCGGCGGAGTGCGGCTGGATCTTTCTCACATATGATCGGAGGTGCATCTTAGGACATGACACCCCATCATATTTTGCAAACAAAGGCACTTTGAATTTCGGAGGAATCACGATCCCCGACACTAGTCCCAATTCTTCAAAGTCTAGACCTGGTACCTTTTGTATTTCCATAGCGCTCAAACGCTCTTCAAGATGTCTGTACTTATCACCAGCTGGAGGATACTGTTCCTCAGAGTAGTCTTCCTCTTCTTCCTCCTCTTCAGATTCTGATGGAACAACTATTTCCTTTCCGTTCCCCTCTCCTTCACCAGACGTTGTTGTGAAATTCAAGGTTCTTCTAGTCTGCCCCTGAAACCTTCTCCCCATGTTCAAAACCCCAGTGACCATCTTTGTTTTCTTCTTTCTTTCTTTAGCTAACAAAGTCTTCAACTCTTCCTGCCCCTTGGCTAGGGTCATGAGTAACTGTTGAAATTGCGTGTTATGAGTTTGGAGATCTTTGACTGATGTTCGAGATCCATCTTACTAAAATAAACAGTAGAGAGATGAGGAAACTTGTTGCAAAAGACCTGTTTATGTTATGATGAATGATATGTGCATATGTAATGTTTTCAAGGATTTTTAAAGATTCGAGTTCGTTTTAGAAAAAAAGAAACACCATTTATATTAATAATATGGAGTTTGAGTACATCAATTCCCCTTGGGAAAAATAATACAACACTCTAAGATAAAAAAGTAGTGCGCATCTTCTTTGGTGCTATGTAGGCATTTAGAGTCTGCTCCTCATGAAGTAGCCTAGTGAGTTCCAAAACGTTCTTCTCGCTTGCGTAGAATTGGGCTTCGAAAGTATCTCGCTCTCCTTTGAGTTGTATACAATCCCTTTGTAGGTCTTCAAGAGATGTGGGCATGTCAGGATGTAGGATAGTGTATGGAATATCTCCCTCCTTAATACTCTTAATGATCACCGGGAGAATTGAAGGATAAGGCATCATAAGACTTTGACCGTGGGTTCGTACCCACTTGAGGTAAGGCTCAAGAGGGATGGAATTCTTGTGTCCTAAAGTCTTGCTATCCACCTTGTTTAGCATCCTCCAAGCTCGGATGAATCTCTGGCGAAGACCTTGATCGTCGTTGTCGTAGTTGAATACCAAGCCTTGAATCAGCATCTCATGCGGGCCATCCCTTCGGGCATAACCAAACTGTCTTAGAGCTAGGCATGGGTTATAGGTAATGCCTCCCGTAATGCCAAGTAGAGGGACATTAGTGAATTCCCCATAACGGTCAACAATGATAACATTCTCTTTGGATCAGGAGCACCAATGAATATCTGAATGTTTGAGTGTCATTAACCTTTGTGACCACCTTAATCCTTGCTCATTCTTTAAGACTGATTGGGGAAGATGAGAAATAAGTCATCTTGCCAAGAGAGGAGTGCAACACATAAGGACATATCTTTTCCTCATTGTGCGAGTGTGAAAAGAGTGTAGGATATCTCCTAGCAATGTAGGCACCGGATTGCATGACATGAAGATTTTGACGACGCTCACATCTATGAGTTGGTCAGGATTTGGAAACAAGACCATCCCATAGATGAGGAGAGCCACAATTTCCTCAAAGGCTTGCAGGTCCAAGGAATTCCAACAACTTTGGGCTTTCTCAAACAGGAACTTTGCTAAGAAGCCTTTGACACCACTTCTAGTTTCCCGATGAGTTATGACATCAGATGAGTGCAAGTGAAGAGCTTGAGAAATCTCTTCTGGCTTTGGGTCTCTTTCTGTACCGTTGAAAGGTAGTTGATTGAGAATGGGAATCCTCAAGAGTTGAGAGAATTCTTCCAAAGTGGGCACAAGCTGATAGTCGGGAAATGTGAAGCAATGGTGCAAAGGATCAAAGAACTGGAAGAGCATTTTCATCATATCCTCATCTGTGTTAGAGGTGAACAAGTTGAGTAGACGACCATGTCTCTCGGTGAATGGAGAGTTCTCAGGGATCCTTGAAGCTAGCTCCTTAAGTTGTGGAGGAATTCTTACAAGGTTGACTTGGATAGTTTTCCTGCGAAGTGAATCCATATCCTACAAAACAAGAATAAAGATGAATATCCATAATCCTTGAAATGGTTAGTAGATGTATGTAATGTTCATGATGTCCATGATGTTATGTACAAGTATGCATATACAAACAAATCAAACAAGCTCTTAGTTTAGGCTTGCATTGGGTTTTATAGGTAAGTACCCTCTTGAAGCTTAGTTGGCTTAAACCTGTCCTAGTAATAGTAACCGGGTTCTAAGGAGCTCAATATCACCGGATTGTTTCCTTGGTCATTGTTTCAGTTCAAGCCTCTTTATTGGCGACCGAAATATACCAAGAAACCAAACCTCAATGAGTGTAGTATCGAGTATCTACCAACTTCGGGCTGCACCAAAGCCGGTCATCTCACTACATCCTAAAGGCTAAGTTGGTCAAGTAAAGGGTTCTAGAAGTTCATTAGTGCTTTATGATATCACTCAGCGGCCCCGTATTCTCTTTGATTGACTCAAAAGCTACCGATACCCACAAATATGTCACACTAACATAGCTATTGCTTAGACCATGTCGGTATACCCCACACAGTTTCCACAATGTATTTCTATTTACCTATAATGTATCCCAAATCTGGGTAGAGGATTCAAACCCAAACAAAGAACCATAATGTAAAGCAAACAAGTCAAACAATGTAACCAAATAAATGTGATCTAGCCCTAAGGTAACCCCACTTTTATAAAAGTCCCCAGCAGAGTCGCCAGTTCTGTGATACAGTGGGAGAATTGACTTGATTGTTTTACGTTTTATCGCAAATGTTGCGGTTAGCAAGAGTCGCCACGACTTTTCTTTTATCCAAAAGGAAAGGTGAAAAAGCACAGGAAAGACCTTTGAGATTGTTTCTTGAGTTCAGGGGGTAGATTATGAAAAGGGAAGGTATTAGCACCCTTTTCATCCATGGTTTTCCATGGGCTCTTAGTTACTTTCTAGATCACTTGCCTTTTGTTTTGAAATTGTGCTTTGTATGGTTTTGAAAGTATTTTGTAAAAGAGGCCATTGTTTAGGCAATCTTTGTAATGATTCTCATTCGTAAGAATGTATACAAGGATGTTTGTCTTTTTGAAGATATTTTCAATGTTTGTAAGATTTTTTTGAAATGTGTGTGTTTGCTTTGGAAAATAGAAAGGATAGTTGTTTTGAAGTGGGGAAAGTAACTAGAGGTAATCTACCCACTCAAATGTCTTTCTTATGCATTTTCTATTCCTTTGACATTATTGTCTTACCATTGATTTGGTAAGCAACCCTATCTTTGGATGTAAATGGGACGGGCGTAGTTCATCGTATAACCATGATTAGAAATGTTGCAAAGTATCTTAGCATTTTTTGAGGGACTAAGATCATTTTGTAAGGCAACTTAGAATAGCGTCATCGAGGGACTATGATCTTATATTTGTTTGTTTTGCCAAGATACTTCGCATGCGTAATATGGCCATTTTTGTATAAGGCAACCAAGTGGAGAAACCCTAAGGATGCTTGTGTGCAAGTGTGTTATTTTCATGCTTTGATTTTGTCTTGGATTTAGAGTTTTCTATTTGATTTGTTTTTATCTTGTCATTCAAACCCTAATTACTAGCATGGTATATAAAAG
This sequence comes from Vicia faba, assembly GCA_948472305.1. NCBI lineage: Eukaryota > Viridiplantae > Streptophyta > Magnoliopsida > Fabales > Fabaceae > Vicia > Vicia faba. Next base: position 343,933,487 of record OX451737.1, on the reverse strand, counting down.
CGGTAAATTGCGTAATTTAAATATTACTACGCTATTACAATATTTTATGGGAGGGGGGAATACAAATTATGAATGGGGATTTGCAATAATGTAAATCTAATTAAGCTATTACAACTAAATCTAATTTGTACGAATATTGGAATAAACAAATATAATATTTAAATATGCAATATTATGTATATGCAAGAAAAAGATTTTGTTTTGTTTTTTATGTGAAAAGGAATTTTGAGCTAAACCTAATAACTTAAGAAAAGGAGATTAATTCTTGATAAATAGTTAACCCTAATTTCTCATTTAAAAAGAAAATAAAGTTCTTTAACTATTATTTTTGTGTATTGTTTGTATTAAAAATGATAAATAATATTTATGAAAATATTTAGTCTTTTTTATATGTCAAAATAAATATTTATAAATGTGAGAAAAAGAAATAAATAATTAAACTAATTCTATATTTTTTATTTACAAGTTTATTAAAAAAAGTATATGTATGATATGTAACTAAAATAAAATATTTTTTATGAGAAAAATAAAATAAAATGGACCAAAAATATAAATTTAGCATTTTTTATATTTTTTAATGATTTTTAACATTAAGGAAAATATATTTAATAAAATAAAATAAAAATAAAAATGAATAATAAAAATTATGGGCCAGGGGTGCTGCAAGCAAGCAGGGAGTAATATGTTAGCAAAAAACGCTAAGGCCCAAGAACCAATCCCATACTGCCAAAAATGCCAAAACTGAAGCTGAAAAAATGAGAAAAATGTAAAAGGTATCGCCAAGGTTCGAACCCATGACCTGGGCATTGCCAGCACGCTACCTTGCCACTGGGGTGGCTGTACATCCTTTAGTTTATATGAAACAATAAAAACATAACATAAAAAGCTTCCCTGCCCTGTACTTCATCTTCTTCCTCAAGCTGGCCAGAAGCTCTGTAACTTTCTCATCTCTCTATGAAAATGGAAACTTCCAACATGAAAATGATAGTACTCTTTCCCACGATTTCAGATATGTAACTTACGGAAACTAACAATCAAAGATTAAAACGAATTTTGAAAGCCCTAATTTTAAACCTAATTTTTACAGAAATTTGAACTCCAAAATTCTCTACACATAATGAACATAAATGAAAACTATGCACATGATTGGCTTCAGCACTATAATATCTACATTTTTCTTTCACAAATCATGGCCAATGGATGCCTGTATGAAGAGATAAAATTTGGAATTCTTACCTCTTTCAGCTGAGATCGTGAATGGAATTTGAGTGAAATTTAGGAAGGCCTAAAGGTTCCTTTAGCTTGCTTGAACCTCCCTGAGTATGCTCCAATCTTTACCTTGTTTTAAAAGTGTCTGTAACTCTCAATCCAAGTCAACCTGCAAGCTTGAAAAACAAAAATGGCATATGGAGAAGGAGGTGTTACAGTGGAGGGATGATGGTCTGGAACACTTAGATACGAGGTAGGTAAAGTTTTTGAGTGATTAAAACTTGAAACGCGCGAGTGAATTTGTGGATTGCTATGCTTATGCTCAAACTGCAGGTTTTTGACAGGTTTTTGGTAAGAGGGAGTTTTGGAGTGTTTTTGGAATTTTACAATCGTGTTATAAATTGTAATGTGTTTGTGTATTAGTATGGAGAAAGTTTTCAATCCACTCCTCAACATATTTATGAGTTGTAGCCTTTTTGCACTCTTTCTTGCTTTTGAAGCAAAGTGAAGAGACAAGTCTCTATATGTTTGTACTGGCTTTCTTGGAGTTGGTATAAGCTATATACAAATTGCTTTAGGTCTATAGGACTTGTGTGTGCAGAGAAGACAGGTCCAATGCTCAAGAATTGAAAAGTTGCAAAACGTTAAGCTTTTCTAAAATGGCAATGGCAACTTTGTGCCATTTATGGAATTAAAGCTTGGACAAAGACCCTTGGGATTGGATTAAGGCTTTGTCAAATGAGTAAGCATTATATTATGAAGTGAGAAACAAGTTTGAGACCTGTAAAGCAAGAATTAGGCAGCATAGGTTCAGATTTGAATTTTGTTCTTCATGAAATGGCTTGAAATCAAAGTGAGAAATTGCCAATTTCATCTCTTCAATTCTCCCTACTCAAAAATGACCTCAAGGAGTTTTTGGAAATTTTGGAAAGCTTGCAATATGGTCTATAACTCATATTTGAAATTCATTTCAAGATTCCTCTTAGAACTAGGTGAAAAATTTCCATGAAGTTGGGTCTAAAACCTGCCTAAATTAGGGCAAAATTTCACTAAGTTATTTTAGTTCATGGACATGTATTATCAAAATTATATCTTGAGATTCAAGCATCTTTAAGGAAAAATGTGTGATTAAAAGTTGTAGATTTCATGGAGGTCTACAACTTTCATGTTGGGAACTTTCTTAGAATCATCTTGTATCATGATGAAAAAATGGCTTAAAGTTGAGAAAAAATAAGAAATTTTCTATACTTAGAAAAATTTCTAAGTTTAGAAAAATTTCAAATTTCAAAATCAAATCTTCAATCTTTGGTTTCTTGATGAACAAGTTTCATATTTTTACATTTTTTGATGAATTGTGATCCTTGACACTTGATTTTGACCAAAAAGTCTAAGTTTGATTTTTCAATATACAGTTGACTTTTGATTAGTTGACTGCAAATTTTTCATCTGTCAATCCAATGAAATTACAATGTTTTGAACCATGTAATTAGGTCAAGATGATACAATTGAATCCTTGAAATCATGCTTCAAATAAATTGGTCATTTTCCAAGTCAAAAATCAGAAATTGCCCTTTCTCAGTCAAAACCCAAATTTTGACCATTTTGCCCTTTTGATGATTTGATTAAATTTCTTGAGGAATTGTGATCCAAAATTGATCAAATGATACATATGAGTCTAGAATGTTGATGTGGATAAAAAATTATGAAGTTTGACTGTAAATTGGCCATGGTTGACTTATTCCTCAATACAACTGATTTTTAGGTCAACTGTCCAATTGATTGATCAAAAATATGGTTCAAGGCTTGAAACTTGTCATGAGTAATATTAGGGGTTCATAATGATGTTTGAAAGTCATATGAAGAATTTATAGTCCAAAAATCCTTGGGCAAATTCAAACCCTAATTTTGGGTCATCAGTGTAAGATGAGAGGTCTTGAGCTGGTCAAACCCTAACCCAGTCTTGAGTCAAAAAAATCTTGTGAGAATAATCTTGATAAGTGAGAGGGAAAATTTTGGGGTACAACATACATTGATTCAAGTTCAATATGGTTGTAATAGATAATTAGGACTTTTATTGCTTTCCATCCCCCATTTGTAAATTTATATATCCCATCCCCAAATGATGTAATAGCGTAGAACTTTATATTTCCGCAATTTATCCCTTTCGATATCAATTCTAGCAATTAGAGTTTGCATGGAAAGACTAAAATAAATCCCTAGACAACCCTAATCCAAGACAAAACAATGCATGGAAAATAAACACTTGCACACTTGCACCTCTAGGGTTAACTCCACTTGTTGCCTTGAGAAAATGGTCATGTTATACATGTGAGACACCTTAGCAAAAAAATCAAAAATACAAGATCATAGTCCCTCGATAACGCTTCGAATGTTTCCTTTAAAATGATCTTTAAGAAAAATGCTAAGGCATCTCACAACATTGCATTTTATGACTATACGATGACCCACACTCGTCCCTTCACATCCAATAATAGGGATTTTTATCAATCAATGGTAAGATAGAAATATCAAAAGGAGGAGGAAATGAACAAAGACTTTTTGAGTGGGTAGAATGTTCACAGTTGCTTGCTCACAATCATTCTTCAAAACTTATTTCAAAAACACACCAACACTTTCAAACATGAAATATTTTCAAAAGTCAACACTTTGTATACATTCTCATAGAGACGAGAATCATTATAAAGTTCGCCTAAACAAAGGCACTTTTCAAAAATACTTTCAAAAAAAAAATCACAAACACATTTCAAACAAAGCATTTCAAAGTGAGTTAGCAACTAAGAGCCCGTAGATAACTAAGAATAAAAAGGGTGTTAACACCTTCCCTTTTCATAACCTACCCCCCGAACTCAAGAAAATTCTCAAAATGTCTTTCCTATTCTTTTCACCCTATCCTTTATTGGATAAAATAAAATTTGGTGGCGACTCTTGCTATCCACAACAATTGCGATCAAACACAAAACAACCAAGTGAGTTCTCCCACCGTATTATAGAACTGGCGACTCTACTGGGGATTGTACTTAAAAGTAGGGTTACCTTAGAGCTAGATCACCTTTAAAATGCTTTCTTTGTTTGATTTGTTTGATTTACATTTATGGGTCCTTGTTTGGGTTTGTATTGATCCTCTACCCAGATCTGGGAACATCAATAGGTAAGTAGAAATAAATTGTGGAAACTGTACGACACAAAACGATATGGTTGAAGCAATGGCTACATTAGTGAGACGCATTTATTGGTACCAGTATCCCTTGTGTTGAATCAAGGAGAATACGGGGCCGTTGAGCAGTGTCATGAAGCTCTAACTGACCGTAGAACCTTTAATTGAACAACTTGGCCATTAGGAAGTAGTGAGACAACCAACTTTAGTGCAAAGCTGAAGATTGGTTAATACTCGATACTACGCTCATTGAGATCAGACTTTTGGGATATTTTGGCCGCAAGAAAATATTGATTATGCTAAAATAATGCCCAATGAAGAAAGATCAATGATATTGAGATTCCTTATAACCCGGTTACTTTCTAAGACAAGATAAACCAACTAAACTTCAAAAGGGTACTTACCTATGAAACCCATGCAAGCCTAAACCTAAGGTCTCTGTGTGCTTTGTTTGTGATTATTATTCATGACATCATAAACATCATAACATCATAAGCATTCTCACTAACCATTTCAAGGATTTAGGAATTTATCTTTGTGCTATTTTGTAGGTCATGACTTCCACTCGTAGTAATACCATCTGAGTCAACTTCGTGAAAGTGAATCCCCAACTTCAAGAGTTAGCATCAAGAGTTCCTGGAGATTCTCCCTTCACTAAGAAATATGGTAGACTTATCAACTTAGCTACCTCAAAATTCTAAGAAGAAATGATATGTGTGCTTTTCCAATTCTTTGATCCTATGCATCATTGCTTCACCTTTCCCGATTACCATTGGTGCCTACATTATAAGAATTCTCTCAATTTTTAGGAGCGCCTGTGCTTAATCAAGTACCATTCACTGGTTTAGAGGAGACTCCAAAGCCTGAAGTTATTTCCAAAGCCTTACATTTGAAGAGATATGAAATTGTGACAAATTGGGAGACAAGAAGTGGAGTTAAGGGTTTCTTAGCCAAGTTTCTGTAGGAGAAGGCTCATTTTTTTTGGAAGATATGGATTTTCAAGCTTTTGAGGATGTCTTGGCCCTTCTAATTTATGGTTTGGTTCTATTTCCCAATCCGGACCAACTCATAGATGTGAATGCCATCAAGGTTTTTCTCTCTCGTAATCCCGTACCTACCTTGCTTGGAAATATTCTACATTGTTTCCACACTCGCACCATGAAGAAAAGGGGTAATCTTTTGTGTTGCATTCCATTACTGTCTAGGTGGTTTATTTCGCACCTACCTCGATCAACATTAAAGAATGAGCAAGGCTTGACATGGTCTCAAAGGATTATGTCACTCTCACACTCGGATATCCATTAGTGTTCTCGATCTTTGGAGGATATTACCATCATTGACTGTTGCGGGGAATTCCCTAATGTCCCACTCTTAGGCATTAGTAGAGGTATCACTTATAACCCTTCTCTTGCATTATGGCAGTTTGGGTATGCATAAAGAGATGGTCCCCATGATGCGCCCATCCGAGGTTTGGTATTCGACTAAGAGGGCGACGACCAAGGCTATCGTCAAAGGTTCATACGAGCTTGGAGAATGGTAAACAAAGTGGATAGCAAGACGTTGGGACATAAAAATTCCACCCCCCTTGAGCCTTATCTTAAGCGGGTACGAACTCGTGCTCAAAGTCTCGTGATGCCTTACCCCGCCATCCTACCTGTGATTTTGGAGCCCATTGCTGAGGGAGCCACCCCTTACACTCTTCTTCATCCTAACACGCATACTATCCTCGAGGAATTGCAAAGATCAGGATTCAACTCAAAGGAGAGCATGACACCTTCAAAAACAAATTCTACGTAAGCGAGAAGAAGGTTTTGGAACTCACGAGACAACTTCATGAAGAGCGGAATTTGAATGCTTACATTGCACCAAAGAGGATGTGCTCATGGGAAGCTTGAGTCATTGTTTGTTTTAGGAGTTTTTCTTTGTTGCTTCCATTGTAAGCCCCAAAGGCATATGTAATTCCTATATTTATTAATGAAATTAATGTTTGTTGTTTTCTCTCTGTCTAGAAAATTTAAATTTCCTTAAACCCTTGAAAGCATTTGCATTTGAATTACATACATCATAACATAAGCAGGTTTTCTGACACAAGTTTCCTCATCTTGCTACTGTTTATTTCAGTAAAATGGATCTAGAGCAGACCGTGAGAGACATGCAGACGCATAAGTCTCAATTTCAAGAAACTTTGCTCACCTTGGACAAAGGACAACAAGAGCTGATGTCACTTCTGGTGGCCAAAAAGAAGACTAGAAAGAAGCCCCTGATCAACATGGGAAAAAGGTTTAAAGGCCATGCCCGTCAAGTATAAGTGGTTGAAGAGTCATCTGAGGAGGACGAGAACCAAGACAAAGATGCAAGGAGCACCCATGCTGGAGGTGCAAACAATCAAACTTCTGAGGATGAAGATTACTTTGACGAACAATATCCACTGGCTGAGGATAAGTCCAAGCAACTGAAATATAGGTTAAAAGATGTGGAAATTCAAGTCATACCCGTCTTGGATTTTGGTGATCTGGGTTTGGTACCTGGGGTTGTTATCCCCCATAAATTCAAGATTCTAATCTTTGCTAAGTACGACGGAGTTTCATTCCCAAAGCTTTACTTAAGGTCCTATGTCCATAAAATACAACCACATACTACCGACAAGAAGCTATGGGTACACTTCTTTTAAGAGAGTCTGTGTAGGACTCATTTAGAATGGTTTACCAGTTGGAGGGTTCCAACATTCATAATTGGGAAGACCTGGCCACCGCTTTCTACCTCCAATATCAGTACAATGCTGATTTGGCACCGACTAGAGTTCAACTTCAAGGAATTAAAATGGGTACTAATGAAGGTTTAAAGAGTATGCACAAAATTGGAGGGACCTTGCTGGTAGAGTTCAACCACCAATGACCGATAGAGAGCTGGTGGACATGTTCATGGGAACATTAACTGGCCCATTTTCAAATTGTTAATCGTGAGCTCATCGTTCGGTTTCACTGAGTTAATTCTGACTGGTGAGAGAGTCGAGAGTGTTATCAAGAGTGGAAAAATTCCCATGGCATCTGCTTCTACATCAAACACTGTAAATAAGCCCTTTACTGGCAAGAAAGAAGCCAATGTTGTATATGGGTCAAGGGCCCATACCAAGAAGGATCATCGTCCATTTGTTAATGCTGTTTTGATCTCCAACCCTCCATCTGCTCAAAGACAACAACAAGCCAACCGTCAAAGATCTGAGGTTCCAAGAAGACAATTCACGAGGATTAACATGTCACTGTCCCAAGCCTTGAAACACTTGTTGAAGGCCAAATTTGTAACATTGCGTGATCCACCATCAAATCCTAATGTTTCATCATCAAAGTACAATCCTAATGCCAAATGCGCATATGATTCCAACAGTCCTAGGCATGAAACTGTTCAATGTTGGGCTCTAAAAAACAAGATTCAAGATCTTATCGATAATAAAACTATTGAGTTTGATCCACCTACAACTCCGAATTTTATAACTGTACCACCAAATCATGGAAAAGGTGTGAATGCAATTGAAGACACTATTTTTGTTTCCTCCGTTGAAGATTTGACTACTCAACTGACCGTTGTTAAAGAGAACCTGCTGAGAGCTGGGGTTTTCCCTGGCTGCTTGAAAGAATGTAATTGCTGCGCCGGACAAGTTAATGGATGCAAATGGATGAAACAAGGTGTTCAACGCCTGATAAATAGTCATGAGATCCTATTTGAAAGAACTCCGTCCATCAAAAGTTTTACCGATAAAGCTGAAGACATTTCCATCATAATAATTTCCAACAAGCCTCTTAGGATCTCTTCAAAGGGTCCTATTAGGATTTCCAAAGAACCAACGATTGCTCCCTTGATAATTACTGCTCCTCCGCCGATTCCTTACTCCTTCGATAAAGCAGTCCCTTGGAATTACGGTGTTGAAGTTTACTATCATGGAATTAAGCAAGACTCCTGGATCAACAAAGACAAGACTGATGATGTTACAAATATTGCTGGTTCTAGCAAGGTAACAAGAACAGGGAGGATTTTCTCTCCTAACATTTCACATACGACTACTACAACGACACATGTCCGCATTACCATTGATAAGCCTAGTACTGACACTAAGGGTAAAGAGAAAGTAATTGAGCCTTCCAAGACAGAGGCGCCGACCAAAGACGTTACTACTGAGAAACCTTCCACCCAAGAAATGGAGGAAATCTTGAAGATTATAAAGAAAATTGATTTCAAGATAGTAGAATAACTGGGGCAAACCCCCTCCAAAATCTACATGATGTCTTTGTTTCTTTGTTCTGATGCTCATGCCCAAGCTTTAATCAAATTTTTGAAGAAAGCGCACGTCCCTAAAGGGACCATAACCGATCAATTTGAAAACTATGTGGCAAGTATGATTGCCGATAATGCATTCGGGTTCTTTGATGCTGACTTGACACCAGTTGGAAGGAATTGTTGTACCCTAAAATTTGCCTTCTCATTTCTCAAGAATTTTCTCACAAGATCTTCCATGGCTCAAGTTTGCAATACCGATGCATCAATTTAGGGTTGGAATGAGCACAAGGGCAAAATGGTCAAATGCACACTAAAAAAGTTAAACTTTGACTTTTTAATCAAAATCAAGTTTCAAGAATCACATTTCATCAAGACGTGTTAGAATATGAAGTTGGTTTCACCAAGAAAATCAAAAGTCAACATTACTTTGGAAAAGTCAAAGTTCTAAACACTTAGAAATTTTTCTAAGTGTTAAGAAAATATGATAAGTTCATAACTTCTGGCCAGATTTTCATCATAATGCGAACTGATTAAGGAAGAACTTCTGACACAAGAGTTGTAGATCTCAATGAGACGTAAAACATTGCAGAACATAACTCCTTCTAGAAGTTTTTGGATTTCAAGTTATAAATCCCTGAAGACACGTCCATGAAACTAAAACACTCAGTAAATTCTGAGTTTTTCCAAGTCAGAATTTAATTAGAACTTCTCGGCCAGGTTTTGGGTAGGTACAATTAGAGTTTGCAAAGATGATTCAAAGAGGGGTTACAAAGCATGTTACAAGATTTCTGAAAATTCTAAGAACTCCTTCAGATCATGCTGGAGCATGAAGAATCAAAAATCAGAAGTTGGACATTTATTCTTAATTTAAGCTACGTCTATGTTGAACTTCTGATGTGGTTTCAAGCTATGCTGCATAATCTCATATTGCAGGCTTTCTTGCTTGTTAAATCTCATCATCATTTAATTCTCACACCAACTTTTGAGTCTTTATCCCAATGTTTAAGCCTTTATCCGAAATATCTTCCCACGTGTGACATAAAAGTACCACTGCTGTCCTTGAAAAGCAAACTTTTGTACAAAGTTTATTTTTGAACCCATACTTTACTTTGTTTCTGAGTGTACTTCCCCACAAATCATGCCTACAAACTCAGATTAGGCGTGATTAAAGCCGCTAACCACCTTACCTTGCCTTGAAACATGCTTGTCTAAACTTGCTTCAAAAACAAGTCAACGATCCATAACACATGTTGGTTGTACTCCTGACTTCCCCAAGCTTCTAAACCCTTTTCCTATAAATTAAACTTCATTTCCAAACTGAAAGAGGATTGGACATTGAGAAAAAAGGCCCTGAAACCTTGCTGAAAATTCCCAAGAACCTGAAACTGCAGCTCAAACACAAAACCGACTAGTTTCTGACTTTTTGCATCTAAACTCTAATTTTTCTTGTGTTTCTTGACCAAATCATCCATATAGTTTCTAGTATACACATAGAAGCTTTCCCAACTTCAGTTTTCAAACTGTAATATAGTCTTCACCACTCTCCATTTCAAAAATTAGAACTTTATATCTTGACTACTCCAAAACATTCCAACCACCCATAACTCAAGTTAAGGGCTGCATTAGCTTTTTGGGAACTTGAGGAAGCTGACCAGAATATCATAGCTGTTTGAACCAGGTTCTAACATAGAATAATTTCTAGCTACAAGGTAAGTTTCATCTGATTTTCATCTCATTACTTAGGCATTGATAGGCTTGCAATTTCAAAGACATAATGTAGATATCATGGCTCTGAATCTGTACATATTTATAGATTTCATTTATATGGCCTAAGTAGAGAGAATTTTAGATCAGAACTTCTTGAGGAAATTAGATTTCAGAATTAGGATTAGCAAAATTCATGTTTGTTTTTGGTTTATAGTTTTGATGCTTTGTATTTCTGAAACCACGATGAAATTTGCCATAACTTCTATGTTTGCATTTTCCATTTTTGTTGAGAAATGACTAAGTTGCAGATACTATGGCTAGCGCGAAGAAGAAGATGAAGTTCATCATCAGAACTTACTTTGTAATATATGTTTATGTTTTTGCTTCTAATACCGGATGTATAGCCACCCCAGTGGTAGAGAGCGCGCGCATAAGGCATTAGTGTTAAGGGTCCTAGGTTCTAGCCCCATAAGCATGTTTTATGTTTATTTCTTGACATTTTTACCTCATTATTTTATAAACAATAATCCTAGACCAGAACTTCTAGATAAACCCCTCAATTTGTATGTCAAAACAGAAATCCTGGACCATAACTTCTAGATAAACCCCTCCATTTGTTTGCCAAAATAGTACTTAAGTTTAAGGCTTGCATGGGGTCAAAGGTATTACCCCTTTGATGTTCAGTTGGTTTCAACCTATCCTAGCAAAAGTAACCGGGTTCTAGAGGTTCTCAATATCACTGACCATCCTCCATCGGTCATGGTTTCAGCTCACGCAATCTTTTCTTGCGGCCGGAACTATCTCAAGAGTATGATCTCAATGAGTGTAGTATCGAGTATCAACCAGTTCCCAGCTTTACACCGAGGCCGGCTATCTCACTAATTCCTACTGGCCAAGTTGGTCGATTAAAGGTTCTAAGGTCAATTGATGCTTAACGACACACATAGCGGCCCCGTATTCTTTTCGTTTCTCCACAAGGGATACCGATACCAACCAATGTGCCACATCAACGTAACTACTGCTTCAACCGTATCGGTCTATGCCGTACAATTCCCTCACAGTTTATTGCTACTTACCTAAAAGGTGTTCCTCAGATCCGGGTTAGGATCTATAGTAACTCCCAATACAAAACCTTTAAAAGTAAAGCAACCAAAACTAACAAGAGAAGCAATATGATGAACTATTCCTAAGGTATACCCCACTTATGTCCCCAGCAGAGTCACTAGTTTTGTGATACGGTGGTAGAACCGACTGTTTTTTTTGAAAATGCTGGTTTGCATTTTGCGTTTGTGTTCGCAAAATATCGCGGTAAGCAAGAGTTGCCTTTTTTGAGATTTTAATTATGGGGGGTAGATTATAGAAAGGGAAGGTATTAGCACCCTTTCTATCCGCAGTTTTCTACGGGCTCTTAGGTACTTGCTCATCATTAAAAAAATTGCTTCCGTGTTTGTGTGTTTTGAAAAGTTTTTGTTTTACTTTGTTTTAACCCTTGTATCAGTCCTCAAGAGTGTTAAGAAGTGTTTTTGAAAATTTTGTTTGAAAAGAGTGTAAGTGAAAAAGTTTATTTTGAGCTAGTACCTAACAATATTTACCTACTCGAAAAAAGATTATTTATGTTCTTGTTTCCTTTAGACAATGCTATCCTACTATTGAGAAATAGGAAGCGCCATCGTTGGAGTTGCAAGGGTCAATTCGAAAGGGACGTATGATCACTAAAGCAATGTTAGGACGTCTTAGTAATAACCCTAATGTCTTAAGATCATATTCGAGGCAACATTTCCGAGGCGACGTTTCCGAGGCAACATTTTCGAACGGGACATTTGATCTTTGTTTAGACAGGAGGGTAACCACTAAAACACCCTATACTTAATGACCTTTTATCGAAGGCAACCGAAGTGAGAGTATACCCTAAGAGTGCACATGTGCGAGTGATTTGATTTTAATTTATTATCTTTGCATATTAGAGTTTGCTAGTCATTTTAAATTAACATACAGTCTTATCATGCAATCCTATTATCATACATCTAACAATTAATATTTGCGAGAATTAAAATGCAAGAAATAAAACTACGCTATTACAAGGCTTCGGGGAGGGGATTAATTACATAGCCAAAAACCCATAAAATGATAAAATAAAAGAAAAATCCTAATTAAACTATTACATACCATGACCAGTTACATTAATATTGTAAAAATAATAATAAATGCGCGCGATGAATTGAGAACGAGAGAAATTAGGGTTTTGACCCCGTCTAAACCTAATTGAAAGAAAAATCATATTTTTGTGGTTTTTGCGTTATTTTGAGAAAAATAGAGTTTAATTGAATAAATAAAAACCTAATTACTAATTAATTTACATTAAGAAAAATAATTAGTTTTGACCTATTTTTGTATTCTTTATTTTGTGAAAAGAAATAAAAGTAAAATCAAGAACAAACCTAATTTTTCTAATTTGATTTTAATTTATTTACAAAAAAAAGTTATAATTAAACCTAAATTAAAACTAATATAAAATTAATTTTGATAAAATAAAATAAAACCTAAATTCTAAATTGGTGAAATTGATTTTATGATTTTTTGTAAAAAAGAAATTAATTTTATTTGAAAATAAATTAAACTAATTAAATTAAAAGAAATAAAATGAATAAAGAGAAAGAAAGATGGGCCTGTTTGTAGCAAGAAGGGGGGGGGGTGTGAATTGCAATTTCTGAGCCCAATAGCGCCTAGCCCATTTGACTTTTCCAGATCCCATGTACACGCTTGACTGATGTCCATGGTAGACCTTCATTGGGAATCCTTGGATCTAGCATGTGGATGATCTGATTGGTTGGACATTGAGGACGCATGGTGGACTTATGGGGCGCCTATGTACCTGATCATATGATGCAAAATAATATGGGGACCTGGGAATCGAACCCAAGCCCTTTGGCATTTTCACAACACATGCTGACCATCTGAACTGACTTGTTCTTTTGTACAGAACAACAAACAATCATTTTATGGAAAAAACAAAACAATATTTATCAAAACGCGCACATATTTGAATGGGCCATTCGTGGGGCGCCATGTTATCCTTCTTCTTCCTCCCTCGGTTGCTAAAAGTCCTGACTTTTACTTACAGACAAATGGGCATAGGTACAGCCCTATGATTCTCCAGAATTTTGTGCAAGCATGATAAATGCACAACAATGGTACCAATCAACTCGTGGCAACCTCACGAGCATCATGATAGCCTTACCCATGGCCAATTGTACCTGTACACAAAAACCCCCAAAACGAAGTAAGAACCCTAACTATGGCATCTTGCTGTATAGTTAACGAAAATGCAATTAAGTATCACCATTAGCTTGTAAATTATTCAAGGATTAAGAATATGCAAATAAATTATGCTAAAAGTGCCAGAATTGGGATATTCGATTTCAAGAAAGTATGTAGATCATAGGACACTTACAGTGCATTTCAGGGCACGAGAATGCTTGCTAGTGATTGCAATATGACCCAGAGATATCCAGCAAGCGATTGAGATAGAGGGGAAGGCTTGAGATGGCCTAAAAACTGGAAATTGATTCACCACTTTTGTTGAATTTTTGCAAGTTTGTTTTCTATTTTTCAAGCCTCCAAATATTCTGCTTTTGGTCTGCACATGTTCTTTATGTACCCTAGAACGAATTAGGGTTACAAACTTGTTTCAAATCTTCCTCAATTAAGATCATTGATTCAAGATTTGATCCTTATGCAAATATTTCCAAATCAAGCCAAATCCAATATTTTTGTGTCCAAATAAAGCTTTCATGATTTGATTCTCTTTCCAGCTGTATAAGAGACCTAAACATGCATAAAATCTCAAGCTTTTATTAGTTTTGATATTTTCATGATTTTATTTTGATTTTATTTGATTTAATTGAAATAAAATCAAAATAAATGAGAAAAATAAAAGAATGACAAATGGGAAGGATCATGGGTCGTGGGTCATGTTACAAACTCAATGCAAGCATAAAAAGTTGGGCCCATTTAATAAAAAATGCAATTTTGACCATATTTGACTTTTGGCAATTTTGCGAAAAAGGTCAACTTTGCCAATGCATAACTCCTTCAATTTTGACCCTAGAGATGTGTTCTTGGACTTTTTAGAAAGCTTAGGATGTCCTCTAAGAAAACCTTTTGGCCTCATCTCAATTGAGTCTTCCATATTCATGTATGAAGCTTCAACAAAAAATGTGTTTTTGTTGACTTTTCAGAATGACCTATAATATCCAAATTTATATCTTCTTATGAGTGTATATTTTGAACTTGGGAGATGAATATTAATTGTAGGGAAACTGCATCCTCTTTAAAATGAGCTTTGGATGGGTCATTTTTGATAAAGTATGAGAAAGTTATGCTTGGTCAAAGTTGAGTTGACTTTTCCTGCAAGACCCTAATTTAGCCACTTTTGGGTTTTGATGAATTGTGAACAATCCTTGAGGAATATTGATCAACCCTTGATCAAATGATGACTAATACTTCAAAAATGAGAATGTTTACCAAAAATCTTGAAGTTTGACTGTATGCGAGACACAATTGACTTTTGCCCTAGCACAGTCGATTTTCAGGCCTTTGAGCAATTAACTGAGCAAACTTCCTCTGCAAGGCTTGAAACTTGTCATGGATGGTCTTGAGAACATATTAGGACAATGGTGAGCATTTGGGACCCTTTGGATCCAAACTGAAACCTTAATTTGAGGTAGACTGCCTTAGGAGAGAGTTTGTCTGGCCAACCCTTGGACTACCTTGAGCAATTTGAGGACCACACTTGAAATGTATTGAGAAATATGGGAGGAAAAATTTTAGGGTACAACAGCTGCCCCTGTTCAATCTTCTTAGACCTGAGGATGTATATTGGCTTGTCTGCTTTTCGTGATCCAAAGGTGGAAGATGATTGAACACTAAAGTGCCCAGAAATTTGCACTCGCTTGAAGTGGAATTTGTCTTGCGATGTCGGGAATGGGCTTATATATTCCATTTGGAAGTCAATAACGGAATATGGGCTTAAAGATGCCATCAGAAGAAGTTTCGATCGCATAAGAGATTCCTTTGCGAGAGCCCGTATACCTGTTGTCGAGGAGGACTACGCTGATGGGTGCTGGTCTCTATCTTAGAAGTATAATTTTAGGATCTTCAGTCGCTCGTTATTCTAATGGGGAATCATATCTTAGTCGAAGAGGTGAAAATGTACTGCTATCTGGTCGTGCTCCAGACTTCACAGTGATTTGCAGAGAAAAATAAGATCGACTGCTATCTGGTCGCGCTCCCGGCTTCATAGTGACTTACTGGGGGGATGAGATTAAACTTGATATCTGGTCATTCTCCAGGCTTCGCAATTTCTCACTTCTTATCTATTTGTAATCTAGGCTTCAGAATAAATTAAGTGGTTATCCGTTCGCATCCGGGCTTCCACTTGAATTTAAGGCAATACTAATATCCGGTTGATTCCGAGCTTCTTAGTAATTAGCCAGGTAAACTGCTATTTGGTCGAATTCCAAGCTTCACAGTACCTTATACTGTTATCTGGTCGTGTCCTAGGCTTCAGTATCCTTTGTTTCTATCTGGTCGTGATCCAGGCTTCACAACGTCTTATACCATTATCTGGTCGATTCTAGGCTTCATGGTGTTTTGTATTGCTATTTGGTCGATTTCCAGGTTTCACAATAACTTGCTGGGGGTTAAGCTGTTTTCCGGTCGATTTCCGGGTTTCTAAGCTTGTATTTAAGACATACCACTATCTGGTCGATTCCAGGCTTCATAGTATTCTGAGATATCAAGATATTATCCGGTCTAGTCCGGGCTTCATAGCTTGAATTTAAGATATACCACTATCTAGTCGATTCCAGGCTTTGTAGTATTTCGGTACTGTTATCCGGTTGTTCTCCGGGCTTCACAATATGATGTATCATTGGTTGAATATTATCTGGTCGATCTCCGAGCTTCATAGCCTTTTTACTGGAATAGAAATCTTAGTATCGATTTGACTGAACCAGAGAGTACTTGTGAGAATTTGATTGTATCTTTCCCTTAAAGGTAAAGAGTTAGTCGTATGTAATATCATGATGTATGACATGTATCGAGTAATGATGTTCTCAAAATAAATGAGATTGTGCTGTATGATGCATATGCGTATGTCATGATGTATGGATATGCAATGTTTTGGTGACATTATCTAGCTGAGGAAAAATGAATCCCAGACTGTTGCTGGAGAATACAAGGAGTTGAGTTCTTCGTTCTCTCTAGGGATAACGACCAAAGATGATTAACTTGAGAGTTGCGCCCGTCTTGTTTGAGAATATTCTGCCGGGAGAGACTCTACTGGAGAATAAATTGGCGAGAGAATGACTCTGTAGGGAAGAGAGATACTCTGCTAGAAGATCTGCTGATTTGGAGAAATAACCTCAGCTGGGGATGAATTACCATTTCTGGCGATGATGAACCCTGTTAGGGATTGAGTTTCTACTTGTGGAAGAACTAAACTCAGCTGATGGTGAACTTCTTTTGTTAGTGATAGATAAACCCTGCTTGGGTAGAATTAACACCACTGTCTTTGGGTACTTCCTACTCGGAGGGGAGTGTATGTACCTTTAGTCATATTCTCCAGCTAGGTCTATCCCCGTACCTGGTGGATAGAGAAACTGTAAGGTTTGGACATTTCTTGTTTGCCCCTTTCCCTAGAATTACAAGTAATTGTCTTTTGTTTCACATGTAAATATTTATGAGCAACAATTATTTTTAAATGCATATATCAAAAATGAATCATTGGACGTTCTTGCAAAACAAAACAGAAAAAGAAAAACAAGTTGAAATTTCCTGTGAAAATGAATTGTATTGATTTTGAAGTTGGCCTGTAATAGGCGTTTTGTACAAGAGGCTGACGCCCTAGTAAGAGAACGCCGCCGAGGGAACAGAATTTATACAATTTGTGTAAAAGAAATAAAAACAGCTATGTGAACAATCCCATTGGGTTCCAGCTCTGCTATTGACTTTGTATCTTCGAGCGTCTCATCACTTTGCTACTTGGTCGAAGGTAGACCAGATTGATTGGCGCCGTCCGAGCTTGATAGTCGATACCTAAGTCTGGTTACAAGATGATCCAATGAGACATAGTGTTATGCTTTGATCCCTAATTTTTTCCTGGACCTCCCTTTCGGGTTTTCAGCCCACCGGGATACCCTTTTTTGCCCAAGTCGCCTTTTCAGGTTTTCGACTTGCCGGGTGTACAGTTTTTTCATTTCATCCCTTATTTTTTCCCGAACCCTTTTGGTTCGTCGGGAAGCCCTTATTTTTTCCTAGGCCATTCAACCTAGCGGATCTTTGATTATGCGTAGTATTTTTTCACTATGTCTGCATTGACGGGGTGAGGAAGGTCATCACCATCCGTGGTGGTTAGAATCATGGCTCCTCCCGAGAAAATGTTCTTAACCACAAATGGCCCTTCGTATGTGGGGGTCCATTTTCCCCTGGGATCACCTTGTGGCAGTATGATGCGTTTGATCACTAGATCCCCGACTTGATATTCTTGTTGTCTGACTTTCTTGTTAAAAGCCTTGATCATTCGCTTTTGATACGCCTGACCATGACAAATAGCAGTAAGCCTTTTTTCATCGATTAAGTTCAGTTGATCAAGCCGGGTCTGGATCCAATCATCTTTGCTCAAACCCGCATCCTTCATAATCTGGAGAGAGGGTATCTGGACTTCAATGGGTAGGACTGCTTCCATGCCATACACCAAAGAGTAAGGTGTTTCCCCTGTCGATGTCCGCGCTGAGGTACGGTACCCACAAAGAGAAAACGGTAACATCTCATGCCAGTCTTTGTAGGTCACCGTCATCTTCTGCACAATCTTCTTGATGTTCTTATTTGCTGCTTCAACAGCCCCATTCATCTTCGGTCGGTAGGGAGAAGAGTTGTGATGTTGTATCTTAAACTGTTTGCAGAGCTCAGTGATCATCGTATTGTTGAGATTTGTACCATTGTCAGTAATGATTCTCTCTGGTAAACCATATCGACAGATCAAGTTGTGTCGGATAAACTGCACCACGATGTTCTTAGTTACTGTAGCAAAGGAAGCTTCCTCAACCCACTTCGTGAAATAATCAATAGCTACCAGAATGAAATGATGCTCGTTGGATGCAGTAGGTCTGATATCACCTATCATATCGATGCCCACATTGCGAAAGGCCAAGGAGCCGTCAAGATGTTCAGAGGAACCAGAGGTACATGCACCTTATCAGCATAGACTTGGCACTTATGACAAGTCCGAGAATGCTGATAATAATAAGCTTCCATAGTAGACCAATAATATCCAGCCCGTAGGATCTTCTTTGCCATGGTATGTCCACTGGAATGAGTTCCGAAGGTACCTTCATGTAACTCTTCCATAATCCTTTCCGCCTCACTTTTGTCCATACATCACAGTAAGGTTGAATCATTGTTACGCTTGTAGAGGATCCCATTACTGATGAAGAACTTCGCAGCGAACCTTCTCAGGAACTTCTTATCATTAACAGATGCACCCTCGGGGTACTCTTGAGCCTCAAGATACCTCTTTACCTCGTGAAACCAGGGTTTATCCGCTACCTCTTCAGTCTCGATGTCACAGTAATGTGCGGGCTCGTCTAATCTCTTGATGGTAATCTAGGGAGATTCATTGTCCCACCTGACTTTGAACATAGAAGACATGGTAGCTAGTGCGTCCGCTAACTGATTCTCCTCTCTTGGGAAGTGTTCAAAGGTTATCTCTTCAAAGTGCGGAAGCAATGTCAGCACATACTCCTTGTAAGGAATAAGATTTGGGTGCTTCGTATCCCACTCGCCTTTGATCTGGCTGATCACTAGAGCAGAATCTCCGAATACACTCAAGAACTTAATCCTTAGGCCAATAGTAGCTCGGAGACCCAAGATATAGGCTTCATACTCCGCCATATTGTTGGTGCAGTTAAAACATAATCGGGCGGTGAACGGAGTATGACAACCCTCAGGAGATATAATCACAGCGCCAATTCCATTACCTAACGCGTTTGATGCTCCATCAAAATACATAGAACATTGGGATCCTTCCTCAGGTCCTTCATCCGATCCAGGCTTTTCACTGTCGGTCACCAACATGATGTTCTCATCCGGGAACTCGAAATTCATGGATTGGTAGTCATCCACGGCCTGATGCGCCAAATGATCCGCCAATACACTCCCCTTGATTGCTTTCTGGGTTGTGTACTGGATGTCGTACTCGGTTAAGATCATCTGTCATCTTGCTATTCTTCCGGACAAGGGAGGCTTCTCGAAGATATACTTGATTAGATCCATATTTGATATCAATAGGGTAGTGTGAGTCAGCATATACTGTCTCAGCTGGCGAGCAGCCCATGCCAAAGCGCAACAAGTTTTCTTGAGCAGTGAGTATCGAGTCTCACAGTCGGTAAACTTTTTGCTAAGGTAGTAAACAGCGTGCTCTTCTCGGCCAGACTCGTCATGCTGCCCCAACACACACCCCATTGAACTATCCAGTACTGTCAAGTATAAGATCAAAGGTCTTCCTTCAACTGGAGGCATCAATATAGGTGGCTCTTGGAGGTATTCCTTGATCCTTTCAAAGGCGGTCTGACATTCATCATTCCATTTTACTACTTGATCTTTCTTCAGCAGCTTGAAGATTGGCTCACAAGTAGCAGTCAGATGTGAAATAAATTGGGCAATGTAGTTCAGATGTCCCAAAAAGCCTCTAACTTCCTTTTCTATGCGGGGAGCCGGCATCTCTTGTATGGCCTTTACCTTCGTAGGGTCCACCTGAATACCCTTATCACTGACAACGAAACCCAGCAGCTTACCAGACCTTACCCCGAAGGTGCACTTGTTCGGGTTCAACCTCAGCTTATATGTTTTCAACCTATCAAAAAGTTTCTGGAGATGATAAAGGTGTTCTTCCTTAGTCTGGGACCTTGCGATCATGTCATCAACGTAAACCTCAATCTCATGGTGAATCATGTCGTGGAACAAAGCGACCATGGCGCGCTGATAAGTTGCCCCAGCATTCTTCAACCCGAAGGGCATTACCTTGTAACAGAAGGTGCCCCACTGTGTAACGAAGGTTGTCTTCTCCATGTCTCCAGGAGCCATCTTGATCTGATTATACCCAGAAAAACCATCCATAAAGGAGAAGATTTTATGCTGCGCGGTGTTGTCGACCAGAACATCGATCTGAGAAAGCGGGAAATCATCCTTGGGGCTTGCCCTGTTCAGATCCCTATAGTCCACACACATCCGTACCTTACCATCCTTCTTAGGCACCAGAACAACATTGGCAACCCACTGCGGATAAGAAGTAACATCTAGAAATCCGGCGTCAAACTATTTCATGACCTCAGCTTTGATTTTCTCAGACATCTCGGGGCGCATACGACGAACTTTCTGCTTTACCGGAGGATATTCTTCTTTAGTCGGCAAGTGGTGTACCACAATATCAGTGTCCAAACCAGGAATATCTTTATAAGACCAAGCAAAAATCTCAACATAGTCGCGTAGCATCTGTATCAACCGTTGTTTGACACTAGGTTCCAGATTCACACCTATCTTGACCTCTTTCCTGTCTTCCTCTGTACCCAAATTTACTGATTCAACTGGCTCTTCATGAGGCTGTATGGCCCTCTCCTCCTGCAGTAATAGTCTAGCAAGTTCCCCAGGCACTTCACAATCATCCTCACCTTTGTCCTCGGCTTGGTTGATCGGATTTTTGAAGTCATAATCGGAAGTAGCAAAGTTGTTATCAATGGGATCCAGAGTGGATATGGATCTGCATTATGATACGTGAGTGTGTGTAAGAGAATAGCTGTTTGTGATAAGGACAGAAAAAAGAAAAACAAGGAGCGCAAAATTTGTAATGCAAGAAACGTCCAATGTTTTATTGATGATATATGAAAATGACAAATAATAAGCTCTCACAAGTAAAGCCAAAGTGCCTCAGGCAAGGCACCGGGCCGTAAAGTTTTAAACTGTCTGTTACAAATCTCAAAACAAAAGTCAATTACTGTGGAATAAAAGAAACAGGTATGAAGTCCTTCGCCGTCCAGTTGTTCAATCCACCATTGGTTGTAGGGTAGATCCAGCTGTTAATATCTGAATCTTCTTCACCATCCTCAATTGTATTCACTCCCTAATTAGTGATGTGCAAAGGAGGTCTTCCAATCCGCACGCGCCTAACAACCCTTTGAGCCCCTTTTTCAATTACAGCCCTGGCATCCTTGAGGGAAGCCATCTTCATCGGAGGTTTGTCAATAGCAACTTCAGTCGACGCCAAAGTCAGAGGGACCTCTTCAAAGTTCTGACACGGGGTTTCGACGAACTCCCCATACATCTCCACATAGAAAAAGGAATTAAGATGACTCATCATATACTCCTCTTCTCCTTGCACCGTAACAATCTTCCCCTTTACTGGATATTTCAACATTTGATGGAGCGTGGAAGTCACTGCCCCAGCCTTATGAATCCAATAACGACCCAACAAGCAAGAATATGATGATCGAATATCCATCACGTAGAAAGTGGATGCAAAAGTTTGAGAGACAACTTTGACAGGGACGTCCACCTCCCCGTGCACCATCCTTTTTGACCCGTCGAAAGCCCTGACCACAATATTACTCGACTTTAGAATCAAACCTTCACAGTCCAGACGGTCTAATGCTTTCTTTGGCAAAACATTTAATGAGGATCTGGTATCCACCAGTACATGGGCCATAGTAGTGCCCCTGCACTCGATCGAGACGTGCAGAGCCTCATTGTGATTTTTTCCTTTAGCAGTCAGATCTGCGTCTGAGAAACCCAACCCATTGTTGGCAGTCAAACTAGATACGCAGTCTTTGAATTGATCGGCAGAAGTTTCCTGCGGAACATGTGCAGTTTTGAGGAAAGCAATTAAATCCTTTGCATGGGCTTCCGAACACAATAACAAGGACAACATGGAGATTTTTGATGGGGTCTTCCCTAACTGCTTGACTATGTTGTAGTCGCTCTTCTTGATAATCTTTAGAATTTCCTCTATCTCCTGCTTAGAGGTTTCTAAAATGATCTTCTTAGGTGCCTCCGTCCGGGCAGACTCACCTGTGATTTCTTTTCCCTGAGTCCCAGATGGCTCGGCGACAGGGGTGATAACTGGAATAGAAACTGGGATAGTAGCTGATGTACTAGCAGATGGAATGACAACAGGTTTGTGGACAGTCAGAGGGGAAATCTCGGGAGAAAAGAGTCTTCCACTTCTGGTGACCTTGCTACCCCCGACAATATTGCTGACATCAACATCAACTTCTTCAATATTTAAGTCTTTCTTAACTCCATGGTAATACACATCGGCCGCATAGTGCCAAGGGACAGTCTTATCTGAAGTGTATGGGATAGGACCAGGGACAATAATGATTAACAGAGCGATTCTTGGAACGAGTGTAATCCTAACAGGATTTCTCGAGGAAGCCTTGGAAGGATTGGCGAAAATGGTTATGATGGAAACATCTTCAACTGGAACTAACAGAATCACAGTCTTCTCGAACATGATCTCTTTGTTATCCATCAGGTGCTGAACACCCGATTTCAATAAGTGGCAACCAGCAGGCAGAAATGGACACATATGGAAACCTTCGCCACAACCCGAAAATAAACCGGCCAATAATAGGTTCTTCTTAACTGTCATCAAAGGGGTAGAAATTTCTTCCACAGAGGTCACAAATAAATCATCGTCCACATCATTTACTCCATGACCGTGTTTGGGCATAAGAGCAGTTATGACGTTGGGCTTCTCCGGAGCATCAAACTCAATCTCTTTGGCTTTGATCAAGTCTTGCACCTTATACTTCAAGGCCCAACATTTGTTTGTATCATGACCTGGGCCATCAGAGTGATAGGCGCAATGGGCGTTCGGGTTATATAGCGGAGATGTGGTGTTGGGATTCTTCGGGGCTTCCCTCAGAGTTACCAAGTTGGTCTTCAATAACTGTGGTAGAATTTGAGACAAGGTCATATTGAGTCGAGTGTACTGTCTATGTGGTCTTTCCACCCTCTGTTGATTGTTGTGTTGTGGAGAAACTGTGGGTCTTGATATCACTACCGCATTTACTGCTTGACAGTGTTCAAGTCTGCTTTGGCCCCTCAGGCCGTAGACTGCACTAACTTCTTTCTTACCAGTGAAAGGTTTCTTTACTGCACTTAATGAAGTATCCTTCTGTATCTTACCACTTCAGATACCAGCTTCTACTCTCTCTCCAGTCAAAATCAACTCAGTAAACCCAGATGACGAACTACCGATTAGATGATTTAAAAATGGACCAGATAGCGTCCCTAGAAACATGTCAACCAACTCCCTATCAGACAAAGGGGGTTGGACTCTTCCAGCCAAATCTCTCCACTTTTGAGCATAGTCCTTAAAACCTTCACTTGCACCCATAGACATACCCTGAAGCTGAGTACGAGTGGGAGCAAGGTCGGTGTTATACTGATACTGCCTATAGAAAGCAGCATCAAGGTCTTCCCAGTTTCAGACATTGGCTCCTTGCAACTGATAAAACCATTCAAGCTGAGTCCCTGATAGACTATCTTGAAAGAAGTGTACCCACAAATTCCTATCAGCAGTGTGGGGTTGGATTTTCCTGACATACGAGCGGAGATGGAGTTTTGGACATGATACTCCATCGTACTTGGCAAAAACCGGAGCTTTGAACTTATGAGGGATCACCACTCCCAATACCAGTCCCAGCTCTCCAAAATCCAAATCAGGGATCTTCTGAATCTCCATAGAACTCAACCCGTCTTCTAACTGCTTGTACCTATCCTCAGCAGGAGGATATTACTCATCATCATAATCCGTATCATTATCAGAAACTGTAGGACTTGGGCCCTTTTCTTCTTCTTTGTTCTCCCCTTCCTTGGATGAAAAGGACAGATCAACTCACTGTTTCAGCCTATCCCCAAACCTTTTGCCCATACTCAGAAAAAAATACCTTCTTCTTCTTCTTCTTCTTCTTCTTCTTCTTCTTCTTCTTCTCTTTCTCTTTCAGAATGAGAGTTTTCAAGTCCTCTTGCCCTTTAGCCAAGCTCAAGAACATCTCTTAGAATTGGGTGTTTTGTGCCTGAAGATCTATGATGGCTTGATCGGACGACATTTCTGCTGAAATAAACAGCGAAGAAGATGAGAAACCTGTAATGGTACATGTGATGGTGTGCATGAAAATGGGATGCGAATGTAATGATTTCAAAGACTTTGGGAGATTTAAATTTGTAAACTAAAAAATAAACAAACTTTATTAGATTAACTTGTAAAAAGGTTCAACAATGCCTTTAAGGCATTACAAAGAAGTAAATGGAAAACAAATCTAAACTAGAAAAAGCAAAATCAGAAATCCCATGGACGCTTCCCCTTGGTGCTGACGTATTCATTGATCGTTGTTTCATTCTCGAGTTGCCTGGTGAGCTTCAAGATCTTCCTATCTTGCTCATGGTATTTTTCTCGGTAGGTATCCCTCTCCTCTTTCCACTGAATCCAGGATCTCTTCAATGCCCCAAGATCAGTGGGCATGTAGGGATAAAGGACTGTATAAGGAATGCCCTCTTAATTGGTGGGCTCAACAATCACTGGAAACACAGCTTCATAAGGCATCCCAAGCTTCTGGGCTCGAGCTCGGACCCACTGGAGATAAGGCTGCATAGGGAGAGAAGTCCTTGGTCCTAGCTCTTGAGGGGAAGATCTATTCACCATGCTCCAAGCTCGTATAAACCTTCGACGATGCTCGTCAATGTCCTCCTTGTAGTCAAAGGCAATATCTATAAGAAGTAGCTCATGAGGGCCATCTCTCCGAGCACAACCAAACTTTCGCAAAGCTAAACAAGGATTGTAGGTTATACCCCCTCTAATTCCAAGCAATGGGACATTAGGGTATCCTCCACAACGATCAATGACATCAGTGCTTTCCATAGACTTGGAACTCCAAAGAATGTCTGTATGGGAAAGGGACATTATCCTATAAGACCATCCTAAACCCTCATCATTCTTCAACACGGGCTTGGGGAGGTGGAAATAAACCACCTCGCCAGCAGAGGCATGCAACACATGAGAGTCCCTCTTCTCCGCACAGTATGGGTGTAGAGGGCATGCAAGATATCACCCAGTAAAGTAGGCACAAGATTACGAGACAAGAAGATCTTAACCGCATTCACATCTATAAAGGAATCTGGATTTGGGAAGATAACCAAACCGTAGATAAGGAGAGCCAATATGTCTTCAAAAGCCTGAAAGTCCAAACTGTCCCAGAATAGCTGAGCTTGATCTATTAGAAACTTGGCTAAGAAACCTTCAACCCTACTTCGTGTTTCCCAATTGGATACCACATCAACCCACTTTAGATGCAGAGCTGAGGCAATGTCTTCTGGTCTAGGAGTCTCTTCCAAACCTTTGAAGGGCGTCTGCTCAAGGATGGATATGCCCTGTAAGTGAGAAAACTCTTCCAAAGTGGGAACTAGCTGATACTTCGGGAAGGTGAAACAATGATGCACAGGATCGAAGAACTGGAAAAGCACACTCATCACATGCTCATCAAACCTTGAGGTAACCAGGATAAGAAGCTGAACATGTCTCTTAATGAACGAAGAAGTCTCAGAAACTCTTGAGGCTAATTCTTTGAGTTGAGCAGGTATCTGCACAAATTTAACTTGGATGGTGTTTCTACACATGGAAGCCATAATCTGCAAAACAGAACAAAGATAAATCCCCTCGGTCTTTGAAATGGTTAGTATAATGAAGTATGCATGCTATGTTATGATGCATGATATCATGATAAAAAGCAACATGTATAGCAGATAACGGACATGGAAAAGACAAACAAGTCACACAAAAGCCCTTAAGTTTAAGGCTTGCATGGGGTCAAAGGTATTACCCTCTTGAAGTTCAGTTGGTTTTAACCTGTCCTAGCAAAAGTAACCGGGTTCTAAAGGTTCTCAATATCACTCACTATCCTCCATCGGTTATGGTTTCAGCTCACACAATCTTTTCTTGCGGCCGGAACTATCTCGAGAGTATGGTCTTAATGAGTGTAGTATCAAGTATCAACCAGTTCTCAGCTTTACACTGAGGCCGTCTATCTCACCACTTCCTATTGGCCAAGTTGGTTGATTAAAGGTTCTAAGGTCAGTTGATGCTTAACGACACACATAACGGCCCCGTATTCTCCTCGTTTCTCCACAAGGGATACCGGTACCAACCAATGTGCCACATCAACGTAGCTATTGCTTCAATCGTATCGGTCTATGCCGTACAGTTCCCTCACAGTTTATTGCTACTTACCTAAAAGGTGTTCCCCAGATCCAAGTTAGGATCTATAG
The DNA here is from genome assembly GCA_948472305.1 of Vicia faba. Taxonomy (NCBI): domain Eukaryota; kingdom Viridiplantae; phylum Streptophyta; class Magnoliopsida; order Fabales; family Fabaceae; genus Vicia; species Vicia faba. The sequence continues at coordinate 343,906,744 of OX451737.1, read as the reverse complement.
TAACTCCCAATACAAAACCTTTAAAAGTAAAGCCACCAAAACAAACAAGAGAAGCAATATGATGAACTATTACTAAGGTATACCCCACTTATGTCCCCAGCAGAGTCGCCAGTTCTGTGATACAGAAGAACCGACTATTTTTTTTTGAAAATGCTGGTTTGCATTTTGCGTTTGTGTTCGCAAAATGTCGCGGTAAGCAAGAGTCTCCACCGAATTTTATTTTATCCAACCGGAAAGGAAAAAAGCACAAGAAAAATTCCTTTTTCGAGATTTTGAGTACGGGGGGTAGATTATAAAAAGGGAAGGTATTAACATCCTTTCTATCCGTAGTTTTCTACGGGCTCTTAGGAACTTGATCATCATTAAAAAAATTGCTTCCGTGTTTATGTGTTTTAAATTTTTTTTGTTTTACTTCGTTTTAACCCTTGTATCAGTCCTCAAGAGTGTTACGAAGTGTTTTTGAAAATTTTGTTTGAAAAGAGTGTAAGTGAAAAAGTTTATTTTGAGCAAGTACCTAACAGTATTTACCTACTCGAAAAAAGATTATTTCTGTTCTTGTTTCCTTTAGACAATGCTATCCTACTGTTGAGAAATAGGAAGCACCATCGTTGGAGTTGTAAGGGTCAATTCGAAAGGGACGTATGATCACTAAAGCAATGTTAGGATGTCTTAGTAATAACCCTAATGTCTTAAGATCATATTCGAGGCAACATTTCCGAGGCGACGTTCCCGAGGCAACATTTCCGAACAGGACATTTGATCTTTGTTTAGACAGGAGGGTAACCACTAAAACACCCTATACTTAATGACCATTTACCGAAGGCAACTGTTGTGAGAGTATACCCTAAGAGTGCGCATGTGCGAGTGATTTGATTTCAAGTTATTATCTTTGCACATTAGAGCTTGCTAGCCATTTTAAATTAACATACCGTCTTGTCATGCAATCCTATTATCATACATCTAACAGTTAATATTTACAAGAATTAAAATGCGAGAAATAAAACTACGCTTTTACAAGGCTTCGGGGAGGGGATTAATTACATAGCCAAAAACCCGTAAAACGATAAAATAAAAGAAAAATCCTAATTAAACTATTACATACCATGAGCAGTTACATTAATATTGTAAAAAAATGATAAATGCGCGCGATGAATCGAGAACGAGAGAAATTAGGGTTTTGACCCCGTCTAAACCTAATTGAAAGAAAAATCATATTTTTGTGGTTTTTGCGTTATTTTGAGAAAAATAGAGTTTAATTGAATAAATAAAAACCTAATTACTAATTAATTTACATTAAGAAAAATAATTAGTTTTGACCTATTTTTGTATTCTTTATTTTGTGAAAAGAAATAAAATTTAAATCAAGAACAAACCTAATTTTTCTAATTTGATTTTAATTTATTCACAAAAAAAAGTTATAATTAAACCTAAATTAAAACTAATATAAAATTAATTTTGATAAAATAAAATAAAACCTAAATTCTAAATTGGTGAAATTGATTTTATGATTTTTTTGTAAAAAAAGAAATTAATTTTATTAGAAAATAAATTAAACTAATTAAATTAAAAGAAATAAAATGAATAAAGAGAAAGAAAGATGGGCCTGGTTGTAGCAAGAAGGGGGGGGGGGTCTGAATTGCAATTTCTGAGCCCAATAGCGCCTAGCCCATTTGACTTTTCCAGATCCCATGTACACGCTTGAATGATGTCTATGGTAGACCTTCATTGGGAATCCTTGGATCTAGCATGTGGATGATCTGATTGGTTGGACATTGAGGACGCATGGTGGACTTATGGGGCGCCTATGTACCTGATCATATGATGCAAAATAATATGGAATAATATGGGGACCTGGGAATCAAACCCAGGCCCTTTGGCATTTTCAATACATACGCTGACCATCTGAGTTGGCTTGTTCTTTTGTACATAGAACAACAAACAATCATTTTATGAAAAAAACAAAACAATATTTATCAAAACGCCGCAGATTTGAATGGGCCATTTGTGAGGCGCCACATTACCCTTCTTCTTCCTCCCTCCGTTGCTAAAAGTCCTGACTTTTACCTACGGATAAATGGGCGTAGGTACAACCCTGTGATTCTCCAGAATTTTATGCAAGCATGATAAATGCATAACAATGGTACCAATCAACTCGTGGCAACCTCAAGAGCATCATGATACCCTTACCCATGGACAATTGTAACTGTACACAAAAACCCCAAAAATGAAGCAAGAACGCTAACTATGGCATCTTGCTGTATAGTTAACGAAAATGCAATTAAGTATCACCATTAGCTTGCAAATGATTCCAGGATTAAGAATATGCAAATAAAGTATGCTAAAAGTTCCAGAATTGGGATATTCGATTTCAGGAAAGTATGTAGATGGTGGGACACTTACAATGCATTTCAGGGCACGAGAATGCTTGTTAGTGATTGCAATATGACCCAGAGATATCCAGCAAGCGATTGAGATAGATGGGAAGGCTTGAGATGGCCTAAAAACTGGAAATTGATTCACCACATTTGTTGAATTTTTGCAAGTTTTCTTTCTATTTTTAAAGCCTCCAAATCTTTTTCTTTTGGTCTGCACATGTTCTTTATGTATCCTAGAACGAATTAGGGTTAAAAACTTGTTTCAAATCTTCCTCAATTAAGATCATTGATTCAAGATTTGATCCTTATGCAAATATTTCCAAATCAAGCCAAATCCAATCTTTTTATGTCCAAATAAAGCTTGCACGATTTGATTCTCTTTCCAGCTGTATAAGAGGCCTAAACATGCATAAAATCTCAAGCTTTGATTAGTTTTGATATTTTCATGATTTTATTTTGATTTTATTTGATTTAATTGAAATAAAATCAAAATAAATGACAAAAATAAAATAATGACAAATGGGAAGGATTATGGGTCGTGGGTCATGTTATAAACTCAATGCAAGCATAAAAAGTTGGGCCCATTTGATAAAAAATGCAATTTTGACCACATTTGACTTTTGGCAATTTTGCAAAAAAGGTCAACTTTGCCAATGCATAACTCCTTCAATTTTGACCTTAGATATGTGTTCATGGACTTTTTAGAAAGCTTAGGATGTCCTCTAAGCAACCCTTTTGGTCTAATCTAAATTTAGTCTTCCATGTTCATGTATGAAGCTTTGACAAAAAAGGTGTTTTTGTTTTCTTTTCAAAATGACCTATAATGTCCAAATTTATATCTTCTTATGAGTGCATATTTTGAACTTTGGAGCTGAAGATGAATTTTAGGGAATTGCATACTCTTCAAAATGAGCTTTAGATGGGTCATTTTTGATAAAGTATGAGAAGGTTATGCTTGGTCAAAGTTGAGTTGACTTTTCCTACAAGACCCTAATTTAGCAACTTTTGGGTTTTGATGAATTGTGAGCAATCCTTGAGGAATCATGATCAACCATTAATCAAATGATGAATAATAATTCAAAATGAGAATGTTGACCAAAAATCTTGAAGTTTGACTGTATGTGGGACACATTTGACTTTTGCCCTAGCACAGTCGATTTTTAGGCCTTTGAGCAATTAACTGAGCAAAATTCCTCTGCAAGGCTTGAAACTTGTCATGGATGGTCTTGAGAACATATTAGGACAATGGTGGGCATTTGGGACCCTTTGGATCCAAACATCTTGATGCAAACTGAAACCCTAATTTGAGGTAGACTGCCTTAGGAGAGAGTTTGTCTGGCCAACCCTTGGACTACCTTGAGCAATTTGAGGACCTCACTTGAAATGTATTGAGAAATATGGGAGGGAAAATTTTGGGGTACAACACATAAAAAATTCTAGACTCTCTCAACAACCAGAACTTCTAGCCTTCCAGTAAAACTAGAACTTCTAGGTCCCCAGCTGCACTAGAACTTCCAGGCTCCCTCAACAATCAGAACTTCTAGACTCTCTCAACAACCAGAACTTCTAGCCTTCCAGTAACACTAGAACTTCTAGGTTTCCAGTTGCATCAGAACTTCTAGGCTCTCTCAGCAATAAGAACTTTTAGGCTTTCCTTTGTTTCTAGCAACCCAAGAACTTTAGCGTGTCTGGATCCAAAACTTCTGACCTTCCCCATTTCTGCTAACATTTTCTTTCTGATTTGTAGCGCACCTGAGTCAGAAATTATGCTCTCTATTATTTCTATTCTTTCAGCAATGCGCTGACTCTAACTCTTATTCTCTTATTATTTTTATCATCACTTTTATTTTCATTAATCAAAAACACCAAAAAAATACTTTATATTCATATACTTTGCTTTCTTTTAAAACAAAAAGACTAAAAACATTTCCTTAAGAAAATTTATTTCTTCTCTTAACTAAAACAAGACAAATCTATTTTACATTTCAATTCTTGTACATTATTTCAATATGGTGGTAATAGATATTTAGGACTTTCATTTCTTGCAACCGCCATTTGTAAATTTGTACACCCCATCCCCAAGTGATTGTAATAGCGTAGAATATTTAATTTCCACAATTTATCGCTTTCATACATATGCTAGTAAAGTAGGGTTTGTATGAAAAGATAAAATCAATACCTAGAAAGCCCTAATTTAAGATAAATCAAGCATGAAATACAAACACTTTCACACTTGCACCTATAGGGTTAACTCCACTTGTTGCCTTATAAAAATGGTCATGTTAGGTGTTATACGGTGGCAGAACCGATTGTTTTTTGGAATGCTGGTTTGCGTTTTGTGTTTGTGTTTGCAAAATGTGGCGGTAAGTAAGAGTCGCCACTGACTTTTATTTTATCCAACCAGGAAAGGAAAAAAAGCACAGAAAAATTCCTTTTTCGATATATTTCTGAGTACGGGGGGTAGATTATAGAAATGGAAGGTATTAGCACCCTTTCTATCCGTAGTTATCTACAGGCTCTTAGGTACTTGCTCATCATTTTAAAAATTGATTCTTCGTGTTTGTGTGATTTGAAAAGCTTTTGTTTTTACTTCGATTTAACTCTTGCTTCTGTCTTCAAGAGTGTAATGAAGTGTTTTTGAAAACTTTGTTTGAAAAGGAGTGTAAGTGTGAAAAAGTTTGTTTTGGATTGAGCAAGTACTTAAGAGCTAATCTACCTACTCGAAAAAAGAATTGTTCTATGCTTTTTTCCTTTAGACAATGCTATCCCACTATTAGTGATTAGGTAGCATCGTCGTTGGAGTTTTAAGGGTCAATTCGAAAGGGACGTACAATCACTAAAGCAATGTTAGGACGTCTTAGTAATAACCCTAATGTCTTAGATCAATTATCCGAGGCAACAATATCCGAGGCAACCTTTCAGAGGAAACTTTGATCTTTGGACAAAAGGAAGACCACTAAAGCGTCCTATACTCAATGACCGTTTACCTAAGGCAACCAAGTGGTAGTGTACCCTAGGAGTGCGCATGTGCGAGTGATTCAATTTCAGATTATTATCTTTGCATATTTTAGGGTTATCTAACTGTTTTAAAGTTTTGACATACATTCTTGTCATGCATCCTAATACCATACATCTAACAGTTAATATTTAGCGGAATTTAAAGTGCGAAAATTAAACTAAGCTATTACAAGGCTTCGTGTATTTACATAGCCAAAAACAAACCCTTAAAAAATAAAGAGATAAATGAAAAGTAAAAGTCCTAATTAACTATTACAACTTGTGAGCAGTTACATTAATAGGATAAAAATAAATAATAAAACACGCACGAATGAAATTAAATCGGGAGAGAACTAGGGTTTTGGTCCTTTCTAACCTAATCAAAAAAAAATTGTTTTTTTTATTTATAATTATTTTAAGAAAAAGAAAATATTATTAAGTTAGAAATAAAACCCTAATTATTCTAATTAATTTTAATTTATTTGCAAAAAGAAATTAAAGTTTACCTAAAATTAAAATCTAATTAATTTATTGATACAAAATAAACCTAAGTCTAATTGGGTGAAAAATATATTTATGATTTTTTGATTGGTTAAAAAAGAAATTATTTTAGTATTGAAAAAGTATAATAAAAAAAAAGAGTAAAAGAAATAACCCAAAGGCCCACTGCCAGCGGCTCTGATCAGAAGATGATGATCCAGAGGATGAAGGTCCAGAAGATGATGGTCCAGAGGATGGAGGTCCAGAAGATGATGGTCCAGAGGATGGAGGTACTGGGCCTACTCCTGAATAGTGGATCCAGCAGATTGTGACTGTCAGAAGATGAGATGCGCTGGATCTGGCTGAGACTAATGGATCCAGAGGATAATGTCCAGGGGACGCTCGATCTGGTCAGCTTGGTAAAATCAGAAGATAATCTCCAGCATATGTAAACGCTGGATCTGGTGAAAACAAAGGGGAAGGGTGCCAGAGGGTCACGCCTGGGATCAAACCCAAAATCATGAATTTCTGACTTCCTCCTTCTGAATTACTGCATTGGGTGTTAGTTTAATAATACAGCAGAACAAACAAACATATCAGAACTATGGGTTTCTGGCCAGAACAAACGCGCCAAAATTTAAACCGACCAATAAAATGGTGACACGCTATCATCTTCTTCTCTGGATCCGTCGTTTAAAACTCATAACCTTTACCTACGGACATGGCGCTGTAGCTGTAACCCTGTACATCTCAGAAATCACATACAAGCAATGTAAATAAAACTCAAGACCATGGATCAACTGGGTTTGATCTGCTGATCACAACGGTCTCTTCCATTTAGGCCAATTTCACATGCACGAGAAAACCCTAAAACAAACTGTTGTACCCCAAAATTTTCCTTCTCATTTTTATCAAGATTTCCCCTCACGAGACTCTTTGGACTCAAGACCAGATTAAGGTTTGCTCAGCTCAAGACATCTCCTTACACTGATGACCTGGAATTAGGGTTTGAGTTTGCACAAGGATTTTTGGACTTCCAATGCTCAATGTGACTTTCATACTTGGACCTATAAGATTGCTCATACCAAGTTTCAAGCCTTGAATCAAATTTTTGCCCAGTCAATTGGACAGTTGACCTAAAAATCAGCTGTATTGGGGAAAAAGTCAACTGTGGCCAATTTACAGTCAAACCTCATAATTTTTGATCCACATCAACATTATAGACTCATATGAACCATTTGATCAAGTTTGGACCACAACTCCTCAAGAAATTTGATCAGATCATCAAAAGGGCAAAATGGTGATTTTTAGGGTTTTGACTGTAGAAGGGCAATTTCTGATTTTTCACCTAGCCAATGGAAAATTGGGTTCAAGCATGGTTTCAATGACTCAATGGCACCATCTTGACCTAATCACAAGGTTCAAAAGATCCCAAATGCATTGGATTGACAGATGAATTTTCCAGTCAACCGATCAAAAATCAACTGTACACTGAAAAGTCAAACTTTGACTTTTTGGTCAAAATCAAGTGCCAAGGGTCATTTTTCATCAAGATGTGTCAAAACATGAAACTTGTTCACCAAGAAACCTAATTTTGGAAATTAGGGTTTAAAATGGAAAATTTTCATAACTTAGAAATTTTCTAAGTTATGAAAATTTCTTATTTTTTCCCAACGTTTCCCAACTTTTTCACCATGATTCAATTGGATTCTGTGATCGGTGGGAATGATAACTGACTATTTTTTTAATGCTGGTTCGCGTTTGCGTTTGTTTTTGCAAAGTGTCGCGGTAAGCAAGAGTCGCCACCGTCTTTTATTTTATCCAACAAGGAAAGGACAAAAGCACAGAAAAATTCCTTTTCGAGATTTTTCTCGGGTTCGGGAGGTAGATTATAGAAAGGGAAGGTGTTAGCACCCTTTCTATCCATGGTTATCCACAGGCTCTTAGGTACTTGCTCGCTATGTTTTCAAAAGGTTTGCTTTTCTTTGTGATTGTGGGTTTTGAAAAGAGTTTTGTTTTGAAGAGAGTGTAAGTGCAAAAAGTTTTTGTTTTGTTTTAAAAGAGAGCAAGTACTTAAGAACCTCTACCTACTCAAAAAGGAATTAAACTGTGTAAATGTCCTTTAGACAGTGCTATCCCACTATTAAGGAGTAGGTAGCACCGTCGTTGGAGTTTTCAGGTCAATTCGATTTAAGGGACGTGTGGTCACTAAAGCAATGTTAGGATGCTTTAGCGGTAACCCTAATGTCTTAGATCATTTTTTATCGAGGCAACCATTTCGAGGCAACTTTGATCTTTTAGACAGGAGGGCGTTCTCTAAAACATCCTATACTTAATGACCACGTTCGAGGCAACCAAGTGAGGTGTACCCTAGGAGTGGCATGTGCGAGTGTGTCAATTTTCAGTTATGTTATCTTTGTTTATTTAGGTGTTCTACCATTTGTTTTTAGATCTTGTCATACAATCCTAGTTAGCATACATCTAAGCAGTTAATATATGTACAGGAACTTAAAGTGCGGGAATGGTAAATCCTACGCTATTACAAGGCTTCGGGGAGGGGGATTATTTACATGTCCAAAATTGGGGGAATAAAAGCAGTAAAGTAAAAGTTTAAGCTAAACTATTACAAACCAGTAAGCAGTTACAATAAAACAAACACGCGTAAAACAAGGAAAAGATACGTCTAAGAAATTTCTAAGTAAATAAGAAAATCTTTTTTTTTGTTTTTGGTTAAGAAAATATTTGAATTAAATAATCCTAGGTCTAGTTTATTTTAAATTGATAAAATGAAGTTAAAATAATTGATTAATTTGTTTACAAAATTAATTTGAATAAAAACTAAACTAACCTAATGTTTTTTTATGTGATTTTTTGATTTAAAGTTAATTTAAATGATAAGGTAAATAAAGAAATAACGAAAACAAAAATAAAAATACAAAGGGCATCCTTCGATCCAGGGATAAAAATGGGAAGCTTCGATCCAGAAAAGGTGACTTTCGATCCATGAAAAAAATGGGAGCTTCGATCCAGAGAAGGAAATGTCTCCTTCGATCCAGAGAAGGGGTTGTGTTCTTCGATCCAGGAGGGAAAATTGTTTTTCGATATAATATCTGCAAGACAAGCATTAGAACAATAAAGATGCAGGGCCTGGGTGTCGAACCCAGGTCCTTCGCTATTGTGTGCACTGGTCTTCTCAGGCTTGATCTGCAGTACAAGCGTTAGAAAAAAGAAACAAATACAAACCTGGGTGTTGAACCCAGGTTCTTCTCCTGCACATACACCTGCAAGTTTGATCAAATGCTGGATCGAAACAGATCCCAAGACCCTATCCTATGCATGATCACTTCCTAAACTCAAATATGGGGTTAAAACTAGCACAAGATCTTTACACCACCTAGTTTGAAGCATGGCTGCTTTGAAACCTTAAAATGGCACCCTGCACTTCCACACTTATATTTGTATGAATGATCAATAAGAACACAAAGATGCATATAAAAACAATTCAAATAGTAATCGAAAGGCTGTGACCCATAATTTTACCAAGGACTAGTGGGCTTGATGCGTGACTTTTGGATAGTTCTTGGGAACAATTCCTGCAGACTTCAGGGAATGAAAAGAGTGTTGCTGAAGACTCCTTCGATTGGGACCACTTATGAGGATTTTGATAGCTTTGGGGTGGTTTACTGAGGAAGTGTATGCGTGTGGATCTTTGAGGCAATTTTTCTGTGTATTTTTGTGTTTGTTGTAATGTGTCACTGGCCTCCTATTTATAGGAGTGTGGGAGTGCACGAAAATGGCAAGGCACAGCCATTAAAACAGGCCTTTAACGCCCCTGGACAAAAATCAAACACATTAAATTATTTCCTTTTTCTGAAATATTCATGTCTCTTTGGAATCTGGAATGAACCTGGACATGTTGACTTTCGAATGCCTTCAGGCCCTGTTCTTTGATTGGTCTTGTTCTGAACAGAACCACTCTGGTTGAATCAGCTCTTTAGGAACAGAAAAGGCAAGAATCTGGCCTTTAACTCAGGAATTAAATCCACAACCAGCATTTAATTATTTCTATATTTGCAAGGGACACATGCCATTTTCTCACGTTCAGTGTACCTGGACATATTTTCTGAGTGCCCTTTGATGGCCTCTTCCAAATGGCCTGGAAGGTGTTCTTCGAATGGCCCTTGTCCAAATATCAATCGAAGGATTCCAATCGAAAGGCTCTGTTAACAGGCCAATCGAAAGGTGATGTTCATGCCAATCGAAGGACATGGTTAACATGCCTTTTGAAGTTGCCTTGACATAATTCCAATCGAATGCTTGTCCATAATGCCAATCGAAAGGCTCCTTCAGAATACCAATCGAAGGGTCTTTCAGAATGCCAGTCGAAGTACTCCTTCAGAATGCCAATCGAAATGCTCCTTCAGAATTCCAGTCGAAGGGTCTTTCAGAATGCCAATCGAAGTGCTCCTTCAGAATGCCAATCGAAATGCTCCTTCAGAATGCCAATCGAAGGGTCTTTCAAGCACCAACTCAAAATTTTTCCTTCTTTCCTTAGGCAAGGGTTTCTGGTCAACCATGTAGGGGGAAGATTTTGGAAAACATGAGAGGGAAGATTTTGGGGTACAACAATTGCCCCTGTTCAATCTTCTTAAACTTGAGGATATAGATTGGCTTGCGTGCCTTTCGTAATCCGAAGGTGGAAGATGATTGAACACTAGAGTGCCCAAAAATTTGCACTCGCATGGTGTAGTATCAGCATTGTGATGTCGGGAATGGCCTTATAGATGCCATTTGGAGATTGTTGGTAGGAGGATGGGCTTATAGATGCCATCTGGAGATTGTTGGCAGGAGGATGGGCTTATAGATGCCATCTGCAGGAGCGTCGATCGCATAAGAGATTCCTTAGCGAGAACTTGCATACCTGTTGTTGTAGAAGATTCCACTGGGGAAGTCTAACTTCGTTGAGATTTAGGAACCTGCCTGTACTTCAACTGGGAGAATGCCTCAGCTGAGTTTTAATAACCTGTTCATAATTCAATTGGGGGGAAACATCTTCATCAAGATCTAGGAACTCTCTCGTGCTCAATGGAGTATACCGTTGAGGTTATAGTACTCGTCCATACTATGACGTAGGGAAACATCTTCATCAAGATCTAGGAACTATCTCGTGCTCAATGGAGTAAACCGCTGAGGTTATAGAACTTGTCCACACTATGACGGAGGAAAACATCAAGATCTAGGAACTGACTCGTGCTCAATGGAGTAAACCGCTAAGGTTATAGAACTTGTCCACACTATGACGGAGGAAAACATCAAGATCTAGGAACTGACTCGTGCTCAATGGAGTATAGCATTGAGGTTATAGTACTCATCCACACTATGACGTAGGGAAACATCTTCATCAAGATCTAGGAACTGTCTCGTGCTCAATGGAGTAAACCGCTGAGGTTATAGAACTTGTCCACACTATGACGGAGGAAAACATCAAGATCTAGGAACTGACTCGTGCTCAATGGAGTATATCGTTGAGGTTATAGTACTCGTCCACACTATGACATAGGGAAACATCTTCATCAAGATCCAGGAACTGTGTCGTGCTCAATGGAGTAAACCGCTGAGGTTATAGAACTTGTCCACACTATGACAGAGGAAAACATCAAGATCTAGGAACTGACTCGTTCTCAATGGAGTGTACCGTTGAGGTTATAGTACTCGTCCACACTATGACGTAGAGAAACATCTTCATCAAGATCTAGGAACTGTCTCGTGCTCAATGGAGTATACCGTTGAAGTTATAGAACTTTTCCACACTATGACGGAGGAGACTGTCGAGATTGAGAACCTTATCTGAAATTCAACCGATGACAATTCAATTGAGATTTAAGAACTGGTCAGATCTTCTACTAAGCTGAGAACTTAACTGCATTTTTCATGAAAGGGTAAAGGTCAGTCATATGCAATGCATGATATGGGTCAGGCAATGATGTTCTCAAAATAAGTGAGATTGTATTCGTATGATGCACATGTGCATGTATCATGATGAATGGGAATGTGATGTTTTAGCTGGGGAAAATAAATCCCGGAACTGCTGGAGAATAGGGTTGAGTTCTTCGTTTCCGATGGGGATGATGAACGAAGATGATTGTGAGAATAAACTTGTAGGAGAAAAGAACTCCGTTGGGGAGTAAACATGATGAAGAGATTACTCCGAGGGGAAATACTCTGTGGGGGAGAGATATTCTGCTGATGATTTTAACGATAACTCCGCTGGGGATTCCATTGATAAGCTTTGTTGGGGATTTCAATGATGAACTCCGCTGGGGATGGATTACCGTTGCTGGTGATATTAAATCTGTTGAGGATAGACGTCCTGCTTGGGGAAAGAAAGAACTTCGCTGGGGATGTTCTTTCAGTTGCAACTTGCTGAGGATGAACCAGTTAGACTCTTGTGAGGATAACCTTCTGAATTTGGCTGGGGAGATATATTTGTATTCTGCAGGGGACAAGCTTCGAGAATCTACTGAGTAAGATAATTTGACTCTGGCGGGGAAGCTTTTTTAGACTGCGCCGGGGCAATGGCTCCACTGGGGGTATCTTGTATTCCTCCGGGAAACAATCTTATATTCTGTTGGGGAATATTGAGACTGTCGGGGATGCTCTTACGCTTGCTGGAGGATATCTTTATACTCCGCTGGGGAATATTAAGATCTTCTGGGGATATCAAGCCTTTCCTGGGCTGACGGTAGACTCACACTGCTTGGGAAGAGCCTTGCTGATTTGTTCATGGTTGCAAGTCTCAGTGGGGAGAGCTACCATTACTGTTTTTATTCTGCAGGGAGTGAAGGTGTCTTAGCCATATTCTTCAGCTGAATATATCTTGGTACCTTGGTGGACAGAGCAACTAGACAGCTCGGACAATTCTTATTGCCCCTGTTTCTGATATTACTAGTAATTCATCTTTTGTTTCGCACGTAAATATTCATGAGCAGCGATTAATGTCAGATGCATATATCAAAAATGAACATTGGACGTTCTTTGCAAAACAAAACAGATAAAGGAAAAACATGTTTGAAATTTGTCTGAAAATGAACTTGTATTGATTTTGAAGTTCGGCCTGTAAATAGGCATTTTGTACAAGAGGCTGACGTCCTAGTAAGAGAACGCCGCCGAACAAATAGAGTTTATACAATTTGTGAAAAGAAAACAAAACAGCTATGTGAATAGTCCCATTGGGTTCCAACTCTGCTATTGCCTTTATGTCTTCAAGCATCTCATCACTTTGCCGCTTAGTTGAAAATGAATCTGATTGACTGGTGTCGTCCGAGCCTGATAGTTGATACCGAAGTCCGGATGCGAGGTGATCCAATGAGACATAGTGTTACGCTTTAATCCCTAACTTGTGCCTGGACCGCCCTTTCGGGTTTTCAGTCCACCGGGATACCCATTTTTTCCCAAGCCTCCTTTTCAGGTTTTCGACTTGCCGGGTGTACAAATTTTTTTTATTTTCATCCCTTAATTTTGCCCGAACCCTTTTGGTTCGCCGGGAAGCCCTTATTTTTGCCTAGGCCAGTCAACCTAGCGGGTCTTTGATTATGCGTAGTATCTTTTTACTATGTCTGCATTGACAGGATGAGGAAGGTCGTCACCATCCATGGTGGTTAGAATCATCGCTCCTCCTGAGAAAATGTTCTTAACCACAAATGGCCCTTCGTAAGTAGGGGTCCATTTTCCCCTGGGATCACCTTGAGGTAAGATAATGCGCTTGATTACTAGGTTCCCGACTTGATACTCTTGTCGTCTGACTTTCTTGTTAAATGCCTTGATCATCCGTTTTTGGTACGTCTGACCATGACAAATAGTAGTGAGTCTCTTTTCGTCGATTAGGTTCAGTTGATCAAGCCAGGTCTGAATCTAGTCGTCTTCACTCAAACCTGCATCTTTCATGATCCGAAGAGAGGGTATCTGAACTTCAATAGGCAAAACTGCTTCCATGCCATAAACCAAGGAATAAGGCGTTTCCCCTGTTGACGTCCGTGATGAGGTACGGTACCCATGAAGAGCAAATGGTAACATCTCGTGCCAGTCTTTATATGTCACTGTCATCTTCTGCACAATCTTCTTAATGTTCTTATTTGCTGCTTCAACAACCCCATTCATCTTCGGCCGGTAGGGAGAAGAGTTGTGGTGTTGTATCTTGAATTGCTCGCAGAGCTCAGTGATCATTTTGTTATTAAGATTGGTACCATTGTCCGTGATGATCCTCTATGGTACACCGTATCGATAGATCAGGTTGTGCCGAATGAATCGTGCCACGAAGTTCTTGGTTACCGTAGCAAAGGAAGCTGCCTCAACCCACTTCGTAAAGTAATCAATCGCTACCAGGATGAAACGATGCCCGTTGTATGCCGTAGGTCTGATCTCGCCGATCATATCAATGCCCCACATTGCAAAAAGCCAAGGTGCCGTCAAAACATTCAGAGGAACTGGAGGAATATGCACCTTATCAGCATAGACCTGGCACTTGTGACATGTCCGAGAGTGCTGATAACAGTCAGCTTCCATTATGGACCAGTAATATCCTGCCCGAAGGATTTTCTTTGCCATGGTATGTCCACTGGAATGAGTTCCGAAAGTACCTTCATGCAGCTCTGCCATGATCCTTTCTGCATCAATTTTATCCATGCAACGCAGTAAGGTTAAATCATGGTTACGTTTGTAAAGAATGCCATTGCTGATGAAGAACTTTGCCGCTAACCTTCTCAGAAACTTCTTGTCATTAACAGATGCACCCTCGGGGTATTCTTGAGTTTCAAGGTACCTCTTCACTTCATGATACCAAGGTTTTTCTGTTACCTCTTCGGTCTCAAGATCACAGCAATGTGCAGGTTCATCCAATTTCCAAATAATGATCCGGGGAGCCTCGTTGTCCCATTTGACTTTGAACATAGAAGACATCGTAGCTAACGCGTCCGCCAACTGATTCTCCTCTCTTGGGAAGTGTTCAAAGGTTATCGCCTCGAAATGGGGAAGCAACGTCAATACATACTCCTTGTAAGGAATAAGATTTAGGTGTTTCGTATCCCACTCTCCCTTGATTTGACTGATCACGAGAGCGGAATCTCCAAAGACACTCAAAAACTTAATCCTTAGGTCAATTGCAGCTCGAAGACCCATAATGCATGCTTCATACTCCGCCATGTTGTTGGTGCAGTTGAAACATAGTCGGGCGACAAATGGAGTATGTGAGCCTTTAGGAGATATGATCACCGCGCCAATGCCGTTACCCAAAGCGTTCGAAGCTCCATCAAAATGCATAGACCATCGGGATCCTTCCTCAGGTCCTTCATCCGGTCCAGGTGTTTCACAATCAGTTATCAACATGATATTCTCGCCCGGGAATTCAAAGTTCATAGACTGGTAATTGTCCACTGCCTGATGTGCCAAATGGTATGCCAATACACTTCCCTTGATTGCTTTTTGAGTCGTGTAATGGATGTCATATTCAGTCAAGATCATCTGCCATCTTGCTATTCTTCCGGACAAGGCAGGCTTTTCGAAGATATACTTGATTGGATCCATCTTTGAAATCAACAGAGTAGTGTGAGTCAACATATACTGTCTCAGCCGGCGAGTAGCCCATGCCAAAGCGCAACAAGTTTTCTCAAGCAGTGAGTAACGGGTCTCACAGTCAGTAAACTTTTTGCTAAGGTAATAAATAGCATGCTCTTTTCGGCCAGACTCGTCATGCTGCCCCAGCACACACCCCATTGAGTTATCAAGTACTGTCAAGTATAAGATTAGAGGTCTCCCTTCCACTGGTGGCATCAGGATGGGTGGCTCCTGGAGATACTCTTTAATTCTTTCGAAAGCGGCCTGACATTCATCGTTCCAACGTACCACTTGATCTTTCTTCAGCAGTTTAAAGATTGGCTCACAAGTAGCAGTTAGGTGAGAGATGAATCGGGCAATGTAGTTCAGACGTCCTAGAAATCCCCTGACCTATTTCTCTGTCTTGGGAGTTGGCATCTCTTGTATGGCTTTCACCTTGGTAGGGTCCACTTGAATACCTTTGTCACTCACGACGAAACCTAGAAGTTTGCCAGACCTCACCCTGAAGGTGCACTTGTTCGGGTTCAACCTCAGCTTGTATAGCTTCTACCTGTCAAACAGCTTCTGCAGATGGTCAAGGTGTTCCTCCTCAGTTTGGGACCTCGCAATCATATCATCGACGTATACTTCAATCTCATGATGGATCATGTCATGAAACAAAGCAACCATGGCACGCTGATATGTTGCCCCAACATTTTTCAACCCAAAAGGCATGACCTTGTAGCAAAAGGTACCCCACTGAGTAACAAAAGTGGTCTTCTCCATGTCTTCGGGAGCCATCTTTATCTGATTGTAACCGGAGAAACCATCCATAAAGGAGAATACCTTGTGCTGAGCAGTATTGTCAACCAGAATGTCGATGTGAGGTAGAGGGAAGTCATCCTTAGGGCTTGCCCTGTTCAAATACCTGTAGTCAACACACATTCGGACCTTACCATCCTTCTTCGGTACCGGAACCACATTGGCAACCCACTAATGGTAATAAGTTACGGCTAGAAAACCGACGTGAAACTGTTTCATAACTTCGGCCTTGATTTTCTCGGACATCTCTGGACGCATACGACGAACCTTCTGTTTTACCGGAGGGCAGTCTTCCTTGGTAGGCAGGCGATGAACCACAATGTCGGTGTCCAACCCAGGCATATCTTCGTAAGACCAGGAAAAGATCTCCACGTAGTCATGCAGCATCTGAATCAACCGCTGTTTCACACTAAGCTCCAGATTTGCACCGATCTTGACTTCCTTCTTGTCTGTCTCGGTACCCAAATTCACTGTTTCCACCGGCTCTTCATGTGGATGAATGGCCCTTTCTTCTTGGAGTAGCAGTCTTGCAAGTTCACCAGGCACTTCACAATCATCTTCACCTTCGTCTTCGGCTAAGTTGATCAGATTTTCGAAGTCATAACTGGTAGTAGTAGAGTCGTTACCAGCGAGATCCAGAGTGGATGTGGACCTGTATATGTGAGTGTGTGTAAAATAGCTGTTTTGCAATATATAATAAAGAAAGACAAAGAGCGCAAAATTTGAAATGCGAAAACTTCCAATGCTTTTATTAATGATATATGAAAATGGCACACAAAAGCCCTCACAAATGAAACCACGGTGCCCCGGGTAAGACACCGGGCCATAAAGTTTCACAATATTGTCTGTTACAAATTTAAAACAAAAAGCTTCATTACTGAGCAACAAAAGTAATAGGGATGAAATCCTTTGTTGTCCAGTTGTTTGGTCCACCGTTGGTCGTAGGATAGATCCAGCTGTCGAATTCAGACTCCTCCACGTCATCTTCGATGGCATTTACTCCCGAGTTGCGGATGAACACATGAGGTCTTTCAATCCTTGCACTTCGAACAACCCTTTGAGCTTCTGCAGTGAAACCCAAACCGAACTTATTAGTCTTCTGAGTGAGATCAGGAAGTCGGCCCCAGTTTGCATACTCACCCTTCTCAATAACAGCCCGAACATCCTTTAAGGAAGCCATCTTCATAGGAGAATCTTCAATCACGGTCTCAGCTAATTCCAGTGTCTGAGGAACCTCTTCAAAGTGTTGAAATGGGGTCTCAATGAACTCCCCATCCATCTCTACGTATCTGAACAAGTTGAGGTGGATGACCATATACTCTTCCTCCCCCTGTACTATCACAATCTTCCCTCTGACCGGGTATTTCAGCTTCTGGTGGAGCGTTGAGGTCACAGCTCCAGCTTTGTGGATCCATGGACGACCCAACAAACAAGAATAGGATGGCCGAATGTCCATCACGTAAAATGTAGAGTTGAAGACCTGCGAACCAACTTTGATTGGAATATCAACTTCACCGTGTACCATCCTTTTAGACCCATCAAAGGCCCGAACAACAATGTTACTCGGCTTTAGCTCCAAACCCTTGCAATCCAGCCTGTCTAGATCTTTCTTGGGCAAGACGTTCAACGAGGAACCAATGTCAACCAACACATGTGCAAGAGTAGTGCCCCTGCATTCAATGGAGACATGCAGGGCATCATTATGGTTCTTCCCTTTAGTAGTCAGGTCAGCGTCGGAGAAACCCAAACCATTATCAGCAGTTAAATTGGCCACACAATCGGTAAATTGATCAGCTGACGTCTCTTGTGGCACGTGGGCCGTCTTTAGGAAGGTAATCAGAGCCTTGGCATGGGCCTCTGAACACAACAACAATGATAACATAGAAATCTTGGATGGGGTTTGCCCCAGTTTCTCAAATACATTATAATCACTCTTCTTAATAATCTTCAGAATCTCTTCCATCTCCTGTTTGGAAGCTTCAACAATGATTGTCTTTGGCGCCTCCGTCTGGGCAGGCATATCAGTGGTGACCCCTTTGCCCCGAGCGTCAGAAGACTCGGCAACAGGGGGAAGGATAGGAATTTGATCAGGAACGGCAGTAGGTACACTTGTAGGTGCAATGACAACAAGTCTTTGGACAGTTGGCAGAGCAATATCAGGTGAGAAAAGTCTACCACTGCGGGTGACTTTAGTAGGCCCAGTAATGTTACTGACGCCGGTATCAGCACCGAACTCTTGCTTAACTCCAAGAACATAAACATGTGCCCCATAGTGCCAAGGAACAACTTTGTCAGATGTATAGGGGATGGGCCCCGGAACAGTGATGATTATAGGTGCGGTCTTAGGAACAGATGTAATTCTAATAGGCGTCCTCGAGGGAGCCTTGGAAGAATTATCGAAAATGGTAATGATGGAAACTTCTTCAGAATGAACAGATGGAACAACAGTCTTTTCAAACAGGATCTCCTTGCTATCCATCAGGTTTTGGATACCTGACTTCAAAGATGGACAACCAGTAGGTAAAACAGAACACAAATGGCAACCTTCACCACAGCCCGAAAATAAACCGGCTAGCAACAAGTTCTTCTTGATAGTCATCAGAGGGGTAACAATATCATCCATAGACACTACACACAAGTCTTCCTCTACATCATTCACTCCATGCCTGGGCATGGGAGCAGTTACAACATTAGGCCTCTCGTGCGCCTCGAACTCAATCTCCTTTGCATCAATTAAGTCTTGCACCTTGTTCTTCAAAACCCAATAATCGTCTGTATTATGCCCCGGGCTATCAGAGTGAAAAGCACATCAGGCATTAGGGTTATACCTCGGTGATATGGTATTTGGATTCTTTGGAGCTTCTTTTAGGGTCACCAGATTGGTCTTCAGCAATTGAGGCAGAATCTGAGACAAAGTCATGCTGAGACGAGTGAATTTCCTTCGAGGTCTCTCTTCCCTTTGTTGGTTGTGATGCTGAGGAGCACCGACAGGTTTTGCAATAACAACCGCATTGATAGCTTGGAGGTGTTCAGGTCTATTCTTTCTTCTCAAACTGTAGACCACACTGGACTCTTTCTTAAACGGTCTCTTCTCAGTGCTCGATGAGGCACCCTTATGTATTTTTCCAGCCTTAATACCAACTTCAATCCTTTCACCAGTCAAGATAAGGTCTGTAAACCCGGCTGAAGAGCTTCCAATCAGATGATTAAAGAATGGACCAAACAGGGTCCCCAAAAACATATCAACAAGTTCACGATCAGCTAAAGATGGTTGAACCCTTCCGGCAAGGTCTCTCCATTTTTGAGCATACTCTTTAAATCCTTCACCCGTCCCTATTGACATACCCTGGAGTTGGGTACGCGTAGGAGCGAGGTCGGAATTATACTGATAATGCCTAAAGAATGCAGCAGCCAAATCCTCCCAGCTGCGGATACTGGCTCCGTCCAACTGATAGAACCACTCACGCTGAGTCCCTGAGAGACTGTCTTGAAATAAATGGATCCATAAGTTCTTATCAGTGGTGTAAGGTTGGATCTTCCTCATATATGACCGGAGATGCAGCTTTGGACAGGAAGCTCCGTCATACTTGGCAAAGGCCGATGCCTTAAACTTATGGGGAATTACCACCCCAGATGAAAGCCCCAGATCTCCGAAGTCCAGACCGGGCACCTTCTGTATCTCCATAGTGTTCAAACGGTCCTCCAGCTGTTTATACTTATCCTCAACAGGAGGATACTGTTCTTCATCATAGTTTGTCTCGTAGTCGGAGACCATAGGGCTAGGAGCCCTCCTTTCTTGTGGACTGTCTTTCTCTCCAGATGGGGTGGCCAGATCAAGTTCATTCTGCAGCCCGTTTCTAAACCTGCGTCCGATGTTGAACAGGACGGTCCTCTTCTTCTTCTTCTTCCTCTCTTTCAGAATCAGGGTCTTCAAGTCCTGTTGACCCTTAGCTAGGCTCATGACCAACTCTTGAAATTGGGCATTCTAGGCCTGAAGGGCCTTGATAACTTGCTCAGTGGAAGGTTCAGTACACATGATGATTTCTGAAATAAACAACGAAGAAGATAAGAGACCTGTAAAAGGGAGACTTGTTATGCATATGATGAATGGTATGCTATTTATGTAATGCATTCAAGGGTTCAAAAATTCAAATTTGTTGCAAACAAACAAAGAACACACGTCATATTAAGAAGAAATTTGTTTAGTTCACAAGTGCCTAATGGGCGAAATATTACAACATTCTTAATGTAAAAAGACATTACGCATCCTTTTTGGAGCGATGTAAATGTTGAGGGTCTCTTCCTCGTGAAGTCGGCGGGTGAGCTCCAAAACCTTCTTCTCACTGGCATATAAGTTGGCTTCAAAAGCATTCCGTTCTTCCTTGAGTTGGATCCAACTCTTTTGCATTTCTTCCCATGATGTTGGCATGTCAGGATGTAGGATGGCGTATGGAACCTCTCCTTCCATAACAGGCTCTTTGATCAAGGGGAGAACGTGAGAATATGGCATCATAAGATTCTGAGAGCGGGTTCGTACCCACTTGAGGTAAGGCTCAAGGGGGATGGAATTCTTGTGCCCCAGTGTCTTACTATCCACCTTGTTAGGCATCCTCCAAGCTTTGATGAATCTTTGTCGAAGTCCTTGTGCATTTTTGTCGAAGTCAAAAACTAGGTCAGGAATCAGCATGTCATGAGGGCCATCCCTCCGAGCATATCCAAATTGTCTCAAAGCTAGACAGGGGTTGTAGGTAATGCCCCCCCTAATTCCAAGTAACGGAACATTAGGAAATTCTCCACAACGATCAATGATAGTGACATTTTCTCTGGACCAAGAACACCAATGTACATCAGAATGTGTGAGGGTCATCAATCGTTGTGACCACCTTAAACCCTGCTCATTCTTCAAAACTGATTGTGGAAGGTGAGAAATAAACCACCTTGCTAGGAGAGGAGTACATCACATGAGAACACCTCTTTTCCTCATTGTTCGTGTATAAAATGAGTGGAGGATGTCCCCAAGCAATGTAGGTATGGGATTCCTGGATATGAAAATCTTGACAGCATTCACATCTATAAGTTGATCAAGATTTGGGAACAACACCAACCCATAGATAAGGAGTGCCACAATCTCTTCAAAGGCTTGCAGATCAAGAGAATTCCAACATTCTTGTGCCTTCTCAAACATAAACTTTGCCAAGAATCCCTTGATACCACTTCTGGTTTCCCAATGCCCCTTGATGTCAGATGGTCGCAAACGTAATGCTCGAGCAACATCTTCAGGTTTTGGTTCCTTTTCCGTACCGTTGTAGGGTAGTTGACTAAGAATAGGAATTCTCAGGAGTTGATAAAATTCCTCCAAAGTAGGCACCAATTAATAATCAGGGAATGTGAAACAGTGGTGTAGGGGGTCAAAGAACTGGAAGAGAACTTTCATCATGTCTTCTTCAATGTTGGTGTTGACCAAGCTGAGGAGTCTACCATGTCTTTCACTGAAGAGAGAATTCTCGGGGATCCTGGATGTAAGCTCCTTGAGTTGAGGAGGGATCCTTACAAGGTTGACTTGAATTGTTTTCCTGCGGAGAGACTCCATGTCCTGCAAAACAGGAACAAAGATGAAGATCTAAACCCTTGAAATGGTTAGCAGATGCATATGATGCTTTATGATGTCATGTACATGTATGAAAAAGTAAGAAAGTGTATATACAGACAGTCATATTCACACAAAGCAAACAAGTCCTTAGGTTTAGGCTTGGATGAGGTTTCATAGGTAAGTACCCTCTTGAGTTTAGTTGGCTCAACCTGTCCTAAAATAGTAACCGGGTTCTAAGGAGCTCAATATCATTGGATTGTTTTCTATGTTCATTGTTTTGGTTTAGCCACTTAACTGGCGACCAAAATATTCCAAGAAAACAACCCTCAATGAGTGTAGTATCGAGTATCTACCAACTTCAGACTGCACCAAAGTCGGTCATCTCACTACCCCTAAAAAAGGCCAAGATGGTCAAGTAAGGTTCTAAGGTCAATTGATGCTTCACGACACCACGCGGCGGCCCCGTACTCTCCTTGACTTAACTCAAGGGTTACCGGTACTCACCCAAGTGTCACATCAACGTAGCTACTGTTTCAACCATGTCGGTATACCCCGCACAGCTCCCCCACAGTTTGTTGCTACTTACCTAAAGGGTATCCCCAGATCCGGGTTAGGATCTATAGAACTCCGATACAAACCCACAAAATTTAAAGCATACAAAGCATACAATTGAAAACACAAGTGATCTAATCCTAAGGTACACCTCACTTATAATACTCTCCCCAGCAGAGTCGCCAGTTCTGTGATCGGTGGGAATGAGAATTGACTGTTTTTTAATGCTGGTTCGCGTTTGCGTTTGTTTTCGTTAAGTGTCGCGGTAAGAAAGAGTCGCCACCGTCTTTTATTTTATCCAACAAGGAAAGGACAAAAGCACAGAAAAATTCCTTTTCGAGATTTTTCTCGGGTTCGGGAGGTAGATTATAGAAATGGAAGGTGTTAGCACCCTTTCTATCTGTGGTTATCCACGGGCTCTTAGGTACTTGCTCGCTATGTTTTCAAAAGGTTTGCTTTTCTTTGTGATTGTGGGTTTTGAAAATAGTTTTGTTTTGAAGAGAGTGTAAGTGCAAAAAGTTTTTGTTTTGTTTTAAACGAGAGCAAGTACTTAAGAACCTCTACCTACTCAAAAAGGAATTAAACTGTGTAAATGTCCTTTAGACAGTGCTATCCCACTATTAAGGAGTAGGTAGCACCGTCGTTGGAGTTTTCAGGTCAATTCGATTTAAGGGACGTGTGGTCACTAAAGCAATGTTAGGATGCTTTAGCGGTAACCCTAATGTCTTAGATAATTTTTTATCGAGGAAACCATTTCGAGGCAACTTTGATCTTTTAGACAGGAGGGCGACCTCTAAAACATCCTATACTTAATGACCATGTTCGAGGCAACCAAGTGAGGTGTACCCTAGGAGTGGCATGTGCGAGTGTGTCAATTTTTAGTTATGTTATCTTTGTTTATTTAGGTGTTCTACCATTTGTTTTTAGATCTTGTCATACAATCCTAGTTAGCATACATCTAAGCAGTTAATATATGTACAGGAACTTAAAGTGCGGGAATGGTAAATCCTACGCTATTACAAGGCTTCGGGGAGGGGGATTATTTACATGTCCAAAATTGGGGGAATAAAAGCAGTAAAGTAAAAGTTTAAGCTAAACTATTACAAACCAGTAAGCAGTCACAATAAAACAAACACGCGTAAAACAAGGAAAAGATACGTATAAGAAATTTCTAAGTAAATAAGAAAATCTTTTTTTTTGTTTTTGGTTAAGAAAATATTTGAATTAAATAATCCTAGGTCTAGTTTATTTAAAATTGATAAAATGAAGTTAAAATAATTGATTAATTTGTTTACAAAATTAATTTGAATAAAAACTAAACTAACCTAATGTTTTTTTTTGTGATTTTTTGATTTAAAGTTAATTTAAATGATAAGGTAAATAAAGAAATAACGAAAACAAAAATAAAAATACAAAGGGCATCCTTCGATCCAGGGATAAAAATGGGAAGCTTCGATCCAGAAAAGGTGAATTTCGATCCAGGAAAAAAATGGGAGCTTCGATCCAGAGAAGGAAATGTCTCCTTCGATCCAGAGAAGGGGTTGTCTTCTTCGATCCAGAAGGGAAAATTGTTTTTCGATCTAATATCTGCAAGACAAGCATTAGAACAATAAAGATGCAGGGCCTGGGTGTCGAACCCAGGTCCTTCGCTATTGTGTGCACTGGTCTTCTCAGGCTTGATCTGCAGTACAAGCGTTAGAAAAAAGAAACAAATACAAACCTGGGTGTTGAACCCAGGTTCTTCTCCTGCACATACACCTGCAAGTTTGATCAAATGTTGGATCGAAACAGATCCCAAGACCCTACCCTATGCATGATCACTTCCTAAACTCAACTATGGGGTTAAAACTAGCACAAGATCTTTACACCACCTAGTTTGAAGCATGGCTGCTTTGAAACCTTAAAATGGCACCCTGCACTTCCACACTTATATTTGTATGAATGATCAATAAGAACACAAAGATGCATATAAAAACAATTCAAATAGTAATCGAAAGGCTGTGACCCATAATTTTACCAAGGACTAGTGGGCTTGATGCGTGACTTTTGGATAGTGCTTGGGAACAATTCCTACAGACTTCAGGGAATGAAAAGAGTGTTGCTGAAGACTCCTTCGATTGGGACCACTTATGAGGATTTTGATAGCTTTGGGGTGGTTTACTGAGGAAGTGTATGCATGTGGCTCTTTGAGGAAATTTTTCTGTGTATTTTTGTGTGTGTTGTAATGTGTCATTGGCCTCCTATTTATAGGAGTGTGAGAGTGCACGAAAATGGCAAGGGACAACCATTAAAACAGACCTTTAACGCCCTGATCAAAAATCAAACACATTAAATTATTTCCTTTTTCTGAAATATTCATGTCTCTTTGGAATCTGGAATGAACCTGGACATGTTGACTTTCGAATTCCTTCAGGCCCTGTTCTTCGATTGGTCTTGTTCTGAACAGAACCACTCTGGTCGAATCAGCTCTTTAGGAACAGAAAAGGCAAGAATCTGGCCTTTAACTCAAGAATTAAATCCACAACCAGCATTTAATTATTTCTATATTTGCAAGGGACACATGCCATTTTCTCATGTTCAGTGTACCTGGACATATTTTCTGAGTTCCCTTTGATGGCCTCTTCCAAATGGCCTGGAAGGTGTTCTTCGAATGGCCCTTGTCCAAATATCAATCGAAGGATTCCAATCGAAAGGCTCTGTTAACAGGCCAATCGAAAGGTGTTGTTCATGCCAATTGAAGGATTCCAATCGAAAGGCTCTGTTAACAGGCCAATCGAAAGGTGTTGTTCATGCCAATCGAAGGATTCCAATTGAAAGGCTCTGTTAACAGGCCAATTGAAAGGTGCTGTTCATGCCAATCAAAGGACATGGTTAACATGCCTGTCGAAGTTGCCTTGACATAATTCCAATCGAATGCTTATCCATAATGCCAATCGAAAAGCTCCTTCAGAATACCAATCGAATGGTCTTTCAGAATGCCAGTCGAAGTACTCCTTCAAAATGCCAATCGAAATGCTCCTTCAGAATGCCAATCGAAGGGTCTTTCAGAATGCCAATCGAAGTGCTCCTTCAAAATGCCAATCGAAATGCTCCTTCAGAATGCCAATCGAAGGGTCTTTCAATCACCAACTCAAAATTTTTCCTTCTTTCCTTAGGCAAGGGTTTCTGGTCAACCATGTAGGGGGAAGATTTTGGAAAACATGAGAGGGCAGATTTTAGGGTACAACAAATTCAAAGAAAACTTCCAACATGAAAGTTGTAGTCCTCCACAAATTCTACAACTTTGATTCACAAAGTTTTCCCAAAAGATTCTTCGATCTCAAGTTATGATTTTGTGAATAAGGAACTTTTAACTTAGTGAAATTTTGCCCTAGTTTAGGCAGGATTTTGACCTATCTTCATGGCAAATTTTCACCTAGTTCAAAGTGGAATCTCAAAATTAATTTCAAAGATGGATTGTAGAGCATGTTACAAGCTTTCCAAAATGTCAAGGAATCTCTCCAAGATCATTCATGGTTAGGGAGAATCGAAAGTTTGAAAATGGCAAATTATCACTTTTGTCCAAAGCATTTTGCACATTGCTACAACTTGCAAATCTGTCCAACGCATGCTTGTACTTGGTTTACAGGTTCTAATCCTTTCTACACTCATAAATTAAATGCAAATACATTGGTTAGAGGCTTTGTTCTGAGCTTTAGAACATTACACATTGAATTAATCCATTTTTGGCAAAAAGGCAACATTGCTACTTTGATAAAGCATGCTTTATGCAATTTTGTTTCCCTTGAGCCTTGAACCCAATCTCTTGCAGCAAACAAAGTCCAAAAACTTGGGGAAAAGTAAACCAAGTATGTGCAGCTAAGGAGTAGGCCTGTACAGGCCTTGGCATTGTCAAAATCAACTTTTGCTTCAAAAGCAAGTAACTTGCAAAAGTCCACAGATCTTGTGCATCTGTTAAGAGCAAGTCTAAGTCTCATTTCAAACAAGTTTTTAATATTATCTAAGGCCAGAAACACGATCTCACAACCTCTCAAACACCTTTAAGCACAAAAATCACAAGTTCTTGCAAAAACAGGGCAAGCCCTACAGAACCACTTCCAAAACCAATTCCACTCGTGCGTTTTGTCCCAAACCACTTCAGACACATTACATACAACCCATCTAACCTACCTAAGTCCCTGTCCAGCCACTGTAACTCCATTTTTACACTTCACCATTTTCACTTTGGAGCTTTACAGGTTGAGTTTTACAAGCACATTCAGGCAAGTTCAAGGCAAGCCAAGCATGGGGAAAGGTTGAGTGAACTTCAGGCAAGCTAACACGACCTTCAGGCCTCATCCAAAACTCCTACATTGCCATATTCGAACTTGACTGAAACAGGTATTTGTCAACTTTCTATCTCCTTATTTAGACATCATTAGGCTTAGGTTTGTGAAGCAAAAAAGTAGTCCTTACGTTGCTTGACCTGTACATATGCATGGCTTCCATTTATATTTACTGAGCTAGGAGTATTTGATAGTTGAACTTACTGAAAAAACTAGGTTAGAATTTAGGGCCAACAAAATTCCCTCTGGTCTTTGAGAGTTAGATCATGTTTTTTATATCATTAGAATCGTGTAATGATGAGCTATAACTTTCATGTTGCAAGAATTTGTTTTTAAGCACGTATGCAGAAGTTACAAGTTTGTACATGGCGCGCGCGTTTTCTGGTTCAAAGGACAGGGATGAAGTGTGATATTGGGTCGGGCCTGATTTGTTTTGCTTTTGACACCCCCATGCTTGCTTTATGCACCCCTTGGCCCATTTTTTTTTTTGTATATTTTTTATTTCTTTTATATTTTCTGACTTATTTTATTTTTTTCTAAATATTCAAAATCACCAAAAATATTCTCTTAATTTTTACATTTTTATTTTATTATTTTTATTATTTTTTGGGTATAAAAATAGTTTACTAATAATATATACTTTATTTTCTTAATTAAATTTTGTAAATAATATTAAAATACTTACATATTTTTATTTTATTATATTATACACTATAAAATAACATTTTCTCACATATTTTATTTTTTAATATTTTGTATATATTATTTTTATTGTTTCTTTGTACATAAATTAAATAAAATAATAATAGAAATATATTTTCTTTTAAAACAAAAACTAGGGTTTTCACCCTTTCAAAAATAAGGATTTCTATTTTCTTATTTTTAAGACTTAAATAAATTCATTTTTACATACATAAAAATAAATACAAAAAAAAACATTTTTGCATATTTATATTTATTTGTACATTTAAATATTTGTCTATTTATTTATTTGTGCAATATTTCAATTTGGTTGTAATAATAGTTTTAGGGTTTTATTTTGAGCAATATCCCCGTATTTCAAATTTGTATCCCCCTCCCTATAATATTGTTGTAATAGTCCTAGATTTACTTTTACGCATTTTATCGCTTTCAAATGCCATGATAGTAAATTAGGGTTTTGTATGCAAAGACCAAAATCAAACAAATAGCATGACTAAACACAAGACAAAAATGCATGAAAAATGACAACACAATACACACAAGCACCCCTAGGGTTTCATCCACTTTGTTGCATTAAAACATGACCATGGTATGCATGCTAGGTATCTTGGCAAAGCAAAACAAAACAAAAGATCATAGTCCCTCAATGATTTTGGCTGCCTAAACAAAAATGATCTAGTCCCCCAACAACTTGCTAAAGATACTTGGCAATATTGTTATCATGGTCATACGATGACCCACGCCTGTCCCGTTTAACATCCAAAGACAAGGTTGTTTACCAAATACAATGGTAAAACTACAATGTCAAAGGGTTAAAAATATGTAGGAAAGATCTTTGAGTAGGGTGGACAACTCCTAGTTACTTGATCAAATTGCAAACATCCTTTCTATTTTCAAAAACACACACACACAATTTCAAAACAATTTCCCAACAAACTTTCAAACATTGAAACATTTTTCAAAATACAAACACCTTTGTATATATTCAAACAAGAATCATTACAAAGGTTGCCTAAACAAAGGCCTCTTTTCAAAATACTTTCAAAACCACACACAAAGCACCATTTTAAACAATTGAAAAAGCAAAGCAAGTGATCTAAACAAGTAACTAAGAGCCCATGGATGAAAAGGGTGCTAGCACCTTCCCTTTTCATAATCTACCCCCCGAACCCAAGAAAACATCTCAAAGGTCTTTCCTGTGCTTTTTGACCTTTCCTTTGGATAAAATAAAAAGTCGGTGGCGACTCTTGCTAAACCGAAACATTTGCGAACACAAACGCAAAACCTCAAGTCAGTTCTCCCACCGTATCACATGAACCAAGAAAACCTAACAATGGAAAATCTTGATACAGACCATAAAAATGCAATTGAATATTACAGATAGTTTGCAAATGTCTTAAGGATCAAGAATATGTGATTGTTTCATGCTATCAATGCCAAATTTATGAAATTCGAATTCAATAAAAGTTAGATATCGTGAATGCCTTACAACAAGTTTCAAGGCCTGGAAATGCTTGTTCTTGATTGGTTTCGCTTGCCTACACTCCCAGAAAGCGATTGGAATGGTCAGGAGGCTTTGAAATTGCTTCAAAGTATCAATTCAATTCAACACTTTCTCTTGTTTTTTCAAGTTTGGTTCTGATTGCTGCGCCTCTCTCTAGCCTTGTTTTAGGTCTGCCTACCTTCTATATGTACTAAGGAATGAATTAGGGTTGAAAGAATGTACTCAATATTCTTCCATCATTGCATTTGATTTTAATTTGATACACTTAAATATCTTTCCAAAAATAATCCAAATCCAATCTTTTTGTGCACTCCATGCCTTTACATGAATTTGAGATCATGCTAGCTGGAATTTAAGACCTGAAACATGTAAAAAATCTTGAGTTTTCAATATTTTGGATTTTCTATGATTTATTTTGATTTAAATTGATTAAATTCAAATAAAAATCAAAATAAATAGTAAAAACAAGATAATGACAAGTGGTAAAGGCTAGGGCTCGTGGACCATGTTTCCAACTCAAAATCAATGCAAAAAGTTAGGCCCATTTAGCAAAATTTGCAATTTGAGGCATAGTTGACTTTTGGCAATTTTGAAAAAAGGGTCAACTTCACCAATGCATAACTTCCTCAATTTTGACTCTTTCAAGGTGTTCTAGGACTTTTTAGAAAGCTTGAGATGTCCTATAAGCAACCCTTTTGGCCCCATCTCAATTTGGTATTCCATGCACATGTATGAAGCTTTGACAAAAAATGTGTTTTTGTTGACTTTTCAAAACGACCTATAATGTCCAAAATACATAACTTCTTGTGAGTGCATATTTTGAACTTGGGAGCTGTAAATGGATTGTAGAGAATGGCATCATCTTCAAAATGAGCTTTGGATGGGTCATTTCTCATAAAGTATGAGAAAGTTATGCTTGGTCAAAGTTGAGTTGACTTTTTCTATAAAACCCTAATTTAGCAACTTTTGATTCTTGATGAATTATGAGCAATCCGAATCATGATCAAACCTTGATAAAATGATGAAATATACTTCAAAATGAGGATGTTGACCAAAAATCTTGAAGTTTGACTATATGTGGGCCACAGTTAGCTTTTGCCCTAGCACAATCGATTTTTAGGCCTTTGAGCAATTAACTGAGAAAACTTTCTCTACAAGGCTTGAAACTTGACATGGATGATCTTGCGAACATATTAGGACAATGATGAGAATTTGGGATCCCTTGGACTCAAGTATCTTTATGCAACATGAAACCCAAATTTGAGGTAGACTGCTTTAGGAGGGAGCTTGTCTGGTCAACCCTTGGACTTCCTTGAGCAACTTGAGGATCTTTCTTGAAATGTTTTGAGAAATATGGGAGGGAAAATTTTGGGGTACAATAGCTGCCCCTGTTCATTCTTCTTAAACCTGAAGATTTAGATTGACTTGTCTACCTTTCGTGATCCGAGGGTTAAAGATGATTGAACACTAGAGTGCCCAGAAATTTGCACTCGCATGAAGTGGTACTTGTCTTGTGACGTCGGGAATGGGCTTATAGATGCCATTTAGAAATTGATGACGGGAGATGAGCTTAAAGATGCCATCCGAAGGAGTGCCGACCGCATAAGAGATTCCTTAGCGAGAGCTGGTATACTTGTTGTTGTGGAAGATTCCGCTGGGGGATGATGATCTTTGTCTTAGGAGAAATAGAATTCTAGGAGCTTCGGTCGAACCCAAGAAATCACCTCAAAGGTCTTTCCTGTGCTTTTTGACCTTTCTTTTGGATAAAATAAAAATTCGGTGGCAACTCTTGCTAAACTGAAACATTTGCAAACACAAACGCAAAACCTCAAGTCAGTTCTCCCACCGTATCACAGAACTGCGACTCTGCTGTGGAAGAAAATTCTAAAAGTGCGGTTACCTTAGGGTTTAGATCACCTTTACATGCTTACCTTGTTTTCTTTGATTGCTTTACATTTGGTTCTATTGTTTGGGTTTGAATCCTCTACCCGGATTTGGGGAACATTCATAGGTAAATAGCAATACGTTGTGGAAACTGTGCGGGGTATACCGACATGGTTGAAGCAATAACTATATTAGTGCGACATATTTGTGGGTACTGGTAGCCTTTGAGTCAATTAAAGAGAATACAAGGCCGCTGAGTGATGTCATGAAGCACTAATGGACTTTTAGAACCTTTACTTGACCATCTTGGCCCTTTAGGATGTAGTGAGATGACCAGCTTTGGTGCAGTCCAAAGTTGGTAGATACTCGATACTACACTCATTGAGGGTTGTTTTCTTGGAATATTTTGGTCGCCAGTAAAGTGGCTAAACTGTAACAATGAACACAGAAAATAATCCAGTGATATTGAGCTCCTTAGAACCCGATTACTATTTATAGAACAGGTTGAGCCAACTAAACTTCAAGAGGGTACTTACCTATGAAACCCCATGCAAGCCTGAAACTAGGAACTTGTGTGATTTGCTTGTACATATACTTGTGCATAACATCATGAACATCATGAAGCATCATATGCATCCACTAACCATTTCAAGGATTTTGGATCTTCATTTTTGTTCCTGTTTTGTAGGTTATGGAATCACTCCGCAGGTAAACTATTCAGGTCAACCTTGTGAGAGTTCCTCCTCAACTCAAGGAGCTTGCTTCCAAGATTCCAGAGTATTCTCTATTCAGTAAGAGACATGGTCGACTTCTTAACTTGGTCAACTCCAACACAGAGGAAGACATGGTGAAATTTCTCTTCCAGTTCTTTGACCCCCTACACCACTGCTTCACATTTCCTCATTACCAGTTAGTGCCTACTTTGGAGGAATTTTCTCAACTCTTGAGGATTCCTATTCTCCATCAACTACCCTTCAACGGTACGGAAAGAGATCCAAAGCCTGCAGATGTTGCTCAAGCCCTACACTTGCAACCATCTGATATCATAGGCCATTGGGAAACCAGAAGTGGTGTCAAGGGTTTCTTGGCAAATTTTTTGTTTGAGAAAGCTCAAGAATGCTGGAATTCTCTAGATCTGCAAGCTTTTGAGGAGATTGTAGCTCTTCTCATCTATGGGTTGGTCTTATTCCCAAACCCTGATAAGCTTATAGATGTGAATGCTGTCAAGATTTTCATATCTCGGAATCCGATACCTACATTGCTTGGGGACATCCTACACTCATTTCACACACGAACAATGAGGAAAAGATGTGTTCTCATGTGCTGTACTCCTCTTCTAGCAAGGTGGTTTATTTCTCACCTTCCCCAGTCAGTCTTGAAGAATGAGCAAGGCTTAAGGTGGTCACAACGATTGATGACTCTTACACATTCAGATGTTCATTGGTGTTCTTGGTCCATAGAAAATGTCATCATCATTGATCGTTGTGGGGAATTTTCTAATGTCCCTCTACTTGGCATTAAGGGAGGCATTACCTACAACCCCTTCTTGGCTCTGAGACAGTTTGGGTATGCTCGAAGGGATGGCCCACATGGCATGCTGATTCTAGACTTGGTTTTTGACTTCGACAATGACACTCAAGGACTTCGACAAAGGTTCATCCGAGCTTGGAGGATGCCCAACAAGATAGACAGTAAGACCTTGGGACACAAGAATTCCATCCCCCTTGAGCCTTACCTCAAGTGGGTACGAACCCGCGCCCAAAGTCTTATGATGCCTTACCCCTACATTCTCCCTGTGATTAAAGAGCCTGTCATGGAAGGAGAGGTTCCATACACCCTCCTACATCCTGACATGCCAACATCATTGGAAGACTTACAAAGGAGTTGGATACAACTCAAGGGAGAACACGATACGTTTGAAGCCCAATTCTACGCCAGTGAGAAGAAGGTTTTAGAACTTACTCGTCAACTTCACGAAGAGCAGACTCTCAACACCTACATTACACCAAAGAGGATGCGTAACGTCTTTTTACATTAGAATTTTGTATTATTCTGCCCATGGGGCATTTATGTACTAACAAATTCTATCTTATTAGTATGACGTGTGTTCCTTTTTTGTTTAAAACAAATTTGAATTTCTGAATCCTTGAATGCATTACATGAATACATATCATTCATCATATGTATAAACAGGTCTTCACACCAGGTTTCCTTATCTCTCTGCTGTTTATTTCAGCAAGATGGATATTGAGCAGACGGTCAAAGACTTACAAGCGCAGAATTCACAGTTCCAACAGCTACTCATGACCTTGGCAAAGGGTCAAGAGGAGCTCAAAGCTTTGCTAGAAAAGGAAAAAGAGAAAAAGAAAAAGAAGAAAGTTGGTGTGGCTACTTTGGGTAGAAGATTTGAAGGTCATGCCAGAAGGGTCCTAGATTCCCATCAACATCTGAAGAGGGTGAAGGAAAGGGTAAAGGAGTTGCGGTGCCATCTGAATCTGAGGCTGAAGAGGAGGAGGATGAAGACTATTCTGAACAGCAGTATCCTCCTGCAGATGAGAAATACAAGAATCTGGAAGAGCGTCTAGCTGCCATGGAGGTGTAGAGGGTGCTTGGGCTAGACTTTGAAGAGTTAGGTTTGGTTTCTGGAATTTTCATTCCTCCCAAATTTAAAGTGCCTCTTTTTGCTAAATACGATGGGGTGTCTTGACCAAAGATGCACCTATGATCTTACGTCAGAAAAATTCAACCACATTCTTCTAACAAAGACCTGTGGGTCCATTTCTTCCAGGAAAGTTTGTCAGGGACGCAATTGGATTGGTTCTACCAGCTAGAGAGGTCTGACATGCATAATTGGGAGGATTTGGCTGCTGCTTTCTACAAGCAGTATCAACATAATGCAGACTTAGCACCTACCCGTACTCAATTACAGAGTATGGGCATGGTCTCTAATGAAGGTTTTAAGGAGTATGCCCAGAAATGGAGAGACCTGGCGGGGCGAGTACAACCACCTCTATCTGAGAGAGAGCTTGTAGATATGTTCTTGGGGACTTTGTCAGGGCCCTTCTTCAATCACCTGATAGGAAGTTCGTCTGCGGGGTTCACCGAGTTAATTCTGACTGGTGAGAGAGTTGAAGCCGGAATCAAGAGCGGGAAAATTCAAAAAGATACATCTACTTCCGCTGCCATAAAAAATCCTTTTCCAGCAAAGAAAGAAGTCTCAGTTGTTTACTCCCAAAGAGGTCAAGGAAGAGTGGAGCGCCGGCTAGCGGTGGGGGCCGTAATGATTCAGAAGTCTGCAGCTGATCATCCCAGAAATAATCAACCTAGAACCAACCAAGCAAGGGTGGAAAGGCCTGCACGACAATACACCCGGATAAACATGACTCCTGCTCAGGTTCTACCCTATCTCTTGAAGTTAAACCTTGCCAGTTTGAGGGAGGCCCCTAAAAACCCTAACACTTCGTCACCACACTACCATCCCAATGCCAAGTGTGCTTATCATTCAGACAGCCTGGGGCACGACACCAACAATTGTTGGGCCCTTAAGAATAAGATTAAGGATTTAATAGATGCTAAGGAAGTGGAATTCGATGCCCCTGAAAAGCCGAATGTGATCTCTGCTCCAATGCCAAAGCATGGCCACAATGCCCATGCTATTGAAGAGGATCTTTTTGTTGCTGCTGTTGATGATTTGATAACTCCGTTACCGATAATCAAGTTAAATTTGCTGAGGGCTGGGATTTTCCCAGGTTGTGAAGAAGATTGTTGCCTTTGTTCATCCTTACCATCCGACTGTCCATTGTTGAAGTTAGGCATCTGACGCCTAATGGATAATCAAGAAATCCTTTTTGAGAAGACTCCTGTTACACCGACTCCTGTCAATGATGTTTCGATAATTACCATATCCGCCAATCTTTTCAAGGTCTCCAAAAGACCTATTAAGATTACATCCGATCAGAAGATTGTACCTCTGAAGATAACCATGTCGGGGCCCATCCCGTACAAGTCCAACAAATCAACACCGTGGAACTATGGTGGAGAGATCTTCTACCACGGTATTAAACAAATTGAATCATCTGAAGAAAGTTCTAATGAAGAGACTACCGACATTGGAAACATTGCTGGAACGAGTAAAATCACCCGCAGCGGAAGAATTTTCTCTCTGGAGATTGCTCCTCCAAGGGAAATCTTCGGACCCTCAAATGTTCCTAAGGTTACCCTGTGCCGGTCAACATATCTGCGAGAACTCCAGTTATTGAAGAAGTTGTGACTCCTACGGTTGTCCCCTCTACTGCTGCTGATGATAGAGGGAAAGGGATCCAAGAAATGCCCGTCAGGACGAGGGCTCAGCCTTTGGTCATCCCTGAGACCACTCAAAAAGAAATGGAAGAGATTTTGAAAATAATCAAGAAAAGCGATTATGATATTGTGCAACAACTGGGGCAGACCCCCTCAAAGATCTCTATGTTGGCCCTGTTTCTTTGTTCCGAAGCTCATGCTAAAGCCCTGATCAGATTTTTGAAGACGGCTCACGTGCCACAGGAAACCTCTGCGGATCAGTTCCAGGAATATGTAGCTAGCCTAACAGCTGACAATGGTCTTGGGTTCTCCGATGCTGATTTAACATCTAAAGGGAGAAAACATAATGACGCTTTGCATGTCTCGGTGGAATGCAGAGGGACTACTCTAGCTCACGTTCCGGTTAATACTGGGTCGTCTTTAAATGTCTTGCCGAAGAAAGCATTGGATAGATTGGACTGTGAAGGTTTAACCTTGAAGCCCAGCAATATAATTGTTAGAGCCTTTGATGGTTCTAAAAGGATGGTCCACGGGGAGGTGGACATCCCGATTAAAGTGGGAACTGAAACTTTCAATTCCACATTTTATGTGATGGACATCCATCCTTCCTATTCTTGCTTGTTGGGAAGACCCTAGATTCATAATGCTGGAGCCGTCACTTCTTCTCTACATAAAATGCTCAAGTACCCAGTCCAGGGGAAAATTATAACAGTTCACGACGAAGAGGAGTACATGATAAGCCATCTAAATTCATTCCGCTATGTGGAATTGGATGGTGAATTCATCGAGACCCCTTTCTAACACTTTGAGGAGGTAGCTCAGGAGATTGTAGCAACCAAGATAGTGGCTGTTGTACCTTTGATTACCAAACCTGTGCCTTAGATGTCATCCCTTAAAGATGCAAAGGCTGTGATTGAAGAAGGAGGAAGCACAATCTGGGGTCAGCTACCCGACTTTCCTTTCAAATCTGATAAATTCGGCTTGGGCTTCACTGCTTCTGCTCAAAAGGCTGTATGTCGCTCCCGGGCTGGAGGGCCACCGTTGAAGATCACCCATTATGGAGTCAATGCTTTGGGGGATAGTGAAGAGGAGAGCAACTTGGAAGACTGGATTTTCCCTACTGTTGACGGAGGACTGTGCAACTGGGAGGCGAAAGACTTTGTTCCGATTACTTTAATAAATCAGTAATTTATCTTTCAAACATTTCTGTTGGTTTGTAATAATTCTCAAAACAATTCGTACAATTTTTGCCTTGTGCCTTACCCGAGGTACATAGGTCCATTTGTAAGGGTTTGATTTTTCATCTTCATATGCCATTTTAATGGATCATGGACGTTTTTACATATAAACTTTTATGTTCATTTTATTTCTTTTTACATTTTTATTTGTTTAAAGGTGGCTATCCCTTACACACACCCACACCCACAAAATGCAGGTACACTTCCATTCTGGATTCCATGGGTAACAATTCTGCTATGGCCTTCAGTGACTCTGAAGATCTGGTCAATCTTGCCGAATACGAAGGTGATGAAGACTGTGAGGTACCGGGAGAATTGGCTAGACTGCTACAACAGGAAGAAAGGGCTATTCTACCTCACGAGGAGCTGTTAGAGACAATCAACTTGGGTACTGCTGAAGACAGAAAAGAAGTCATAGTGAGTGCCAACCTAGAGCCAAGTGTCAAAGAGCGCTTAATTCAGCTGTTACATGAATATGTTGAGATCTTCGCCTGGTCATACGAAGACATTCCGGGACTCGATACAGATATTGTGGTTCATCGTCTACCCACGAGAGAAGACTGTCCACCAATTAAACAGAAAGTCCACCGAATGAGGCCCGACATATCTGAAAAGAGCAAAGCAGAAGTTATGAAGCAGTTAAATGCTGGATTTCTTGTTGTTACCTCCTATCCACAATGGGTTGCTAACATTGTGCTCGTGCCAAAGAAGGACGACAAAGTGAGAATGTGCATGGATTACAGAGACTTAAACAGGGCTAGCCCTAAAGATGACTTTCCACTACCGCACATTGACATCTTAGTTGACAATAAAGCTCAGCACAAGGTATTTTCTTTCATGGATGGATTTTCAGGGTACAACCAGATCAAAATGGCCCCTGAAGACATGGAGAAAACTACTTTTGTTACATAGTGGGGTACGTTCTGCTATAAAGTGATTCCATTCGGACTGAAGAATACCGGGGCAACCTATAAGCGCGCCATGGTAGCTTTGTTTCATGACATGTGTTATACCCCAAAATTTGCCCTCCCATATTCATCAAGATTTGCCAAGCCAAGCTACAAAATTCCCCAAGAGTTGCACAATGCAAAGGCCTCCATACAGTCAAAACTAGGGTTTGTGTGTTGATCAAGAAAAGGAAGTGTTCAAAGGTCCAATCAAGTCTCATATGCTTACAAAGAGGGTCAAGCATCCTCATATCAAGTTTCAAGGCATTCAGCTCAAGATTGCACAGTCAAAACCCTAAATTGCACTACAGTCAACTGTAGGGGCAAAATGGTCATTTGACAGTCAAAAGTTCAAATTTTTGGTCAATATATCATTTTGAAGCCACAAACATCATTTGATCAATGCTTGATCATGATTCTCAAAATTTGGCTCAGAAATCATCAAAGATGCAAAAGTTGCTATATTTGGACAGCTGAAAAAGTCAACTGAAATTGACCAGGGCATAACTTTCACATGGATTATCAGAAAAATTCCATCCAAAGCTCATTCTGAATAGAAAGACATTTCCTACAACTCATCTTCATACTTCAAGTCCAAGAAATGCTCTCACAAAAAGTTATCAATTTCAACATTACAGGTCATTTTCAAAAGTCAACAAAAAGGGACTTTAAGTCAAAGGCCATAACTTGAGATTGGTAAATCAAAATGATATGGGACCAAAAGCATTGGTTAAAGGACTCAAATACCTTTCCAAAATGTCCAAGAACATGTGAAAAGCTTAAAAATTGAGCAAGTTATGCCTTGTAGAAGTTGGTAAATTTTGGTGAAATGGCAAAAGTCAACTATCCTTGAAAATCCAATTTTTGACAAAAGGGCCCCATTTTTTCCACTTGGTTCATCCTTGTCATGCCACACACGTGTCTCATGTTTAATTTCAAGACCAAATATTGATTTTTTTATTTTATTTAATTTTTGATGATTTAATTCATTTTAATTCTTTGAAAATTCAAATAAAATTTAAAAACCAATGGAATAGTGTAAAATGAACTTGGACAATTTCTATGTATCATGAACCAACTCAAGAAATCAGGCTAGGGTTCATTTGCACACTAGGTCTAGGTTTTGGCTAAAAAGGAGGAAAAATGGTTAAGGGTGAAAACCCTAGGACTTATTCTTTCCCAAGCATGAATTAAGGTGAGTTAGCAAGCCAATTCCATTCCATGATCATCACTGAGTCAAACCCTAGGCCTAACACATCATAGGAGGCGCCCAAACAAGCATTGGCATTTTTGAAAATTTCTCCTTAAAAAACAAATCTGAAATCAGTGCTAAGGGAGTTTTTTCAAGCCTTAATTCTTTGTCCATTAGCATCCTGAGGCATCACTGAACACATCTCAACCCTTAACCTCAATCAAAACGCGAAGAAACGGTAGCTACAAGTGAAACTGTACAGAAAATTTTTTGAATTCGTGTTCTTGATTCTAAGCATGATCATTGCATTTTAATGGCATATTCTTGTTCCTTACAAAGTTTCAAAGCTAACCTTTACATTTAATTTGATTTTTGCATCGTGTATGGGATTCTACCATGATTGAAAATTAGGTTTTCAGAGTTTTTGAATTGGGGTTTCTCACCCAAGGAAAAATTGGGACCCAAGATCACTACCATTGCAATCAGCGTGCTCCAACGAAGAAGAAGCATACCTCGCGATCAATTTATATACACCATAGCCCTATTCGTTATTTTTCCATAGCCACCCTAACACCATGGTTGCAAAACCGTTTCTTTCTTTGTTTGTGTTTCAGGAAAATGGAAGGGATGATGGCGTGGCACAAGCGGATTGGAGGAATTTGAATTGCACGCGTTTTGATGACTACGCATTGGTTTTGTTTTTTATTATTTATTTACTATTATATATTAATTGAAAGTGAAGTGGCTCAGTGGACAAGTATCAATGCGTTAACCTCAATGACCTGGGTTCAAGTCCCAGGTCTACACAATTTCCATTATTTTTCTATTCAAGTTCCTGTGCAGGTTTCTCATTAAGGCGCACCATGCTCCTTCATCCTCCCACCATCCACGCGTCCATCCCACTCAGATCAAGGGCATAAGATCAAGGAACACCATGAATCCCAGTCAAAGCATCACACAAGATTGGAAAAGTCAACCAATTCAATGCAAATGGGCCTGATTTGCTAGGCCTGCACCTCACAATTTTGGGGTCTACCCCCCTGGTTTGCCTTATTAATTTTTATTCTTTCTTTAACTTTTCTTTTTTTATTTCTTTTATTTGCTATTTATTTAATTAATTATTTTTTACATAAATATAATAAAAACATCATAAAAATCAAAAAATGCCAAAATATATAATTTAGATTATAATTATTTTCATAAATAATAACATGTAAATATTTAGTTTTAATTAGGTTTTCAACTTTAATTCCTTTTAATAAAAATCAAAACAAAAACATAGAATTAGGTTAATGACTTTTTCCTTTTAACTTTCCTTGTTTTTTGCCATAGTATTAGTATTTTTCATAATTAAACTAGGGTTGCATTTTAGGTTAGATTTTAATACTTTCTTAATAACTAAAAATCTAAAAAAATAGAGTTTAGGTTTAATAACTTTTATTTTCTTTTTTAATTTTCCTTTTATTTCAGAATAATAATATTATTTATTTATTTTCATAAATTAAAAATTGTACATAAATTAATTTAGAGTTAAATTAGGTTAAAAGTCAATATTTTCATAATAAACTTAAAAAACATTAGAATTAGCATTTTAATTTTAATTAATTTTTTCCTTTTTCTTTTAAATCTAAAAAACACAAAAATACCATTTTTATTTAATTTTAATTTTAGATAACTTAATTATTTTAATTCCTTTAAAGGGTTCAGCGCCCTCGCATTTGATTATTTTCTTTTTTCGCGCGTTTCATTTATTTCTTTTGTGAATATAATGTACTTGTACCAAAGCCATGTAATAGCTATTAGACATTTCTTTTCTGCAATTTATTTTGAACGGGTCTGGATTAATTTGGCGTTGTAGACCCTCGCCCTTTGTAATAGCGTAGGACTTTTATTTTTTCCGCACTTTAAATTCCCGCACTTTTAACTTAAACAATAACATGAAAGAATGAATGCCCAAAAATAAAATCGAATCGTTAGATCACCAATGCATGACAAGACAAACAATAAACTGAAAATGACACACAATTCACACACCACCCCTAGGGCACGCCTCACTGTTGCCTTTCGAAAGGTGATCGTCGAGTAGAGGACGTTTTAGTAAGTCCTTATGTTCCATTGATCTAGTTGCCTCGAATAAGTTGCCTCGGAATAAAAGATCAATGGCATAAGGGTAGCTTCTAAGGTGTCTTCCCATTACTCTGGTGATCACCACGTCCCTAAACTCGAATTGACCCGAACACCTCCAATGGTGGTGCTACCTACCTCTCAATGGTGGGATGGCACTACTTTAAAGGACATCTACACAGACGAATTCCTTAGGGTAGGTAGGTTCTCAAGGATACTTGCTCTAATTTCAAACAAAACAAAAACTCTTTTCACACCAACACACTTTCAAAAACTTTCAAAACAAACTTTTCAAACACTCTGACGTACGAGTTGAACTGAAACTTTTCAAAGAATATTTTTGAAACCC
The DNA here is from genome assembly GCA_948472305.1 of Vicia faba. Lineage (NCBI taxonomy): Eukaryota > Viridiplantae > Streptophyta > Magnoliopsida > Fabales > Fabaceae > Vicia > Vicia faba. The sequence continues at coordinate 343,865,776 of OX451737.1, read as the reverse complement.
ACATTGAAAAGCAAGCAAACATTTTTGAAAACACATTGAGCAAGTACCTAAGAGCCCATGGATAACCATGGATAGAAAGGGTGCTAACACCTTCCCTTTCTATAACCTACCTCCCGAACCGAGAGCAATCTCTTTAAAGGAATTTTTCTGTGCTTTTGTCCTTTCCAATTGGAGAAAATAAAAGACGGTGGCGACTCTTGCTTCCGCGACATTTCGCGAACCAGCTTTAAAACAGTCAGTTCCAGATCCACCGATCACAGAACTGGCGACTCTGCTGGGGAACAAACTTAAAGTGAGGTGTACCTTAGGACTAAGATCACTTGTGTTTTCAATTGTCTGAATTGTTTGCTTTTAAATTGTGGGTACTGTCTTGGGAGTTCTATAGATCCTAACCCGGATCTGGGGGATACCTTTTTTAGAAAGTAGCAACAAGGCTGTGAGGGAACTGTGCGGGGTATACCGACATGGTTGAAGCAGTCTGCTACGTTGATGTGGCACTTTGGTGTGTACCGGTAACCCTTGAGTCAGTCAAGGAGAGTACGGGGCCTCCATGTGGTGTCATGAAGCATCAACAGACCTTAGGAACCTTAATTGAACCATCTTGGCCTCTTTAGGGTAGTGAGATAACTGACTTTGGTGCAGTCCGAGGTTGGTTGATACTCGATACTACACTCAATTGAGGGTTGCTTTCCTGGAATATTTCGGTCGCCAGTTCAGTGGCTAAATCGAAACGATGAACAATGAAAGCAATCCCGTGATATTGGGAACCTTAGAACCCGGTTACTTTGATTAGGACAGGTTGAACCCACCAACTTCAAGAGGGTACTACCCAGACCCCATGCTGGCCTAAACCTAAGGGCTCTCTCTTGTGTGACTTGTGTGCCTTAGTACTTGACTATCTGCATGCTTGTGATCTAACACTTGTTTCTTGCAGGTTTGTTTCAGTCCTTAATTAGGACTCATAATAGGGTTACTGACATCACCCCATGCATGCCATGACATCATACCATTGCATACATCCTAACCCATTTCAAGGATCTCAAGGGCTTGTGATGCAGGTCAGGACGAATCAACTGTCCCAGCAAGGGGCAAAGAGGATTTATTTTCCTCTAGACCAGGTTGTCAGGGGCTATGACCCACTTGATATGGTGAGCTTTTGACCCTTGGAGAAGGACTCTCAACAATATGAAGTACCTTCAATCAAGCCACCAGTTTCCAATGCTAACTATTTTCTTGTTTACCCCACGAGATTCTTGAAATCATTGCATGCATGTCATACATCTCGTTGCATTACAGGTATCCCCTTGACAGGTTGCTTACTGTTCTTCGCTGTTTATTTCAGCACTATGAACCCTGAATCATCAACCGAGGCGTCTATCAAGGCTCTTCAGGCGCAGAACGCCCAATTTCAGGCGCAGAACGCCCAATTTCAGGAGCTGATCAAGGGCTTGGCTCAGGGTCAGCAAGAGTTGAAGACCATGCTGCTGAAGAAGACTAAGAAGAAGAGGAGGACTGTGCTATTTAACACTGGGCGCAGACTCGGGAACACTTTGGTTGAAGCTGAAAGGACTCCTCCATCTGTGACGGAAGGTAGTCACCAAGAAAGGGAGGTCCCTACTCCCGTGGGCTCTGATACTGAAACAGACTTCAACGACGAACAGTACCCTCCTGCTGAAGACCGGTACAAACAGCTGGAAGACAGATTAAAGGCTATGGAGGTTCAGCAAGTGCCTGGACTGGATTTCGGAGACTTGGGGTTATCTACTGGGGTGGTGATTCCACACAAGTTCAAGGCACCTGCCTTTGTGAAGTATGACGGGGCTTCCTGTCCCAAGATGCACCTCCGTTCTTATGTAAGGAAGATCCAGCCTTACACAGCAGACAAGAACCTTTGGATCCATTTCTTCCAGGAGAGTCTTTCAGGGACTCACCTCGATTGGTTCTATCAGCTGGATGGAATCAGCATTCGTAACTGGGAGGATCTGGCCACTGCTTTTTACAAGCAGTATCAATATAATGCCGACCTTGCCCCCACACGTACCCAACTTCAGGGTATGTCGTTAGGTGCAAGTGAAGGTTTTAAAGAGTACGCTCAGAGGTGGAGAGACCTAGCTGGCAGAGTGCAGCCACCGTTGACTGATCGGGAGTTGGTAGACACGTTCTTGGGGACCCTGTCTGGTCCATTCTTCAACCACTTGATTGGGAATTCTGCTGCTGGGTTTACAGATCTAATCTTGACCGGAGAAAGAATCGAAGCGGGCATCAAGTCAGGGAAAATACAGAATGGTGACTCCTCGAACACTGAAAAGAAATCATCCAGGAGGGAATCTAGTGCTGTCAACGCATTAGCTATCGCAAAACCGGCCGGTGCTCCTCAGCGTCACCATCAACAAAGGGAAGAGAGACCTAAGAGGCAATTTACTCCCCTCGGCATGACCTTGTCACAAATATTGCCACAGTTGCTGGAAACCAAGTTGGTAACCCTCATGGACCCTCCAAAGAATCCTAACAGGACACCCTCGAGGTACAATCCCAATGCTCGCTGCGCCTATCATTCCGACAGCCCGGGGCATGCTACAGATGACTGTTGGACTTTGAGAAACAGGGTTCAAGATCTGATTGACGCAAAGGAAGTCCAGCTCGACTCTCCAGAGGCTCCCAATATGATCACTGCTCCCTTGCCAAGACATGGCTAGGATTAGTTTTTGTTCATTCAAATATTCAAGTTGTAATTTTCTTTCAATTGTTCAAACATTTTATTTCATGTCAAACTTGGTTATTTCGTTAATGCGTTACACATGTCTGTTTTGAAGTAATTATTTCATATTCACTATGTGCAAATTATTTTCATTTTTTTTTTTTTTCTGATGATCAACGTTCGACTAATAATTCTAAGCCTCTTGAGGGAGGATGACGAAAACGATACCACGATCTCTACAATATGCTTTTGAACAGACCCCGCTGACGATGTACAGGCGTTGTTTCAATTCCTAAACACTGGAGTAATAAGGAAGATAATCCCTCGTCAACCCCTTTGAGCCAAAGAAGTAGGAGTTTTTCTTTTCGAAAATTAAAACCCTTTATCATAACCTGGGGCAGGGTAGTCTCTCAGTTGATCCAAGTGCATAACGAATGGCACCAAAGAGGTCCTTACAAAATGAAGAAAGATAGTGATAATTCCAAACAATCATACAGATAGGTAGTCATTATGTCTCAAAAAATAAAAACCCAAAAAGTCAAAACCAATAAAGAAGACTTACCAAACTGGGGCATCCCGCTGACTGTAATCACAAAAGAAACAGTTCAGGCAAAAAATAGGGATCACAAAATCAAAAAAAGGAGGTCACACAAACCCTCGACAAAAATGATGACTGCCTATTCAGAATAAATCATCAACATCCGAACCATCACCGGAAAATCAGAACGAAGACTCAAACAAGGTCTAACGCATGATCAACTGAGTTTAGGTTTGAAGAACGTCACGAAGAGTGGGTGGGTACAAATAATTTGAGCCTTTATTCTTTGTTTCTCAAACCGTGAACCAGGCCACGTTATAACCCTCAAAAGTCCCAGCTGAAGCAGGGGTTAGTTCGAAAGCATACTGTCACGAAATGTATCCTGACTCCTGAAGGACTACGGTAAATACGGAGTTGACATCATATTTTTACAAACATTTACTTGTTTTATGAAAAAATGCATTTTCAAAATATTCAAGACAGACATAGACTTTTGCATTCTTAAAATAACTTTGTTTGCATATGAATTTTTGTCTGAACAGCAGGGAAATTCGCACGATGAATATCTTGTGAACAGAAGTACCTCCAATCGAGAGGCACAGTAGGAGCATTGCCCATTATCTGGGGCATGACAAAGTATTTCCAACAGGGGCAACTCCCCACATTCTGAGAAATATGGACATAGTCGAAAGAATACTACGCAAAATCAAAGACCCGCTAGGTTGACACACCTAGGCAAAAATAAGGGATTCCCGGCGAACCAAAAGGGTTCGGGCAAAAATAAGGGATGAAATGAAAAAATCTGTACACCCGGCAAGTCGAAAACCTGAAAAGGCGGCTTGGGCAAAAATGGGTATCCCGGTGGACTGAAAACCCGAAAAGGCGGTCCAGGCAAAAGTTAGGGATCAAAGCGTACGAGTATGTCCCAGCATCTCGGCACCTGCCTACCAGAAGACTCGTCAAGTACTCCCACAAGTGCCTCCTCCCACTGAAACTGGGGCAATAAGGAGTTGTCTAAAAGATCCGGTTGCTCTGTCCATCATAGGTTCGGCTAAAGAATGCGACCCAGATATTTTCACTCCCCGCAGAACACGAACGCGTCGTCCGGCTTTATTCAAAGAGTTATTTCCTTAATAAGATATAACTGGGTTATCCTCAGCCAATAGCCACGGAAAAGACCGTCCTCAGTAAAGTCTTATCATCCCCAGCGGAAGCAAAAGCTTATTCTCCAACATCAGCCCAGGAGTGACTTCCGGCACCCGTCAAGGATTTATTTTCCTAGACGAAAGCATACATTCATAAACATCACATTTTCGTACATCATGACACATGCATGTACGCATCATGTCATACAATTGCATTTATGCCGTTGCTTGATTCATATCACGTACTGCATATAACTGACCTTTACCTTTCAGGAAGGATACAGTTGAATGATCAGCTATGTCAAAATAGACAAAACACCGTCAGAAAAGACAAATCCCGTCATAAGAGACAAATCCGGTCAAAGAATACAAATCCAGTTTAAATCAATGCCTAAAGATTCCTCTGATACAACTCGTCGTTATAGACACTCGTCGTGATAGACACTCGTCGTGATAGACACTCGTCGTGATAGACACTCGTCGTGATAGACACTCGTCGTGATAGACACTCGTCGTGATAGACACTCGTCGTGATAGACACTCGTCGTGATAGACACTCGTCGTGATAGACACTCGTCGTGATAGACACTCGTCGTGATAGACACTCGTCGTGATAGACACTCGTCGTGATAGACACTCGTCGTGATAGACACTCGTCGTGATAGACACTCGTCGTGATAGACACTCGTCGTGATAGACACTCGTTGTGATAGACGCTCGTCGTGATAGACACTCGTCAGTGTAGACACCTGTCGTTATAGACATTCTTTATAGACACCCATCGTTAAAGACCACTCGTCCTTGGAAACAACCTGTCAGTAAAGATAACTTCATCACCGTTTGAAGATCCAGACCCAGCTCCTGTAACCAGTCAGGACATATCTATACCAAGCATCTGAAAACCAGCTCCTGCGACGTGTCAGGTACTCATTTTCTTTTGCAGGTATGCAGGTTCTCGCTAAGGAATCTCTTACGCGATCAACATCCAGATGGCATCTATAAGCCCATCATCCTACCCATCAATCTCTAAATGGCATCTATAAGCCCATTCCCCCACCACACTGCTACCATGTGAGCGCAAATTTCTGGGCACTCTAGTGTCCAATCATCTTCTACCCTCGGATTACAAAAGGCACGTCAGCCAATCTCCATCCTCAGGTCTAAGAAGATTGAACAGGGGCAACTGTTATACCCCAAAATTTGCCCTCCCATATTCATCAAGATTTGCCAAGCCAAGCTACAAAATTCCCCAAGAGTTGCACAATGCAAAGGCCTCCATACAGTCAAAACTAGGGTTTGTGTGTTGATCAAGAAAAGGAAGTGTTCAAAGGTCCAATCAAGTCTCATATGCTTACAAAGAGGGTCAAGCATCCTCATATCAAGTTTCAAGGCATTCAGCTCAAGATTGCACAGTCAAAACCCTAAATTGCACTACAGTCAACTGTAGGGGCAAAATGGTCATTTGACAGTCAAAAGTTCAAATTTTTGGTCAATATATCATTTTGAAGCCACAAACATCATTTGATCAATGCTTGATCATGATTCTCAAAATTTGGCTCAGAAATCATCAAAGATGCAAAAGTTGCTATATTTGGACAGCTGAAAAAGTCAACTGAAATTGACCAGGGCATAACTTTCACATGGATTATCAGAAAAATTCAATCCAAAGCTCATTCTGAAGAGAAAGACATTTCCTACAACTCATCTTCATACTTCAAGTCCAAGAAATGCTCTCACAAAAAGTTATCAATTTCAACATTACAGGTCATTTTCAAAAGTCAACAAAAAGGGACTTTAAGTCAAAGGCCATAACTTGAGATTGGTAAATCAAAATGATATGGGACCAAAAGCATTGGTTAAAGGACTCAAATACCTTTCCAAAATGTCCAAGAACATGTGAAAAGCTTAAAAATTGAGCAAGTTATGCCTTGTAGAAGTTGGTAAATTTTGGTGAAATGGCAAAAGTCAACTATCCTTGAAAATCCAATTTTTGACAAAAGGGCCCCATTTTTTCCACTTGGTTCATCCTTGTCATGCCACACACGTGTCTCATGTTTAATTTCAAGACCAAATATTGATTTTTTTATTTTATTTAATTTTTGATGATTTAATTCATTTTAATTCTTTGAAAATTCAAATAAAATTTAAAAACCAATGGAATAGTGTAAAATGAACTTGGACAATTTCTATGTATCATGAACCAACTCAAGAAATCAGGCTAGGGTTCATTTGCACACTAGGTCTAGGTTTTGGCTAAAAAGGAGGAAAAATGGTTAAGGGTGAAAACCCTAGGACTTATTCTTTCCCAAGCATGAATTAAGGTGAGTTAGCAAGCCAATTCCATTCCATGATCATCACTGAGTCAAACCCTAGGCCTAACACATCATAGGAGGCGCCCAAACAAGCATTGGCATTTTTGAAAATTTCTCCTTAAAAAACAAATCTGAAATCAGTGCTAAGGGAGTTTTTTCAAGCCTTAATTCTTTGTCCATTAGCATCCTGAGGCATCACTGAACACATCTCAACCCTTAACCTCAATCAAAACGCGAAGAAACGGTAGCTACAAGTGAAACTGTACAGAAAAATTTTTGAATTCGTGTTCTTGATTCTAAGCATGATCATTGCATTTTAATGGCATATTCTTGTTCCTTACAAAGTTTCAAAGCTAACCTTTACATTTAATTTGATTTTTGCATCGTGTATGGGATTCTACCATGATTGAAAATTAGGTTTTCAGAGTTTTTGAATTGGGGTTTCTCACCCAAGGAAAAATTGGGACCCAAGATCACTACCATTGCAATCAGCGTGCTCCAACGAAGAAGAAGCATACCTCGCGATCAATTTATATACACCATAGCCCTATTCGTTATTTTTCCATAGCCACCCTAACACCATGGTTGCAAAACCGTTGCTTTCTTTGTTTGTGTTTCAGGAAAATGGAAGGGATGATGGCGTGGCACAAGCGGATTGGAGGAATTTGAATTGCGCGCGTTTTGATGACTACGCATTGGTTTTGTTTTTTATTATTTATTTACTATTATATATTAATTGAAAGTGAAGTGGCTCAGTGGACAAGTATCAATGCGTTAACCTCAATGACCTGGGTTCAAGTCCCAGGTCTACACAATTTCCATTATTTTTCTATTCAAGTTCCTGTGCAGGTTTCTCATTAAGGCGCACCATGCTCCTTCATCCTCCCACCATCCACGCGTCCATCCCACTCAGATCAAGGGCATAAGATCAAGGAACACCATGAATCCCAGTCAAAGCATCACACAAGATTGGAAAAGTCAACCAATTCAATGCAAATGGGCCTGATTTGCTAGGCCTGCACCTCACAATTTTGGGGTCTACCCCCCTGGTTTGCCTTATTAATTTTTATTCTTTCTTTAACTTTTCTTTTTTTATTTCTTTTATTTGCTATTTATTTAATTAATTATTTTTTACATAAATATAATAAAAACATCATAAAAATCAAAAAATGCCAAAATATATAATTTAGATTATAATTATTTTCATAAATAATAACATGTAAATATTTAGTTTTAATTAGGTTTTCAACTTTAATTCCTTTTAATAAAAATCAAAACAAAAACATAGAATTAGGTTAATGACTTTTTCCTTTTAACTTTCCTTGTTTTTTGCCATAGTATTAGTATTTTTCATAATTAAACTAGGGTTGCATTTTAGGTTAGATTTTAATACTTTCTTAATAACTAAAAATCTAAAAAAATAGAGTTTAGGTTTAATAACTTTTATTTTCTTTTTTAATTTTCCTTTTATTTCAGAATAATAATATTATTTATTTATTTTCATAAATTAAAAATTGTACATAAATTAATTTAGAGTTAAATTAGGTTAAAAGTCAATATTTTCATAATAAACTTAAAAAACATTAGAATTAGCATTTTAATTTTAATTAATTTTTTCCTTTTTCTTTTAAATCTAAAAAACACAAAAATACCATTTTTATTTAATTTTAATTTTAGATAACTTAATTATTTTAATTCCTTTAAAGGGTTCAGCGCCCTCGCATTTGATTATTTTCTTTTTTCGCGCGTTTCATTTATTTCTTTTGTGAATATAATGTACTTGTACCAAAGCCATGTAATAGCTATTAGACATTTCTTTTCTGCAATTTATTTTGAACGGGTCTGGATTAATTTGGCGTTGTAGACCCTCGCCCTTTGTAATAGCGTAGGACTTTTATTTTTTCCGCACTTTAAATTCCCGCACTTTTAACTTAAACAATAACATGAAAGAATGAATGCCCAAAAATAAAATCGAATCGTTAGATCACCAATGCATGACAAGACAAACAATAAACTGAAAATGACACACAATTCACACACCACCCCTAGGGCACGCCTCACTGTTGCCTTTCGAAAGGTGATCGTCGAGTAGAGGACGTTTTAGTAAGTCCTTATGTTCCATTGATCTAGTTGCCTCGAATAAGTTGCCTCGGAATAAAAGATCAATGGCATAAGGGTAGCTTCTAAGGTGTCTTCCCATTACTCTGGTGATCACCACGTCCCTAAACTCGAATTGACCCGAACACCTCCAATGGTGGTGCTACCTACCTCTCAATGGTGGGATGGCACTACTTTAAAGGACATCTACACAGACGAATTCCTTAGGGTAGGTAGGTTCTCAAGGATACTTGCTCTAATTTCAAACAAAACAAAAACTCTTTTCACACCAACACACTTTCAAAAACTTTCAAAACAAACTTTTCAAACACTCTGACGTACGAGTTGAACTGAAACTTTTCAAAGAATATTTTTGAAACCCACATTGAAAAGCAAGCAAACATTTTTGAAAACACATTGAGCAAGTACCTAAGAGCCCATGGATAACCATGGATAGAAAGGGTGCTAACACCTTCCCTTTCTATAACCTACCTCCCGAACCGAGAGCAATCTCTTTAAAGGAATTTTTCTGTGCTTTTGTCCTTTCCAATTGGAGAAAATAAAAGACGGTGGCGACTCTTGCTTCCGCGACATTTCGCGAACCAGCTTTAAAACAGTCAGTTCCAGATCCACCGATCACAACATGATACATCATGAGATTGAAGTCAACGTAGACGACATGATAGCCCGTTCACAGACAGAAGAAGAACACCTCGACCATTTGCAAAAGCTGTTTGTCAGGTTGAAGGAGTACAAGCTTAGACGGAACCCTAACAAGTGCACTTTCGGAGTCAGGTCCGGTAAACTCTTGGGTTTCATTGTCAGCAACAAAGGCATCGAGGTTGATCCTGCCAAAGTCAAAGCTATACAAGAAATGCCCGCCCCTCGCACTGAGAAGGAGGTCAGAGGTTTCTTGGGACGCCTAAACTACATTGCTAGGTTCATCTCTCACCTAACATCTACCTGTGAGCCAATCTTCAAGCTGTTGAAGAAAGATCAGGTTGTTAAATGGAATGATGACTGTCAAGTTGCTTTCGATAAAATCAAGGAGTATTTGCTAGAACCTCCTATCTTGATGCCTCCCGTCGAAGGAAGACCGCTAATCATGTATCTGACTGTTTTGGATAATTCAATGGGGTGCGTACTGGGCCAACATGACGAGTCTGGCCGAAAAGAGCATGCCATTTATTACCTTAGCAAAAAGTTTACCGACTGTGAAACCAGATATTCACTGCTCGAGAAAACTTGCTGTGCTTTGGTATGGGCTGCTCGCCGGCTAAGGAAGTATATGTTGACTCATACCACTCTACTGATTTCTAAGATGGATCCGATCAAGTACATCTTCGAGAAGCCTGCTTTATCTGGAAGAATAGCTAGATGGAAAATGATCCTCACTGAGTATGATATACAATACACGACCCAAAAATCTATAAAGGGGAGTGTACTAGCTAACTATCTGGCTCATCAAACTGTCGAAGATTACCAATCCATGAAGTTCGACTTCCCTGATGAGGATATCATGACATTGGATAACATTGAAGACTTCAGACCATATGAAGGACCTGAACAAGGATCCCGATGGACTCTGTACTTTGATGGTGCCTCCAACGCACTTGGTAACAGTATCGGTGATGTGCTCATCTCACCACAAGGTTGCCATACACCTTTCACCGCCAGACTCTGCTTCAACTGCACCAACAACATGGCCGAGTATGAAGCTTGTATCTTTGGTCTCAAGGCTGCAATAGACCTGGGAATCAAATCTTTGGTTGTGTTTGGAGACTCAGCTTTGGTCATCAGTTAGATTAAAGGAGAGTGGGACACTAAACATCCCAACCTCATCCCTTATAAAGAACATGTCTTGACATTGCTCCCTTATTTTGAGCAGATTACCTTCGAGCACTTCCCACGAGAAGAAAATCAGCTAGCAGATGCTCTAGCTACGATGTCATCCATGTTTAAACTTAACTGGGATAATGAGGCTCCCCAAATCACCATCGAGCGGATGGAAGAACCTGCACATTGTCACGAGATTAATACCGAAGAAGAAGCGGACCAACCTTGGTTCCACGAAGTCAAAAGGTATCTCGAGGCCCAAGAATATCCTAAAGGAGCTTCAGTCGACGAAAAAAAGTTGTTGAGGAGGTTCTCTGCCAAGTTCTTCCTGAGAAATGGTATCCTATACAAGCGCAATCATGATTGCATTCTGCTCCGTTGTGTGGACAAGGTTGAAGCTAAGCAGATCATGGCTGAACTGCATAATGGTACCTTTGGCACCCACTCAAGCGGGCATACGATGGCTAAGAAGATTCTAAGGGCAGGCTACTACTGGTCTACCATGGAAGCTGATTGTCATCAACATTCCAGAACTTGTCACAAATGTCAAATCTATGAAGACAAGGTACATATACCTCCAGTTCCTCTCAATGTATTAACAGCTCCTTGGACATTCGCTATATGGGGAATCGACATGATTGGAGAGATCAAGCCTACAACATCCAATGGACACCGCTTCATCCTGGTGGCCATTGATTACTTTACCAAGTGGGTCGAAGCAGCTTCCTTCGCCTCCGTTACAAAGAATGTGGTTTCCCGCTTCATTAAGCAAAACCTCATTTGCCGGTATGGTATCCCCGATAGGATCATCACGGACAACGGTACAAACCTTAATAACACTATGATCACCGCCTTGTCTGAGACATTCCAGATTCAACATCACAATTCATCTCCCTATCGGCCGAAGATGAACGGTGCTGTCGAAGCTGCGAACAAAAATATCAAGAAAATCATACAAAAGATGACAGTCACTTACAAGGACTGGCACGAGATGTTACCGTTTGCTCTTCACGGGTACCGTACCACGGCGCATACATCAACTGGGGCAACACCCTATTCTTTGGTATACAGCATGGAAGCTGTTTTGCCTATTGAGGTTCAGATTCCCTCCTTGAGAATCATGAAGGATGCTGGTTTGAGTGAAGACGATTGGATTCAGACCCGACTTGATCAACTTAACTTGGTTGACGAAAAGCGACTTACTGTTGTTTGCCACGGTCAGACATACCAAAAACGGATTATCAAAGCTTTCAACAAGAAAGTCAGGCGCCAGGTATATTAAGTCGGGGATCTTGTAATCAAGCGGATCATCTTGCCGCAAAGTGATCCCAGGGGCAAATGGACTCCTACCTACGAAGGACCATTTGTGATCAAAACACCTTTTCTGGTGGGGCAATGATCTTAACCACCATGGACGGTGACGACCTGCCGCACCCTGCGAACGCATACATAGTCAAAAGATACTACGCATAAACGACCCGCTAGGTTGACACACCTAGGCAAAAAAAAGGGCATCCCGGTGAATCAAAAACCCGAAAGGGCGGTTCAGGCAAAAGTTAGGGATAAATATAAAAAATCTGTACACCCGGCAAGTTGAAAACCCGAAAGGGCGACTTGGGCAAAAAAGGGTTTCCCGGTGGATCGAAAACCCGAAAGGGCGGTTCAGGAAAAAGTTAGGGAATTAAAGTGTATGACTATGTCTCGTCGGATCACTTTAAGGATAATCTCTTCATAAACAAACTCCAGGCTTCTGATCAATCCAATCATCTTCGGACGAAGCAACAAATGGACAAGATATTCAGAGTTATGAAGGCTATAGCAGAATGGGAACCCCATGGAATTTTTACACATAACCATCTTTCTTTATATAAATTTTTCTCGTTTTTTATGACAACGTTCTCTTACTAGGATATCTGTCTCCTTTGTACAAAATACTTAAACAAAGTTAATACAAAGATACATCAAAGTGCAAAAAGAAAAAACTATTTGTCTTTTCCTTTTTACACTTGTGTTTTATTTGAAAACGTCCAATGATTTATTAAATGAGCATATGCATCTGAATATAATCACATGTTTACAAATAAACGAAATGAGAAAGAATAATTACTGACAGGTTGAAAGGTATAGGAAAACATCTTTAGGCTATTCCAAGAGAAATCCCCTGCAGTATATCATCTAGATCCCTCAGTGGAGCTAAAACCTTGAAATGCATATCCCCAGTGGAGCTAAATTTCAAATCCCTTAATCTCCATCAGAGTTAAGTTTTCAAACTCCCAATCCCCAGCGGAGCAAAACTTTGAACTACGGACCCTCAGCGAAGATAAAACTTTCTTCCCCAACAGAGTCAAATTTCCAGCTATGAATCTACAGCGGAAACCATTCAGTTTTCCCCAGATTCCCCAGCAAGTTGTATTAAAGTCTGAGAATCAACCAGATAACAATTAACTTTTGTTTTATCCCTAACCTAGGATAACTCCCCAGTAGAGTGGCATACAACCCAAACTCCTGAACCTTTTTCCAAATAGGAATAAGCTGTTCCCCAGAATCCTGAACTTACTCTCCAACAAGATAGCTACTCTCCAGCAGTATAGCTACTCCCCACAAAGTTTTTACTCCCCAACAGAATGAAGATTCTCATTCTTGATTCCCCAGTGAAGTTGCCAGAGTCTTCATTATTCCCCAGCATAAATTTGTCAGAATTTTTTAAACCCCTGCAGTTCGAAGATTCTCATTCTTGACTTCCCAGCTTGAAGTCCTCAAGGATTCAAATTCCCCTAGCAGAATGAAGATTCTCATTCTCAGTTCCCCGCAGAAGCCATCAGAGTCTTCCTTTTTCTCCAAGTAGATCAAGATTTTCCTTTGTGTGATCCCCGGTAGAGATCATCAAAGTTTTCCCTATTCCCCAGCCGGGTAAGGATTCCCATTGTGAAATCCCCAGCCATAGTCATCAAAGTTCTCTGGATTCCCCGAGCAGGTTTCTCAAGCATCACTTGGCATTATTCTCACCATAGATTTTGTCAGTACTCCAACTCCAAAGACTTGAAGGATCCCTATATCCCCAGGAAAGTCGTGAAGGATTCTCACATCCCCACAGAAGTTGTCAAAGATTTTGAATCTCCAGCAGCGGTCATGGACTTATTTTTCCCCGGCAGCAGTCAAAGATTTTATTATCTCCATCTATCAAGGATTTATTTTCCTCAGCAAGACAGCAAATCAGCTTACATGCGCTTACATTACATTCATATATCATAAACATTGATAAAACACATATATTTCATCATACATTTCATGCAACATAACTGTGTGTTTCAGCTAACATTATACCTTTTTCAGGATAAGATTAACATGCTACCAATATACAATCATGATACAGCTTAGAGATGCTCCAGACACGGATGCTATTCTATTGCTTATTCAGATTCAAAGCTCGGAAACAGCTTAGAGATGCTCCAGACACGGATTCTATTCTATTGCTTATTCAGATTCAAAGCTCGGAAACAGCTTAGAGATGCTCGAGACACGAATGCTATTCTATTGCTTATTCAGATTCAAAGCTCGGAAACAACTTAGAGATACTCCAGACACGGATGCTATTCTATTGCTTATTCAAATTCAAAGCTCGGAAACAACTTAGAGATGCTCCAGACACGGATGCCACTCTATTGCTTATTCAAATACAGTCCATATACGCTCCAGACACGGTTGCCATTCTGTCACCTATTCTGACTTTTTCCCCAGCTCAGAAATGCTCCAGACTCGGATGCTATTCTGTCGCCTATTCAGAATTCAGATTCAAATACAATTACAGCTCGGATACGCTCCAGACACGGACGCAATTCCCTTGCTCGTACAAATTCAGTCTCCAGATATAACTCATATACGTCCCAGATACGGATACCATTCTGATGTTCATTCTCCTGATTTTCAACAAATATTCTTGGATGGCATCCTTAAGCCCATCTCTGACAATATTCTATCACATCTCCAAATGGCATCTTTAAGCCCATTCCCTCAACTATACTTTGACGAGTGCAAATTTACGGGCACTCTAGTGTCCAATCATCTTTTACCTTCGAGTCACAAACGACAAACTCGCCAATCTAACTCTTCAGGTTCAAGAAGATTGAACAGGGGCAGCTGTTGTACCCCAAAATTGTCCCTCTCATTTTTATCAAGATTTCCCCTCACAAGACTCTTTGGACTCAAGACCAGATTAAGGTTTGCTCAGCTTAAGACATCTCCTTACACTGATGACCTAGAATTAGGGTTTGAGTTTGCACAAGGATTTTTGGACTTCCAATGCTCAATGTGACTTTCATACTTCATGTTGGACCTATAAGATTGATCATACCAAGTTTCAAGCCTTGAATCAAATTTTTGCCCAGTCAATTGGACAGTTGACCTAAAAATCAGTTGTATTGGGGAAAAAGTCAACTGTGGCCAATTTACAGTCAAACCTCATAATTTTTTATCCACATCAACATTATAGACTCATATTAACCATTTGATCAAGTTTGGACCACAACTCCTCAAGAAATTTGATCAGATCATCAAAAGGGCAAAATGGTTATTTTTAGGGTTTTGATTGTAGAAGGGCAATTTCTGATTTTTCACCTAGACAATGGAAAATTGGGTTCAAGCATGGTTTCAAGGACTCAATGAAATCATCTTGACCTAATCACAAGGTTCAAAAGATCCAAAATGCATTGGATTGACAGATGAATTTTCCAGTCAACTAATCAAAAATCAATTGTACACTGAAAAGTCAAACTTTGACTTTTTGGTCAAAATCAAGTGCCAAGGGTCATTTTTCATCAAGATGTGTCAAAACATGAAACTTGTTCACCAAGAAACCTAATTTTGGAAATTAGGGTTTAAAATGGAAAATTTTCATAACTTAGAAATTTTCTAAGTTATGAAAATTTCTTATTTTTCCCCAACTTTCCCCAACTTTTTCACCATGATGCAATTGGATTAAAAGAAAACTTCCAAAAATAAAGTTGTAGTCCTCCACAAAATCTACAACTTTTATTCACAAAGTTTTTCCAAAAGATGCTTGGATCTCAAGTTATGATTTTGTGAATAAGGGTCCATGAAACTTTTAACTTAGTGAAAATTTGCCCTAATTTAGGCAGGATTTTGACCTATCTTCATGGCAACTTTTCACCTAGTCCCAAGTGGAATATCAAAATTCATTAAAAGATGTATTGTAGAGTATGTTACAAGCTTTCCAAAATGTCCAATAACTCTCCAAGATCATTCATGGTTAGGGAGAATCGAAAGTTTGAAAATGGAAAATTATCACTTTTGTCCAAGGCATTTTGCACATTGCTATAACTTGCAAATCTGTCCAAAGCATGCTTGTACTTGGTTTACAGGTTCTAATCCTTTCTACACTCATAAATTAAATGCAAATACATTGGTTAGAGGTTTTGTTCTGAGCTTTAGAATATTACACATTGAATTAATCCATTTTTGGCAAAAAGGCAACATTGCTACTTTGATAAAGCATGCTTTATGAAATTTTGTTTCCCTTGAGCCTTGAACCCAATATTTTGCAGAAAACAAAGTCCACAAACTTGGGGCAAAGTACACCAACTATGTGCAGCTAAGGAGCAGGCCTGTACAGGCCTTGGCATTGTCAAAATCAACTTTTGCTTCAAAAGCAATTAACTTGCAAAAGTCCACAGATCTTGTGTATCTGTTAAGAGCAAGTCTAAGTCTCATTTCAAACAAGTTTTTCATATTGTCTAAGGCCAGAAACACGAGCTCACAACCTTTCAAACACCTTTAAGCACAAAAATCACAAGTTCTTGCAAAAACAGGGCAAGCCCTGCAGAATCACTTCCAAAACCAATTCCACTCGTGCGTTTTGTCCCAAACCACTTCAGACAAATTGCATACAACCCATCCAAGCTACCCAAGTCCCTGTCCAGCCAATGTAACTCCATTTTTACACTTCACCATTTTCACTTTGGAGCTTTGCAGGTTGAGTTCCACAAGCACATTCAGGCAAGTTCAAGGCAAGCCAAGCATGGGGAAAGGTTGAGTGAACTTCAGGAAAGCTAACATGACCTTCAGGCCTCATCTAAAACTCCTACATTTCCATATTCGAACTTGACTGAAACAGGTATTTGTCAACTTTCTATCTCCTTATTTAGACATCATTAGGCTTAGGTTTGTGAAGCAAAAATATAGTCCTTCAGTTGCTTGAACTGTACATATGCATGGCTTCCATTTATATTGACTGAGCTAGGAGTATTTGATAGTTGAACTTACTGAAAAAACTAGGTTAGAATTTAGGGCCAACAAAATTCCCTCTGGTCTTTGAGAGTTAGATCAAGTTTTTTATATCATTAGAATCGTGTGATGATGAGCTATAACTTTCATGTTGCAAGAATTTGTTTTTAAGCACGTATGTAGGAGTTACAAGTTTGTACATGGCGCGCGCGTTTTTTGGTTCAAAGGACAGGGATGAAGTGTGATATTGGGCTGGGCCTGATTTGTTCTGCTTTTGACACCCCCATGTTTGCTTTCTGCACCCCATGGCCCATTTGTTTTATTTTTGTATATTTTTTATTTCTTTTATATTTTCTTACTTATTTTATTTTTTTCTAAATATTAAAAATCACCAAAAATATTCTCTTAATTTTTACATTTTTATTTTATTATTCTTATTATTTTTTGGGCATAAAAATAGTTTACTAATAATATATTCTTTATTTTCTTAATTAAATTTTGTAAATAATATTAAAATACTTACATATTTTTATTTTATTATATTATACACTATAAAATAATATTTTCTCACATATTTTATTTTTTAATATTTTGTATATATTATTTTTATTGTTTCTTTGTACATAATTGAAATAAAATAATAATAGAAATATATTTTCTTTTAAAACAAAAACTAGGGTTTTCACCCTTTCAAAAATAATCATTTTTATTTTCTTATTTTTAAGACTTAAATAAATTCATTTTTACATACATAAAAATAAATACAAAAAAAAACATTTTTGCATATTTATATTTATTTGTACATTTAAATATTTGTCTATTTATTTATTTGTGCAATATTTCAATTTGGTTGTAATAATAGTTTTAGGGTTTTATTTTGAGCAATATCCCCTTATTTCAAACTTGTATCCCCCTCCCTATAATATTGTTGTAATAGTCCTAGATTTACTTTTACGCATTTTATCGCTTTCAAATGCCATGATAGTAAATTAGGGTTTTGTATGCAAAGACCAAAATCAAACAAATAGCATGACTAAAAACAAGACAAAAATGCATGAAAAATGACAACACAATGCACACAAGCACCCCTAGGGTTTCATCCACTTTGTTGCCTTAAAACATGGCCATGGTATGCGTGCTAGGTATCTTGGCAAAGCAAAACAAAACAAAAGATCATAGTCCCTCGATGACGCTATCTTGGTTGCCTAAACAAAAATAATCTAGCCCCTTAAAAACTTGCTAAAGATACTTGGCAATATTGTTATCATGGTCATACGATGACCCACGCCCGTCCTGTTTAACATCCAAAGACAAGGTTGTTTACAAATACAATGGTAAAACAACAATGTCAAAGGGTTAAAAATGTGTAGGAAAGATATTTGAGTAGGGTGGAAAACTCCTAGTTACTTGATCAAATTGCAAACATCCTTGCTATTTTAAAAAATACACACACAATTTCAAAATAATTTCTCAACAAACTTTAAAACATTGAAACATTTTTCAAAAGACAAACACCTTTGTATATATTCCAACAAGAATCATTACAAAGGTTGCCTAAACAAAGGCCTCTTTTCAAAATACTTTCAAAACCACACACAAAGCACCATTTCAAACAATTGAAAAAGCAAAGCAAGTGATCTAAACATGTAACTAAGAGCCCATGGAAAACCATGGATGAAAAGGGTGCTAGCACCTTCCTTTTTCATAATCTTCCCCCCGAACCCAAGAAAACATCTCAAAGGTCTTTCCTGTGCTTTTTGACCTTTCCTTTGGATAAAATAAAAAGTCGGTGGCGACTCTTGCTAAACCGAAACATTTGCAAACACAAACACAAAACCTCAAGTCAGTTCTCCCACCGTATCACACGAACCAAGAAAACCTTAAAATGACAAATCTTGATACGAACCATAAAAATGCAATTGAATATTACAGATAGTTTGCAAATGTCATAAGGATCAAGAATATATGATTGTTTCATGCTATCAATGCCAAATTTATGCAATTCGAATTCAAGAAAAGTTAGATATCGTGAATGCCTTACAGCAAGTTTCAAGGTATGTAAATGCTTGTTCTTGATTGGTTTCGCTTGCCTACACTCCCAGGAAGCGATTGGAATGGTCAGGAGGATTTGAAATTGCTTCAAAGTATGAATTCTATTCAACACTTTCTCTTGTTTTTTCAAGTTTGGTTCTGATTGTTGCGCCTCTCTCTCCATCCTTGTTTTAGGTCTGCCTACCTTCTATATGTACTGAGGAATGAATTAGGGTTGAAAGAAAGTACTCAATCTTCTTCCATCATTGCATTTGATTTTGATTTGATACACTTAAATATCTATCCAAAAATAATCCAAATCCAATATTTTTGTGCACTCCATGCCTTTACACGAATTTGATCCCATGCTAGCTAGAATTTAAGACCTGAAACATGTAAAAAATCTTGAGTTTTCAATATTTTGGATTTTCTATGATTTGTTTTGATTTAAATTAATTAAATTCAAATAAAAATCAAAATAAATAGTAAAAACAATATAATGACAAGTGGTAAAGGCTAGGGCTCGTGGACCATGTTGCCAACTCAAAATCAATGCAAAAAGTTAGGCCCATTAAGCAAAAATTTCAATTTGAGGCATAGTTGACTTTTGGCAATTTTGCAAAAAGGGTCAACTTCACCAATGCATAACTTCCTCAATTATGACTCTTTGAATGTGTTCTAGGACTTTTTAGAAATATTGAGATGTCCTCTAAGCAACCATTTTGGTCCCATCTCAATTTGGTATTCCATGCTCATGTATGAAGCTTTGACAAAAAAGGTGTTTTTGTTGACTTTTCAAAATGACCTATAATGTCCAAATTCATAACTTCTTGTGAGTGCATATTTTGAACTTGGGATATGAAAATGGATTGTAAAGCATGGAATCCTCTTCAAAATTATCTTAGGATGGGTCATTTATCATAAAGTATGATAAAGTTATGCTTGGTCAAAGTTGAGTTGACTTTTCCTACAAAAGCCTAATTTAGCAACTTTTGATTCTTGATGAATTATGAGAAATCCTTGATGAACCATGATCAAACCTTGATAAAATGATGAAATATACTTCAAAATGAGGATGTTAACCAAAAATCTTGAAGTTTGACTGTATGTGGGCCATAGTTGACTTTTACCCTAGCATAGTCGATTTTCAGGCCTTTGAACAATTGACTGAGCAAACTTTCTCTGCAAGGCTTGAAACATGACATGGATGATCTTGATAACATATTAGGACAATTATGAGCATTTTGGATCCCTTGGAATCAAATATCTTGATGCAACATGAAACCCTAATTTGAGGTAGACTGCTTTAGGAGGGAGCTTGTCTGGTCAACCCTTGGACTTCCTTGAGCAACTTGAGGATCTTTCTTGAAATGTTTTGAGAAATATGGGAGGGAAAATTTTGGGGTACAACAGCTGCCCCTGTTCAATCTTCTTAAACCTGAAGATTTAGATTGGCTTGTCTGTCTTTCATGATCTGAGGGTTGAAGATGATTGAACACTAGAGTGCCCAAAAATTTGCACTCACATGAAATGGTACTTGTCTTGTGATGTAGGGAATGGGATTACAGATGCCATTTGTAAATTGATGACGGGAGATGGGCTTAAAGTTTCCATCCGAAGGAGTGTCGATCGCATAAGAGATTCCTTAGCGAGAGCTTGTATACCTGTTGTTGAGGAAGATTCCGCTGGGGGATGCTGATCTTTGTCTTAGGAGAAATAGAATTCTAGGAGCTTCGGTCATCTGTTATTCTACTGGTGAATCGTCTCTGTTTGAATTTTTAGGAGCTTCGGTTGTCCGTTATTTTACTGAGGAATCGTCTCTTAGTTGAAGAGGTGAGAATGAACTACTATCTGGTCGTAATCCAGGCTTCATAGTGATAAGATCAACTGCTATCTGGTCGTAATCTAGGCTTCACAATGACTTAATGAGGAGATGAGATTATGCTTGCTATCCGGTCGTAATCCAGGCTTCGCAATTTCTCGATTCTTATCTGGTCGTAATCCAGGCTTCAGAAGGAATTCAAATGTTATCCGGTCGCATCCGGGCTTCAACTTGAATTTAGGGCACACTAATATCCGATCGACTTCAGGCTTCTTAGTAATTGTCCAGGTAAACTGCTATTTGGTCAAAATCCAAGATTCATAGTGTCTTGTACCGCTATCTGGTCATAATCCAGGCTTCACGATGTTTCATACCATTATCTGGTCGAATCCAGGCTTCATGGTGTTCTGTACTGCTATCTGGTCATAGTCCAGGCTTCACAATACTTTACTTCTTATCTGGTCGAAATCCAGGCTTTAGAAGAAATCAAGTGGTTATCCGGTCGCATCCGGGCTTCCCTTTGACTGTTGGGCCTACTAATATCCGGTCGTAATTCGGGCTTCATAGTATCTGGCCGGGTGAACTGCTATTTGGTCAAAATCCAATCTTCACAGTGTCCCTTTACTGTTATCTGGTCGTAACCCAGGCTTTAGTGTTCTTTACCACTATCTGGTCGTAATCCAGGCTTCACGATGTATCATACAATTATCTGGTCGAATCTAGACTTCATGGTGTTCGGAGAAATCAAGATACTATCCGGTTGAACCCGAGCTTCATAACTTGAATTAAAGATATACCACTATCTGGTCGTAATCCAGGCTTCGTAGTATTCTTGGTTGCTATCTGGTCGTAATCCAGGCTTCACAATGTCTTATACCATTATCTGGTCGTAATCCAGGCTTCATGGTCTTGTATTACTATCTGGTCGTAATCCAGGTTTCATAATAATTTACTGAGCTCTTATCCGGTCATAATCCGGGCTTCACGGCTGGTGTTTTATGACATACCACTATCTGGTCGAATCCAGGCTTCGTGGTACTTGCTGAGCTGTTATCCGGTTGTAATCCGGGCTTCACCGCTCGCTGGGGATTAAACTATTATCTGGTCGTAATCCAGGCTTCATAGCTTGCTTTTTAAGAGATACCACTATCTGGTCGTAATCCAGGATTCACGGTATTCTGATATTATTATCCGGTCGTTCTCTGGGCTTCATAATATGATGTAGGAATCAAGATACTATCCGGTCGGATCCGGGCTTCATAGCTTGAGTTTTGTGAGAATTTGATTGTATCCTTCCTGAAAGGTAAATGTTAGTCGTATGTAATGCATGATATGTATCAAGCAATGATGTTCTCAAAATAAATGAGACGGTGTTGTATGATGTGTATGCACATGTCATGATGTATGGACATGCAATGATGTTCTCTAGCTGGGGAAAATAAATCCCGGATAGCTGCTGGAGAGTGAAAGAGTTTTGCTCGCTGAGGATAACGATCGAAGATGATTGGGAGAATAATCCTGCTGGAGAATAACTGACTCTGTGGGGGAAGAGATGCTCTGTTGAGGATTTGCTGATCCTAGAGAAATACCTTCGGTTGTGGATGAATTACCGTTGCCGGTGATGATAAACTCTGTTGGGGATGAATTTCTTGTTTGTGGAAGAAATGAACTCCGCTGGGGATAATATTTTAGTGGCGACTTCACTGGGGATAATCTTCTAGTGCTGATGATAGATAAACTCTGCTTAGGGAGAATATTACCAATTTATTCACGATTGCGAACCTCAGCTGGGGAGAATCTTACCGACTTATTCGCGATTGCTAACCTCAGCTGGGGAGAATTTATAATACTGTATTCGGGTACTTCAAACTCTGCGGGGAGTGAATGTATTTTTTAGTCATATCCTTCAGCTAGATCTATTCCTGTACCTGGTGAATAGAGCAACTGTAAGGTATGGACATTTCTTGTTTGCCCCTGTTTCTGGAATTACGAGTAATCGTCTTTTGTTTCGCATGTAAATATTTATGAGCAGCAATTATTTTCAAATGCATATATCAAAAATGAACATTGGACGTTCTTGCAAAACAGAAAAAGAAAAACGATTTGAAATTTCTTTGTGAAAATGAATCATATTGATTTTGAAGTTTGGCCTGTAAATAGGCGTTTTTGTACAAGAGGCTAACGTCCTAGTAAGAGAACACCGCCGAAATGATAGAGTTTATACAATTTGTGAAAGAAAAACAACTATGTGAACAATCCCACTGAGTTCCAACTCTGCTATTGCCTTTACATCCTCAAGCATCTCATCACTTTGCTACTTGGTTGGAGGTAGAAGTCACTGCCCAGCCTTATGAATCCACGGGCAACCCAACAAACAAGAATAAGATGGTCGAATGTCCATCACATAGAACGTAGAGGCAAAAGTCTGGGAACCAACCTTAACAGGGACATCCACCTCTCCATGTACCATCCTTTTGGACCCGTCAAAGGCCCTAACCACAATATTACTTGGCTTCAGAACCAACCCTTCACAATCCAGCCGATCTAATGTTTTCTTGGGTAAAACATTTAATGAGGATCCAGTGTCCACCAGCATGTGGGCCAAAGTAGTGCCCTGCACTCGATTGAGACGTGCAAAGCATCATTGTGATTCCTTCCTTTGGCAGTCAGATCTGCGTCGGAGAAACCCAACCCGTTGTCAGCGGTCAAACAAGCCACACAGTCTTTGAATTGATCAGCAGATGTTTCCTGCGGCACATGTGCAGTTTTAAAGAAAGCAATTAAAGCCTTAGCATGGGCTTCTGAGCACAATAATAAAGATAACATGGAGATCTTTGACGGGGTTTGCCCCAGCTGTTCGACTACGTTGTAGTCGCTTTTCTTGATAATCTTTAGAATTTCCTCTATCTCCTACCTAGAGGTTTCAACAATGACTTTTTTAGGTGCCTCCATCCGGGCAGGCCTAGCTGTAACTTCTTTGCCCCGAGTGTAAGATGACTCGGTGACAGGGGTGATTATCGGTGTAAGAATTGGAATAGCAGCTGACATACTGGCAGATGGAATGACAACAAGCTTTTGAACAGTTGGAGGAGAAATCTCAGGAGAGAAGAGTCTTCCGCTTCGGGTGACCTTGCTAGACCCGAAAATATTGCTGACATCAGTATCAACCTCTTCAACCTTCAAGTCTTGTTTGATCCCATGATAATACACATCGGCCCCATAGTTCCACAGGACGGCCTTATCTGAAGTGTAAGGGACAGGTCCAGGAATAATAATGATCAATGGAGCAACTCTCAGAACAGATGTAATCCTAACAGGCTTTCTATAGGAAGCCTTGGAAGGATTGGCGGAAATGGTTATTATGGAAACATCTTCAACAGGAATCAATGGAACCAAAGTCTTCTCGAACAAGATTTCTTTGTTATCCATCAGGCGTTGAACACCTGACTTCAATAAATGGCAAACAACAGGTAGGATGGAGCACAGGTGGCAACCTTCGCCACAACCTGGAAATAAACTGGCCAACAATAGGTTCTTCTTTACTGTTATCAACGAAGTAGAAATGTCTTCCACAGAGGTCACAAATGAATCATCATCCACAACATTCACTCCATGCTTGGGCATAGGAGCAGTCATGACATTAGGCTTTTCTGGTGCATCAAACTCAATTTATTTAGCTTCAATCAAATCTTGCACCTTATTCCTCAAGGCCCAACAGTTGTTGGTATCATACCCTGGGCTATCAGAGTGATAGGCACATCGGGCGTTTGGATTATACAGCGGAGAGGTGGTACTGGGATTCTTCGGAGATTCCCTCAGAGTCACCAGGTTTATCTTCAACAATTGCGGTAAAATTTGAGATAAGGTCATACTGAGCCGAGTATACTGTCTTTATGGTATCTCTACTCTTTGCTGATTGTTGCGTTGTGGGGAAACAGTGGGTCTTGATATTACCACCGCATTAACTGCTTGGCAGCGCTCAGGTCGGTTTTGGCTCCTCGAGCTGTAAACTGCACTAGATTCGTTCTTGAAAGGCTTCTTTTCTGTACTTGATGAAGCACCTTTCTGTATCTTGCCACTTCTGATACCAGCTTCTACTCTCTCCCCAGTCATAATCAATTCAGTGAACCCAGACAATGAACTACCGATCAAATGATTGAAATATGGACCAGACAAAGTCCCAAGAAACATATCCACCAACTCCCTATCAGATAGAGGGGGTTGTAATCTTCCATCCAGATCTCTCCACTTCTGAGCGTAGTCCTTAAAACCTTCGCTCGCACCCATAGACATACCCTGAAGTTGAGTACAAGTGGGAGCAAGGTCGGCATTATACTGGAATTGCTTATAGAAAGCAGCAGCAAGGTCCTCCCAGTTGCGGACATTCGCTCCTTCCAATTGATAGAACCATTCAAGTTGAGTCCCTGACAGACTATCTTGAAAGAAATGAACCCACAGGTTTCTATCAGTAATGTATGGTTGAATCTTTCTGACGTATGAGCGGAGGTGTAGCTTCGGGCAGGATACCCCGTCATACTTAGCAAAGACAGGAGCTTTAAACTTGTGTGGGATCACCACCCCTGATGCTAGCCCCAGATCTCAAAAGTCCAAACCGGGAACCTTCTGAACCTCCATGGCACTCAGACGGTCTTCAAGTTGCTTGTACCTATGCTCATCAGGAGGGTATTGTTCATCATCAAAATCAGTGTCATTGTCAGAAACCACAGGGCTAGGAGCCTTCCTTTCCTCTTGATTCTCTCCTCCTCCAGATGAATGAGACAAATCAACTTCCTCTCACAACCTATTCCCAAATCTGTGACCCATATTCAGCAGGACCACCTTCTTCTTCTTCTTCTTCTTGTCCTTCAAGATGAGAGTCTTCAAATCTTGTTGACTTTTGGCCAAGTTCAAGAACATCTCTTGGAACTGAGCATTCTGAGCTTGAAGAGCCTTAATAGCTTGATCAGTTGGTGTTTCAGAAGACATTTTGTGCTGAAATAAACAGCGAAGAAGATAAGAAACCTGTAAGGGTACCTATAATGAGGTGCATGGTAATGGAATACGTATGAAATGATTTTGAAGACTTTGGGAGATTCAAATTTGTAAACCAAAATAAAACACACTTTATTAGATTAAAACTTGAAACAATGTTTAATAAATTCCTTTAAGGGGTTACAAAAGAAATGAACTGAAAAGAAAATCTAAACTAGAAATAATAAAAGACATCAGAAGTCCCATGGCCGTTTTCCCTTCGTGCTGACATAATCGTTGATTGTCCTTTCATTCTCAAGCTGTCTTGTAAGCTTCAGGATCTTCCTCTCCTGCTCATGATACTTCTCTCGGTAAGTATCCCTTTCTTCCTTTAACTGGATCCAAGACCTCTTCAATTCCCCAAGATCAGTAGGCATATAGGGATAGAGGACTGTATAAGGAACACCTTCTTCATTAGTATGCTCCACAACCACCAGCAAAACAGCTTCATAAGGCATCCCCAGCTTTTGAGCACGGGCTCGAATCCATTGGAGATAAGGTTGCATAGGGAGAGAAGTCTTTGGTCCTAGCTCATGTGGGTCAGACCTGTTCACCATGCCCCAAGCTCGTATAAACCTGCGGCGATGTCCCTCAACATCCCCCTTGTAGTCAAAGACAATGTCTGTAAGCAGCAACTCATGAGGATTGTCTCTTCGAGCTCGTCCAAACTGTCGTAAAGCCAAATAAGGATTGTAGGTTATTCCTCCTCGAATTCTAAGCAATGGAACATTAGGGTATTCCCCACATCGATCAACGACAGCTGCCTTTTCCATATCTTTAGAACTCCAAAGGATGTCTGTTGTACCCCAAAATTTGCCCTCCCATATTCTTCAAGATTTGCCAAGATCATGGTTCAAAATCTCTCAAGGGTTGCACAGTCCAATTGCCTCCTAACACAGTCAAAATTAGGGTTTTGGTTCTTGCAAAGAAATTGAAGTTTTCAAGAGTCCAATCAAGTCCCACATGCCTACATACATTGTCAAGCATTCATATGTCAAGTTTCAAGACTCACAGCATCAGATTGCACAGTCAAAAACCCTGAATGCTTCACAGTCAACTGCAGGGGCAAAATGGTCATTTGACAGTCAAAAATCCAAATTTTTGGTCAACATCTTATTTTGAAGCCACAAACATCATTTGATCAATTCTTGATCATGATTTCACAAGCATGGCTCAAAAAGTCTCAAGATGCAAAAGTTTATATTTTTGGACAGTTGAAAAAGTCAACTGCAAATTGACCAAGGCATAACTTCTTCATGGTTTATCATAAAAATCCCATCCAAAGCTAATTTTGAAGAGAATGACATTTCCTACAACTCATCTTCACACTTCAAGTCCAAAAAATGCTCTCACAAAAAGTTATCAATTTCAACATTATAGGTCATTTTCAAAAGTCAACAAAAAGGCACTTTAAGTCAAAGACCATAACTTGCGATTGGTAAATCAAAATGACATAGGACCAAAGGAATTGGTTATAGGACTTCAAGACCTTTCCAAAATGTCCAAGAACATGATCAAAGATTAAAAATTGAGCAAGATATGCCTTGTAGAAGTTGGGAAATGTTTGGGAATTTTGAAAAGTCAACTTTGCACAAAAGGGTTCAAAAATGCTAATGGGCCACAAATTCTCCCATGAATCATTACCCAAAGGCTATGCACGACCCATTAAGCTAAAAGGGAGTTATTTTCTTATTTTTAATTAATTAATTGAATTTTTAATCTTATTAATTCATTTAATTAAATTTAAATATAAGAAAAATACTAAATCAATGGTTTTAAATCTTTTGATGCAGCAAATATCCTCCTCACATGTAAGAGATCTCGTGCATCAATCAAAAGAGGCAAAATATCCCAATTTGGCAAGTTTTCCATGGCAAAAAGATTGAAAAAAGATGTGAACAAAATCAAATATTGAATCATTAAATCAATGGATCTTTGGGCTTGGTTTTGACCTAGAAAGCTTCAGATACATATGCCTAACATAACCTAATCCTAAGACACATGAAAGCTGCGCAGAAAACCAATAACCAATTTGCAATTTTGGCCAAAAAAACCTTGAAACTGATTTCGTACCTAGAGCTCGTTTCAAAGCACAATAAGCCTTCCATTGTCTTCCTGACATTGCTAGGAAGCTTTTGCAATCGAAACCAAGTCTCCAGACCTCAAGGATTGGTAGAACGACATCACACTTTTCTTGAAATTGTCCATTATCGTTTTTTGATTTACATGCATTTTTCATACGTTTTAAATGTTGATTTACACTAATATGGATGTTCTGAAGCTAATGGTGTCATTTAATTGAACTAACAATGCCTGTATAGAGATTTGCCATTAACGATTGCTAGGGTTTCAGAAGCTTGGAATTAGGGGTTTACACATATGGTAAAATCAGGCCATCAAAACTATGCCATTGAATTCGTGACAGGAAGACGAATTGAATCACACCTCGCGCCCAATTTATATTTGCCCATTGTCTAATCGCTATTTTTCCTGGTCTTGTTTAGTGGGGATTTATAACCCCTGCTATTTGCTTTTATTTACAGGTACAAAAGGAAGAAGATGCATGCGTGTTTGAACATGGTTGGATGATTTGAATATTAGCGCATTTTTTGGTTTGTTTCAGCAGAGTTATTTTTTTTTATGTATATTATTTATGTTCCATTATACTAACAAAGAAACGCGTTAGTTCAACTGGTTGGTGAGCTGTCCTGCAGGTACTGGGACCTGGGTTCGATTCCCAGGTCCCCCCATATATTCCATGTTTTTTGTCCTAATATGTTCATACGCAGCGCTTCATCCAAGATTCACCATACGCCTTCACCTGCTGGCTTGCCACGAAATCATGATGACCAATCTGAAGGCTACAGGATGAGGACTACCATACACGCTAGTCAACTGATGCACACGCAACCACAAAAAGTCAAAAGAGGGCCTTGATTCAGTGGGCCTAATTGCTTCAAAAACCTCCAAAAGGGTCTGAATACCCCCATGGTTTGCTCAATTTTTAATCTTTATTTATTTTTCCTTTTTATTCTTTTAATTGTTTTTTTAATTGTTTTCTTTAAATTCCATAAAATAATTTTCACAATAATAAATACAGAAAAATCAAAAAATGTTTTATTGTTATTAACATTAATTTAACCATTATTTTTTTTTGTAAATAAAATTTAAATAATAATTTAGTTTATTAAATTAGGTTTTTTTTCAATTTTAATACTTTTTCTTAAATAAGTAAAATATGTAGAAATTAGGGTTTCTAACCTTTTTATCTTTTTTTCAATAAATAATTCTCTCATTATTATTATTATTATTATTATTATTATTAATTACTACTTTTATAAATAAATATGTAAAATAATTAATTAATGTAAATTAGGCTTTAAACTTTAATGTTTTCTTAATAATTAAAAATAGCTTAGAATTAGGGTTTCTTTTAATTTTAATTTTAATTTTTTTTATTTCATAAAACAAAAACCTAAAAAACATTTCTTTTCTTTTAATTTAATAATTAATTAACTTTTAATTTCAATTTAATTGCAAAAGGGTCCAACGCCCTCGAACGTTCTATTTTTTATTCTTTTCGCGCATTTATTCTTATTTTCCTTTTTTAATATTATGTAATTGCTCAAGCCTTGTAATAGTAAGTAGGAATTTATTTATTTTCCGCATCTTTTATTAAAACGGGTCTTTGTTAATTTGGCGATGTATAGACCCGCGCCTTATAATAGCGTAGGACTTTACTTTCTGCATTTAAATTTCCGCACTCTTAACTGCTAAACTTTGCATGAAAGAATGAATGGCCTAAATTAAAAACAAGCGTAGATCACCGTAATGCATGTACAAGATAAATGATAAACTGAAAACAACACACAAATTCACACACCACTCTTAGGGTACGCCTCACTGTTGCCTTGCCCTCGAAACGTGGTCGTCGAGTATAGGACGTTTTAGTAAGTCCTTATGTCCATGATCTATGGCATAGGGGTAGCTTCTAAGGTGTCCTACTGTTGCTCCGGTGACCACACAGTCCCTACAAACGAATTGAACCGAACACCTCCAACGGTTGTGCTACCTACCTCTCAATGGTGGGATGGCACTACCTTAAGGACATTTACACAGCCTAATTCCTTAGGGTAGGTAGATGACTCATAGATACTTGCTCTATTTCAAAAAAACTAATCAAAAACTCTTTTCACACTGACACTTTTCAAAAAGCTTTCAAAACAATTTTTCAAACACTCTTGAGGACTGATACAAGAGTCGATCTGAAACTTTTAAACGAAACTTTTTCAAACCCACTCACAGTTGAAAAGCAAACACTTTTGAAAACACAAATGAGCAAGTATCTAAGAGCCCATGGATAACCATGGATAGAAAGGGTGCTAACACCTTCCCTTTCTATAAATCTACCTCCCGAACCGAGAGATAATCTCATAAGGAATTTTGCTGTGCTTTTGTCCTGTCCATGTTGGAGAAAATAAAAGACGGTGGCGACTCTTGCTTCCGCGACATTTCGGGAACCAGCGTTAAACAGTCAGTTCCAGATCCACCGATCACAGAACTGGCGACTCTGCTGGGGAAATTTGTAAAAGTGAGGTGTACCTTAGGACTAAGATCACTTGTGTTTTCATTGTCTGAATTGCTTGCTTTATCATTGTGGGTACTGTCTTGGGAGTTCTATAGATCCTAACCCGGATCTGGGGGATACCTTCTTAGAAAGTAGCAACAAGGCTGTGAGGGAACTGTGCGGGGTATACCAACATGGTTGAAGCAGTCTGCTACATTGATGTGGCACTTTGGTGAGTACTGGTAACCCTTGAGTTCAGTCAAGGAGAGTACGGGGCCGCCGCGTGGTGTCGTGAAGCATCAACTGACCCTAGGAACCTTAATTGAACCATCTTGGCCTCTTTAGGGTAGTGAGATAACTGACTTTGGTGCAGTCCGAGGTTGGTTGATACTCGATACTACACTCAATTGAGGGTTGTTTTCTTGGAATATTTCGGTCGCCAGTTCAGTGGCTAAATCGAAACGATGAACAATGAAAGCAATCCAATGATATTGGGACCCTTAGAACCCGATTACTTCTGACAGGACAGGTTGAGCCCACCAACTCCAAGAGGGTAATACCTAGACCCCATGCTGGCCTAAACTCTAAGGGCTCTTTGTGTGACTTGTGTGCTTTCAAACTTGACTATTTGCATGCTTGTTATCTGAAACTCGAATTTCTTGCAGGTTTTGTTTACAGTCCTTAATCTGGACTCATAACATGGTTTACCTACATTACTCCACGCATAGCATAACATCATAACATCATATCATTGCATACATCCTACATAAGACTAACCCATTTCAAGGATCTCAAGGGCTTGTGATACAGGTCATGATGAACCAATTATCCAGCAAGGGGCAAAGGGGATTTATTTTCCTCTAGCCAAGGTTGTCAGGGGCTATGACCCACTCGATATGGTGAGCCTTGACCCTTGAAGAAGGACTCTCAACAATATGAAGCTCCTTCAATCAAGATACCATATTCCAATTCTAACAAATTTTCTTGTTTACCCCGCGAGATCCTTGAAAACATTGCATGCATACATACACATCATTGCATTACAGGTACCCTTTTGACAAGTCACTTACCTTCTTCGCTGTTTATTTCAGCCGATCGTCATGAATCCTGAATCATCTACTGAGCAATCCATCAAGGCCCTCCAGGCTTAGAACGCCCAGTTCCAAGAGCTAATCATGAGTTTGGCCCAGGGGCAACAAGATCTGAAGACTCTGCTCTCGAAGAAGAAGAAGAAGGAGAGGACGGTGTTGTTCAACCCGAGACGTAAATCTGGGAATGGGTCACAAAATGAAGTTGAGTTGACTACCCCGTCTGTTGGGAAAGAAATTCCCCATGAAAGAGAGGTTCCTAGTCCGGTGGTCTCCGACAATGAGACCGATTATAATGATGAACAGTACCCTCCAGCTGAGGACAGGTATAAACAGTTGGAAGACCGACTAAGTGCTATGGAGATAAAAAAAGTGCCCGGCCTGGACTTCGAAGATCTAGGTCTGTCTTCTGGGGTAGTAATCCCGCACAAATTCAAGGCACCTGCCTTTGCCAAGTACGACGGGGCCTCCTGTCCTAAGCTGCATCTCAGGTCATACATGAGGAGGATCCAGCCCTACACGGCTGACAAGAACTTATGGATCCATTTCTTCCAGGAGAGTCTTTCAGGGACTCAGCTCGAGTGGTTCTATCAACTGAATGGAGCCAACATCCGTACCTGGGAAGACTTAGCCACTACATTCTACAAGCAATACCAGTATAATGCCGACCTTGCTCCCACGCGCACTCAGCTCCAGGGAATGTCTATGGGTATAGGCGAGGGCTTTAAAGAGTATGCTCAAAAGTGGAGGGACCTTGCTGGAAGGGTACAACCACCTCTAACCGACCGCGAGCTCGTCGACATGTTCTTGGGGACCCTGTCTGGTCCATTCTTCAACCACCTGATTGGGAATTCTGCTGCTGGGTTTACAGATTTGGTCTTGACCGGGGAAAGAATAGAAGCTGGCATCAAGTCAGGGAAAATACAGAATGGTGACTCCTCGAACACTAAGAAGAAACCATCCAAGAGGGAATCTAGTGCTGTCAACGCGGTAGCTATTGCAAAACCGGCCGACGCTCCTCAGTGTCACAATCAGCAAAGGGAAGAGAGACCCAAAAGGCAATTCACTCCCCTCGGCATGACCTTGTCACAGATATTGCCACAGCTGCTGGAAACCAAGTTGGTAACTCTCATGGACCCTCCAAAGAATCCTAACAGGACACCTTCGAGGTACAACCCCAACGTTCGCTGCGCCTATCATTCTGACAGCCCGGGACATGCTACAGATGACTGTTGGACTTTGAGAAATAAGGTTCAGGATCTGATTGACGCGAAGGAAGTCTAGTTCGACTCACCAGAGACTCCGAATGTGATCACTGCTCCCCTGCCAAAATATGGCTAGGTTTGAAAAACTTTTGTTTATTAGAAATTTCAAGTTGTAATTTTCTTTTGATTGTTCAAACATTTATTCATGTTAAACATTGTTATTTCATTAATGCACTACACATGTCTGTTTTGAAGTAATTATTTCGTATTCACTATATGCAAACTATTTTCATTTTTCTGTGATGATCAATTCTCGATTAATAATTCTAAGCCTCTTGAGGGAGGATGACGAAAATGATACCACAATCCACAGTATGCTTCTGAACAGACCCCGTTGATGAGGTACAGGCATTGTTTCAATCCCTAAACACTGGAGTTATAAGGAAGATAATCCCTCGTCAACCCCTCTGAGCCAAAGAAGTAGGAGTTTTTCTTTTCGAAATTTAAAACCCTTAATCATAACCTGGGGCAGGGTAGTTCTCTCAGTTGACTCAAGTGCATAACAAATGGCACCAAAGCGGTCCTTACAAAATAAACAAAAGACAGTGATGGTTCCGAATAATCATAAAGACAGGCAGTCGTTATCTTTCAAAAATGAAAGCCCAATAAGTCAAAACCTACGAAGGAGACTTACAAAAATTGGGGCATCCCACTGACTGTAATCACAAAAGAAACAGTTCAGGCAAAATTTAGGGATAACAAAATCAAAAAGAAAGAGGTCCTACAAACCCTCAACAAAAAAGGAATGACTGCCTATTCAAAATAAATTGTCAACATCCGAACCATCACCGGAAAATCAGAGCAAAAACTCAAACAAGGTCTAACGTATGATCAACTGAGTTTAGGTTTGGAGAACATCACGAAGAGCGGGTGGGTACAAATAAAAATTTGAGCCTTTATCCTTTGTTCCTTAAACCGTGAACCAGGCCACGTTACAACCCTAAAAAGTCCTAGCTGAAGCATGGGCTAGTTCGAAAGCATACTGTTACAAAGGTATCCCGACTCCTTAAGGCTCGCAGTAAAATAACGAGTTTGACATCACAGTTTACAAAAGAACTCACTTGTTTTATTAAAAAACTGCATTTTCAAAAAAAAAAAATCGAAACAGGCATAAGCTTTGCATTTTTAACATAACTTTGTTTGCATATGACTATTTGTTTGAACATCATTGAAGCTCGCCCGACGAATATCTGATGAACAAAAGCACTCCCAAACAAGGGGCATGACATGATCATTGTCCGTCATCTGGGGCAGTTAAGTCAAGATTCGGAGAATCTCTCAAAAGGCCAAACATCCAGGGGCAAACCTCCATCTGGATCACTTGGGGCATTGGACGATCAAACGAAGATCTTCTGGTATGGCGACATAACACTACAACAGGGGCACCTCCCTACATCCTGAGAGCGTGGACATAGTCGAAAAAAATATTGCGCATAATCAAAGACCCGCTAGGTTGACATACCTAGGCAAAAATTAGGGCTTCCCGGCGAACCAAAAGGGGTTTGGGCAAAATAAGGGATGAAATGAAAAAAATCTGTACACCCGGCAAGTCGAAAACCTGAAAAGGCGGCTTGGGCAAAAAAGGGTATCCCGATGGACTGAAAACCCGAAAGGGCAGTCCAGGCAAAAGTAAGGGATCAAAGCATATGACTATGTCCCGGCATCTCGTCACCTGCCTACCAGAAGAAGATTTGTCAATCGACAGTCATCAAACACCTTCGTAGGTACCTTCTTCTCAAACAGAAACTGGGGCAATAATGAGTTGACTAAATGATCCGGTTGCTCTGTCCACCGAAGTGCCAAGGTAAGTTCAGCTGAAGAATGCGACCAAGATACCTTCACTCCCTGCTGAGCGAACGCGTCTCCCCGTTTTTATCCAAAGGTTATTTCTCCACCAGAGCTTATAACTGGGTTATCCTCAGCCAAAAGCCACGGAAAGATCGTTCTCGGCGAGGTTCGTCCTATCCCCAGCGGAGTTATCATCACCCTCAGCAAAGTACCTCTCTTCCCACATAGTTCACTCCCCGCAGAGTAATCTATTCGCCAAGTTTATTCCCCCACGAAGTTATCTTCTCCTACCAGTATTCTTGCAATCATCATCCCCAACGGAAACGAAGAATCTCACTCTTCAACATCAGCCCAGGATTTGACTTTCCGACATCCGTCAAGGATCCATTTTCTTAGACGAAGATACATTCATAAACATCACATTGTTATACCTTATAATACATGCATATACGCATCATATCATACAATCTCATGTGTTGAAAAATATCATTGCTTGATCCATATCATGCATTGCATATGACTGACCTTTACCTTTCAGGAAGGATACAGTTAAATGATCAGCTATGTAGACAAATACAGTCAAAAGAGACCAATCCAGTCAAAGAATACAAATCCAGTTAAATCAATGCCTAAAGATTTTTCTGATACACTCGTCGTTATAGACACTCGTCGTTATAGACACTTGTCGTTATAGACACTCGTCGTCATAGACACTCGTCATTATAGACACTCGTCGTTATAGACACCCGGCGTTATAGACACTCGTCGTTATAGACACTCGTCGTTATAGACACTCGTCGTCATAGACACTCGTCGTAATAGACACTCGTCGTTATAGACACCCGTCGTCATAGACACCCGTCGTCATAGACACTCGTCGTCATAGACACTCGTCGTCATAGGCACTCGTCGTCATAGACACTCGTCGTCATAGACACTCGTCGTCATAGACACTCGTCGTTATAGACACTCGTCGTTACAGACACTCGTCGTTACAGACACTCGTCGTTATAGACACTCGTCGTCATAGACACTCGTCGTCATAGACACTCGTCGTCATAGACACTCGTCGTCATAGACACTCGTCGTCATAGACACTCGTCGTCATAGACACTCGTCGTTATAGACACCCGTCGTCATAGACACCCGTCCTCATAGACACTCGTCGTCATAGACACTCGTCGTCATAGACACGCGTCGTCATAAACACTCGTCGTTATAGACACCCGTCGTCATAGACACCCGTCGTCATAGACACCCGTCGTCATAGACACTCGTCGTCATAGACACTCGTCGTTATAGACACTCATCATCATAGACACTCGTCGTCATAGACACCCGTCGTCATAGACACCCGTCGTCATAGACACTCATTGTCATAAACACCCGTCGTCATAGACACTCGTCGTTATAGACACTCGTCGTTATAGACACTCGTTGTTATAGACACTCGTCGTTATAGACACTCGTCGTCATAGACACTCGTCGTCATAGACACTCGTCGTTATAGACACTCGTCGTTATAGACACTCGTCGTTATAGACACTCGTCGTTATAGATACTCGTCGTTATAGACACTCGTTGTTATAGACACTCGTCGTTATAGACACTCGTCGTTAAAGACCACTCGTCCATGAGGATAACCTGTCAGTAGAGACAACTCACCAACATTAATATATTCCAGACTCGATTCATGTATCTTGCCAGGGCACGTCTGAAGAGTTCGAAGATCCGATTCCTGTATCTTGCCAGGGTGTATCTGTTGACGATTGCATTACCAGTCTCGATTCCTGTATCCGGCCAGGGCACGTCTGAAGAGTTCGAAGATCCGATTCCTGTATCTTGCCAGGGTGTATCTGTTGACGACTAACATTACCAGACTCGATTCCCGTATCTTGCCAGGGCACGTCTGAAGAGTTTGAAGATCCGATTCCTGTATCTCGCCAGGGTGTATCTGTTGACGACTATATTCTCCGGACTCGATTCCTGTATCTTGCCAGGGCACGTCTGAAGAGTTTTAAGATTCGATACCTGTATCCAGCCAGGGCACATCTACATAAAGAGTTTGAAGATCAACTCCTGTAATAGGCCAGGTAATTATCTTTCTTTTCCAAGTATGCAAGTTCTCTCTAAGGAAACTCTTACGCGATCGACATCTAAATGGCATCTATAAGCCCATCCACATACCAACATTCTCCAAATGGCGTCTATAAGCCCATTCCCGACCAGGTACTGTCACACTTCCAGATGGCATCTATAAGCCCATCTTCCTACCCCACAGTCTCCAAATGGCATCTGTAAGCCCATTCCCACCATCACGCTGCTGATATTCTACTATGTGAGTGCAAATTTCTGGGCACTCTAGTGTTCAATCATCTTCCACCTTCGGACTACGAAAGGCACGCCAACCAATCTACATCCTCAGGTTTAAGAAGATTGAACAGGGGCAACTGTTGTACCCCAAAATTTGCCCTCCCATATTCTTCAAGATTTGCCAAGATCATGGTTCAAAATCTCTCAAGGGTTGCACAGTCCAATTGCCTCCTAACACAGTCAAAATTAGGGTTTTGGTTCTTGCAAAGAAATTGAAGTTTTCAAGGGTCCAATCAAGTCCCACATGCCTACATACATTGTCAAGCATTCATATGTCAAGTTTCAAGACTCACAGCATCAGATTGCATAGTCAAAAACCCTGAATGCTTCACAGTCAACTGCAGGGGCAAAATGGTCATTTGACAGTCAAAAATCCAAATTTTTGGTCAACATCTTATTTTGAAGCCACAAACATCATTTGATCAATTCTTGATCATTATTTCACAAGCATGGCTCAAAAAGTCTCAAGATGCAAAAGTTTCTATTTTTGGACAGTTGAAAAAGTCAACTGCAAATTGACCAAGGCATAACTTCTTCATGGTTTATCAGAAAAATCCCATCCAAAGCTAATTTTTAAGAGAATGACATTGCCTACAACTCATCTTCACACTTCAAGTCCAAAAAATGCTCTCACAAAAAGTTATCAATTTCAACATTATAGGTCATTTTCAAAAGTCAACAAAAAAGGCACTTTAAGTCAAAGACCATAACTTGAGATTGGTAAATCAAAATGACATGGGACCAAAGGCATTGGTTATAGGACTTCAAGACCTTTCCAAAATGTCCAAGAACATGATCAAAGCTTAAAAATTGAGCAAGATATGCCTTGTAGAAGTTGGGAAATGTTTGGGAATTTTGAAAAGTCAACTTTGCACAAAAGGGTTCAAAAATGCTAATGGGCCACAAATTCTCCCATGAATCATTACCCAAAGGCTATGCACGACCCATTAAGCTAAAATGGAGTTATTTTCTTATTTTTAATTAATTAATTGAATTTTTAATCTTATTAATTCATTTAATTAAGTTTAAATATAAGAAAAATACTAAATCAATGGTTTTAAATCTTTTGATGCAGCAAATATCCTCCTCACATGTAAGAGATCTCGTGCATCAATCAAAAGAGGCAAAATCATCCCAATTTGGCAAGTTTTCCATGGCAAAAAGATTGAAAAAAGATGTGAACAAAATCAAATATTGAATCATTAAATCAATGGATCTTTGGGCTTGGTTTTGACCTAGAAAGCTTCAGATACATATGCCTAACATAACCTAATCCTAAGACACATGAAAGCTGCGCAAAAAACCAATAACCAATTTTCAATTTTGGCCAAAAAAACCTTGAAACTGATTTCGTACCTAGAGCTCGTTTCAAAGCACAACAAGCCTTCCATTGTCTTCCTGACATTGCTAGGAAGCTTTTGCAATCGAAACCAAGTCTCCAGACCTCAAGGATTGGTAGAACGACATCACACTTTTCTTGAAATTGTCCATTATAGTTTTTTGATTTACATGCATTTTTCATACGTTTTAAATGTTGATTTACACTAATATGGATGTTCTGAAGCTAATGGTGTCATTTAATTGAACTAACAATGCCTGTATAGAGATTTGCCATTAACGATTGCTAGGGTTTCAGAAGCTTGGAATTAGGGGTTTACACATATGGTAAAATCAGGCCATCAAAACTATGCCATTGAATTCGTGACAGGAAGACGAATTGAACTCACACCTCGCGCCCAATTTATATTTGCCCTTTGTCTAATCGCTATTTTTCCTGGTCTTGTTTAGTGGGGGTTTATAACCCCCACTATTTGCTTTTATTTACAGGTACAAAAGGAAGAAGATGCATGCGTGTTTGAACATGGTTGGATGATTTGAATATTAGCGCGTTTTTTGGTTTGTTTCAGCAGAGTTATTTTTTTATGTATATTATTTATGTTCCATTATACTAATAAAGAAACGCGTTAGTTCAACTGGTTGGTGAGCTCTCCTGCAGGTACTGGGACCTGGGTTCGATTCCCAGGTCCCCCCATATATTCCATGTTTTTTGTCCTAATGTGTTCATACGCAGCGCTTCATCCAAGGTTCACCATACGCCTTAACCTGCTGGCTTGCCACGAAATCATGATGACCAATCTGAAGGCTACAGGATGAGGACTACCATACACGCTAGTCAACTGATGCACACGCAACCACAAAAAGTCAAAAGAGGGCCTTGATTCAGTGGGCCTAATTGCTTCAAAAACCTCCAAAAGGGTCTGAATACCCTCATGGTTTGCTCAATTCTTAATCTTTATTTAATTTTCCTTTTTATTCTTTTAATTGTTTTTTTAATTGTTTTCTTTAAATTCCATAAAATAATTTTCACAATAATAAATACAGAAAAATCAAAAAATGTTTTATTGTTATTAACATTAATTTCACCATTATTTTTTTTGTAAATAAAATTTAAATAATAATTTAGTTTATTAAATTAGGTTTTTTTTTCAATTTTAATACTTTTTCTTAAATAAGTAAAATATGTAGAAATTAGGGTTTCTAACCTTTTTATCTTTTTTTCAATAAATAATTCTCTCATTATTATTATTATTATTATTATTATTATTATTATTAATTACTACTTTTATAAATAAATATGTAAAATGATTAATTAATGTAAATTAGGCTTTAAACTTTAATGTTTTCTTAATAATTAAAAATAGCTTAGAATTAGGGTTTCTTTTAATTTTAATTTTAAATTTTTTTTATTTCATAAAACAAAAACCTAAAAAACATTTCTTTTCTTTTAATTTAATAATTAATTAACTTTTAATTTCAATTTAATTGCAAAAGGGTCCAACGCCCTCGAACGTTCCATTTTTTATTCTTTTCGCGCATTTATTCTTATTTTCCTTTTTTAATATTATGTAATTGCTCAAGCCTTATAATAGTAAGTAGGAATTTATTTATTTTCCGCATCTTTTATTAAAACGGGTCTTTGTTAATTTGGCGATGTATAGACCCGCGCCTTGTAATAGCGTAGGACTTTACTTTCCGCATTTAAATTTCCGCACTCTTAACTGCTAAACTTTGCATGAAAGAATGAATGACCTAAATTAAAAACAAGCGTAGATCACCGTGATGCATGTACAAGATAAATGCTAAACTGAAAACAACATACAAATTCACACACCACTCTTAGGGTACGCCTCACTGTTGCCTTGCCCTCGAAACGTGGTCGTCGAGTATAGGACGTTTTAGTAAGTCCTTATGTCCATGATCTATGGCATAGGGGTAGCTTCTAAGGTGTCCTACTGTTGCTCCGGTGACCACACAGTCCCTACAAACGAATTGACCCGAACACCTCCAACGGTGGTGCTACCTACCTCTCAATGGTGGGATGGCACTACCTTAAGGACATTTACACAGCCTAATTCCTTAGGGTAGGTAGATGACTCATAGATACTTGCTCTATTTCAAAAAAACAAATCAAAAACTCTTTTCACACTGACACTTTTCAAAAAGCTTTCAAAACAATTTTTCAAACACTCTTGAGGACTAATACAAGAGTCGATCTGAAACTTTTAAACGAAACTTTTTCAAACCCACTCACAGTTGAAAAGCAAACACTTTTGAAAACACAAATGAGCAAGTATCTAAGAGCCCATGGATAACCATGGATAGAAAGGGTGCTAACACCTTCCCTTTCTATAAATCTACCTCCCGAACCGAGAGATAATCTCATAAGGAATTTTGCTGTGCTTTTGTCCTGTCCATGTTGGAGAAAATAAAAGACGGTGGCGACTCTTGCTTCCGCGACATTTCGCGAACCTGCGTTAAACAGTCAGTTCCAGATCCACCGATCACAGAACTGGCGACTCTGCTGGGGAAATTTGTAAAAGTGAGGTGTACCTTAGGACTAAGATCACTTGTGTTTTCAATTGTCTGAATTGCTTGCTTTATCATTGTGGGTACTGTCTTGGGAGTTCTATAGATTCTAACCCGGATCTGGGGGATACCTTCTTAGAAAGAAGCAACAAGACTGTGAGGGAACTGTGCGGGGTATACCGACATGGTTGAAGCAGTCTGCTACGTTGATGTGGCACTTTGGTGAGTACCGGTAACCCTTGAGTTCAGTCAAGGAGAGTACGGGGCCGCCGCGTGGTGTCGTGAAGCATCAAATGACCTTAGGAACCTTAATTGAACCATCTTGGCCTCTTTAGGGTAGTGAGATAACTGACTTTGATCCGAGGTTGGTTGATACTCGATACTACACTCAATTGAGGGTTGTTTTCTTGGAATATTTCGGTCGCCAGTTCAGTGGCTAAATCGAAACGATGAACAATGAAAGCAATCCAATGATATTGGGACCCTTAGAACCCGGTTACTACTGACAGGACAGGTTGAGCCCACCAACTTCAAGAGGGTAATACCTAGACCCCATGCTGGCCTAAACTCTAAGGGCTCTTTGTGTGACTTGTGTGCTTTCAAACTTGACTATTTGCATGCTTGTTATCTGACACTCGAATTTCTTGCAGGTTTTGTTTACAGTCCTTAATCTGGACTCATAACAAGGTTTACCTACATTACTCCACGCATAGCATAACATCATAACATCATATCATTGCATACATCCTACATAAGACTAACCCATTTCAAGGATCTCAAGGGCTTGTGATTCAGGTCATGATGAACCAATTATCCAGCAAGGGGCAAAGGGGATTTATTTTCCTCTAGCCAAGGTTGTCAGGGGCTATGACCCACTCGATATGGTGAGCCTTGACCCTTGAAGAAGGACTCTCAACAACATGAAGCTCCTTCAATCAAGATACCAGATTCCAATTCTAACAAATTTTCTTGTTTACCCCGCAAGATCCTTGAAAACATTGCATGCATACATACACATCATTGCATTACAGGTACCCTTTTGACAGGTCACTTACCTTCTTCGCTGTTTATTTCAGCCGATCGTCATGAATCTTGAATCATCTACTGAGCAATCCATCAAGGCCCTCCAGGATCAGAACGCCCAGTTCCAAGAGCTAATCATGAGTTTGGCCCAGGGGCAACAAGATCTGAAGACTCTGCTCTCAAAGAAGAAGAAGAAGAGGACGGTGTTGTTCAACCCGAGACGCAAATCTGGGAATGGGTCACAAAATGAAGTTGAGCTGACTACCCCGTCTGTTGGGAAAGAAAGTCCCCATGAAAGAGAGGTTCCTAGTCCGGTGGTCTCCGACAACGAGACCGATTATAATGATGAACAGTACCCTCCAGCTGAGGACAGGTATAAACACTTGAAAGACCGGCTAAGTGCTATGGAGATACAAAAAGTTCCCGGCCTGGACTTCGAAGATCTAGGTCTGTCTTCTGGGGTAGTAATCCCGCACAAATTCAAGGCACCTGCCTTTGCCAAGTACGACGGGGCCTCCTGTCCTAAGCTGCATCTCAGGTCATACATGAGGAGGATCCAGCCCTACACGGCTGACAAGAACTTATGGATCCATTTCTTCCAGGAGAGTCTTTCAGGGACTCAGCTCGAGTGGTTCTATCAACTGAATGGAGCCAACATCCGTACCTGGGAAGACTTAGCCACTGCATTCTACAAGCAATACCAGTATAATGCCGACCTTGCTCCCAC
This sequence comes from Vicia faba, assembly GCA_948472305.1. Classification (NCBI taxonomy): domain Eukaryota; kingdom Viridiplantae; phylum Streptophyta; class Magnoliopsida; order Fabales; family Fabaceae; genus Vicia; species Vicia faba. The sequence continues at coordinate 343,823,328 of OX451737.1, read as the reverse complement.
GCGCACTCAGCTCCAGGGAATGTCTATGGGTATAGGCGAGGGCTTTAAAGAGTATGCTCAAAAGTGGAGGGACCTTGCTGGAAGGGTACAACCACCTCTAACCGACCGCGAGCTCGTCGACATGTTCTTGGGGACCCTGTCTGGTCCATTCTTCAACCACCTGATTGGGAATTCTGCTGCTGGGTTTACAGATTTGGTCTTGACCGGGGAGAGAATAGAAGCTGGCATCAAGTCAGGGAAAATACAGAATGGTGACTCCTCGAACACTGAGAAGAAACCATCCAAGAGGGAATCTAGTGCTGTCAACGCGATAGCTATTGCAAAACTGGCCGGCGCTCCTCAGCGTCACAATCAACAAAGGGAAGAGAGACCTAAAAGGCAATTCACTCCCCTCGGCATGACCTTGTCACAGATATTGCCACAGCTGCTGGAAACCAAGTTGGTAACTCTCATGGACCCTCCAAAGAATCCTAACAGGACACCTTCAAGGTACAACCCCAACGTTCGATGCGCCTATCATTCTGACAGCCCGGGACATGCTACAGATGACTGTTGGACTTTGAGAAATAAGGTTCAGGATCTGATTGACGCGAAGGAAGTCCAGTTCGACTCACCAGAGACTCCGAATGTGATCACTGCTCCCCTGCCAAAATATGGCTAGGGTTGAAAAACTTTTGTTTATTAGAAATTTCAAGTTGTAATTTTCTTTTGATTGTTCAAACATTTATTCATGTTAAACATTGTTATTTCATTAATGCACTACACATGTCTGTTTTGAAGTAATTATTTCGTATTCACTATATGCAAACTGTTTTCATTTTTCTGTGATGATCAATTCTCGGTTAATAATTCTAAGCCTCTTGAGGGAGGATGACGAAAATGATACCATAATCCATAGTATGCTTCTGAATAGACCCCGCTGATGAGGTACAGGCATTGTTTCAATCCCTAAACACTGGAGTTATAAGGAAGATAATCCCTCGTCAACCCCTCTGAGCCAAAGAAGTAGGAGTTTTTCTTTTCGAAATTTAAAACCCTTAATCATAACCTGGGGCAGGGTAGTTCTCTCAGTTGACTCAAGTGCATAACAAATGGCACCAAAGCGGTCCTTACAAAATAAACAAAAGACAGTGATGGTTCCGAATAATCATAAAGACAGGCAGTCGTTATCTTTCAAAAATGAAAGCCCAATAAGTCAAAACCTACGAAGGAGACTTACAAAAACTGGGGCATCCCGCTGACTGTAATCACAAAAGAAACAGTTCAGGCAAAATTTAGGGATAACAAAATCAAAAAGAAAGAGGTCCTACAAACCCTCAACAAAAAAGGAATGACTGCCTATTCAAAATAAATTGTCAACATCCGAACCATCACCAGAAAATCAGAGCAAAAACTCAAACAAGGTCTAACGTATGATCAACTGAGTTTAGGTTTTGAGAACATCACGAAGAGCGGGTGGGTACAAATAAAAATTTGAGCCTTTATCCTTTGTTCCTTAAACCGTGAACCAGGCCACGTTACAACCCTAAAAAGTCCTAGCTGAAGCATGGGCTAGTTCGAAAGCATACTGTTACAAAGGTATCCCGACTCCTTAAGGCTCGCAGTAAAATAACGAGTTTGACATCACAGTTTACAAAAGAACTCACTTGTTTTATTAAAAAACTGCATTTTCAAAAAAAAAACTTCGAAACAGGCATAAGCTTTGCATTTTTAACATAACTTTGTTTGCATATGACTATTTGTTTGAACATCATAGAAGCTCGCCCGACGAACATCTGATGAACAAAAGCACTCCCAAACAAGGGGCATGACATGATCATTGTCCGTCATCTGGGGCAGTTAAGTCAAGATTCGGAGAATCTCTCAAAAGGCCAAACAGCCAGGGGCAAACCTCCATCTGGATCACTTGGGGAATTGGACGATCAAACGAAGATCTTCTGGTATGGCGACATAACGCTACAACAGGGGAACCTCCCTACATCCTGAGAGTGTGGACATAGTCGAAAAAATACTACGCATAATCAAAGACCCGCTAGGTTGACATACCTAGGCAAAAATTAGGGCTTCCCGGTGAACCAAAAGGGGTTCGGGCAAAATAAGGGATGAAATGAAAAAAATCTGTACACCCGGCAAGTCGAAAACCTGAAAAGGCGGCTTGGGCAAAAAAGGGTATCCCGATGGACTGAAAACCCGAAAGGGCAGTCCAGGCAAAAGTAAGGGATCAAAGCATACGACTATGTCCCGACATCTCGTCACCTGCCTACCAGAAGAAGATTTGTCAATCGACAGTCATCAAACACCTTCGTAGGTACCTTCTTCTCCAACAGAAACTGGGGCAATAATGAGTTGACTAAATGATCCGGTTTCTCTGTCCACCAAAGTGCCAAGGTAAGTTCAGCTGAAGAATGCGACCAAGATACCTTCACTCCCTGCAGAGCGAACGCGTCTCCCCGTTTTTATCTAAAGGTTATTTCTCCACCAGAGCTTATAACTGGGTTATCCTCAGCCAAAAGCCACAGAAAGATCGTTCTCGGCGAGGTTCGTCCTATCCCCAGCGGAGTTATCATCACCCTCAGCAAAGTACCTCTCTTCCAACAGAGTTCACTCCCTGCAGAGTAATCTATTCGCCAAGTTTATTCCCCCACAGAGTTATCTTCTCCTACCGGTATTCTTGCAATCATCATCCCCAACAGAAACGAAGAATCTCACTATTCAACATCAGCCCAGGATTTGACTTTCCGGCATCCGTCAAGGATCCATTTTCCTATACGAAGATACATTCATAAACATCACATTGTTATACCTTATAATACAAGCATATACGCATCATATCATACAATCTCATGTGTTGAAAAATATCATTGCTTGATCCATATCATGCATTGCATATGACTGACCTTTACCTTTCAGGAAGGATACAACTAAATGATCAGCTATGTAGACAAATACAGTCAAAAGAGACCAATCCAGTCAAAGAATACAAATCTAGTTAAATCAATGCCTAAAGATTTCTCTGATACACTCGTCGTTATAGACACTCGTCGTTATAGACACTCGTCGTCATAGACACTCGTCGTCATAGACACTCGTCGTTATAGACACTCGTCGTTATAGACACCCGTCATTATAGACACTCGTCGTTATAGACACTCGTCGTTATAGACACTCGTCGTTATAGACACTCGTCGTTATAGACACTCGTCGTCATAGACACTCGTCGTCATAGACACTCGTCGTTATAGACACCCGTCGTTATAGACACTCGTCGTTATAGACACTCGTCGTTATAGACACTCGTCGTCATAGACACTCGTCGTTATAGACACTCGTCGTCATAGACACTCGTCGTCATAGACACCCGTCGTCATAGACACTCGTCGTTATAGACACTCGTCGTTATAGACACTCGACGTCATAGACACTCGTCGTCATAGACACTCGTCGTCATAGACACTCGTCGTCATAGACACTCGTCGTTATAGACACTCGTCGTCATAGAAACTCGTCGTCATAGACACTCTTCGTTATAGACACTCGTCGTCATAGACACCCGTCGTCATAGACACTCGTCGTCATAGACACTCGTCGTCATAGACACTCGTCGTCATAGACACTCGTCGTTATAGACACTCGTCGTCATAGACACCCGTCCTCATAGACACTCGTCGTCATAGACACTCGTCGTCATAGACACTCGTCGTCATAGACACGTGTCGTCATAGACACTCGTCATCATAGACACGTGTCATCATAGACACTCGTCGTCATAGACACCCGTCGTCATAGACACCTGTTGTCATAGACACCCGTCGTCATAGACACTCGTCGTTATAGACACTCGTCATTATAGACACTCGTCGTCATAGACACTCGTCGTCATAGACACTCATCGTTATAGACACTCGTCGTTATAGACACTCGTCGTTATAGACACTCGTCGTTATAGACACTCGTCGTTATAGATACTCGTCGTTATAGACACTCGTCGTTATAGACACTCGTCGTTATAGACACTCGTCGTTAAAGACCACTCGTCCATGAGGATAACCTGTCAGTAGAGACAACTCACCAACCTTAATATATTCCAGACTCGATTCATGTATCTTGCCAGGGCATGTCTGAAGAGTTCGAAGATCCGATTACTGTATCTTGACAGGGTGTATCTGTTGACGACTGCATTACCAGACTCGATTCCTGTATCCGGCCAGGGCACGTCTGAAGAGTTCGAAGATCTGATTCCTGTATCTTGCCAGGGTGTATCTGTTGACGACTAACATTACCAGACTCGATTCCTGTATCTCGCCAGGGCACGTCTGAAGAGTTTGAAGATCCGATTCCTGTATCTCGCCAGGGTGTATCTGTTGACGACTATATTCTCCGGACTCGATTCTTGTATCTTGCCAGGGCACGTCTGAAGAGTTTTAAGATTCGATACCTGTATCCAGCCAGGGCACATCTACATAAAGAGTTTGAAGATCAACTCCTGTAACAGGCCAGGTAATTATCTTTCTTTTCCAGGTATGCAAGTTCTCGCTAAGGAACCTCTTACGCGATCGACATCTAGATGGCATCTATAAGCCCGTCCACATACCAACATTCTCCAAATGGCGTCTATAAGCCCATTCCCGACCAGGTACTGTCACACTTCCAGATGGCATCTATAAGCCCATCTTCCTACCCCACAGTCTCCAAATGGCATCTGTAAGCCCATTCCCACCATCACGCTGCTGATATTCTACTATGTGAGTGCAAATTTCTGGGCACTCTAGTGTTCAATCATCTTCCACCTTCGGACTACGAAAGGCACGCCAGCCAATCTACATCCTCAGGTTTAAGAAGATTGAATAGGGGAAACTGTTGTACCCCAAAATTTTCCCTCCCATATTCTTCAAGATTTGCCAAGATCATGGTTCAAAATCTCTCAAGGGTTGCACAGTCCAATTGCCTCCTAACACAGTCAAAATTAGGGTTTTGGTTCTTGCAAAGAAATTGAAGTTTTCAAGGGTCCAATCAAGTACCACATGCCTACATACATTGTCAAGCATTCATATGTCAAGTTTCAAGACTCACAGCATCAGATTGCACAGTCAAAAACCCTGAATGCTTCACAGTCAACTGCAGGGGCAAAATGGTCATTTGACAGTCAAAAATCCAAATTTTTGGTCAACATCTTATTTTGAAGCCACAAACATCATTTGATCAATTCTTGATCATGATTTCACAAGCATGGCTCAAAAAGTCTCAAGATGCAAAAGTTTCTATTTTTGGACAATTGAAAAAGTCAACTGCAAATTGACCAAGGCATAACTTCTTCATGGTTTATCATAAAAATCCCATCCAAAGCTCATTTTGAAGAGAATGACATTTCCTACAACTCATCTTCACACTTCAAGTCCAAAAAATGCTCTCACAAAAAGTTATCAATTTCAACATTATAGGTCATTTTCAAAAGTCAACAAAAAGGCACTTTAAGTCAAAGACCATAACTTGAGATTGGTAAATCAAAATGACATGGGACCAAAGGCATTGGTTAGAGGACTTCAAGACCTTTCCAAAATGTCCAAGAACATGATCAAAGCTTAAAAATTGAGCAAGATATGCCTTGTAGAAGTTGGGAAATGTTTGGGAATTTTGAAAAGTCAACTTTGCACAAAAGGGTTTAAAAATGCTAATGGGCCACAAATTCTCCCATGAATCATTACCCAAAGGCTATGCACGACCCATTAAGCTAAAAGGGAGTTATTTTCTTATTTTTAATTAATTAATTGAATTTTTAATCTTATTAATTCATTTAATTAAATTTAAATATAAGAAAAATACTAAATCAATGGTTTTAAATCTTTTGATGCAGCAAATATCCTCCTCACATGTAAGAGATCTCGTGCATCAATCAAAAGAGGAAAAATCATCCCAATTTGGCAAGTTTTCCATGGCAAAAAGATTGAAAAAAGATGTGAACAAAATCAAATATTGAATCATTAAATCAATGGATCTTTGGGCTTGGTTTTGACCTAGAAAGCTTCAGATACATATGCCTAACATAACCTAATCCTAAGACACATGAAAGCTGCGCAGAAAACCAATAACCAATTTGCAATTTTGGCCAAAAAAACCTTGAAACTGATTTCGTACCTAGAGCTCGTTTCAAAGCACAACAAGCCTTCCATTGTCTTCCTGACATTGCTAGGAAGCTTTTGCAATCGAAACCAAGTCTCCAGACCTCAAGGATTGGTAGAACGACATCACACTTTTCTTGAAATTGTCCATTATCGTTTTTTGATTTACATGCATTTTTCATACGTTTTAAATGTTGATTTACACTAATATGGATGTTCTGAAGCTAATGGTGTCATTTAATTGAACTAACAATGCCTGTATAGAGATTTGCCATTAACGATTGCTAGGGTTTCAGAAGCTTGGAATTAGGGGTTTACACATATGGTAAAATCACGCCATCAAAACTATGCCATTGAATTCGTGACAGGAAGACGAATTGAACTCACACCTCGCGCCCAATTTATATTTGCCCATTGTCTAATCGCTATTTTTCCTGGTCTTGTTTAGTGGGGGTTTATAACCCCCGCTATTTGCTTTTATTTACAGGTACAAAAGGAAGAAGATGCATGCGTGTTTGAACATGGTTGGATGATTTGAATATTAGCGCATTTTTTGGTTTGTTTCAGCAAAGTTATTTTTTTTATGTATATTATTTATGTTCCATTATACTAACAAAGAAACACGTTAGTTCAACTGGTTGGTGAGCTGTCCTGCAGGTACTGGGTCCTGGGTTCGATTCCCAGGTCCCCCCATATATTCCATGTTTTTTGTCCTAATGTGTTCATACGCAACGCTTCATCCAAGGTTCACCATACGCCTTCACCTGCTGGCTTGCCACGAAATCATGATGACCAATCTGAAGGCTACAGGATGAGGACTACCATACACGCTAGTCAACTGATGCACACGCAACCACAGAAAGTCAAAAGAGGGCCTTGATTCAGTGGGCCTAATTGCTTCAAAAACCTCCAAAAGGGTCTGAATACCCCCATGGTTTGCTCAATTTTTAATCTTTATTTATTTTTCCTTTTTATTCTTTTAATTGTTTTTTTAATTGTTTTCTTTAAATTCCATAAAATAATTTTCACAATAATAAATACAGAAAAATCAAAAAATGTTTTATTGTTATTAACATTAATTTCACTATTATTTTTTTTTGTAAATAAAATTTAAATAATAATTTAGTTTATTAAATTAGGTTTTTTTTCAATTTTAATACTTTTTCTTAAATAAGTAAAATATGTAGAAATTAGGGTTTCTAACCTTTTTTATCTTTTTTTCAATAAATAATTCTCTCATTATTATTATTATTATTATTATTATTATTATTATTAATTACTACTTTTATAAATAAATATTTAAAATAATTAATTAATGTAAATTAGGCTTTAAACTTTAATGTTTTCTTAATAATTAAAAATAGCTTTGAATTAGGGTTTCTTTTAATTTTAATTTTAAATTTTTTTTATTTCATTAAACAAAAACCTAAAAAACATTTCTTTTCTTTTAATTTAATAATTAATTAACTTTTAATTTCAATTTAATTGCAAAAGGGTCCAACGCCCTCGAACGTTCCATTTTTTATTCTTTTCGCGCATTTATTCTTATTTTCCTTTTTTAATATTATGTAATTGCTCAAGCCTTGTAATAGTAAGTAGGAATTTATTTATTTTCCGCATCTTTTATTAAAACGGGTCTTTGTTAATTTGGCGATGTATAGACCCGCGCCTTGTAATAGCGTAGGACTTTACTTTTCGCATTTAAATTTCCGCACTCTTAACTGCTAAACTTTGCATGAAAGAATGAATGGCCTAAATTAAAAACAAGCATAGATCACCGTGATGCATGTACAAGATAAATGCTAAACTGAAAACAACACACAAATTCACACACCACTCTTAGGGTACGCCTCACTGTTGCCTTGCCCTCGAAACGTGGTCGTCGAGTATAGGAAGTTTTAGTAAGTCCTTATGTCCATGATCTATGGCATAGGGGTAGCTTCTAAGGTGTCCTACTGTTGCTCCGGTGACCACATAGTCCCTACAAACGAATTGACCCGAACACCTCCAACGGTGGTGCTACCTACCTCTCAATGGTGGGATGGCACTACCTTAAGGACATTTACACAGCCTAATTCCTTAGGGTAGGTAGATGACTCATAGATACTTGCTCTATTTCAAAAAAACAAATCAAAAACTCTTTTCACACTGACACTTTTCAAAAAGCTTTCAAAACAATTTTTCAAACACTCTTGAGGACTGATACAAGATTCGATCTGAAACTTTTAAACGAAACTTTTTCAAACCCACTCACAGTTGAAAAGAAAACACTTTTGAAAACACAAATGAGCAAGTATCTAAGAGCCCATGGATAACCATGGATAGAAAGGGTGCTAACACCTTCCCTTTCTATAAATCTACCTCCCGAACCGAGAGATAATCTCATAAGGAATTTTGCTGTGCTTTTGTCCTGTCCATGTTGGAGAAAATAAAAGACGGTGGCGACTCTTGCTTCCACGACATTTCGCGAACCAGCGTTAAACAGTCAGTTCCAGATCCACCGATCACAATGTCCATATGAGCAAGGGACATGATTCTGTAAGCCCAACCTACACCTTCCTCATTCCTCAATACAGATTTGGGGAGGTGCGAAATAAACCACCTCGCCAGCAGCAGCGTACAACACATGAGAGTTCCCCTTCTCCGCATAGTACGGGTAAAGAGAGCATGTAGAATATCACGTAGAAGAGTAGGCACTGGGTTACGAGACATGAAGATCTTGACTGTGTTCACATCGACGAAAGAATCTGGATTCAGGAACAGAACCAAACTGTAGATGAGGAGAGCCAGAATGTCTTCGAAAGCTTGAAAGTCCAAACCATCCCAGAACTGTTAAGCTTGATCGATCAAAAACTTAGCCAAGAAACCTTTAACCCCGCTCCGAATCTCCCAGTTAGATACTACATCAGCCATTTTTAGATGTAGGGCTGAAGCAATATCCTCTAGACTAGGATCTATCTCCAAACCTGTAAAGGGTGTCTGCTCGAGGATAGATATGCCTAGTTGTGATCGGTGGAAATATAACTGACTGTTTTTCAATGATGGTTTGTGAAATGTCGCGGTAAGCAAGAGTCGCCACCGTCTTTTATTTTCTCCAACAAGGAAAGGACAAAAGCATAACAAAATTACTTTTCGAGATGTTTCTCGGTTCGGGAGGTAGATTATAAAAAGGGAAGGTGTTAGCACCCTTTCTATTCGTGGTTATCCACGGGCTCTTAGGTACTTGCTCACTATGTTTTCAAAATTGTTTTCTTTTCTTGTGTTTGTGGGTTTTGAAAATGTTTGTTTTGAAAACTTCTAGGTAACTCTTGTATCAGTCCTCAAGAGTGTATGAAGTATTTGTTTGAAAACTTTTGTTTGAAAGTGTAGGTGCGAAAAGTTGTTTTTGTTTTTTGAAAGAGCAAGTACCCAGGAGAAATCTACCTACTCAAAAGAAATTAAGCTGTGTAAATGTCCCTGAGACAGTACTATCCCACTATTGAGAAGTAGGTAGCACCATCGTTGGAGTTATTCGGGTCAATTCGATTATAGGGACATGTGTGGTCACCAAAGAAATGGTAGGACGCCTTAGCGGTAACCCTAATGTCCTAGATCCTTTTTATCCGAGGCAACCGTTTCGAGGCAACTGGATCTTTAGACAGGAGGGCGACCTCTAAAACACCCTATACTCAATGACCACGTCGAGGCAACCAAGTGAGGCGTACCCTAGGAGTGGCATGTGCGAGTGTGTCAGGTTTCAGTTTAGATTATCTTTGCACATGTTATTGTGAGCTACGAGTTGATTTTATTTTTCAGGCAAGTCTTGTCATGCATAGTTGACAGTTAATAATTGTGCGGAAAGTAAATTGCGGAAAGTAAATCTACGCTATTACAAGGCGTCGGGTATTTACATCGCCAAAAACATAACCCTTGAAAAGATAAATGCGAGAAAATAAAGAAAGCGATAAAAGGTCCTAATTACGCTATTACATCCTCGGAGCAATTACATAAATATGAATCAAATTTATTATGCGCGAAAAGAAATTGAATCAGGAAAAGTCTTTAGGGTTTTGACCCTTTTTGAGAAAGAATGAGTTTTTGGTCCTTTTTGCATTTAATTAAACCTAATTCTAATTAATTAAATAAAAGAAATGTTTTTTAAGTTTTTTATGTTTTAATGAAAAAAATAAAAAAATAAAAAAGGAAAACATGGTTAAAAGTTGTCAAAACCTAATTCTACATGGATTTTATTTATTGTGAAAATAATTACAATTAACCTAATTAAAACAACTAAATTAATTAATTACATTTATTTACAAAAATAATAAATTAAAGGTGGAATTAATAATAACAATAATTATATTTTTTAGGTTTTCTGAATTTATTATGAAAATAGTTAATTTATGAGGTAATTAAATAATAATAATAATAATTATAATTAATAAAATAATTAAATAGAAATTATAAAATAAAAGAAAAAAGGAATGAGTGAACCAGGGGGGTGAGGGGCCAAATTCTGGAGGTTTGTTAGCAATCTTCAAGCCCATTAAGCTGCCAGTCCGTTTGACCTTTTTGATTTGTCTACGCGTGGGTTGACCAGGAGCACCATGGTCATCATCTCATGGCCATTAGATATGGGTTTGTAGCCACTTGGCGCATTGTTGTGTGGAGTACATGGTAGAACGCTTTTGGAAGCCTGCATGTAATCATGTTAAGAAAAATAATATAGAAGTTTTGGGGTGGACCTGGGATTCGAACCCAGGTCCCAATGATCACAGGCCAACGCATCAACCACCAAGCCATCTGCACGCATCTGTAATTATAATGGACAATGAATATAATATATAAAAACAAAAATTATGCTGGAAAACAAATAAAAACGCGCGCTATTTTAAACCAGCCAACCATACGCTTACACCTCATCATCGTCCTCCTTTGTACCTGTAAAAAAACAAATAGATAGCAGGGGTTTTTAACCCCCACAACCTACAATAAGGAAAAATAGCGAATAGAGTTGTGCTCTACATAAATATTTCGCGAGGGTGCCAACATGTTCGTCTGGTCTCAACGAATTCAACCATGGGTCTTATGAGGCCTGATTTTTCCTGTACTGTAAATCCCCAATTTTAGAGTTCAAGAACCCTAGAATTCATCAATGGCGTTTTACGATTCTGTGCCTTTTAATCCAATTAAACTATACCATCAGCTTCATATGAGTTCAAGCAATACAAAACAAACACAAAATCATGTTAATGATGCATGAAATAAGCAATTCGATTTTGGAAAAAAAACGCAAACCGTTAAACTGTTCTTGATGATTCTTATAGCTTTAAGGCTTGGTTTTGATTGCAATACGTTTCTGGGAACCCCTGCAATAGATTAGAATCAATACAAGCCTTTGAATCACGTTAGAATATGGAAATCAGTTTTCAAATTTCTTGAGTTTTTTTCAAAGTGGTTATGGCTTTCTTGCAGCAATTTCACGTATGTGGCATTAGGGTTGGCTTGTGTACTTATAGTAGAATAGAATTAGGTCACAATCTTGCAAAGAAATCCATGGAATTGATGTTTCAATATTTGATTGGAAATCACATCTTTTTGAATCTTTTTGATTGAAGAAAGTTTCCAAACTTGGAGATATTTGCATCCTTGATTGGTACACGAATTTTCCAGCTTTATTAGGTCATTCTTGCTTCACAAAAAGATTGAAAAACCATATCTTGATATTTCCTACAATTTAAATTAATTAAATGAATTAAAATTGATTAAAAATCCAATTAATTAATAAAAAATAAGAAAATAAATCAATTTAAGCTTGATGGGTCGTGCATAGGCCATGGATAAAGTTTCAAGAATAAATTTGAGGCCCATTAGCAAAAACAAGGTGTTTTGAGCAAAGTTGACTTTTGCAAATTCACAAAAATTTCCCAACTTCTCCAATGCATATCTTGCTCAATTTTGATTATATGAACATGTTCTTGGAAATTTTCGAAAGGTATTGAAGTCCTATAAACAATGCCTTTGGTCCCATGTCATTTGGATTTACCAATCTCAAGTTATGGTCTTTGACTTAAAGTGCATTTTTGTTGACTTTTGAAATTGACCTATAATGTAGAAATTGATAACTTTTTATGAGAGCATTTATTGGACTTGGAATGTGAAGATGGATTGTAGGAAATGTCATCCCCTTCAAAATGAGCATTGGATGGGATTTTTATAATGAACCATGAAAAAGTTATGCCCTGGTCAAGATACAGTTGACTTTTCTACTGTCCAAAAATAGTAACTTTTTGCATCTTGATGATTTTTGAGCTATCCTTGTGGAATCATGATCAAGACTTGATCAAATGATGATTGTGGACTCAAAATAAGATGTTGACCAAAAATTATGACTTTTGACTGTAAAATGACCATTTTGCCCCTGCAGATGACTATTGATCAAATAAGACTTTTGACTGTGCAATTTGGCACTGTGAGTCTTGAGACTTGACATGTAGATGCTTGAGGATGTATGTAGGCCTATGAGACTTGGTTGAGCCATTGAAAACCTCAAATTACTTGAAGGAAACAAAACCCTAATTTTAACTGGCTTAGGAGGCATTTGGACTGTGCAATCCTTGAGCAAATCTTGAACCATTTGAAGATGATTCTTGACAAATATTGAAGAATATGGGAGGGAAAATTTTGGGGTACAACAGTTGCCCCTGTTCAATCTTCTTAGTCCTGAGGATGTAGATTGGCTTGCGTTCCTTTTGTGATCCGAAGGTGGAAGATGATTGAACACTAAAGTGCCTAGAAATTTGCACTCACATAGTATAGTATCAGCATTGTGATGTCGGGAATGGGCTTACAGATGCCATTTAGAGAGATGATGGATAGGAGGATGGGCTTATAGATGCCATCTGGAGATGTGACAGAATCTTGTCGGGGGATGGGCTTATAGATGCCATCTGGAAATGTTTGTTGAATAGTTGTGGAGATGGGCTTAAAGATACCATCCAAGAGTGACTGTTGAATTGTTTGAGTTGGTCGAGTAGATAGTTGTCCTGTCTGGCTTCAGGTATTAATCTACAATTCGTCGTCCACAGATACTTCCTGGCTAGATACAGGTATTAATCCGGAATTTAAGAAAGGGCGGTCGGGGAGATAGTTGTCCTGGCTGGTTTCCGGTATTAATCTCTGATCTGAGAAATAAAGATGACTTCCTGGCTTGCTACAGGTATTGATCTTCAATCTCTTCATGTAGATAACTTTCCTGGCTGGTTTCAGGTATAGATCTACAATCAATTGCTCACAGATATGCCCTGGCTAGATACAGGTATCGAATCTGGAACTTAAAAGAGGTTGGTCAAGATAGCTTTCCTGTCTGGTTTCAGGTATAGATCTCTTACCTGAGAATGAAAGATAATTTCCTGGCCTGTTACAGGTGTTGATCTTCAGTCTCTTCATGTAGATAACTTTCCTGTCTGGTTTCAGGTATAGATCTACAATTGGTCGCTCACAGATATGCCCTGGCTAGATACAGGTATCGAATCTGGACCTTCAAAAGGTTGGTCGAGATAGCTTTCCTGGCTGGATTCAGATATAGATCTCTGACCTGAGAAATAAAGATGACTTCCTGGCTTGCTACAGGTATTGATCTTCAATCTCTTCATGTAGATAACTTTCCTGGCTAGTTACAGGTATAGATCTACAATCAATCGCTCACAGATATGCCCTGGATAGATACAGGTATCGAATCTGGAACTTCAAAGAGGTTGGTCAAGATAGCTTTCCTGGCTGGATATAGGTGTAGATCTCTGACCTGAGAAATAAAGATGACTTCCTGGCCTGTTACAGGTATTGATCTTCAATCTCTTCATGTAGATAACTTTCCTGGCTAGCTTCAGGTATAGATCTACAATCAATCGCTCACAGATATGCCCTGGCTAGATACAGGTATCGAATCTGGAACTTCAAAAGGTTGGTCAAGATAGCTTTCCTGGCTGGATACAGGTGTAAATCTCTGACCTGAGAAATAAAGATGACTTCCTGGCTTGCTATAGGTATTGATCTTCAATCTCTTCACGTAGATAACTTTCCTGGCTGGTTTCAGGTATAGATCTACAATTAGTCGCTCACAGATATGCCCTGGCTAGATACAGGTATCGAATCTGGAACTTCAAAAGGTTGGTCAAGATAGCTTTCCTGTCTGGTTTCAGGTATAGATCTCTGACCTGAGAAATAAAGATGACTTCCTGGCCTGTTACAGGTATTGATCTTCAATCTCTTCATGTAGATAACTTTCCTGGCTGGCTTCAGGTATAGATCTACAATCAATCGCTCACAAATATGCCCTGGCTAGATACAGGTATCAAATTTGGAACTTCAAAAGGTTGATGATAATCATCTTTGGATTGACCTTTTCCTGAAAAGGCAAAACATTAGTTGTATGCAATGTCATGATGTATGAAATGCATGATGTCATGATGTTCTCAAAAAATGAGACTGTATGATTATGATGCGTATATGCATGTATCATGAAAATGTGATATTTATAAATGTATTTTTGTCTGGAAAATAAATCCTTGACAAATGCCGGGAAGTTTGTTAAGTCCTGGGTTGATGTTGAAGAGTAGAGTTCTTCGTTTTCGCCGGGGATGATGAACGAAGATGATTGAAAGAATAAACCGGTAGGAGAAGATGACTCCGTTGGGGAATAAACCTGGTGAAGAGATTACTCTGCGGGGAAATACTCTGTGGGGAAATACTCTGTGGGAAAAGGTACTTCGCTGAGATTTTAATGATAACTCCGCTGGGGATTCCGTTGATATGCTCTGTTGGAGATTTTTGATGAACTTCGCTGGGGGATAGAAAGAACTTCGCTGGGGACGATCTTTCAGTTACAATTTGCTGAGGATAACCCAGTTAGACTCTGGTGGGGAATAACCTTCTGAATATGGCTGGGTAGAGATGTATTCTGCAGGGGATAAGCTTCCCGAATCTACTGGGGAGGATGATTCAACTCTCTGGGGAAACTTTTGAGGAAATGACTCCACTGGGGTATCTTGTATTCCACCGGGGAACAATCTTATATTTCTGTCGAGGGATATTAAGACTGTCGAGGATGCTTTCTAGGGAACAATTGTATACTCTTCTAGGGAATATTAAGATCTTCTGGGGGTATCCGACTTTTTCAGGGCTGATGGTAGACCAACTCTGCTTGGGGGAGAGTATTGCTGACTTGCTGGGGATACTGTGCCTTTTTAGGGCTGATGGGAGGCCAACTCTGCTTGGGGAGAGTATGGCTAAATCTTGTCTTTCTTTACGGGGAGTGAAGGTATCTTGGTCATGTTCTTCAGTTGAACTTATCTTGGCACCTCGGTGGACAGAGCAACTAGATCGCTTAGACAATTCTTATTGCCCCTACTTCCGATGTCACCCGTAATTAGTCCTTTGTTTCGCATGCAAATATTTGTGATTAGAAATTAATGTCAAATGCATATATCAAAAATGAACATTGGACGTTCTGTGCAAAACAAAAAAGATAAAGAAAAAACAATTGGCAATTTTCTGAAAAATGGATTTGTATTGATTTTGAAATTTGCTTGTAAATAGGCGTTTTGTATACAGGAGGCTGACGTCCTAGTAAGAGAACGTCGCCGAACAAAATAGAGTTTATACAATTGTGAAAAGGAAAACAAAACAGCTATGTGAAAAATCCCACTGGGTTCCAACTCTGTTATCGCCTTTATGTCTTCAAGCGTCTCATCACTTTGCTGCTTAGTTGAAGGTGAAGCTGATTGATCGGTGTCGTCCGAGCCTGATGGTCGATACCGAAGTCTGGATGCTGGGTGATCCAATGAGACATAGTATTACGCTTATCCCTAACTTTTGCCTGGACCGCCCTTTCGGGTTTTCAGTCCACCGGGATACCCATTTTTGCCCAAGCCGCCTTTTCAGGTTTTCGACTTGCCAGGTGTACAGATTTTTTTATTATTTTCATCCCTTATTTTTGCCCGAACCCTTTTGGTTCGCCGGGAAGCCCTTATTTTTTCCTAGACCAGTCGACCTAGCGGGTCTTTAATCATGCGTAGTATCTTTTTACTATGTCTGCATTGGCGGGGTGAGGAAGGTCGTCACCATCCATGGTGGTTAGAATCATAGCTCCTCCTGAGAAGATGTTCTTAACCATAAATGGCCCTTCGTACGTAGGGGTCCATTTGCCCTTGGGATCACCTTGAGGTAGAATGATGCGCTTGATTACCAGGTCTCCGACTTGATACTCTTGCCGTCTGACTTTCTTGTTAAATACCTTGATCATCCGTTTTTGGTACGTCTGACCATGACAAATAGCAGTGAGTCTCTTTTTGTCGATTAGGTTTAGTTGATCAAGCCGAGTCTGGATCCAGTCGTCTTCGCTTAAACCTGCATCCTTCATTATCCAGAGAGAGGGTATCTGGACTTCAATAGGCAAGACTGCCTCCATGCTGTAGACCAAGGAAAAGGGGGTTTCCCCTGTTGACGTCCGTGCTGAGGTACGGTACCCATGAAGAGCAAACCGTAACATCTCGTGCCAATCTTTGTAGGTCACTGTCATCTTCTGCACAATCTTCTTAATGTTTTTATTTGCCGCTTCGACATCCCCATTCATCTTCGGCCGGTAGGGAGAAGAGTTGTGGTGTTGTATCTTGAATTGCTCGCAGAGCTCAGTGATCATCTTGTTGTTAAGATTGGTACCATTATCCGTAATGATCCTCTCTGGTACACCGTATCGACAGATCAGGTTATGCCGAATGAACCGTGCCACGACGTTCTTGGTTACGGTGGCAAAGGAAGCTGCTTCAACCCACTTCGTAAAATAATCAATTGCTACCAGGATGAAGCGATGCCCGTTGGATGCCGTAGGTCTGATCTCGCCGATCATATCGATGCCCCACATTGCAAAAGGCCAAGGCGCTGTCAAGACGTTCAAGGGAACTAGAGGAACGTGCACCTTATCAGCATAGATCTGGCATTTGTGACACGTCCGAGAATGCTGATAATAGTCAGCTTCCATTGTGGACCAGTAATATCCTGCCCGAAGGATTTTCTTTGCCATGGTATGTCCACTGGAGTGCGTTTCGAAGGTGCCTTCATGCAACTCTGCCATGATCTTTTCTGCTTCAGTCTTATCCACACAACGCATTAAGGTTGAGTCATGGTTTCGTTTATAGAGAATGTCATTGCTGAGGAAGAACTTTGCCGCGAATCTTCTTAGAAACTTTTTGTCATTAACAGATGCGCCCTCGGGGTATTCTTGATCTTCCAAGTACCTTTTCACTTCATGATACCAAGGTTTTTCTGTTACCTCTTCGGTCTCAAGATCACAGCAATGTGCAGGTTCATCCAATTTCCAAATAATGATCCGGGGAGCCTCGTTGTCCCATTTAACTTTGAACATACAAGACATCGTAGCCAGCGCGTCCGCCAACTGATTCTCCTCTCTTGGGAAGTGTTCAAAGGTTATCTCCTCGAAATGGGGAATCAACGTCAATATGTACTCCTTGTAAGGAATAAGATTTGGGTGTTTCGTATCCCACTCGCCTTTGATTTGACTGATCATAAGAGCAGAATCTCCGAAGACACTCAGAAACTTGATCCTTAGGTCAATTGCAGCTCGAAGACCCATAATGCATGCTTCATACTCCGCCATGTTGTTGGTGCAACTGAAACATAGTCGGGCTGTGAGTGGAGTATGAGAGTCCTTAGGAGATATGATTACAACGCCAATACCGTTACCCAAAGCGTTTGAGGCTTCGTCAAAGTGCATAGACCATCGGGATCCTTCCTCAGGTCCTTCATCCGGTCCAGGTACTTCACAATCAGTTACTACCATGATATTCTCGTCTGGAAATTCAAAGTTCATCGACTGGTAGTCATCCACTGCCTTGTGTGCAAAATGGTCTTCCAATACACTTCCCTTGATTGCTTTTTGCACCGTGTACTGGATGTCGTATTCAGTCAAGATCACCTGCCATCTTGCTATTCTTCCGGACAGAGCAGGCTTTTCGAAGATGTACTTGATTGGATCCATTTTTGAGATCAACAGAGTAGTGTGAGTCAACATATACTGTCTCAGCCGGCGAGCAGCCCATACCAAAGAGCAACAAGTTTTCTCGAGCAGTGAGTATCGGGTCTCACAGTCGGTAAACTTTTTGCTAAGGTAATAAATAGCATGCTCTTTTCGGCCAGACTCGTCATGCTGCCCCAGCACACACCCCATTGAGTTGTCAAGCACTGTCAAATATAAGATTAGAGGTCTCCCTTCAACCGGTGGCATAAGAATGGGTGGTTCTTGGAGATACTCTTTGATTCTTTCGAAAGCGGCCTGACATTCATCATTCCAACGTACTACTTGATCTTTCTTCAGTAGCTTGAAGATTGGTTCACAGGTAGCAATTAGGTGCGAGATGAATCGGGCAATGTAGTTCAGCCGTCCTAGAAAGCCTCTGACTTCCTTCTCTATCTTGGGAACTGGCATCTCTTGTATGGCTTTCACTTTGGCAGGGTCCACTTGAATACCTTTGTCGCTCACGACGAAGCCCAGTAGTTTTCCAGATGTCACCCCGAAGGTGCACTTGTTCAGGTTCAACCTCAGCTTGTACAACTTCAACCGGTCAAACAACTTTTGTAGATGGTCTAAGTGTTCTTCCTCAGTTTGGGACCTTGCAATCATGTCGTCAACATATACCTCAATTTCATGATGGATCATGTCATGAAACAAAGCAACCATGGCACGTTGGTAGGTTGCCCCAACATTTTTCAACCCAAAAGGCATGACCTTGTAGCAAAAGGTGCCCCACTGAGTAACAAAGGTGGTCTTCTCCATGTCTTCAGGAGCCATCTTGATCTGATTATAACCAGAGAACCCGTCCATGAAGGAGAATACCTTGTGCTGAGCAGTGTTGTCAACCAGAACGTCAATGTGAGGCAGAGGGAAGTCATCCTTAGGGCTTGCCCTGTTCAAATCCCTGTAGTCAACACACATTCTGAACTTGCCATCTTTCTTCGGTACCGGAACCACATTGGCAACCCAATGAGGGTAAGAAGTCACTGCTATAAAATCGGCGTCGAACTATTTCATAACCTCAGCTTTGATTTTCTCGGACATCTCTGGACGCATACGGCGGACCTTCTGCTTTACCAGAGGGCAATCTTCCTTAGTAGGCAAGTGATGAACCACGATGTCGGTATCCAACCCAGGCATATCTTCGTAAGACCAGGCAAAGATTTCCACGTAGTTATGCAGCATCTGAATCAACCGTTGTTTCACACTAGATTCCAGATTGGCACCAATCTTGACTTCCTTTCTGTCCGTCTCAGTACCCAGATTTACCGCTTCCACTAGCTCTTCATGTGGCTGAATGGCCCTCTCTTCCCGGAGTAACAGTCTTGCAAGCTCACCAGGCACTTCGCAATCATCTTCACCTTCGTCTTCGGCTAAGTTGATCGGATTTTCGAAGTCATAACTGGCAGTAGCAGAGTCGTTACCAGTGAGATCCAGAGTGGATTGGGACCTGTATATGTGAGTGTGTGTAAATATAGCTGTTTTGTAATATATAATAAAGAAAGACAAGGAGCACAAGATTTGAAATGCAAAAAACTTCCAATGCTTTTATTAATGATATATGAAAATGACACACAAAAAGCCCTCAAAATGAAGCCACGGTGCCCCGGGTAAGACACCGGGCCATAAAGTTTAATAATATTGTTTGTTACAAATTCAAAACAAAGGAGTCCATTACTGAGTGACAAAAGTAATAGGTATGAAGTCTTTCGCAGTCCAGTTGTTAGGTCCACCGTTGGTTGTGGGGTAGATCCAGCTGTCGAATTCAGATTCCTCCATGTCATCTTCAATAGCATTTACTCCCGAGTCGGTGATGAATACAGGAGGTCTGCCAATCCTTGCTTTACGAACAACCCTCTGAGCTTCTGAAGTGAAACCCAAACCAAACTTGTCAGTCTTTGGAGTGAAATCAGGAAGTCGGCCCCAGTTTGCGCACTCACCCTTCTCAACAACAGCCCCGACATCCTTTAAGGACGCCATCTTCAAAGGAGAACCTTCAATCACAGTCTCGGCTGACGCCAACGTCTGAGGAACCTCCTCAAAGTGTTGGAATGGAGTCTCAATGAATTCCCCATTCATCTCTATATACCGGAACAAGTTGAGGTGGCTGACCATATACTCTTCCTCCCCCTGTACTGTCACAATCTTCCCTCTGACCGGGTATTTAAGCTTCTGATGTAATGTGGAGGTCACAGCCCCAGCTCTATGGATCCATGGACGACCCAGCAAACAAGAATAGGATGGTCGGATGTCTATCACTTAGAACGTTTAATCAAAGACCTGAGAGCCAACCCTGATTGGAATATCAACCTCACCATGTACCATCCTCTTGGACTCGTCAAAGGCCCAGACAAAAATGTTACTTGGCTTGAGTTCTAAACCCTCACAATCCAGCCTGTCTAGAGCTTTCTTGGGTAAGACGTTCAACGAAGAACCAGTGTCAACCAACACATGCGCAAAAGTAGTGCCCATTCATTCAATGGAGACATGCAGAGCATCGTTATGGTTCTTCCCTTTAGTAGTCAGATCAGTGTCAGAGAAACCCAGACCATTATCAGCAGTTAAGTTGGCCACACAATCGGTAAATTGGTCAGCTGACGTTTCTTGTGGCACGTGGGCCGTCTTCAGGAAGGAAATCAGAGCCTTGGCATGGGCCTCTGAACACAATAACAGTGATAGCATAGAAATTTTAGATGGGGTGTGCCCCAACTGCTCCACTACATTAAAATCACTCTTCTTGATAATCTTAAGAATCTCTTCCATCTCTTGCTTGGAAGCTTCAACGGTGGTTGTCTTTGGTGCCTCCGTCTGGGCAGGCAAATCAGTAGCGATCCCTTTGCCCCGAGCGTCAGATGACTCGGCAGCAGGGGTAGAACTAAGAACTTGATCAAGAAGGGAAGTAGGCACACTTACAGGTGTGATGACAATAGGTCTCTGGATAGCTGGAGGTGCAATATCTGGTGAGAAGAGCCTACCACTACGAGTGACTTTGGCAGGCCCGGTGATGTTGCTGACGTCGGTACTAGTATCAAACTCTTGTTTAACTCCAAGCACATAAACATCTTCCCCATAGTGCCACAGGACAGCTTTGTCAGATGTATAGTGGATGGGCCCCAGAACAGTGATGATTATAGGTGAAATCTTCTGAGCAGGCATGATTTTGGCAGGCTTCTTTGAGGGAGCCGCGGGAGAATTATTGAAAATAGTAACAATGGACACTTCTTCAGTTGGAGTAGCAGGAACAACAATCTTCTCGAACAAGATCTCTTTATTATCCATCAGGCTCTGGATACCTGATTTCAAAGATGGACAAACAGCAGGTGAAACGGAACACAGATGGTAACCTTTACTACATCCCGGAAATAAACCGGCTAGCAACAGGTTCCTTTTGATAGTCAATAGCGGAGTAACAATATCATCCACAGAGGCTACATACAGGTCTTCCTCTACAACATTCACTCCATGCTTGGGCATGGGAGCAGTCACGACATTGGGCCTTTCGGGCGCCTCGAACTCTATTTATTTAGAATCGATAAGGTCCTGAACCTTATTCTTCAGAGCCCAACAATCATCTGTGTTATGCCCCGGGCTGTCAGAGTGATAAGCGCAGCGAGCGTTGGGATTATACTTTGGAGAGGTCATGTTCACAATCTTCGGAGCTTCTTTCAGAGTCACCAGATTGGTTGTCAGTAGCTGCGGTAATATCTGGGACAAGGTCATGCCGAGTCGAGTGAACTGCCTTTTAGGTCTCTCACCCCTTGGTTGGTTGTATTGCTGAGGAGCAGTAGCAGGCTTTGAAATTACCACCGCGTTGACAGCTTGGCGGCATTCTGGTTTATTCTGTCTCCTTGAACCATAAACAACACTAGATTCCTTCTTGAAGGGCTTCTTCTCAGTACTCGAGGAGCTACCTTTCTGTATCTTTCCAGACTTGATTCCATCTTCTATTCTCTCACCAGTCAGAATGAGGTCTGTAAACCCGACAGAAGAATTACCAATCAGATGGTTGAAGAACGGACCAGACAGGGTCCCCAAGAACATAACCACGAGTTCACGGTCAGTCAAAGGTGGCTGCACCCTTCCAGCCAAGTCTCTCCACTTTTGCGCATACTCTTTAAATCCTTCACCCGTCCTTAGAGACATACCCTGGAGTTGGGTACGAGTAGGAGCGAGGTCGGAATTATACTGATACTGCTTATAAAACAAAGTAGCCAAATCCTCCCAGTTACGAATACTGGCTCTATCCAACTGATAGAACCATTCGAGTTGAGTCCCTGAAAGACTATCCTGGAAGAAATGGATCCATAAATTCTTGTCAGCTGTATACGGTTGGATCTTCCTTACATACGATCGGAGGTGCAGCTTAGGACAGGAAACTTCGTCGTACTTTGCAAAAGCAGGTGCCTTGAACTTATGTGGGATCACCACCCCAGAAGATAAACCTAGGTCTCCAAAGTCCAACCCGGGCACATGTTGAATCTCCATAGCACTTAAGCGGTCCTCTAGCTATTTGTACCTGTCCTCAGCAGGAGGGTACTGTTCATCATTATAATCCGTCTCATTGTCGAAGACCACGGGACTAGGAACCCCTCTCTCTTGTGGACTGTCTTTCCCTACAGATGGGGTAGTCGGCTCAACCTCATTCTGCAGTGCATTCCCATATTTGCGTCCAGTATTGAACAAGACAGTCCTCTTCTTCTTCTTCTTCATAAGCAGGGTCTTCAACTCCTGTTGACCTTGGGCTAGGCTCATAACCACCTCTTGGAACTGGGCATTCTGGGCCTGGAGGGCCTTGATCGCTTATTCAGTAGTAGGTTCAGAAGACATGATGACTGCTGAAATAAACAACGAAGAAGATAAGTGACCTGTAAAAAAGTGTACCTGTGATGCATATGATGCATGGTATGCTATTTATGCAATGCATTCAAGGGTTCGAAAATTCAAATTCGTTGCAGACAAAAAGGAACACACGTTATATTAAGAAGTGAATTGTTTAGTACATTAGTGCCTCATGGGCGAAATATTACAAAATACTTAATGCCAAAAGATACTGCACATCCTCTTTGGAGCAATGTAAGTGTTGAGGGTCTTTTCCTCATGAAGTAGGCGGGTGAGCTCCAAGACCTTCTTCTCACTGGCATGTAAACTGGTTTCGAGAGAATTTCGCTCTTCCTTTAGTTGGATCCAGCTCTTTTGCATTTCCTCCCAAGATGTTGGCATGTCAGGATGTTGGATGGTGTAAGGAACCTCTCCTTCCATAACTGGCTCTTTGATCAAGGGGAGAATGTGAGGATACGACATCATAAGCTTCTGGGAGCGGGTTCGTACCCACTTGAGGTAAGGCTCAAGAGGGATAGAATTCTTGTGCCCTAGTGTCTTACTATCCACCTTGTTAGGCATCCTCCAAGCTCTGATGAACCTTTGACGAAGTCCTTGCGCATCGTTGTCGAAGTCAAAAACTATGTCAGGAATCAGCATATCATGAGGGCCATCCCTCCGAGCATATCCAAATTGGCTCAAAGCCAGACAGGGATTGTAAGTAATGCCTCCTCTAATTCCAAGTAAAGGAACATTAGGAAATTCTCCGCAACGGTCAATGATAGTGACATTTTCTCTGGACCGAGAACACCAATGTATATCAGACTGTGTAAGAGTCATTAGCCGTTGTGACCACCTTAAACCCCGCTCGTTCTTCAAAACTGATTGTGGAAGGTACGAAATAAACCACCTTGCCAGGAGAGGAGTGCAGCACATGAGAACGCCTCTTTTTCTCATTGTTCGAGTGTAAAATGAGTGAAGGATGTCCCCAAGCAAAGTAGGTATAGGATTCCTGGACATAAAAATCTTGACAGCATTTATATCTATAAGTTGATCCGGATTTGGGAACAAGACCAACCCATAGACAAGGAGTGCCACCACTTCTTCAAAGGCTTGTAGGTCGAGAGAATTCCAACATTCTTGTGCCTTCTCAAACAAGAACTTTGCCAAGAATCCTTTGATACCGCTTCTAACTTCCCAATGTCCCTTGATGTCAGATGGTTGCAGACGTAATGCTTGAGCAACCTCTTCAAGTTTTGGTTCCTTTTCCGTACCGTTGTAGGGTAGTTGACTAAGGATAGGAATTTTCAGAAGCTGAGAAAACTCTTCCAAAGTAGGCACTAATTGATAATCAGGGAAAGTAAAACAGTGGTGCAGGGGGTCAAAGAACTGGAAGAGAACTTTTATCATATCTTCTTCAATGTTGGTGTTGACCAAGCTGAGTAGTCTACCATGTCTTTCACTGAAGGAAGAGTTCTCGGGAATCCTGGATGTAAGTTCCTTGAGCTGAGGAGGGATCCTTACAAGGTTGACCTGAATTGTTTTCCTGCGAAGAGACTCCATGTCCTACAAAACAAGAACAAAGATGAAGATTCAAACCCTTGAAGTGGTTAGTAGATGCATATGATGCGTTATGATGTTATGATGTTATGATAAAGACACACCACAAGTATTCACAAAAGGAAAACATGGTAAAGGCACACAAGTCACACCAGACAACCCTTAGAGTTTAGGCTAGCATGAAGTTTAGGTACTACCCTCTTGAAGTTAGTTGGCTCAAAACCTGTCCTATGAATAGTAACCGGGTTCTAAGGAGCTCAATATCATTGGATTTTTTTCTATGTTCATTGTTTTGATTTAGCCACTTAACTGGCGACCAAAATATTCCAAGAAAACAACCCTCAATGAGTGTAGTATCGAGTATCTACCAACTTCGGACTGCACCAAAGTCGGTCATCTCACTACCCCTAAAGAGGCCAGGATTGTCAAGTAAGGTTCCTAAGGTCAGTTGATGCTTCACGACACCACGCGGTGGCCCCGTACTCTCCTTGAATTGACTCAAGGGTTACCGGTACTCACCAAAGTGCCACATCAACGTAGCAACTGCTTCAACCATGTCGGTATACCCCGCACAGTTCCCTCACAGTTTGTTGCTACTTCTAAAGGGTATCCCCCAGATCCGGGTTAGGATCTATAGAACTCCGATGCAAGCCCACAATATTAAAGCAAACAAAGCATACAATTGAAAACAAGAGTGGTCTAATCCTAAGGTACACCTCACTTATAACATCCCCAGCAGAGTCGCCAGTTCTGTGATCGGTGGAAATATAACTGACTGTTTTTTAATGCTGGTTCGCGAAATGTCGCGGTAAGCAAGAGTCGCCACCGTCTTTTATTTTCTCCAACAAGGAAAGGACAAAAGCACAGCAAAATTCCTTTTCGAGATGTTTCTCGGTTCAGGAGGTAGATTATAGAAAGGGAAGGTGTTAGCACCCTTTCTATCTGTGGTTAGCCACGGGCTCTTAGGTACTTGCTCACTATGTTTTCAAAATTGTTTGCTTTTCTTGTGTTTGTGGGTTTTGAAAAAGTTTGTTTTGAAAACTTCTAGGTAACTCTTGTATCAGTCCTCAAGAGTTTATGAAGTATTTGTTTGAAAACTTTTGTTTGAAAGTGTAGGTGCGAAAAGTTGTTTTTGTTTTTTGAAAGAGCAAGTACCCAGGAGAAATCTACCTACTCAAAAGAAATTAAGCTGTGTAAATGTCCCTGAGACAGTACTATCCCACTATTGAGAAGTAGGTAGCACCGTCGTTGGATTTATTCAGGTCAATTCGATTATAGGGACATGTGTGGTCACCAAAGTAATAGTAGGACGCCTTAGCGGTAACCCTAATGTCCTAGATCCTTTTTATCTGAGGCAACCGTTTCGAGGCAACTGGATCTTTAGACAGGAGGGCGACCTCTAAAACACCCTATACTCAATGACCACGTCGAGGCAACCAATTGAGGCGTACCCTAGGAGTGGCATGTGCGAGTGTGTCAGGTTTC
Source organism: Vicia faba (assembly GCA_948472305.1). Lineage (NCBI taxonomy): Eukaryota > Viridiplantae > Streptophyta > Magnoliopsida > Fabales > Fabaceae > Vicia > Vicia faba. Next base: position 343,797,282 of record OX451737.1, on the reverse strand, counting down.
AGTTTAGATTATCTTTGCACATGTTATTGTGAGCTACGAGTTGATTTTATTTTTCAGGCAAGTCTTGTCATGCATATATTTGACAGTTAATAATTGTGCGGAAAGTAAATTGCGGAAAGTAAATCTACGCTATTACAAGGCGTCGGGTGTTTACATCGCCAAAAACATAACCCTTGAAAAGATAAATGCGAGAAAATAAAGAAAGCGATAAAAGGTCCTAATTACGCTATTACATCCTCGGAGCAATTACATAAATATGAATCAAATTTATTATGCACGAAAAGAAATTGAATCGGGAAAAGTCTTTAGGGTTTTGACCCTTTTTGAGAAAGAATGAGTTTTTGGTCCTTTTTGCATTTAATTAAACCTAATTCTAATTAATTAAATAAAAGAAATGTTTTTTTAAGTTTTTTATGTTTTAATGAAAAAAAGAAAAGGAAGACATGGTTAAAAGTTGTCAAAACCTAATTCTACATGGATTTTATTTATTGTGAAAATAATTACAATTAACCTAATTAAAACAACTAAATTAATTAATTACATTTATTTACAAAAATAATAAATTAAAGGTGGAATTAATAATAACAATAATTATATTTTTTAGGTTTTCTGAATTTATTATGAAAATAGTTAATTTATGAGGTAATTAAATAATAATAATTATAATTATAATTAATAAAATAATTAAATAGAAATTATAAAATAAAAGAAAAAAGGAATGAGTGAACCAGGGGGGTGAGGGGCCAAATTCTGGAGGTTTGTTAGCAATCTTCAAGCCCATTAAGCTGCCAGTTCGTTTGACCTTTTTGATTTGTCTACGCGTGGGTTGACCAGGAGCACCATGGTCATCATCTCATGGCCATTAGATATGGGTTTGTGGCCACTTGGCGCGTTGTTGTGTGGAGTACATGGTAGAACGCTTTTGGAAGCCTGCATGTAATCATGTTAAGAAAAATAATATAGAAGTTTTGGGGTGGACCTGGGATTCGAACCTAGGTCCCAATGATCACAGGCCAACGCATCAACCACCAAGCCATCTACACGCGTTTGTAATTATAATGGACAATGAATATAATATATAAAAACAACAATTATGCTGGAAAACAAATAAAAACACGCGCTATTTTAAACCACCCAACCATACGCTTACACCTCATCATCGTCCTCCTTTGTACCTGTAAAAAAACAAATAGATAGCGGGGGTTTTTAACCCCCACAACCTGAAATAAGGAAAAATAGCGAATAGAGTTGTGCTCTATATAAATATTTCGCGAGGGTGCCAACATGTTCGTCTGGTCTCAACAAATTCAACCATGGGTCTTATGAGGCCTAATTTTTCCTGTACTGTAAATCCCCAATTTTAGAGTTCAAGAACCCTAGAATTCATCAATGGAGTTTTATGATTCTGTGCCTTTTAATCCAGTTAAACTATACCATCAGCTTCATATGAGTTCAAGCAATACAAAACAAACACAAAATCATGTTAATGATGCATGAAATAAGCAATTCGATTCTGGAAAAAAATGCAAACCGTTAAACTGTTCTTGATGATTCTTGTAGCTTTAAGGCTTGGTTTTGATTGCAATACATTTCTGGGAACCCCTGCAATAGATTAGAATCAATACAAGCCTTTGAATCACGTTAGAATATGGAAATCAGTTTTCAAATTTCTTGAGTTTTTTTCAAAGTGGTTATGGCTTTCTTGCAGCAATTTCACGTATGTGGCATTAGGGTTGGCTTGTGTACTTATAGTAGAATAGAATTAGGTCACAATCTTGCAAAGAAATCCATGGAATTGATGTTTCAATATTTGATTGGAAATCACATCTTTTTGAATCTTTTTGATTGAAGAAAGTTGCCAAACTTGGAGATATTTGCATCCTTGATTGGTACACGAATTTTCCAGCTTTATTAGGTCATTCTTGCTTCACAAAAAGATTGAAAAACCATATCTTGATATTTCCTACAATTTAAATTAATTAAATGAATTAAAATTGATTAAAAATCCAGTTAATTAATAAAAATAAGAAAATAAATCAATTTAAGCTTGATGGGTCGTGCATAGGCCATGGATAAAGTTTCAAGAAGAAATTTGAGGCCCATTAGCAAAAACAAGGTGTTTTGAGCAAAGTTGACTTTTGCAAATTCACAAAAATTTCCCAACTTCTCCAATGCATATCTTGCTCAATTTTGATCATATGAACATGTTCTTGGACATTTTGGGAAGGTATTGAAGTCCTCTAAACAATGCCTTTTGTCCCATGTCATTTGGATTTACCAATCTCAAGTTATGGTCTTTGACTTAAAGTGCATTTTTGTTGACTTTTGAAATTGACCTATAATGTAGAAATTGATAAGTTTTTATGAGAGAATTTCTTGGACTTGGAATGTGAAGATGGATTGTAGTAAATGTCATCCCCTTCAAAATGAGCATTGGATGTGATTTTTCTGATGAACCATGGAAAAGTTATGCCCTGGTCAAGATACAGTTGACTTTTCTACTGTCCAAAAATAGTAACTTTTTGCATCTTGATGATTTTTGAGCTATCCTTGTGGAATCATGATCAAGACTTGATCAAATGATGATTGTGGACTCAAAATAAGATGTTGACCAAAAATTCTGACTTTTGACTGTAAAATGACCATTTTGCCCCTGCAGTTGACTGTTGATCAAATAAGACTTTTGTTTGTGCAATTTGGCACTGTGAGTCTTGAGACTTGACATGTGGATGCTTGAGGATGTATGTATGCATATGAGACTTGATTGAGCCATTGAAAACCTCAAATTCCTTGAAGGAAACAAAACCCTAATTTTAACTAGCTTAGGAGGCATTTGGACTGTGCAATTCTTGAGCAAATCTTGAACCATTTGAAGATGATTCTTGACAAATATTGAAGAATATGGGAGGGAAAATTTTGGGGTACAACACTAGTAAATCAGAAAACTCCTCCAAAGTAGGGACCAGTTGATAATCCGGGAAGGTAAAACAATGATGCAGCGGGTCAAAGAACTGGAACAACACGCTCATCATTTGCTCATCCAACTTTGAAGTGACCAGGGTAAGGAGATGACCGTGTCTTCTAACAAAGGAAGAAGTATCAGGAACTTTTGAAACTAACTCTCTGAGCTGAGCAGGGATTTGCACGAAGTTGACTCAAATGGTATTTCTGCGCATAGATGCCATGATATGCAAAACAGAACAAAGATGAATCCCCCCCCCCCCCCCCGGTCTTTGAAATGGTTAGTCTAATGAAATATGCATGCGATGTCATGATGCATGATGTCATGATAAAAACACACCACATGTATCACAGATAGCAAACATGGTAAAGGCAAACAAGTCACACAATAACCCTTGAGTTTAGTCTTGCATGTAGTCTAGGTACTACCCTCTTGCAGTTTAGTTGGATCAACCTGTCCTAATAATAGTAATCGGGTTCTAGAGGTTATCAATATCACTGACCATCCTCCATCGGTCATAGTTTCAGCTCACACAATCTTTTCTTGCAGCCGGAACCATCTCGAGAGTATGGTCTCAATGAGTGTAGCATCTTGCTACTTCCTATGGCCAAGTTGGTAAATTATAGGTTCTAAGGTCAGTTGATGCTTAATGACCCATATAGCAGCCCCATATTCTCCTTGTTGCTCCACAAGGGATATCACTACCAACTAATGTGCCACATCAACATATCTACTGCTTCAACCGTATCGGTCTACACCGTACAGTTCCGTCACAGTCTATTGCTACTTACCTAAAAGGTATCCCCTAGATCCGGGTTAGGATATATAGTAACTCCGATACAAAGCCCACAAAAATAAAGAAATCAAATCAAACAATAGAAAACAATATGATGAACTAATCCTAAGGTACACCCCACTTATTATATCCCCAGCAGAGTCGCCAGTTCTGTGATACGGTGGCAGAACCGACTGTTTTTTGGAATGCTGGTTTGCGTTTTGCGTTTGTGTTCGCAAAATGTCGCGGTAAGCAAGAGTCGCCACATACTTTTATTTTATCCAACCAGGAAAGGAAAAAAAGCACAGAAAAATTCCTTTTTCGAGATATTTTTGAGTACAGGGGGTAGATTATAGAAAGGGAAGGTATTAGCACCCTTTCTATCCGTAGTTATCTACGGGCTCTTAGGTACTTGCTCATCATTTTCAAAATTGCTTCTTTGTGTTTGTGTGATTTGAAAATCTTTTGTTTTGACTTTGATTTAACTCTTGCTTCTGTCTTCAAGAGTGTAATGAAGTGTTTTTGAAAACTTTGTTTGAAAAGGAGTGTAAGTGTGAAAAAGTTTGTTTTGGATTGAGCAAGTACTTAAGAGCTAATCTACCTACTCGAAAAAAGAATCGTTTTATGCTTGTTTCCTTTAGACAATGCTATCCCACTATTAGTGAGTAGGTAGGATCGTCGTTGGAGTTTTAAGGGTCAATTCAAAAGGGACGTACGATCACTAAAGCAATGTTAGGACGTCTTAGTAATAACCCTAATGTCTTAGATTAATTATCCGAGGCAACAATATCCGAGGCAACCTTTCCGAGGAAACTTTGATCTTTGGACAAAAGGACGACCACTAAAGCGTCCTATACTCAATGACCGTTTACCGAAGGCAACCAAGTGGGAGTGTACCCTAGGAGTGCGCATGTGCGAGTGATTCAATTTCAGACTATTATCTTTTCACATTTATCTTTGCACATTTTAGGGTTATCTAACCATTTTAAAGTTTTCACATACATTCTTGTCATGCATCCTAATACCATACATCTAACAGTTAATATTTAGCATAATTTAAAGTGCGGAAATAAAACTAAGCTATTACAAGGCTTCGGGTATTTACATAGCCAAAAACAAACCCTTAAAAAATAAAGATATAAATGAAAAGTAAAAGTCCTAATTAACTATTACAACTTGTGAGCAGTTACATTAATAGGATAAAAGTAAATAATAAAACGCGCACGAATGAAATTAAATCGGGAGAGAACTAGGGTTTTGGCCCTTTCTAACCTAATCAAAAGAAAAATTGTTTTTTTTTTGTTTTTAATTATTTTAAGAAAAAGAAAATATTATTAAGTTAGAAATAAAACCCTAATTATTCTAATTAATTTTAACTTATTTGAAAAAATAAATTAAAGTTTACGTAAAATTAAAATCTAATTAAATTAATTAATTTATTGATACAAAATAAACCTAAGTCTAATTGGGTGGAAAATATTTTTATGATTTTTTGATTGGTTAAAAAAGAAATTATTTTAGTATTGAAAAAGTATAATAAAAAAAAGAGTAAAAGAAATAACCCAAAGGCCCACTGCCAGCGGCTCTGATCAGAAGATGATGATCCAGAGGATGAAGGTCCATAAGATGATGGTCTAGAGGACGGTGGTCCAGAAGATGATGGTCCAGAGGATGGAGGTACTGGGCCTACTCCTGAATAGTGGATCCAATAGATTGTGACTGTCAGAAGATGAGATGCGCTGGATTTGGCTGAGACTGATGGATCCAGAGGATAATGTCCAAGGGACGCTCGATCTGGTCAACTTGGTAAAATCAAAAGATAATCTCCAGTAGATGTAAACGCTGGATCTGCTGAAAATAAAGGGGAAGGGTGCCAGAGGGTCACGCCTGGGATCAAACCCAGAATCATGAATTTCTGACTTCCTCCTTCTGAATTACTGCATTGGGTGTTAGTTTAATAATACAACAGAACAAATAAACATATCAGAACTATGGGTTTCTGTCCAGAACAAACGCGCCAAAATTTAAACCGGCCAATAAAGTGGTGACACACTATCATCTTCTTCCCGGGATCTATCGTTTAAAACTCATAACCTTTACCTACGGACATGGCGCTGTATCTGTAACGCTGTACATCTCAGAAATCACATACAAGCAATGTAAATAAAACTCAAGACCATGAATCATCTGGGTTTGATCTGCTGATCACAACGGTCTCTTCCATTTAGGCCAATTTCACCTACACGAGAAAACCCTAAAACAAACCAAGAAAACCCTAAAATGTCACCTGCTGATTACAGATAGTTTACAAATGTCTTAAGGATCAAGAATATATGATTGTTTCATGCTATAAATGCCAAATGTATGCAATTCGAATTCAAGAAAAGTTAGATATCGTGAATGCCTTACAGCGAGTTTCAGGGCCTGGAAATGCTTGTTCTTGATTGGTTTCGCTTGCCTACACTCCCAAGAAGCGATTGGAATGGTCAGGAGGCTTTGAAATTGCTTCAAAGTATGAATTTGATTCAACACTTTCTCATGTTTTTTCAAGTTTGGTTCTGATTGTCGCGCCTCTGTCTCCATCCTTGTTTTAGGTTTGCCTACCTTCTATATGTACTGAGGAATGAAGTAGGGTTGAAAGAATGTACTCAATCTTCTTCCATCATTGCATTTGATTTTGATTTGAGACACTTGAATATCTTTCCAAAAATAATCCAAATCCAATCTTTTTGTGAACTCCATGCCTTTACACGAATTTGATCTCATGCTAGCTGGAATTTAAGACCTGAAACATGTAAAAAATCTTGAGTTTTCAATATTTTGGATTTTCTATGATTTGTTTTGATTTAAATTGATTAAATTCAAATAAAAATCAAAATAGATAGTTAAAAACAAGATAATGATAAGTGGCAAAGGCTATGGCTCGTGGACCATGTTGCCAACTCAAAATCAATGCAAAAAGTTAGGCCCATTAAGCAAAATTTTCAATTTGAGGCATAGTTGACTTTTGGCAATTTTGCAAAAAGGGTCAACTTCACCAATGCATAACTTCCTCAATTTTGACTCTTTGAAGGTGTTCTTGGACTTTTTCGAAAGCTTGAGATGTCCTCTAAGCAACCATTTTGGTACCATCTCAATTTGGTATTCCATGCTCATGTATGAAGCTTTGACAAAAAAGGTGTTTTTGTTGACTTTTCAAAACGACCTATAATGTCCAAATTCATAACTTCTTGTGAGTGCATATTTTGAACTTGGGAGCTGAAAATGGATTATGTATAATGGCATCCTCTTCAAAATTAGCTTTGGATGGATCATTTCTCATAAAGTATGAGAAAGTTATGCTTGGTCAAAGTTGAGTTGACTTTTCCTACAAAACCCTAATTTAGCAACTTTTGATTCTTGATGAATTATGAGCAATCCTTGATGAATCATGATCAAACCTTGATAAAATGATGAAATATACTTAAAAATGAGGATGTTGACCAAAAATCTTGTAGTTTGACTGTATGTGGGCCACAATTGACTTTTGCCCTAGCACAATCGATTTTCAGGCCTTTGAGCAATTGACTGAGCAAACTTTCTCTGCAAGGCTTGAAACTTGACATGGATGATCTTGCGAACATATTAGGAAAATGATGAGAATATGGGATCCCTTGGAATCAAGTATCTTGATGCAACATGAAACCCTAATTTGAGGTAGATTGCCTTAGGAGGGAGCTTGTCTGGTCAACCCTTGGACTTTCTTGAGCAACTTGAGGATCTTTCTTGAAATGTTTTGAAAAATATGGGAGGCTAAATTTTGGGGTACAACATTATGCATGAGATATGTCTTAGAAAAAACAATAAAAAAATACATGATCATAGTCCCTCGATGACGCTTCGAATGTTTCCTTACGAACGATCTTAGTCCCTCAAGAGAAATGCTAAGATATCTCACAATATTGCTATCATGGCTATAAGATGACCCAAATCCGTCCCTTTACATCCAAAGATATAGCTTCTTACTAATCAATGGTAAGATAACAATGTCAAAGGAAGAGAGAAATGAACGAAAGACTTTTGAGTAGGTAGAAACGTTCTTAGTTGCTTGCTCACAATCCATATTCAAAAACAAAGATCTTTTCAAATACACCAAACACTTTCAAAACGTGAAATATTTTCAAAAGTAAAACACTTTGTATACATTCTTATAGAGACGATAATCATTACAAAGTTTTCCTAAACGAAGGCGCTTTTCAAAAATACTTTTAAAATCCATCACAAAGCACACTTTCAAACAAAAGCAATGATCTAGCAAGCAACTAAGAGCCCATATATAACTATGGATGAAAAGGGTGCTAACACCTTCCCTTTTCAGAATCTACCCCCCGAACTCAAGAAACTAATCTCCATGGTTTTTCCTGTTCTTTTCACCCTATCCTTTATTGGATAAAAGAAAAGTCTGTGATGACTCTTGCTATCTGCACAATTGCAATAAAACACAAAACACCCAAGTCAGTTCTCCCACCGTAAAACAGAATTGGTGACTCTGCTGGGGAAAAGACTAAAAGTGGGGTTACCTTTAGGCTAGATCACCTTTACTTGCTTTTCTTTGTTTAACTTGTTTGCTTTACATTTTGGTTTCTTGTTTGGGTTTGTTTTGATCCTCTACCCGAATCTGGGACACCTTTTAGGTAAGTAACAATAAGTTATGGAAACTGTGCGACGTATACCGACGTGGTTTAAGAAATAGCTACATTAGTGTGACACATTTGTTGGTATCGGTAGCCCTTGAGTAGTCAAGGATAATAAGGGGCCGCTGTGTGGTGTCATAAAGCACTAACTGACTTTAGAACCTTTACTTGAACAACTTGGCCTTTAGAAAGTAGTGAGGTAGCCGACTTTGGTGCAGTTCGAAGTTGGTTGATACTCGATACTACGCTCATTGAGATCATACTCCCGGGATATTTCGATCGCCATTAAAGAGGCTTACACTGAAACAATGCTCGATGAAGAAAGATCAGTGATATTGAGATCCCCTAGAACCCGGTTACTATTACTAGGACAGATTGAGCCAACTAAATTTCAAGAGGGTACTTACCTATAAAACTCCATGCAAGCCTAAACCTAAGGACTTGTTTTCTTTGTGTGTATATGCTTACTTGTACCTAGCATCATAACATCATACCATTACATTTTGCACTAACCATTTCAAGGACTTTTTGGGATTTATCTTTGTTCTGTTTTGTAGGACACAGCTTCCACCCGTAGGAATACTATCCAAGTCAATCTGGTAAGAATTCCTTCTCAACTCAAAGAGTTAGCATCGAGGGTTCCCGATATTTCTTCATTCACTGAAAGACATGGTCGACTCCTCAACTTGGTTACCTTAAGAATTGACGAAGACATGATGAAGGTTCTTTTCCAGTTCTTCGACTCTTTGCACCATTGCTTTACCTTTCCTAATTACCAGCTTGTACCTACTATGGAAGAATTATCTCAACTCATGAGGATTCCTATTCTTAATAAATTACCTTTCAATGATATTGAAAGAGACCGGAGCCCTGAAGAGATTGCTAGAGCTTTACACTTGCAACAATCCGATGTCACGACTAATTGGGAAACAAGAAGTGGTGTTAAAGGGTTCCTAGCCAAGTTCCAGTTGGAGAAAGCTCAAGATTGTTGGAACACTCTGGATTTACAAGATTTTGAAGAAATCTTGTCCCTTCTCATCTATGGGATGATACTATTTCCAAATCCGACCAACTTATAGATGTAAATGCTATCAAAATCTTCATATCTCGCAATCCGGTGCCTACTTTGTTGGTAGATATCCTGCATTCTCTCCACTCTCACACCATGAAGAGAAGAGGGGCCCTCATGTGCTGCACCCCTCTATTGGATAGGTGGTTTTTTTCTCACCTCCCCTGATCCGTGATGAATAACGAGCAAGGTTTGAGGTGGTCCAATAGGTTGATGTCACTCAGACATTCAGATTTTCACTCGTGTTCTCGATCATTAGAGAATATTACTCTCATTGACCGTTGTGGGGAATTACCTAATGTCCCTTTGCTTGGAATTAGGGGAGGCGTCACTTATAACCCTTGCTTAGCTTTGCGACATTTTGGGTATGCCCGAAGAGATGGTCCTTATGATATGCTCATCCAAGGAGTGGTGTTCGACTACGAGAGCGACGATCAAGGCTACCGTCATAGGTTTGTACGAGCTTGGAGGATGGTAAACAAAGTGGATAGTAAGACACTAGTACACAATAATTCTATTCCCCTGGAGCCTTACCTTAGGTGGGTACGAGCTCGTGCTCAGAAGCTCGTAATGCCTTACCCCTCCATCCTACCTGTTATCATGGAGACTGTTGCTGAAGGAGATGTCCCGTATACTGTCCTCTATCCCAACATGCCTACTTCTCTTGAAGACTTGCAAAAGGGTTGGATTTAGCTAAAGTAAGAATGAGACACCTTCGAAGCTTAGTTCTACGCAAGCGAGAAAAAGGTTTTAGAGCTTACAAAGCAACTTCATGAAGAACAAAACTTAAACGCCTACATTGCACCAAAGAGGATGTGTTCGACCTTTTTATCTTAGGAATTTATCTTGTAAGCCGAAGAGGAACGTTGTAATCATTTTGAACTGATTAATGCAATTTGACGTTTGTTCATTCTTTGTCTAGACAAATTCAAATCTTATAAATCCTTGAAATCATTTGCATGCACATTTTTCATGCATCATAACATAACAGGTTTTCCACGACAAGTTTCCTTATCTTTCTGCTGCTTATTTCAGTAAGATGGATATCGAGAAAATAGTGAAGGGCCTACAAGCACAAAATTCCTAGTTTCAAGAGACTCTGCTGACCCTGGCCAAGGGGCAACAAGAATTGATGACATTGCTGGAATCCAAAAAGAAACCAAAAAGGAAAGCCCTAGTCAACATGGGTAAATGATTCAAAGAGCCAATTTTCCAGATGCCGATAGTTAAAGATTCTTCTGAAGAAGACGAAAATCAAGCTAAAGAAGCAAGGAGCACCTGGGCTGGGTGTGTCAATGATCGAATGTCCGATGATGAAGACTATTTTGACGAGTAGTATCCTCTTGCCGATGATAAGTATAAGAAACTAGAGGAAAGATTGAAGGCTGTTGAGATTCAAACCATCCCTGGTTTGGATTTTGATGATTTGAGTTTAATATCTGGGGTTGTTATTCCCCATAAATTCAAGATACCAGTCTTTGTTAAGTATGACGGGGTCTCCTGCCCAAAGCTTCATCTGAAGTCTTACATGCACAAAATACAACCGCACACCACCGACAAGAAACTTTGGGTCCATTTCTTTCAAGAAAGCTTGGATGGGATTCAACTAGAGTGGTTTTACCAATTGGAGGGTTCCCATATCCACACCTAGGAAGACTTGGCCACTGCTCTCTATCACCAATACTAATATAATACCGACCTGGCACTGACTAGAGTTCAACTGTAAGACATGGCGATAGGTAAGAACGAGGGGTTGAAAGAGTACACCCAAAACTGGAGGGATCTTTCCAGTAGGGTCCAACCATCGTTAATTCACAGGGAACATATTGATATGTTTATGGGTATGTTATCTTGTCCATTTTTCAACTTATTGGTTTGGTGTTCTTCGTTCGGTTTCACCGAGCTTATCCTAACCGGTGAAAGGGTTAAAAGTGGTACCAAGAGCGGGAAAATCCCCATGGCATCTGCTTCCACCTCCAACCCCGTAAAGAAAACCTTCATTGGGGAGAAAGAAATGAAAGTTGTGTATGGGGAAGGGCTTGTACCAAGAAGCATAAACGTCCGTCCGTTAATGTTGTTCTAACCTCCAACCCTACTCCTATTCAAAGACAATCTTCCAATCATCAACAATTCGAGACTCCATGAAGACAGTTCACAAAGATAGGTATGTCACTGTCCCAAGCCTTATAACACCTGTTAAAGGCCAACTTGGTGAAACTGCGTGATCCTCCGTCTAATCCGAACACTTCCTCACCTAAATACAATTCGAATACCAAGTGTGCATATCATTCTAATAGTCCCGGACATGAGACCGATCAATGCTGGGTGCTGAAGAGAAAAATTCAAGATATAATAGACAACAAGATGTAGCGGTTGAAATGTTTTAAGACTAAGCCATTGGATTGACTTGACTTATACAAATCAAAATAAAAATCGCCACCACGCTTTATTGTTTCCAAAGGAATGGGAAAAGAGCGAATAACCCAAAAAGAAGGAGAAAGATTCAAGGTAAGGGGGTTGGTTATGCAAAGGGAAGGTACTAGCACCCTAAAAATCTACAGTACTCCGCGTGAGCCTCTTTGTGAAATCTGTAAATTTTGGCTATGAAAAATGTTGTATAAAAATGGATGGTGGAGGTGAGAAAAAATATATTTATTTTATAATTTTTGCACTCGCCGCGGTTGTGAACCTTTAGTGCCTACGTACCACCTTTTCGTGCAATAGGGGACCAGGGTACACGTAGTTCCTCTTTTAAAAATTTAAAACACAAATGCGTTGGTTAATTTTATGAGATAAAACATCATTGTCACTGTCCATGTGGAAAACATACCTACTACCCACAATTATGAGAAAGGAGAATTTGCATCATCTCAAAGTGGAGGATATGGCCTGGATCTTAAAATCAACAATGCCTCACTCAACACCCAAGTGAAAAATATCTCTCTTCACTACATATTGTAGAAGTATAGTTGTTTGCATCACTACAAGGATTGACAAGAGTTAAATCTTTTCAGAAAAGTTTAAAGATAAAAGCCAAAGTGGCAAAATGGTTTGAAATGAGATTGATTGACTTTTAGTCTTCTCACAAAAAATGTAAAGGTATTATTAAGTCGATTGGAGTTTATTTATGAAAATGTTTTGTAAATGCATGGACATAAGTCCAAGTTTATTATGAAAGTGGTTCAGGTTTAAAAACAAGAAGAGTTTTCAAAAGGAGGAAGAAGACTTTTGAAATTAAAGAAGATGGGAGGAGAAGAAGGGACTATCCTAAAGCATAAGGTAAAAGCTAGGGATAAGAACTATCTAACCAACAAGAAGCCAATACTTGACATTATGAGCCAAGATAGAATTCTCATTCCTTGGATTGAAACCAATCAAGCAAAAAAATACTAGACCTCTTGAGAGAACCAAACTTCAAGTGTATTAAGTCCTCATAAAAATTGGGCAGAGTAACGGCTGTATACGGGTGAATTCTAGATTACAAACAAAGGGTGTAATCACAAAAACCTTCACATAAAAACAAACAAGCAACTCAATGTTTTGAGGTAAACCTCAAGAACTCCAGACAAAATAATCAGATAAGATCACAAGGTCTTCCAAGATAGGCCAAGGTTTCTAATCCTAAGTCCAAGAAAAAAGTCCCGTGCTCCATAATGCCAAGGATAGTAACCAAATAGTCCAAGTACCATTAAATATTTTTATAGTTTATGTTGATTATTAATTATATTCAAAAAAGAAAAGAAAAGCTCAAGTGAGCAAAGTAAAAAAGACAAGAAAGTAAATGCCCAAATGAGCAAAGATGAAAATGGCATGAAATGTAAATGCTAAAAGTAAATGGTACATAAAGCATAAAAAAAATAAAAGCATAAAGTAAAACAAGTAAATAAATAGTGGTTAGTTGGATGAATATCTTGTAGCTTGCTTTTGGAACTCATTAGAGGATTGGTAGAACCAAAGCCTCCACATAACAAGTTGCATTTGCTTTTTGTCAAGTATATCATCCATTTGGAATTCTCACAAGTGCCATTTAGTGATCAACGATGTTTAAGGGATCCGCGTTGACCAAAGGTGTTGTAGATCCATTAGAGGATTGGTAGAACCAAAGCCTCCACACAATGAATCTCAAGGTTATTAAAAGAGATCAAATTAACATACTTGGGCTTGCAAACATAAGTTTGGGCCACGAATGATCATTTATTCGAATCGGGACAAAATTTAGCGCTATGTTAAGCAGTCGTAAGTGAACTTATATAGAAGTCGCACCTATTTTAAGGCGGGTCAATAGAAATCTATGCACCATTTGTTTCGAGACGTGATATAGAGATCATGCTCCAAAAACATTTAGTGCAATAAGAAGGGGATGAGATGAAGAGGGATAAGAGAGAATATACAAACCACTTTTGAATTAAATTTAATCAAACTATTATTAAAATCATTCATCCATTTTAGTCACAAAATAATATTACATTTTAATATATACAAAAGGGTTTAAAAATAATGTTTAAAAATAGAAAATAAAGAGAAAAATATCAACTATGTTCAAATTAATCAAGAAATAAAAATTAAGGCCATAGAAAAATCAGAAAAAGGCTCAAATAATGTTACAAATTTTTTGGTAATTTTTTAAAGTCAGAAACTATTTTTAAAATTAAAAGAAATGGGTAAAGTAAACCAAAAATGATAAAAAATAGTAAGGTCAAAAACAAAAATAAAATAAGGTCACAAATATTTGTCACAATATCCTTGGATCACTCCATAATTTTTTCAGAATTTAAAAATGTATAAAAGTATTTTTAAACATTTAAAACAATTCAAATAAAGTGTAAATTTATAAAATTCCAAAACACAAAATTAAATTATGAAAAAATAAAAATCAGAAAGAGAATAATCAAAATATTTTTTCATAATTTTTTTAAAAGATTTTTTGGACTTAAAATGAATTTTCTATGATTCTTTGAAATTTAAAACAATTAAAATATAAAAATCAGAAAATAAAATAAAAATAAAAATATGTGGACCATTGGATGAGAGTCAAATCGTGTTAGTAATCAAATCCAAGGGATCTGGCGCGCTGTAAATATCATGGTCATTAGTGAATAAAGTAAAAAAATCAAATATAAATAAGATTTTCAAAAATAAAAAGTGGCGTGCCATCATTGGTTGGAAGATGACCCGTAGGTCAACTTCAACCTCCAGCCAACGTGATTTGTAGGTCTCTTAAACTGTAAAATCAGAAGCTCAAACCTATGTTGTTCGCTTCGTCTCTTCAAGAAGAAGACAACCACACTCTCGCGCCAAATTTATATAAACTGTAGCTCAAGCAATTTGGAAGGAAAATTTTGAAAAGGGATTTAAAATTTCATGGTCAAAACTTGTTTCCAGTAAAAAGTAAGTGTTGTGACTAGAACCAGGGCAATGAGAGAAACACAATGATATCAGAGTTTTGAAGAATTAATGAAGGAATCTACCTATTGAAGTTGAGTTGTAGAGCTCTGAAACTAGACTTCTATGGAGCAGTATAGGGCACGATTCATGAATGTAATTATGTGGTTAGCTTCAAGGAAGATCAAGGAAGATGAATTGATGGAAAAATTGGATTGAAAAAGGCTTGAGAATGAATTTTGAAGTTACTGAATTTTGAGTTGTGGAACAATTTTGGCAGGGTAATTCTGGCTATCCAAGCTTGAGAAAATGAATGGGATTGCTCATGTATTTATAGGAGAAGCAAATGGGATCAAAAGGAAGGGTGAATGATGCAATTTGGAGGGAATTCGTGTGGGTTTGCATCATGAAGAAAATGTGACTTCTCTTTTGTCAAAACTCATCCAAAATGCGCGTTTTGATGCACTAATCCACTTGGGAAAGTTGGCTAATCATGTTTAGACCCAAAACGCGTGCTAATTTGAGGTTTAAAGGTTGTAACATGAAATTCAAATTTTGACTTGCAATGAAACTTCAATTCCAAGTTACCACTTTTGAAACAATGGCATTCTCAGCTCAAGGGGTCTTAAGGCATGATTCTTGATGCTTTAGAAAGATGAGGTTACAAGCTTTGCAATGGAAAAAGAACGGAATCAAATGGATTCTTGAGCTGAAAGTTGTGTTGAGTCAAAGTTGGAGAAAAAGAGTTGACTTTCCATACTTAGAAATATTTCAAGTTCTTCTTCAAAAATGACCTATAATGTCTTGCATCTAAACATGGCCTTCCACTTGGAAATTGCTGTTGACCAAAAAATATGGCATGAAGCAGATCTCTTGAATGACATTTTGAAACTTGAACCATTCAAAATCTCCAAAAATTGAGAGAGTTATGAATTGTTGTAGTTGTCAAAAAATCATGAAATGACCTATAATCTTTTACATCCTTAAGGAAACTTCCATCTATTTTCTCACTTTGCACATAAAAGAAGGCATAAAGTTCACACCTTCAAGATAATTATGGAAAACGAATGGGCTTAAGGTGATAAAAATTGACCAAGTTATGATCATTTGAAGTCACACATGGAAAATTGAGGATTCATCTGGAGGACTTGTAATCTTTCTTCCTCATTGAGTCTCTTCCTCATGACAAATCCTTTAAACTTTTGAAGTGATTTGTTAATAACACTTTGAAGAGAAAGATGTCTTTGGAATAACTCAAAAATACCAAGAGATGAGCAAGATATATTCCTTTGAAGTTCAAAACCCTAGCTCCTTAGATCAAGAGAATGCTTTGAGGAACTTTGACAATTTTGAACAAACTTCTTGTACCAACACACATGATTTGTAAATAGAAGTTGTTGAGGATGATAATGAGAACTCATAGCCACCAAAACCACTTCCATATCTTGAACATTGAGAGAAATATGCACTTGTGACAAAATGGAATAAAATCTTGTCCAACCATGACAACTTCTCCAATCAATCCCTTGTGCTTTTCAACCAAATTTGATAACCTTGAAATGTGATGAACCAAAACAACCTTGCCATGCCAATTCTTCCAAAACCAAGCCAATGGTGAGGTTTTAACTTCTCAATCTTTATTGACTAGGGCATAGAAATAAACTCATGAACCCATGGGGTAACTTGTTAAATCCCATTTCCTTTACCTACATGGATAACAAGCAAGACAAACAAACATTGCATTTTATTTATTTGAAACAAGAAATGATGACAAAAAAAATATTCATGATCACAAAAGAACATAAGTCAAGGTGATTTGTGATTCCTCAAAAGGGTAAAGCTACATATAGGGAGGGGAACCAAGAATCCTAGTGTGATCTTATTGTGAATGAATCAACATGGTATGATGAAAGGATCTTAGGGGCAAAAATTGGGGTGCAACAGCTGCCCTTATTTAAGTTTCTTCTATCCGGAGATACGAAGGTTAAAAATCTTTGTGTTGACGCGATTGAAGATACTTAAATATAAAAACAAACCCTATTTTTGGCACTAAGATGCCATGCAAACGTTTATGATCATGAATGCACATGAACAATTCAAAAGGGACCCAAATCACCACTAGGGATGTAACAATAATAAAGAAACAAGAGAGCGACCCCACCAGGAAAATAAATCACTAGTGGATCAAAAGACCTGAATAAAAGAGGATGGTAGAATGGTCAAAGGATACACCAACTTCTACCGAAGGCGAAGCTACTGACGTTTACTAAAGGCAGAGAGAAAGATAACAAACATCGACGTTCACTGCCGATGTCCTACCGACTTTCACTGAAGGTAGAGAGAAAAGAAATATCATAGCACCGCCGTTCACTGACGATGAACTACCAACGTTCACTGAGGGTAGCAAAAAGATAACAAACACCAACTTTCACTGATGGTGATCTACCAACTTTCACTAAAGGTAGAAAGAGAAAATATCATAGCTATGTCGTTCACTGACGATGAACTACCAACGTTCACTGAAGGTAGCAAAAAGATAACAAACATCGACGTTCATTTCCGATGTCCTACCAACTTTCACTGAAGGTAGAGAGAAAAGAAATATCATAGCACCGTCGTTCACTGACGATGAACTACCAACGTTCACTGAAGGTAGCAAAAAGATAACAAACGTCGACATTCACTGCCGATGTCCTACCAACTTTCACTGAAGGTAGAAAGAGAATATATCATTGCATCGTCGTTCACTGACGATGAACTACCCACGTTCACTGAGGGTAGCAAAAAGATAACGATCATGGACGTTCACTGCCGATGACCTACCAACTTTCATTGAAGGTAGAGAGAAAAGAAATATCATAGCACCGCTGTTCACTGACAGTGAACTACCGACGTTCACTGAGGGTAGCAAAAAGATAAAAAACACCAACTTTCACTGATGGTGATCTACCAACTTTCACTTAAGGTAGAAAGAGAAAATATCATAGCACCTCCGTTCACTGATGATGAACTACCAACGTTCACTGATGATGAACTACCAACGTTCACTAAAGGTAGCAAAAAGATAACAAACATTAACGTTCACTGCTGATGTCCTACCAACTTTCACTGAAGGTAGAAAGAGAATATATCATTGCATCACTGTTCACTGACAATGAACTACCAATGTTCATTGAGGGTAGCAAAAAGATAACAAGTTTCCCCAAGATTCTGGCATTTCACCTAGAACGGGTCTCAACTTATTTTTTAACCAAGACACTCCCCCTGGAAAGGATAATATATAAGCTGTCTCAAATAAAGAGACTTCCACTTGCAAAGGTTTCACAATGAGCTGTTTCTGTGATATTGGAAGTCTTGCCATCCGTTGGCGTAATCTGACGACAAACTACGAACTATTCACTCATAGAGGAGATAGCAAAAAAAAATGTCGAGTTTTATAGGGAAGCACAAGTTACTAAAATAAAGAGACCTGCTACTTGTTGTCATGGAGGATTGTAAAAAGAAATGAATTTTTGGGGAGAGAAATATGACTTCCTGGAGAAAGAAATATGACTTCCTGGGGAGAGAAATATGACTTCCTGGAGAAAGAAATATGACTTCCTGGGGAGATGCCACCATATTCCTGCTGAGGAGATAAAGTCTTCTCGTGCAAAATAAATGCACTAACCAAAACTTGAAGTTTTCATAAATCCAAAGTAAATAATATTGTTGTGGAACCACAGATTCAAACCAGAAATAAACTGGAACGAAATGGTCAACCAGAATACATCCTTTGAGAAATAAACTCAAGAGGGAAAACCAAATCCATCCGAACCAGGATTTGTACAGGAAGGCTAAAGCAAAAATCTTCCACTAGGGATAACTCAGTGGGGAAATTGAAAGAATATACACTTTTTTCTTAAGGCTAACACTCTATTAAAGAGAGGACAGCGTAACTCTGCAAAACAGGATGATATATCAACTAAAATATTAACAATTGTCAATGAACAATGATTTGCCAATTTTAGCTATGCATGATGTATGTATGAATGTATGAGTGTTATCGTGCGTATGCTGACAAAACAGATATACAACATTGGGAATAACCAGGCAAAACCACCTTGGGCACTAATAACACTCAGCTAAACTTCATCCAAGATGATCATTCCAAGAAAAAGTAAATGCCAACTGAGGAAACAAAACCTATTGGCTGCTTTAGCTTTACTGGGGAGTGACATAATCCGGAAGTAAGCAAAACGAAGTGACATAATAATACATATACATGGATAGAACATCCTTCTTTAGGCTTCACCGGGGAAACAAGTGTTTTTAAAAGTAACATTCCTACCGGAGATTGCAAAACCAGTCTCAAGTAAAGTAGACTGACACCAAAACATCAAAACATTCATTGGGGAATTCATGCCTACTTCATTGGGGAGGTTAACACTACATCCACAAAGGGAAAACCACAATACGTCCTTCACTTAAAGACCCCAGGGACCTGTGTTCTTCAAGAGTGGTTATGATACCAACTTCTATGGAAAAAGAACTTCTATTAGGCCAAACGAAAACTTCATTGGAGAAAATGTGGATTGAAACTTCACATCATGAAAACTCAGAAAAGAGGAGAAATGAATCCAAACTTGACCGAGGATACCGGAATCATAAACCCAATACAGAGAAAACATCCCGAGTAAACCTTCCCGAGGGGAACAAAAACTTCTCAAAACAACTGGAGTTTGTCCATTCCTGGGATCACCATTTTTGTTTTCATTGTTTCATCACAAATCTCAAAGTAAAAGCAGATTGTAAAATCTTTTTTTTGAAAAATCAATTTTGTTATTTAATTTTTTTTGCTTTGAAAGTTATTATCAATAATAAATGGAGTCTTTGCAAGCTAAATAAAATAAGAAATACAAAGAATTGGGTAAAAGCTCAAATTTCATTAATAGAATGGTAGCCTGCGAATGGAGAGACTCCATAGATGATTATAAAGTTTGAAAAATGGTAATATATAATGAAAAAGATACATTGAGATACAATGACCATTATCCCCTCTAACAAATTTTGAAATCCTGAGCAGCAACTTCTGTTGAAGTATGGTGAGGATCCGAGAAGATCGTTGCTTCAACGATCAAGTCTTGTCTGACGTAGTTACTTGCCAAGAAAGTACCTAACTTTTTCCTAAGCTGCCCTTCTGGGTTTTCAACTTAGCGGGAAATTTATTCTGTTTAGGTCTCTAATTTTTGCCTAGACTGCCCTTTCGGGTTTTCGGCCTACTGAGACGCTCCTATTTTGCCTAAGCCGCCCTTTCAAGTTTTCAGCTTAGCGAGCTGTTCTTTTATTTATTTAGGTGAAGTATTTCTTGACTGCGTCAGCATTCATGGGGCATGGGAACTCCTTGCCATCCATAGTTTCAAGAATTAATGCACCGCCAGAGAAGGCTTTCTTGACAACATATGGGCTTTCAAAATTGGGAGTCCACTTGCCCCTAGAATCAGCGTTGAAAGACATGATCTTCCTGAGCACGGGGTCGCTTTCTCTGAATTCACGAGGTTTGACCTTTTTATCAAAAGCTTTCTTCATTATTCTTTAATATATCTGGCCATGACACAAAGCCGTCATTCTCTTCTCCTCAATCAAATTCAATTGGTCAAACTTGTTCTAGACCCATTCAGCCTCTGTCAATTTGGTTTCCATTATCACACGTAAAGAGGGAATCTCCACCTCGATAGGGAGTACAACTTCCATTCAATACACCAGGGAGAATGGAGTTGCTCCTGTTTAAGTGAGGACAGATGTTCAATATCCATGCAGAGCAAAAGGAAGCATTTCATGCCAATCCTTATAAGTAACAACCATTTTCTGGATAATTCTCTTGATATTCTTATTAGCAGCTTCAACAACCCCACTCATCTTTGGCCTGTACGGAGATGAATTGTGATGGACAATCTTGAATTCTTTGCACAGTTCTGTCATCATCTTGTTGTTCAAATTCGAGCCATTGTCAGTGATGATTCTTCTTGGCACACCATACCGACATATAAGGTTATTCTTAATGAAACGCACAACCACTTTCTTAGTAACATTGGCATATGAAGCAACCTCCACCCACTTGGTGAAGTAATTAATTTCTACCAAGATAAAACAGTGTCCGTTCGAAGCTTTGGGTTCTATCATCCCAATCATGTTAATACCCCACATAGAGAAAGGCCACGGGGAGGAAATTACATTGAGAAGTGTCAGAGGCACATGTACCTTATCGGGATAAATTTGGAATTTATGGCACTTCTTTGCAAATTTATAACAGTCAGACTCCATTGTCAGCCAATAGTAACCTGCCCTTAGCATGTTTTTAGCCATCGAATGTCCATTGGCATGAGTTCCAAATGAACCTTCATGAATATCATTCATCAACATGTCTGCTTCGTGTCTATCCACGCATATGAGCAAGACCATGTCATAATTTCTCTTGTACAACACATTTTCAGTAAGGAAGAAACTGCCTACCAATCTTCTCAATGTCTTTCTATCTTTCTTCGATGCACCAATCAGGTATTCCTGAATCTGAAGAAAATGCTTGATATCATAATACCAAGGTTTTTCATCTGCTACCTCCTCTATTATAAACACATGAGCGAGCCTATCCAGTCGTCGAACCGTAATTCGGGGTATATCATTCCAAGTATTCACTTGGTACATAAAAGCCAGAGTTGCCAGAGCATCCTCTATTTGATTTTCATCTCTAGGAATGTGATGGAATTCAACTTTATTGAAGAAGGGTAATAATCTTCTAGCATAATCTTTGTAAGGGATAAAGCCGGGGTGACGAGTATCCCATTCTCCTTTAATCTGATTTATTACCAAGGCTGAATCACCATACACATCTAGAATTTTAATTCTGAGATCAATAGCGTCTTAGAGACCCATGATGCAAGTCTCGTATTCGTCCATATTATTAGTACAATCAAACTTTAACCTTGAGGTAAAAGGAATGTGCGATCCATGAGGAGTGACAATCACAACACCAATTCCTTTAGCATAAGCATTCACAGCTTCATCAAATACCATACTCCAACGACATTCAGGGTAAGGACCTTCCTCAGGAAATGGTTCATCACAATCTTTCACTTTCAGGAACATCACATCCGCATCGGGGAATTCATATTCTATAGACTGGTGATCCTCCATTGGTTGGTGAGCAAGATAATTTGCCAACACGCTTCTTTTAATAGCTTTTTGAGTGCGGTATTCGATATCATATTCAGATAACAACATCTTCCAGCAGGCAATTCTCCCAGTAAGAGCAAGCTTTTCAAAAATGTACTTGATTGGATCCATTTTGGAGATCAACCAAGTAGTGTGATTCAACATATACTGTGGCAAACACTTTTTCACCTAGGCCAAAGCACAACATGTCTTTTCCAGCATGGAATACCGCGACTCACAATCAGTGAAGTTTTTACTAAGATAATAAATGGCAAACTTCTTCTTCCCTGTTTCATCTTGTTGTCCCAGAATACAACTCCTGGATTTATCTAACACTGTCAGATACATAATCAAATGTCTTCCTTCTACAAGAGGGAGCAAGATAGGAGGTTCAAGCAGATATTCTTAAATACTTTCAAATTCCCTTTGGCAATCATCCGTCTACGCACAACCTTGATCTTTATTTAACAACTTATAGATCGGTTCACATGTTGCAGTCACGTGGGAGATGAATATGGAAATATAATTCAAACGGTCGAGGAAACCTCTGACTTGCTTTTCAGTTCTTGGTGATGGAATCTCTTGAACCGCCTTGACTTTATCAGGGTCAACTTCAATTCCTTTCTGGCTAACAATGAAACCCAACAATTTCCCTGATCGGACACCGAAGGTACACTTAATTGGATTCAAGCGGAGACGATACTTCCTCAAACGCTGAAACAACTTCAACAGATCTTCTACATGCCCTTCTCCAGTATGGGATTTGGAAATCATATCATCAACATATACTTCGATTTCCTTGTGCATCAGATCATGGAAAAGGGTTTCATAGCCCTCTAGTATGTTGCACCAGCGTTCTTCAACCCGAAGGGCATCACTCTGTAACAGAATATTCCCCATGGTGTGATAAACGTTGTTTTTTCCATGTCCTCTAGAGCCATTCTTATTTGATTATACCTGGAAAATCCATCCATGAACGAGAACACCTTAAATTTTGCTGTGCTATCCACTAACATATCAATGTGTGGCAATGGAAAATCATCTTTTGGACTAGCTTTATTTAGATCTCTGTAATCTACGCACATGCGGACCTTTCCGTAATTTTTCGGTACTGGGACAATATCGTAAATCCATTGAGGATACACTGACGTCACAAGAAAACCAGCATTAATCTGCTTTAGAACCTCCTCTTTGTTTTTACTGCCATATCTGGGTGAGTTCTTCTCAACTTTTGTTTAATTGGCGGACACTCCAGCTTCAACGTCAAACAGTTCTCTACAATATCTGTATCCAGACCAGGAATATCTTGATAAGACCAAGAAAAAATATCCACATACTTTTTCAACAGCTCAATCAACCTGCTCTTCACATTAGGGTGCAACAATGCTCCAATCTTGACTTCCTTCGGACCTTCTTCTGAAACCAAATTGATCACTTCTAATGGCTCTTTATATGGCTGAATGGTATTTTCCTCGTGCTCAAGCAACCATGAGACCTCTTATGGAATCTCATCATAATCTTATTCTTCAGCCCCATACACAGGGCATTCAAAGTTGAGAGAGGTGGCAGGGTCGTTGTATTCAACGAGTTTTTTAATTAATCTGCACATATGATTTGTTATTACATTTAGAAACTGACACATATAACAAGTGATCATTCAGATTGAATTTCAGTTATTATTTATTTTGAAAGGTTTTTTCTGATTACCATTTTCCAAGAAAAAACAGAAAATAAAGACATAATTTGGGAAACAAAGACAACTTTTATTATTGATTTTAAAAGTCACAGCAAACAGATAAGCCCTACAACATAAATACTTCCACCTTGGGCAGAGTGAAAGATTTTTCAAAAAGATTAACAAATCAAATTACTTTGAAACATGTATGCAAGAGGGAACATCAATGGTGATCCAGTTCTGAACCCTAACTCCGTGCGTCACATGATTCGGCATTTCCTGCTCTGCTTCATCTTCCACAATGGCATTGATCCTGGAAACAGTCGGATGAAGATAACCCCCTCTATGGAAAATGTCTTGATACCTGCCTGCAGCAGACTTCGGCTTCATGCCCTTACCTTTGTCATTCTTCGAAGAGAACCCTAAGCCAGTTTTGTTCTTGTTCACAGGTGGATCCACAATTCGTCCCCAAACTTCATTATGACCATTATACACAACCTGCTGCGCGTCCTTCAGTGAAACCATGTAATTCTCATTTTCTCTTATGTTGTCAATGGATAAGGTTTGGAACTAGGTTCTAATAACAGCTTCATCCGCCTCTACAATGCTGAAAGAGGACAAATGAGATATCAATAATGCCTGCTTCCCATTTATGATCACTACTTTCCCTTCACATACAAACTTCAGCTTCTGGTGTAAAGTTGAGGTGACAGCCCCCGCCTCATGTATCCACGGCCGTCCTAGCAAACAGCTATAAGCGGGAACAATGTCCAGGACCTGGAAAGTTATTTGAAACAAATGTGGTCCTTTATGAATAGTCAAGTCCACTTCACCAATAACAGATTTCCTTGACCCATCAAACGCTTTCACAATATTGCCACTCGGACGCATAGGCGTTCCTTGATATTTCAAATTCATAAGCGTACTCCTCGGTTTAACATTCAACACGGATCCATTATATTTCAGCACATTGAATAGTGAATCATTCTTGCAGTTCATAGAGATGTGGAGGGACAAGTTGTGATACTTTCCTTCATCTGGTAATTCATCATCGCAGAAAATCTAGTTATTACATGAAGTAATGTTTCCTATTACGTTGATGAATTGGTCTATTGGCATATCACTCTCCATAAAAGCATGGTCCAGTATCCTCATCAAGGATTCTCTGTGAGCAGAGGCGTTCATCAATAAAGCTAAGATAGATATTTTCGAAGGAGTCTGCAGTAGCTAATCTATAATTATGTAGTCGTTCATCTTAATTTTCTTCAAAATATCATCCATTTCTTTCTCTAACGTAGCTCCACTTGTCTCACCCGTAGCCTTCTTAGGTTCATCATTCCCAATAATTTTCTTTCCAGCACCAACATCTCTTCGAACAACTGGTGCAAACACACGACCTCAGCGGGTCACCCTGCTATTTCCAACTATATTTCCACCATCAGGAATTCGCTGGATGGGAACTTCCACTCCATCCTCTAAGATTATAGCATTGTATTTGTAAGGCACGGCCTTATCTGACTTGTAGGGGATAGGACCAGACAAACTAATCACCAATGGGGTAACAACTGCCTTGCTATGATACTCAACTTCAAAATGGGCAGGTGCACCAAAACAAGGCACAATGACGTTTACCCCTTCTTCAACACAATCAGTCATTAATAAGTCATTTCTGGAAAACAAATCTTCGTCTAAAGAGAAATACTCATCTGCAGAAGCATACTCTTTATCTGACCCTTCTTCAGTCAAACAAACCTCAACCATATCAACTTCATGGTAATCATCCCTCTGTCTTGTGACCTTGATAGTTCCATTGTCTAACAAAACCTGGACACCCTTATTCACGATTGAACATCCTCGGGGGTCTTGACAGTAAACTCGGCAAGATCCATATTGGTGTTCCACCTGACCAGCCGTATGGCAAAAGGTAGCATACAACTGTACGAGGTCCTCATTCATATACTCTACATCAAAAATTCTGAATTCTCCAAGACATCCAAAAACTATATTCACTTCCTTTTCACACTCTGCCCTAGTCCTGATTATATGGATTAGGCTCTCATCCATCATCTCCTGTAAATCAGCCTTCATCTTATCGCAACCCTGTAGGTCTATACTACAAATAGCACTACCGGCATGGTCAGGCGTATAGTAGCTAAATTCACAGAGGTATGCATGAATTTTCACCAAATCTCCTCTAACCAGATTAATATAAAAAATCCGGAAGTCGCCTGGACAACCGGCCACCATATTCACAGCATTTACTCCCCCATGCTTGGGTAGAGGATTGTCTTTCACATTAGGTCCCACGTCCTTGAAAGATAGAACACCAGACTTTACCAACTTCTGCACCTCAGTCTTCAAAGGATAACAATTCTCAACATTATACCGTGGTGCTCCCTGATGAAAAGCACATGTTTGGTCTTCTTTGTAATACCAAGGCAATGGTGACGGTACGACGGGAGGTGTTCGGGTCTGAACCAACTTCTGCTGAATCAATGCCAGTAGTAACTCTGTATTGCTCATGGGAATAGGGTCATAACTCTCCCTTCTTTGATTATACCCTTGATTCCCCTACTTGGATGGTCTTTAATAAGCAACAATAGTTGGAGCGGCATTCATAACGGGAGTAACTGAGGCGAGTTACTGATGACGCTGATAATTCCTTCTAGGAGTGTTTACCCTCCTCTCTTGTATAACAACATTTGCGTCTCCTTCTTTCTTCTTGGTAAACCCATAAGATGGATTCTTCGCACCTCCAGATCCTTCATTCTTTGTTAAATGACCTTCTTTTACAGCCTCTTCTAAGCGAATACCCGTCCCTACCATTTCAGTAAAGTCACTTGGCGCACTTGCTACCATCCTCTCGTAGTAGAAAGCACCCATGGGAGGAATCACCTGGGCGGCTACCTCATGCCATCTCTGTGCATATTCTCTGAATGATTCCCTGTCTTTCAGAACCATGGCCCTGAGTTGATCATGGTCAGGCGCCATGTCTATGTTGTACTTGTATTGTTTGATGAATGCTTCTCCCAAATCATTAAAAGTATGGATATGGGCGCTGTCCAAACTCATATACCACTTCAGCGCAACATCGGTCAAACTATCCTGAAAAAAGTGAATCAGCAGACGCTGATCATCAGTATGGGTAGACATTCTCCTTACGTACATCACCAAACGAGCACGAGGGCAAGTGTTGCCCTTATACTTCTCAATCTCCAGGACTTTAAACTTAGCAGGTATCTTAACATTCAGGACCAAGCATAACTCATTCACATTCTGCCTAAATAGCTCTTTTCTCCTGAGGGCCTTCATCTCCCTTTGCATCTTGTCAAACA
Source organism: Vicia faba (assembly GCA_948472305.1). Classification (NCBI taxonomy): domain Eukaryota; kingdom Viridiplantae; phylum Streptophyta; class Magnoliopsida; order Fabales; family Fabaceae; genus Vicia; species Vicia faba. The sequence continues at coordinate 343,770,223 of OX451737.1, read as the reverse complement.
GCTCTTGAAAATCATCCATTCTGCCATAAAGACCCAAGTCTTCACTCGGTGGAGGGAAATGACGACACAAATAATCACTAATAAACAGAACCATATTCATCGAATGAGGTGCAGCAGGAACATGCACCACAGGAGGTGCAGGAGTAACAATAGTCTGAACAACTGGAGTATCTTGAGGACCAAGATTGAAACCTTCAGGTGCAAAATTCTCTGGCATTCCCCATGGATAACTTTGGGGCATGCGATTCTGAACAAAAGCTGGAGTAGCAGATATGGGAACAGTCGGAGCTTCAGTAGTTGCCCTTCTTGGTTAAGGTTGAACACTCGGTGGCTGATTCTGAGCAGCCACCAGAGCTTCCACCAGAGTAGTCAGATTGGCTATGCCGACCTTCAAAGAAGAAACCTCCTTGCGCAGCTCGCGATTCTCTTGTTCTAAGTTGTCCATCTTCTTTCTGAAATAAGCCCGAGTGTTGTAGTGATGAGTCAACTTGCTGAACAAAGTAAAGAAGCTTCGTAAGACACCTGGATATGCATAACAAATTCAAGAAAAATGTGCAATATGATGCATGATATGTAATGCACGTGATTATTTTTAATTTGTTATTTAATATTTCAAGGGATTTATAGTTTATGGACATATTGCAAATATCAAAGTAATAATGCATTTGAAATACTGAAATTTTTTATTATAACAACTCTAAAATAGATTACAAGTTTCAATGATCCCAAGTACAAGATGAAAATAAAATATGAAACCCTGAGAAATAGAACTGATGGAGATCACTCTATATGCTGGCGCTTCCCCGTGAGCCTGGCAATCTGAGCCTTCAACCTCTGGTTTTCTTCCGCATGTCTGATGGCAAGCTCCTTCCAATCACCTGAATCAGGAAGTGAGTGATCAGCATCCATTTGAGGCTTAGGAGAAAATAAATCCCCTTGCCTCTCCATAGACTCTACCGCTCAACTCTCAAGGATATCAATCAAGTCGTCTTTCTCCTTCAAGTCTGCTTTATAGGAACTCTCTAAAGTTTAGAACTTGTTCTTCGAAGCATCCTTTTCCTTTTGCATCCTAACCAAAGCAAGTTGCAGCTCTTCTAGATCATATAATAAGGGAGGAGTGGTCTTTACAAATAGATCAGGCATGGGTGTCTCCCGGATATATGACATCTTTAACTGAATAACTCTCGATCGGACCCACTGAAGATATGGCTCCAAAGAAACAACACCCCTAGGTCCCAAATCCTTCCTACTCTTCTTAATAATGTGACGCCAGGCCTTTGTAATCTGCTTCCTAGCTTCCCTATGGTCTTCTCCTTCCTTCAGAAAGAAACTACTCAAATGAATACTATTCGGTTTATCCCTCATTGGATAACCAAGCTGTCACCATGCAAGAACAGGGTTATAGTTAATTCCTCCCTTAGTACCAAGAAGAGGTACATTGGGGAAACTACCACAACTGTCAATAATCTCTATATCCTTGTAAGCTCGATGATACCAATCAATATCCAAGTGAGTAAGTGCCATGATCTTAGGAGCCCAACGGGGTTCTTTCTTGACATCCTAAAACGCATCATACTGAGGCATATGAGAGATAAACCACCAGTACAACAGAGGCGTGCAATAGATAATCATCCCTCCATGATAAGAATTCCGAAGATGAATAGAGTAATAAGTATCACTAACAATGTAGGAACTGGGTTTCCAATCATGAAGATCCTGATAGCATTAATGTCAACAATCTTGTCCACATTAGGAAATAAAAACAACCCGTAAGCAAGTAGAGCAAAGATGGCCTCAAAAGCAATTGTACTCTTCATTCTGGAAACGTAACGAGCTTTCTCCAATAAGAACTGAGCTGCTAATCCTCTAATTCCTCCTTTAGTAGTCATATGGGCTTCCACCTCATATTTCCCAGATGAATCAAAGCAACAATCTCATGTGGTTTAGGCTAACCCTCTAAACCAGTAAAAGGAACACGATCGGTAACAGGTAAATCCAATAGATAAGAATACTCCTCCAGCATGGGCATCAACTGATAGTCAGGAAAAGTAAAGCAATGATACATTGGATCATAGAACTGGACCAAGGTCGAGAGAATACCCTCCTTCATCTTCAGCTTCATGATAGGAATAATGGATCCATACTTCTTTCGAAATTCTGCAGAACACTCGATCTCGGGAATTAGACTGATCAACTCATATATCTTGGGATCCTTGAAACTGTATTTCCCGGTCTTTCTCTTTCCAGAATCCTTGGTTAGAAAGTACCTGAGATATTCACAAATGGTCAACCTTTAAATCCCTTGAAATATGGTTTCTTCAAAAGAAGCTTATGAGTGCATGGATGCATGATGCAACAATAACACACAAGATCACACATATAGGGTTCATAGGTTCAACGTTACGAGCATGAGGTCGAAGGTACTACCCATAAGGTGTTGGTCTAAAAGTTATCACCTTCCGAACAAGGTTCTAGAGGTTCCAAAAGTCTACATTCTTCCTTCAGATATTACCAACTTCCCGATTAACTCGGTAATTAGTAATATTCTCAAGAAAGACTCGTCTGAGCGTAGTATCGCGTGACAACTATTTTCAGATTACTTCGTCATAGCTTCTGCACTACACCTAAAAGGCCAAGATGGGTTTGGTATTCTCTGGTCCTCAGTTTCAGCAGGCTCCCAGGTCGAAAGTAGTACGTCTTCTCAATTACTCGGTCAACGACACTACATTCAAAGGGGCCTCCACTGAGTGGGGGATCTCATGCCTCCTTTTTTGGGATTACTCCCTCAAATTTAACATGACTATACCGCCCATACTATCTTAAAGTTTGCCTAAGTCCAGGTATAGGACTTATGAGTAATCACCAAGCACCTTGATAACCAGGAAAATCCATACAAACATATATGCAACATATAACACAAAAACCAGTAATATCACATACACAGATGTAAAAAAAGATAGGCTTAACCCACTTAGGGATGGACCGGCAAGAGGTCAATCTGTCCCCAGTGAAGTCGCCATTTTTCTATAGCGGTTGAAATGTTTTAAGACTAAGTCATTGGATTGACTTGACTTATACAAATCAAAATCAAAATCGCCACCACTCTTTATTGTTTCCAAAGGAATGGGAAAAGAGCGAATAACCCAAAAAGAAGGGGAAATATTCAAAGTAAGAGGGTTGGTTATGCAAAGGGAAGGTATTAGCACCCTAAACATCTACGGTACTCCGCAGGAGCCTCTTTTGGAAATCTGTATATTTTGGCTATGAAAATTGTTGTATAAAAATGGATGGCGGAGGTGAGAAAAGAAATATATTTATTTTATAATATTTACACCCGTCACGGTTGCGAACCTTTAGTGCTTACGTACCACCTTTTCGTGCAATAAGGAATCTGGGTACACATAGTTCCTCTTTTAAAAATTTAAAACACAAATGTGTTGGTTAATTTTATGAGATAAAACATCATCGTCACTGTACGTGTGGAAAACATACCTACTACCCACAATTATGAGAAAGGAGAATTAGCATCATCTCAAAGTGGAGGATATGGCCTGGATCTTAAAATCACCAACGCCTCAATTAACACCCAAGTGGAAAATATCTCTCTTCACTACATATTGTAGAAGTATAGTTGTTTGCATCACTACAAGGATTGACAAGAGTTCAATCTTTTGAGAAAAGTTTAAAGATAAAAACCTAAGTGGCAAAATGGTTTGAAATGAGATTGATTGACTTTTAGTCTTCTCACAAAAAATGTCAAGGTATTATTAAGTCGGTTGGAGTTTATTTATGAAAATGTTTTGAAAATGCATGGACATAAGTCCAAGTTTATTATGAAAGTGGTTCAGGTTTAAAAACAAGAAGAGTTTTCAAAAGGAAGAAGAATATTTTTGAAATTAAAGAAGATGGGAGGAGAAGAAGGGACTATCCTAAAGCATAAGGTAAAAGTTAGGGATAAGAATCATCTAACTAACAAGAAGCAAATACTTGACATTATGAGCCAAGATAGAATTCCAAGTCCTTGGATTGAAACCAATCAAGAAAAAAAATACTAGACCTCTTGAGAGTACCAAACTTCAAGTGTATTAAGTCTTCACAAAAATTGGGCAGAGTAACGACTGTATACGGGTGAATTCCAGATTACAAACAAAGGGTGTAATCACAAAAACATGCACATAAAAACAAACAAGCAACCCAATATCTTGAGGTAAACCTCAAGAACTCCAGACAAAATAATCAGATAAGATCACAAGGTCTTCCAAGATAGGACAAGGTTTCTAATCCTAAGTCCAAGAGAAAAGTCTCATGCGCCATAATGCTAAGGATAGTAACCAAATAGTCCAAGTACCATTAAAGATTTTTATGGTTTATGTTGATTATTAAGTATCTTAAAAAAAAAAACTCAAGTGAGCAAAGTAAAAATGACAAGAAAGTAAATGCCCAAATGAGCAAAGATGAAAATGATATGAAATGTAAATGCTAAAAGTAAATGGTACATAAAGCATAAAAAAATGAAAGCATTAAGTAAAACAAATAAATAATTAGTGGTTAGTTGGATGACCATCTTGAAGCTTGCATTTGGAACTCATTAGAGGATTGGTAGAACCAAATCCTCCACGCAACAAGTTGCATTTGCTTTTTGTCAAGTATATCATCCATTTGGAATTCTCAAAGTGCCATTTAATGATCAACGATGTTTAAGTGATCCGCGTTGACCAAAGGTGTTGTAGATCCATTAGAGGATTGGTAGAACCAAAGCCTCCACACAATGAATCTCAAGGTTATTGGATCAAAGAGATCAAATTAACATACTTGGGCTTGCAAACATAAGTTTGGGCCACGAATGATCATTTAGTCGAATCGGGACAAAATTGTGCGATATGTTAAGCAATCGTAAGTGGACTTATATAGAAGTCTCACCTATTTTGAGGATGGTCAATAACAATCTATGCATCATTTGTTCTGAGACATGATATAGAGATCATGCTCCAACAACATTTAGTGCAATAAGAAGGGGATGAAATGAAGAGGGATGGGAGAGAAACAACAAACCACTTTTGAATTAAATTTAATCAAACTATTATTAACATCATTTATCCATTTTTGTGGAGTTAAACTCAACACCATGGATCCAATGATATTAATAAAGTTCATGATCTAAAACTTAACCCAAGATCAGCCAGAAAATAGACACAAAATAATATTACATTTTAATATATACAAAAGGGTTTAAAAATAATGTTTAAAAATAGAAAATAAATAGAAAATAGAAAATAATCTTGATGGTACGTAGGCACTAAAAGTTCGCAACCGCGGCGAGTGCAAAAACCATAAAAATATATTTCTTTTCTTACCTCCACCATCCATTTTTATACAATATTTTATAGCTAAAATATACATATTTTACAAAGAGGTTCCTGTGGAGTACCGTAGATGTTTAGGGTGCTAATACCTTCCCTTTACATAACCAACCCCCTTACCTTGAATCTTTCCCTTCTTTTTGGGTTACTCGCTCTTTTCCCATTCCTTTGGAAACAATAAAGCACGGTCGTGATTTTTATTTTGATCTGTATAAGTCTAGTCAATCCAATAGCTTAGTCTTAAACATTTCTACCGCTACACATCTTTCTTCTTAACTAGCAACACTGGAGCACCCCACAACGAAACACTTGGTCGAACAAACTTCTTCTCGAGCATCTCTTCCAATTTTTTCTTCAACTCGCTCAGCTATGAAGCTGACATTATATAAGGAGCCATCGACACCAAACTTGTACCTGTCACCAAATCTATAGAAAACTCCACTTCACGTTCAGGAGGTAAATTATTGTTGTCATCTGGAAACACCTCTGGAAATTCACAGACAGCCGCTAATTCCATATTCTCATCTTTACCATCAACTTGCAATGATGCAAACATTGCAAACATCAAGGCCTCATCTTCTAAAAGTTCCTTCACTTTCTTAGAGGTTAACAACATCAATTACCTATTATCCCCAAACTTTGGAAACCTCAAAATCTTAGCAGATAAAAAAACATCGGCGTTTCACTATCACCCAACTCATATTCACACTCTACAGACAAGTCGGAGATATCTTCAGGAACTACATCAGGAAACACACAACATTGGCATATCACTAGCCGTCACATTCCTCTCAATTCTCCGAGAAGCATGCATCAACAATACTTTATTGTTCTACCTCAAAGACATCTATACTTGACATAAAGACAAAATCACAAAATTGTACTCTCTTCGGGTTCGAGAACAACATCTTCTCAACAACTCTTGCACTCGTACAATCAGCGGCACACTGAACCAACTCTTCGCAACAGAAACATCTCAGAGAAGCAAACTCTTCTCCCCCACTTGTTTCAAACCAACTACTCCAGACAAATAGTTAGAAAAACAATCAAGTACCGACAATGTTCCACACATATGTCGTATACCAAGGAACAAACAACATTAGACAACCTGGTCATACATACCGACCTGCTCTAATACCACTAATGTAATACCCTTCTAAAACCCAAGGAATATTAAAAATTACTCTAATAAATAAATCAGATTATATCACCAAACAAGGGTGTCACGTCTTCATATAAAAATTCACAAATATTCATCCTACTCCATAAAATTGGTTTTCAAAATCTTTAACAAGATAGAATCAACATTTAGTTCTTTGAATCATGGCAGCGAAAATCATAGTTCAAAACACTTCATTATAGTACTTCACAAAAATTAGTCATACTTCATAACTCATACTTATAAATCAAAGTATCTCGAGTACCATGTAGGGTGACTCAACATCTTAAAACAAAGCAAAGAACATAAGTTCTAATCATTCGATCCCAACCCCCGATGTTACATATAAGAGCAAGACTCCTTTATTCAACAAAAGCAAACAAATGCATTCTGAAGCTATCCTTTAATGCTTCTACGGGCTATTCTCGATCACCTACGCGTTACCCACGCGGAGGCAACATTAAAACAGAAAAGGTGAGTAAATCATAATCATTATATAAGGAATAAGGAATAGACATAGTAAATATGCACATAAGCAAGGTATCACACATCATCATATCGTCATGGTATACTCACACCTTCACCACCTCATCAATACACGAAAACATATCATCATACACAATGTATCATCAAGCATCACAAATAAATCATTATGCAATGTCACATAGAATGTAATGCAACATCATAGAATCATGCATGTGGTACCAAAACTACACATGACTCAGTCATCGTTATCTCCAAAGATCCCCACCATAGGATCGATTCTCACTTAGAACCAGAGCACTTCACTATTGCACCCTATAATACGATCGGAAAACCGACTTGGTTTTGTTTTTTTATTACAAATGTTACGGATAGCAAGAGTCTCCACTGACTTTTATTTTATCTAATAAGGAAAGGGTGAAAAGAACAGGAAAGACCTTCGACATATTTTAAGTTTGGGGGGTAGGTTATGAAAAGGGAAGGTGTTAGAACCCTTTTCATCCATAGTTATCTACCGGCTCTTAATTGCTAACCCACTTTTGATAATCTTGCTTTGTGTGTGTGATTTGAAAATATTTTGAAAATCCAATGTAAGGGTAACTTTATAATGATTCTTGTATCAGTCCTCAAGAATGCGTACAAAGTGTTTGTTTTTTAAAAATATTTCATAAGTGTCTGTATGAAAGATGTTTTGTATTTGTGAGCAAGCGATTACGAGCTATGTACCTACTCAAAAGTCTTTCGTGTTATTTTCCTCCTCCTTAGATAGTGCTACCCTACCATTAGTTAGTAGGAAGCTCTATCGTTGGATGTGAAGGGACATGTGAGGGTCATCGTACATTTATAAAGGTAACTCGTAGGGGCGCTTTAGAAATTTATCGTAAGGGACTAAGATCATTTACCAAAGGAAGCATCGAAGGGTCAACGAGGGACCATGATCTTTTTAATCGAGGGTATTTGCTAAAGCGTCCCCACGTTTGAGGGAAATGACTGTTTTATTTGAAGGCAACAAGTGGGATTACCCTAGAGGTGAGTTTGTGGAAAGATATTCAATTCAATTATTTAATCTTGATTAGGGTTATCTAACGATTGGTTTTAGATCTTGCCATAAAAACGCTAATTACTAGCAGTTATAAGGAAAGCAGTAAATTGCGGAAAATAAAGGTCCTACGCTATTACAAAGTTTCGGGGAAGAGGTTACAAAACCATAAAATCTGGGGGGAAATAGTAAACTCTAATTAAGACTATTATAAACTGTAGCAGTTACATAATTGGGAAAATAAGCTAGTGCGAAAGTAATAAAGTGCGCGAAGATTGTAAAACAAAGAGAAAAAGAAAATTGAAAATCGTTTTGTGATCGTTTGACGAAAAAAGTTTTGATAACTATCCTAAAGTCTAATTAATTTTAAATAATAAAAAAAGGTTAGATAATTAAATTAATCGAAACCCTAAAATCTAAGTTGATTTTAATTTAGCGGAGAAAACCTAAAAAATTAAATAAAACCTAAAACTTAAATAAAACCTAAAAAATAAAATTAGGGTTAATTAAATAAAACATAAAATAAAATTAGGGTTAATTAAATAAAACCTAAAATTAAATTAGGATTAATTAAAATTAAATTAGGGTTTTGTTAAAAATGTTCTTTTGAAAAAAAGTTTTAAAGAAAAAAGGGGTGAAAAAGAGTGAGAAATATAAAATGACCAAAAGAGTAGGGGTGAGTGATGAACCCACGCCCATTGTAGTTTCACGCAACAAGCATATCCCTAGGCCAAGAGTGCCTTGGTGTTAGGATACGCCTTCAATGTGTTATGTAACAAACCTTCAAAAATATGAAATATTAGAGAAACAAAGTGTGATACGGTGGGAAAAACTGACTGTTTTTAGAATGCTGGTTTGCGTTTGCGTTTGTTTTTGCAAAATGTCGCGGAAAGTAAGAGTCGCCACCGACTTTTATTTTACCCAACTAGGAAAGGAAAAAAGTATAGAAAAATTCCTTTTTCGAGATTTTCTGAGTATGGGGGGGTAGATTATAGAAAGGGAAGGTATTAGCACCCTTTCTATCCGTGGTTATCCACAGGCTCTTAAGTACTTGCTCAATTGTTTTCAAAATTGTTTTCTTTGTGCTTGTGGGTTTGAAAAAAGTTTTTTTTTAAAAAACTTCGATTTAACTCTTGCTTCTGTCCTCAAGAGTGTAATGAAGTGTTTTGAAAACTTTGTTCGAAAAGGAGTGTAAGTGTGAAAAAAGTTTTGTTTTGAAAGAGCAAGTATCTAAGAGCTAATCTATCTACTCGAAAAAGGAGTCATTCTATGCTAATTTCCTTTAGACAATGATATCCCCACTATTAGTGAGTAGGTAGCACCGTCGTTGGAGTTTAAGGGTCAATTCAAATGAGGGACATACGGTCACTAAAGCAATGTTAGTATGCCTTATCGGTAACCCTAATGTCTTAGATCATTTGTTTGAGGCAACAATATCCGAGGCAACCATTTCGAGGCGACTATGATCTTTTGGACAAGAGGATGACCTCTAAAACGACCTATACTCAATGATCGTGCACGAAGGCAACCAAGTGGGGTGTACCCTAAGAGTGCGCATGTGCGAGTGTGTTGATTTCAGTTATTTTTATCTTTGCACATGTTAAGGGTGATCTAATTTGATTTTAAGATTAAACATTCATTCTTATCATGCAAAACCTATTATCAAACATCTAACAGTTGTATAATTTGCGGAATTAAAATGCGGAAATTAAATTACAAGCCGTCGGGTATTTAAATCTCCAAAAGAAACCCTTTGAAAATAAAATAAAGCGGTAAAAAGTAAGCGTCCTAATTAATTATTACATACCGGAAGCAGATACATTAATTGGATAAGGAAAAATAAATCGCATGAGTGAAATTAAGTCGAATGCGAAATTTAGGGTTTTGAACCTTTTTTAAAGAAAATGTTTTTGTAGTTTTTATTTTAGAAAAGACTTTAAATTCTAAAATTAAAAGCTAAATTAATTATTAAATTAATTGGTGAGAAATAATAAATGATATGTTTTTGAAGTTTTTGATATTTTAAGAAAGAAAATGGAATAATTAAATGAATGTTAAGACCTAATTAATTCTAATTGATTTTAAATATTTATAAAAATAAATTAAATTTATTCTAGAATTAAACCTAATTAATTAGTTAGCATTTATTAATAAAAATAAAATTCTAAATTTTAATTGGATAAAAAGTATTTTTGTGATTTTTTGATAAAAAAGAAAATTTGTTATTGGTTAGAAATTAATTAAAACAAAAAATAAAATAATTAAACTAAAAGAACAAAAAATGAGAGAAAGAGAAATTGGGCCTGATTTTGGAGGGTGTGGATAGCAGTTTGTTTTCCCAATTGATGCTGGTCCAATTGACTTTTTGTGATCCTGTGCACACGCATTGACTGGCTTATGGTGTGCCTTTGAGGTTTGGCCACCAGATCTGGCCATCTGGCGCATGGAGGAGGGATGTGCATGGTGGACCTCAGACTTGAACACACACATGATTACCTGAAAACAAATAAGAAAATGCAGTTTGCTGGAGGCAGGGATCGAACCCCTGACCTCCAGCCTTTGGGTCCCTAAGTCTTACGTGGCCACCACCACACCATGTTGCTTCATTTGTTATGATAATATAAACAAAACATAATATATGAAAAATAAAGTTAATGGCCAGAAAACAAAAAAAAGCGCGCGTGTCATTTGAATGGACGAGTGAGGGAGTGCTAACACATCGTCCCTGTCCTCTAAAACCTGCAAATTTTACCTGCGGATTTTTATCCCCAGCTAAAAGCGTAGCTTCGTTCTAAAATCTTCCCCATTCCATGGAAATGCATTCTAAAACCATGGTTGAGTTCATCTCAACCTGCGGATCACAACCATAGCCATTATCATGGCCAATTTTCCTAAAACGGAAAAACCCAAAAATAAGAACCAAACCCTAGCAATGGTGGATCTCCATATAGCTCAGATAAATGCAATTGGTTATTACAAAAATCTTGCAAATGACTTGTAGATTCAAAATATGATATCAATTCATGCTAACTATGCCTAATTTCAAAGATACGAAATCAAGAACAGCGCCATGTTACGAATGACTTACAGTGCATATGAGGGTCTGAAAATGCGTGGTTTGGATTGGTTTCGCTTGTGGAGATGGCCAGGAAATGATTTAGACACTTGCCAAGCCTTGAGGATGCCTCTAGGGTTGATTTCAAAGTCACACTTTTTTTCTGGTTTTTGCAAATTTGGTTCTGCCTCTATGCTTGATCTCCAACCCTGATTTCCATCCCTCTCGCCTCCTTGTGTATTGTACAATACATTAGGATAAATTTTTTTGTCTAAATCTTCCTCCATTGATGATTTTGAGATTTGATTTTATTCTCTTTCAAAGTTTTCCAAATTTGGCCTAAATCCAATCTCCTTGTGCATAATGACCTTGATACGAGTTTGATTGCAATGCTAGCTGTAGTTGGAGCCTAAAATGATCACAAGATCTTTAGTTTTCAATGTTATTGATTTTATTTGATTTACTTTGATTTAATTCAAATTAATTCAAATAAAAATCAAAATAATTAATAAAATTATGATATGGACACATGGGCAAGGCTATAGCACGTGGGAATTAATGCAAACTCAAAACAAGTGAAAAAGAATGGGCCCAATTGGCAAAATTTGAAGTTTTGGGGATAGTTGACTTTTGACAATTTTGCAAAAAAGTCCAACTTCAACAATGAATAACTTCTTCAATTTTAAACTTTTGGAGGTGTTCTTGAACTTTTTATAAATCTTGAGATGTCCTCTAACCAACCCTTTTGGTCTTATCTCATTTTGATATTTCATGCTCAAGTTAAAAGCTTTGACAAAAAAGGTGTTTTTGTTGACTTTCAAAAATGACCAATAATGTACAAATTCACAACTTCTTGTGAGTGCATGTTTAGATCTTGGGGTATGAAGATGACTGTAGGGAATTTCATCCTCTTCAAAATTAGCTTTGGATGGTTCATTTCTCATAAAGTATGAGAAAATTATGCTTGGTCAAAGTTGGGTTTACTTTTCCTGCAAAACCCTAATTTAGCAACTTTTGAATCTTGATGAATTGTGAGCAATCTTTGATGAATCATGATCAAAACTTGATTAAATGATGAAATATCCTTCAAAATGAGAATGTTGACAAAAAATATTGAAGTTTGACTGTATATAGGTCACAGTTGACTTTTGCCCTAGCACAATCGATTTTTGGACCTTTGGGCAATTGACTGAGCAAAATTCCTCTACAAGGCTTGAAACTTGACATGGATGATCTTGAGAACATATTAGGACATTGTTGAGCACTTTGGGTTACTTGGACTCAAGGATATTGATGCAACACAAAACCCTAATTTGGGGTAGACTGCCTTAGGAGATAGCTTGTCTGGTCAATGTTTGAGCAAACTTGAGCAACTTGGAGATTTTTCTTGCAATGTTTTTAGAAATATGGGAGGGAAAATTTTGGGGTACAACAGCTGCCCCTGTTCAATCTTCTTAAACCTGAGGATGTAGATTGGCTTTTGTGCCTTTCGTGATCTGAAGGTGGAAGATGATTGAACACTAGAGTGCCCAGAAATTTGCACTCGCATGAAGTGGTATCAGCCTTGTGATGTCGGGAATGGGCTTACAGATGCCATTTGGAGATTGGTGACGAGGGGATGGGCTTAAAGATGCCATCTGAAGGAGTGTCGATCGCATAAGATATTCCTTAGCGAGAGCTTGTATACCTGTTGTTTGAGGAAGATTCCGCTGGGGAAGTCTGATCTTTGTTAAGATTTAGGATTTTGCCCGTAATTCAACTGAGGTGTCGAGATTTAGGAACTTGCCCGTAATTCAACTTAGGTGTGGAGATTTAGGAACTTGTCCGTAATTCAACTGGGGGAAAACATCTTCATCGAGATTTAAGAACTCGCCCGTAATTCAACTGAGAAAACTTCTCTGCTCAGAATTAGGAACCTGTCTGTAATTCAACGGAGGAACTTTGTCGAGATTTAGGACCTTGTCTGTAATTCAACTGAGAAAAACTCTGTTGAGATTTAAGAACTTGTCAGTAATTCGACTGGAGGGAAACATCTTCATCGAGATTTAAGAACTCGCCCGTAATTCAACTGAGAAAACTTCTCTGCTGAGATTTAGGAACCTGTCTGTAATTCAACGGAGGAACATTTTATCGAGATTTAGGACCTTGTCTGTAATTCAACTGATAAAAACTCTATTGAGATTTAAGAACTTGTCAGTAATTCGACTTGGGGAAACATCTTCATCGAGATTTAAGAACTCGCCCGTAATTTAACTGAGAAAACTTCTCTGCTGAGATTTAGGAACCTGTCTGTAATTCAACGGAGGAACATTTTGTCGAGATTTAGGACCTTGCCTGTAATTCAACTGAGAAAAATATCTCTGCTGAGATTTAAGAACTTGTTAGTAATTCGACATGGGGAAACATCTTCATCAAGATTTAAGAACTCGTCCGTAATTCAACTGAGAAAACTTCTCTGCTGAGATTTAGGAACTCGTATGTAATTCGACGGAGGAACTTTGTCGAGATTTAGGACCTTGTCTATAATTCAACTGAGAAAAATATCTCTACTGAGATTTAAGAACTTGTCAGTAATTATACTGAGGTAAAAGCTTCATAGCTTTGAATTTTGTGAGAACTTAACCGCATCCTTCCTGAAAGGTAAAGGTTAGTTGTATGTAATGCATGATATGTATCAGGCAATGATGTTCTCAAAATAAATGAGATTGTATTGTATGATGCGTATATGCATGTGTCATGATGTATGGAAATGTAATGTTTTTAGCTGGGGAAAATAAATCCCGGATAGCTGTTGGAGAAAAAGAGTTAAATTCTTTGTTTCCGCTGGGGATAACGAATGAAGATGATTGTAAGAATAGACCTGCAGGAGAGGATAACTCCCCTGGGGAATAAACTGATGAGGAGATTACTATGTGGGGAAGATATGCTCTATAGAGGATTCTGCTGATAAATTCCGCTGGGGATGAATTACCGTTGCTGGCGATACTGAATCCTGTTGGGGATTTGAGTTTCTGTTTGTGAAAGGAATGAACTCCGCTCGGGATGATCTTTCAGTTGCGACTTCACTGGGGATAACCTTTTAGACTCTACTGGGGACAATCTTCCAGAGTCTATTAGGGATGGTTCTCCGAACTCCACTGGGGAAGCTTTTTCAGACTGCGTTGGGGAAAATTTTCAAACTCCACTGGGAATATTTATTTTTTATACTCCGCTGGGGATGATAAGACTTTTCAGTGCTGATGGTAGATAAACTCTGCTTGGGGAGAATATTACCGATTCATTCACAGTTGCGAGTCTTAACTGGGGAGAGTTAACATTACCGTCTTTTTATTACTCTGCGGGGAGTGAATGTACCTTAGCCATATCCTTCAGCTGAATCTACCTTTGTACCTGGTGGATAGAGCAACTGTAAAGCTTGGACAAATCTTATTACCCCTGTTTCTGATATTATGAGTAATCGTCTTTTGTTTCGCATGTAAATATTTATGAGTGACAATTAATGTCAAATGCATATATCAAAAATGAACATTGGACGTTCTTTGCAAAATAAAACAGAAAAAGGAAAAAACAGTTTGAAATTTCTCTGAAAATGAATTGCATTGATTTTGAAGTTTGGCCTGTAAATATGCGTTTTTGTACAAGAGGGTGATGTCCTAGTAAGAGAACGCCGTCGAATAATAGAATTTACACAATTTGTAAAAAACTAAACAAAAGAGCTATGTGAATAATCCCATTGGGTTTCAACTCTGCTATTTCCCTTATGTCCTCGAGCATCTCATCAGTTTGCTACTTGGTTGAAGGAAGATCAGATTGATTAGTGCCGTCTGAGCTTGATAGTTGATACCGAAGTCTGGTTGCAAGGTAATCCAATGAGACATAGTGTTACGCTTTGATCCCTAATTTTTGCCTGGACCGCCCTTTCTGGTTTTCAGTCCATCGGGATACCCTTTTTGCCCAAGCCGCCTTTTCAGGTTTTCGACTTGCCGGGTGTACAGATTTTTTCATTTTCATCCCTTATTTTTTCCCGAACCCTTTTGGTTTTCCGGGAAGCCCTTATTTTTGCCTAGGCCAGTCGACCTAGTGGGTCTTTGTTTATGTGTAGTATTTTTTCACTATGTCTTCATTGATGGGGTGAGGAAGGTCGTCACCATCCATGGTGGTTAGAATCATAGCTCCTCCTAAGAAAATGATCTTAACCATAAATGGCCCTTCGTAGGTAGGGGTCCATTTTCCCCTGGGATCACCTTGAGGTAGGATGATGCACTTGATCACCAGATCCCCAACTTGATACTCTTGTCGCCTAACTTTCTTGTTAAATGCCTTGATCATCCGCTTCTGATACGTCTGACCATGACAAATATCAGTAAGTCTCTTTTCGTTGGTTAGGTTCAGCTGATCAAGCCGAGTCTGGATCCAGTCATCTTCGCTCAAACCTGCATCTTTCATAATTCGAAGAGAGGGTATCTGAACTTCAATGGGCAAGACTGCCTCCATACCATATACCAAGGAATAGGGTGTTGCCCCTGTTGACATCCGCGTTGAGGTACAGTACCCATGAAGAGCAAATGGTAACATCTCGTGCCAGTCTTTGTATGTCACTCATCTTCTGCACAATCTTCTTAATGTTCTTATTAGCCGCTTCAACAACCCCATTCATCTTCGGCCGGTAGGGAGAAGAGTTGTGATGCTGTATCTTGAACTGCTTGCAGAGCTCGGTGATCATCTTATTGTTGAGATTCGTACCATTGTCCGTAATATTCCTCTCTGGTACACCATATCGACAGATCAGATTGTGCCGAATGAACCGTGCCACGACGTTCTTGGTTACAATAGCAAAGAAAGATGCTTTGACCCACTTCGTAAAGTAATCAATAGCTACCAGGATGAAACGATGCCCGCTGGATGCTGTAGTTCTGATCTCGCCGATCATGTCAATGCCCCACATTGCAAAAGGCCACGAAAATGTCAAGACGTTCAGAGGAACTGGAGGTATGTGCACCTTATCAGCATAGACTTGGAACTTGTGACAGGTCATAGAATGCTGATAACAGTCGGCTTCCATAGTGGACCAATAATATCCTGCCCGTAGGATATTCTTTGCCATGGTATGTCCATTGGAATGAGTTCCGAAAGTACCTTCATATAATTCTACCATAATCCTTTCCGCCTCGTTCTTATCCACACATCGCAGTAAGGTTGAATCATGGTTACGCTTGTAAAGGATGTCATTGCTGATGAAGAACTTTGCCGCAAACCTTCTCAGAAACTTCTTGTCATTAACGGATGCACCCTCGGGGTATTCCTGAGCTTCAAGATACCTCTTCACCTCATGAAACCAGGGTTTATCCGTTACTTCTTCAGTCTCAATGTCACAACAATGTGCAGGTTCATCCAATCTCTCAATGGTAATCCAGGGAGCCTCGTTATCCCAATTGACTTTGAACATAGAAGACATCGTAGCTAGCGCGTTCGCCAACTTATTCTCCTCTCTTGGGAAGTGTTCAAAGTTTATCTCCTTGAAATAGGGAAGCAACGTCAAAACATACTCCTTATAAGGAATAAGATTTGGGTGTTTCGTATCCCACTTACCTTTGATATGACTGATCACGATAGAGGAATCTCCAAACACACTCAAGAACTTAATCCTTAGGTCAATTTTTGCTCGAAGACCCATGATGCACGCTTCATACTCCGCCTTGTTGTTGGTGCAATTGAAACATAGTCGGGCGGTGAACGGAGTATGAGAGCCTTTATGAGATATGATCACGACGCCAATGCCATTGCCCAAAGCGTTTGAAGCTCCATCAAAGTACATAGACCATTGGGATCCTTCCTCAGGTCCTTCATCCGATCTAGGTTCTTCACAGTCAGTTACTATCATGATATTCTCATCCAGGAATTCAAAGTTCATAGACTGGTAATCGTCTACCGCCTGATGTGCCAAATGATCTGCCAACACACTTCCCTTGATTTCCTTTTGGGTCATGTATTGGATGTCATACTCAGTCAAGATCATCTTCCATCTTGCTATTCTTCTGGAAAAGACAGGCTTTTCGAAGATATACTTGATTGGATCCATCTTTAATATCAATAGAGTAGTGTGAGTCAGCATATACTATCTCAGTCGGCGAGCAGCCCATGCCAAAGCGCAGCAAGTTTTCTCAAGCAACGAGTATCGGGTCTCACAGTCGGTAAACTTTTTGCTAAGGTAATAAATAGAATGCTCTTTTTGGCCAGACTCGTCATGCTGACCCAACACACACCCTATTGAGTTGTCGAGTACTGTCAAGTATAAGATCAAAGGTCTCCTTTCAACTAGAGGCATCAGAATGGGTGGCTCTTGGAGATATTCCTTGATCCTTTCGAAAGCGGCCTGACATTCATCGTTCCATCTTACCACTTGATCTTTCTTCAGCAACTTGAAGATTGGCTCACAAGTAGCAGTCAGGTGTGAGATGAATCGGGCAATATAGTTCAAACGTCCCAAAAAGCCCCTGACTTCTTTTTCTGTTCGGGGAGCTGGAATTTCCTATATAGCTTTCACCTTTGCAGGATCCACTTGAATACCTCTGTCACTTACGATGAAACCCAGCAGCTTACCAGATCTCACCCCGAAGGTGCACTTGTTCGGGTTTAACCTCAACTTGTACAACTTCAACCTGTCAAATAACTTCTGAAGGTGGTCAAGATGTTCTTCTTCAGTCTGGGATCTTGCAATCATGTCATCGACGTATACCTCAATCTCATGATGGATCATGTCATGGAACAAAGCGACCATAGCGAACTGATACGTTGCCCCAGCATTCTTCAATCCAAATGGCATGACCTTGTAGCAAAAGGTACCCCATTGAGTAACAAAGGTTGTCTTCTCCATGTCTTCGGGAGACATTTTAATATGATTATAACCGGAGAAACCATCCATAAAGGAGAAGACCTTATGTTGTGCAGTGTTGTCAACCAGAACGTCGATATGAGGTAGAGGGAAATCATCCTTGATACTTGCCCTGTTCAGATCCCTATAGTCAACACACATTCGAACTTTACCATCCTTCTTCGGCACAGGAACCATGTTGGCAACCCACTGTGGTTAAGAAGTAACTGCTAGAAAACCGAAATCAAACTGCTTCATAACCTCAGCCTTGATTTTCTCAGACATCTCTGGGTGCATTCGGCGGACTTTCTGTTTTACTGGAGGACAGTCTTCCTTGGTAGGCATGCGGTGAACCACAATATCGGTATCCAACCCAGGAATATCTTTATAAGACCAGGCAAAGATCTCAGCATAGTCACGCAACATCTGAATCAACTGTTGCTTGACACTAGGTTCCAGATTTGCACCGATCTTGACCTCTTTCTTGTCTATCTCTGTACCCAGATTTACTGTTTCCACAGGCTCGACATGCGGCTATATGGCCCTCTCTTCCTGAAGTAACAGTCTTGCAAGTTCACCAGGCATTTCACAATCTTCTTCACCTTTGTCTTCGGCTAATTTGATTGGACTTTTGAAGTCATAACTGGCAGTAGCAGAGTCGTTATCAGTAGGATCCAGAATGGACGTAGACCTATATATGTGAGTGTGTGTAAAATATCTGTTTTGCAAGATAGCAAAAGAAAGACAAGGAGCGCAAAATTTGAAATGCAAGAAAAGTCCAATGCTTTTATTAATGATATATGGTAATGACATATTTAAATCCCTCACAAATAAAGCCACGGTGCCTTGGGTAAGACACCAGGTCGTAAAGTTTAATAATTGTCTGTTGCAAATTCAAAACAAAAAGTCTCATTACCGGGTAATAAAAGAAATTGGGACGAACTCCTTTTCCGTCCAATTTCTTAGTCCACCGTTGGCAGTTGGGTAAATCCAATTGTCAAACTCAGACTCTTCAATATCGTCTTCGATGGCATTCACTCCTGAATTGCTGATAAACAGGGGAGGTCCTCCGATCCGCGCATGTCGAACGACCCTTTGAGCTTCTGCAGTGAAACCCAAACCAAACTTGTTAGTCTTTTGTGCAAAGTCAGGGAGTTGGCACCAATTTGCACACCCACGTTTCTCAACAACAGCCCGGACATCCTTGAGGGAAGCCATCTTCATTGGAGGATCTTCAGTAACAGTTTCAGTTGACGCCAGCGCTTGGGGGACTTCTTCAAAATGTTGACACGGGGTTTTAATGAACTCCCCGTCCATTTCCACATACCGAAAAGAGTTGAGGTGGCTTACCATGTATTCCTCTTCTCCTCGTACTGTAACAATTTTCCCTTTCACTGGGTATTTCAGCATCTGGTGGAGCGTAGAAGTTACTGGCCCAGCTTTGTGGATCCATGGGCGACCCAACAAACAAGAGTAATATGGCCGAATGTCCATCACATAGAATGTAGATGCGAAAATCTGAGAACCAACCTTAACTGGAATATCCACCTCTCCGTGTACCATCCTCTTTGACCCATCAAAGGCCCTAACAACAATGTTACTCAGCTTCAGCACCAACCCTTCACAGTCTAATCGGTCTAACGCCTTCTTGGGTAAAACATTCAACAAAGACCCAGTATCCACCAATACGTGAGCTAGAGTAGTGCCCCTGCACTCAATTGAAACATGTAGAGCGTCATTGTGATTCTTCCCCTTGGCAGTGAAGTCGGCCTCGGAGAAACCCAACCCATTATCAGTAGTTAAACTCGCCACACAGTCTTTGAACTGGTCAGCAAATGTTTCCTGGGGTACCTGTGCAGTTTTCAGGAAAGCAATCAAAGCCTTGGCATGGGCTTCTGAGCATAGCAACAGAGACAACATAGAGATTTTGTATGGGGTTTGCCCCAGTTGTTCGACTACATTGTAGTCGCTCTTTTTGATGATCTTAAAAATTTCCTCCATCTCTTGTCTAGAGTCTTCAACAGTAATCTTCTTCGGTGCCTCCGTCCGGGCAGGCTCACTGGTGATCCCTTTGCCCCGAGTGTCACATGACTCGACAACAGGGGTAAGGATTGGAACATGAATAGGGACAGTAGCAGGTGTACTGGTAGGTGTAATAACAACAGGCTTCTGAACGGTTGGTGGAGAGATCTCAGGGGAGAAAAGCCTTCTGCTGCGGGTGACTTTACTAGATCCAACAATATTTCTTATGTCAGTATCAGCCTCTTCAACATTCAAGTCTTGTTTAACCCCGTGATAATACACGTCATCCCCGTAGTGCCACGGGACAGCTTTATCTGATGTATATGGGATAGGCCCAGGAACAGTAATGATTAGAGGAGCGATTCTTGGAACGGATGTAATTCTAACAGGCTTTCTCGAGGAAGCCTTGGAAGAGTTGTAGAAAATGGTGATTATAGAAATGTCTTCAAAAGGAACCAATGGAACAAAAGTCTTCTCAAATAGAATTTCTTTATTATCCATCAGGCGTTGGACACTTGACTTCAAAAGATGGCAACCGGTAGGTAGGACGGCACACAGACGGAAACCTTCGCCATAGCCCAGAAATAAACCGGCTAACAGAAGGTTCTTCTTCACAATCATCAATGGAGTAGCAATGTCTTTCACAGAAACCACAAACAAGTCTTCATCTACAACATTTACTCCATGCTTGGGCATAGGAGCAGTCATAACATTAGGCCTTTCAGGCGCTTAGAACTCAATCTCCTTAGCATCAATCAGGTCCTGCACCTTATTCTTCAAAACCCAACAGTCATTCGTATCATGCCCCGGGCTATCATAATGAAAAGCACAGCGGGCATTCGGATTGTACATGGGTGATGTTGTATTGGGATTCTTCGGGGCCTCCTTCGGAATCACCAAGTTGGTCTTCAATAACTGCGGCAGAATCTGAGCCAGAGTCATATGGAGATGAGTGAGTTGTCTTCGCGGTCTCTCAGCCCTTGGCTAATTGTTGCGCTGAGGAGCAACAACGGGTCTTGATATAACCACCGCATTAACTGCTTGGCGGTGTTCAGGTTTGTTATGGTTTTTTGAGCTGTAAACAGCGCTGGATTCCTTCTTAAAAGGCTTCTTTTCGGTACTTGATGAAGCACCCTTCTGTATTTTACCGCTCTTGATACCGGCTTTAACTCTTTCCCCGGTCATAATCAGCTCTATAAACCCGGACGATGAACTTCCAATCAGATGGTTGAAATGCGGACCAGACAAGGTCCCCAAAAACATATCCACTAGCTCTCTGTCAGCCAGAGGGGTTGTACTCTTCCAGCAAGGTCCCTCCACTTCTGAGCGTAGTCTTTGAAACCTTCGCTCGCACCCATAGACATACCCTGAAGTTGGGTACACGTGGGAGCGAGGTCGGTGTTGTATTGGTACTACTTGTAGAAAGCAGCAACAAGGTCTTCCCAATTACGGATACTAGCTCCTTCCAGCTGGTAAAACCATTCAAGTTGAGTCCCTAAAAGACTATCTTGAAAGAAGTGGATCCAGAGGTTCTTGTCAGCGGTGTATGGCTGGATCTTTCTAACATACGAGCGGAGGTGTAGCTTTGGGAAATAAACTCCGTCATATTTAGCAAAGACGGGTGCTTTAAACTTGTGGGGAATTACCACCCCAGATGACAAACCCAAATCTCCAAAGTCCAGACCAGGGACTTTCTGGACCTCCATTGCGCTCAACCGGTCTTCGAGTTGCTTATACCTATCCTCAGCCGGAGGATACTGGTATTCGTCAAAGTCAGTCTCGTTGTCAGAAACCACAGGGCTAGGAGACCTCCTTTTTTCTTTGTTTTCTCCCCCTCCAGGAGAGTGAGATAAATCAACATCTTCTCGCAAATTGTTTCCGAATCTGCGACCCATATTCAGTAGGACCTTCTTCTTTTTCTTCTTCTTCTTCTTCTTCTTATCCTTCAAGATAAGGGTCTTCAGATCTTGCTGACCCTTGGCCAAACTCATGAAAATTTCCTGGAACTGGGCGTTTTGAGCTTGCAGAGCCTTGATGGCTTGATCAGTTGATGTTTCAAAAGACATGATGTGCTGAAATAAATAGCGAAGAAGATGAGAAACCTGTAAGGGTACCTGTAATGAGGTGTATGGGAATGATATGTGTATCATATGATTTCAAAGACTTTGGAGATTAAAATTCGTAAACCAAAATGAAACACACTTTTATTAGATAAACTTGAATTCAATGTTCAACAAATGCCTTTAAGGCTTTACAAAAAATAATACTGAAAAGTAAATCAAAACTAGAAGTAACAAAAGACATCAGCACTCCCATGGTCGTTTTCCGTTGGTGCTGACATAGTCATTGAGGATCTGCTCGTTCTCCAGCTGCCTTGTCAACTTCAGGATCTTCCGCTCTTGCTCGTGATACTTTTCTCTGTAAGTATCCCGCTCTTCCCTTAGCTGGATCCAAGACCTCTTTAGTGCCCCAATTTCAATAGGCATGTATGGATGGAGGATGGTAGGAGGAACCCCTTCTTCATCAGCATGTTCAACTATCACAGGCAAGACAGCTTCGTAGGGCATCCCTAGCTTCTGAGCACGTGTACGAACCCACCAGAGATATGGTTCCATCGAAAGAGAAGTCTTCACTCCTAGCTCGTGCGGATCAGACCTGTGTACCCTGTTCCAAGCTCGTATGAACCTGCGGCGATGCTCGTCACTATCCCCTTGGAAGTCAAAGACAATGCTTGGCATCAGCAACTCATGAGGTCCGTCCCTCCTAGCTTGCCCAAACTGTCGTAAGGCCAGACAAGGATTATAGGTGATCCCTCCATTGATTCCTAGTAGTGGAACATTGGGGTATTCCCCACAGCGATTAATAATAACTATGTCTTCCATGCCTTTAGTAGTCCAGATAATGTCCGTGTGAACAAGGGACATAATCCTGTAGGCCCAACCCATGCCTTCCTTGTTCTTCAAAACAGATTTGGGGAGGTGAGAAATAAACCACCTCGCTAGGAATGGTGCACAACACATAAGGGTTCCCCGTTTACGAGCAGTACGGGCATAGAGAATGTGCATAATATCACCCAAGAGGGTGGGCACTGGATTACAGTACATGAAAATCTTCACCGCATTCACGTCAACAAAGGAATCTAAGTTTGGAAACAGAACCAGACCATAAATAAGAAGAGCCAAGATGTCCTCGAATGCCTGAAAGTCTAAACTGTCCCAGAACTGATTAGCCCGATCAACCAAGAACTTAGTTAAGAAACCTTTTGTCCTACTCCGAGTTTCCCAATTAGACATTACCTCAGCCTTTGTCAGATGGAGGGCTGAAGCAATCTCTTTCGGCTTAAGGGGTACCTCCCAACCTATAAATGGGGTCTGCTCTATAATGGAGATACCAAGTAGATCAGAGAACTCTTCCAAGGTGGGGACCAACTGGTAGTTTGGAAATGTGAAGCAGTGGTACAGTGGATCAAAGAACTGGAATAAAACACTCATCATCTGTTCATCCATCTTGGAGGTGACCAAACCAAGGAGGTGCCCATGTCTTCTGATAAAGGAGGAAGTGTCTAGAACCTTTGCAACCAAATCTCTAAGTTGAGTAGGAATCTGTACAAAGTTGATATGAATAGTGTTTCTACGCATAGATGCCATGACCTACAAAACAGAACAAAGATGAATCCCATTGGTCTTTGAAATGGTTAGTCCAATGCAATATGCTTGCAATGTCATGATGCATGATGTCATGATAGAAAACACACCACAAGTACATAGATAGCAAACATGGTAAGGGCAAACAAGTCACACAGATAGCGCTTAGATTTCAGGCTGGAAAGGAGTTTAGGTACTACCCTCTTTCAGTTCAGTTGGTTCAACCCGCCCTATAAATAGTAACCGGGTTCTAGAGGATCTCAATATCACTGACCACCCTCGATCGATCATAATTCCAGTTTAGCAACCTTTTCTTGCGGCCAGAATCATCACGAGAGTTTGGTCTCAATGAGTGTAGCATACTGCTACTGTTCTATGGCCAAATTGGTCAATTATAGGTTCTAAGGTCAGTTGGTTCTTAATGACCCCTTAGCAGACCCATATTCTCCTCGTTGCACCACAAGGGATATTGGTACAAACTAAAGTGCCACACCAACTTAGCTATTGCTTCAACCGTATCGGTCTACGTCGTACAGTTCCCTCACAGTTTATTGCTACTTACCTAAAGGGTGTCCCCCAGATCCGGGTTAGGATCTATAGCAACTCCAATTCAAACCCACAAAAATAAAGCAAACAGATCAAACAATTGAAAAAAAATGATGAACTATTCCTAAGGTACACCCCAGCAGAGTCGCCAGTTCTGTGATACGGTGGGAAGAACTGACTGTTTTTGGAATGCTGGTTTGCGTTTGCGTTTGTTTTTGCAAAATGTCGCGGTAAGCAAGAGTCACCACCGAATTTTATTTTATCCAACAAGGAAAGGAAAAAAGCACAGAAAAATTCTTTTTTCGAGATTTTCTGAGTACGGGGGGGGGGGGGGGGGGGGGGGGGGGTAGTTTATAGAAAGGGAAGGTATTAGCACCCTTTTTATCCGTGGTTATCCACGGGCTCTTAGGTACTTGCTCAATTGTTTTCAAAATTGTTTTCTTTGTGCTTGTGGGTTTGAAAAAAGTTTTTGTTTTAAAAACTTCGATTTAACTCTTGCTTCTGTCCTCAAGAGTGTAATGAAGTGTTTTGAAAACTTTGTTCGAAAAGGAGTGTAAGTGTGAAAAAAGTTTTGTTTTGAAAGAGCAAGTATCTAAGAGCTAATCTATCTACTTGAAAAAGGAGTCATTATATGCTAATTTCCTTTAGACAATGCTATTCCCACTATTAGTGAGTAGGTAGCACCGTCGTTGGAGTTTAAGGGTCAATTCAAATGAGGGACATAAGGTCACTAAAGCAATGTTAGGATGCCTTAGCGGTAACCCTAATGTCTTAGATCATTTGTTTGTGGCAACAATATCCGAGGCAACCATTTCGAGGCAACTATGATCTTTTAGACAAGAGGAAGACCTCTAAAACAACCTATACTCAATGACTGTGCACGAAGGCAACCAAGTGGGGTGTACCCTAAGAGTGCACATGTCCGAGTGTGTTGATTTCGGTTATTTTTATCTTTGCACAAGTTAAGGGTGATCTAATTTGATTTTAAGATTAAACATTCATTCTTGTCATGCAAAACCTATTATCAAACATCTAACAGTTGTATAATTTGCGTAATTAAAATGCGGAAATTAAATTACAAGGCGTCGAATATTTACATCGCCAAAAGCAACCCTTTGAAAATAAAATAAAGCGGTAAAAAGTAAACGTCCTAATTAATTATTACATACCGGAAGCAGATACATTAATTGGATAAGGAAAAATAAATCGCACGAGTGAAATTAAGTCGAATGTGAAATTTAGGGTTTTGAACCTTTTTTAAAGAAAATGTTTTTGTTGTTTTTATTTAAGAAAAGAAATTAAATTCTAAAATTAAAAGGTAAATTAATTATTAAATTAATTGGTGAGAAATAATAAATGACATGTTTTTGGAGTTTTTGATATTTTAAGAAAGAAAATAAAATAATTAAATGAATGTTAAGACGTAATTAATTCTAATTGATTTTAAATATTTATAAAAATAAATTAAAGTTATTCTAGAATTAAACCTAATTAATTAGTTAGCATTTATTAATAAAAATAAAATTCTAAATTTTAATTGGATAAAAAGTATTTTTGTGATTTTTTGATAAAAAAGAAAATTTGTTATTGGTTAGAAATTAATTAAAACAAAAAATAAAATAATTAAATTAAAAGAACAAAATATGAGAGAAAGAGAAATTGGGCCTGATTTTGGAGGGTGTAGAAAGCAGTTTGTTGGCCCAATTGATGCTGGTCCAATTGACTTTTTGTGATCTTGTGCACACGCATTGACTGGCTTATGGTGTGCCTTTGAGGCTTGGCCACCAGATCTGGCCATCTGGCCATCTAATGCATGGAGGAGGGATGTGCATGGTGGACCTCAGACTTGAACACGCACATGATTACCTGAAAACAAATAAGAAAATGCAGTTTGCTGGAGGCAGGGATCGAACCCCTGACCTCCAGCCTTTGGGTCCCTAAGGCTTACGTGGCCACCACCACACCATGTTGCTTCATTTGTTATGATAATATAAACAAAACATAATATATGAAAAATAAAGTTAATGGCCAGAAAACAAAAAAAAAGTGCGCGTGTCATTTGAATGGACGAGTGAGGGAGTGCCAACGCATTGTCCCTATCCTCTAAAACCTGCAAATTTTACCTGCGGATTTTTATCCGCAGCTAAAAGCGTAGCTTCGTTCTAAAATCTTCCCCAGGCCATGGAAACGCATTCTAAAACAATGGTTGAGTTCGTCTCAACCTGCTGATCACAACCATAGCCATTATCATGGCCAATTTTCCTGAAACGAAAAAAACCTAAAAACAAGAACCAAACCCTAGCAATGGTGGATCTCCATATAGGTCAGATAAATGCAATTGGTTAATTTAAAAAGCTTGCAAATGACTTGTAGATTCAAAATATGCGATCAATTCATGCTAAATATGCCTAATTTCAAAGATACGAAATCAAGAACAAGGCCGTGTTACGAATGACTTACAGTGCGTATGAGGGTCTGAAAATGCATGGTTTGGATTGGTTTCGCTTGTGGAGATGGCCAGGAAACGATTGAGACACTTGCCAAACCTTGAGGATGCCTCTAGGGTTGATTTCAAAGTCACACTTTTTTCCGGTTTTTTAAAATTTGGTTCTGCCTCTATGCTTGATCTCCAACCCTGATTTGTGTCCTTCTCGCCTCCTTATGTATTGTACAATACATTAGGGTAAAAAAAATTTGTCCAAATCTTCCTCCATTGCTGATTTTGAGATTTGATTTTATTCTCTTTCAAAGCTTTCCAAATTTGGCATAAATCCAATCTCCTTGTGCATAATGACCTTGATACGAGTTTGATTGCAATGCTAGCTGTATTCGGAGCCTGAAATGATCACAAGATCTTTAGTTTTCAATGTTTTTGATTTTATTTGATTTATTTTGATTTAATTCAAATTAATTCAAATGAAAATCAAAATAATTAATAAAATTATGATATGGACACATGGGCAAGGCTAGAGCATGTGGGCAATAATGCAAACTCAAAACAAGTGAAAACGAATGGGCCAAATTGGCAAAATTTGATGTTTTGGGGATAGTTGACTTTTGACAATTTTGCAAAAAAGTCCAACTTCAACAATGCATAACATCTTCAATTTTGAACTTTTGGAGGTGTTCTTTGACTTTTTAGAAATATTAAGATGTCCTCTAACCAACCCTTTTGGTCTCACCTCATTTTGATATTCCATGCTCAAGTTAAAAGCTTTGACAAAAAAGGTGTTTTTGTTGACTTTCAAAAATGACCTATAATGTCCAAATTCATAACTTCTTGTTAGTGCATATTTTGATATAGGGGTATGAAGATGGATTGTAGCGAATTGCGTCCTCTTCAAAATGAGCTTTGGATGGGTCATTTCCCATAAAGTATGAGAAAGTTATGTTTGGTCAAATTTGGGTTGACTTTTCTTGCAAAACCCTAATTTAGCAACTTTTGAATCTTGATGAATTGTGAGAAATCCTTGATGAATCATGATCAACCCTTGATCAAATGATGAAATATCCTTCAAAATGATAATGTTGACAAAAAATCTTGAAGTTTGACTGTATATAGGTCACATTTGACTTTTGCCCTAGCACAATCGATTTTTGGACCTTTGGGCAATTAACTGAGCAAAATTCCTCTGCAAGGCTTGAAACTTGACATGGATGATCTTGAGAAAATATTAGGACATCGGTGAGCACTTGGGGTCACTTGGAATCAAGGATCTTGATGCAACACAAAACCCTAATTTGGGATAGACTGCCTTAGGAGATAGCTTGTCTGGTTAATCCTTGAGCAAACTTGAGCAACTTGGAGATTTTTCTTGCAATGTTTTGAGAAATATGGGAGGGAAAATTTTGGGTTACAACACAAAGTATCAAAAGTCTGGATCGAACCCAGGCCCTTTGATACTAATGCCTTATCGCATGTGCTTCTACCGCTGAGGCGGCTATACACCCATTAATATAATTGAAACAATATATATATATATATATATATATATATATATATATATATATATATATATATATATATATATATATATATATATATATATATATATATATATTATAAATCTGATTGCATTGACCGGAGAGGCGTCGGAGCCGTAGCTCTGGTCGTCTTCTCCGGTGACCTGTTTTTTTCATCCTAGAAAATAACCACCATTAGGAAGCAAACAATACCCTACCCCTTAAATTGAGGGTTACGAATTCAATGGGGAAATCATT
Organism: Vicia faba; assembly: GCA_948472305.1. Classification (NCBI taxonomy): domain Eukaryota; kingdom Viridiplantae; phylum Streptophyta; class Magnoliopsida; order Fabales; family Fabaceae; genus Vicia; species Vicia faba. Next base: position 343,741,823 of record OX451737.1, on the reverse strand, counting down.
TTGGAATGAAAAGGCATGGTTTTTGAGTTACGATGCAAAAAAAGCAAATCAGAGTAAACATGGTACTTTGCGATTTAGCATGCATGAGATCATGGTGATGATCTAGACCTGTTCAAATGCATCTCAGAAACATGTTAGTAACACCAATATAATTTAAAATGATGCAAAAATCAAGATATGAAATTTATAAAACTATGCAATCATATATGCATAGTATGGTGTTTTCATGCGTTTTGGACCCTCAAAATCAATCAACCTTACTCTACAGGGTTGTTTGGAGTGAATGGAATGGAGATCTTGTAGTGAAACGGTTTGAAACAAGGATTTCAAGACTTAGGGTTCTTGAGAAAAGTTTGGAAATTTTGACAAGTTTGAGAGGCAAGGGTATTCGTGTGTAAGGGGGTGTATGAATGAGTTATAAGGTATATGAGGAGTATAGAGCATGTTTGGACTCTTAAACAATGGCCCAATAGCCTATAATATCAAGCTTGCTCAATTTGAACTTCATGCATTTGCTCAAAAATTCCCAACTTGCAATGGTCATAACTCACTCAATTTTTATCCTTTGAAGGTGATCTATGAATTTTTGGAAAGCTCAAGATGTCCTATACAACCTCTACATTGATAATTTTTGCTTTTGAAGACTTTATCTTGATGTAAGTTGCCTTAACAAAGTGTCTTTTTTTTTACTTTTGAAATGACATGTAATGTATTGGCTTATATCTCTCAAATGATGCATTTTGGACTTGAGCTTAGAGAAACAAAGTTTGTATAGAATTGAATTCCATTCAAAATGAGCTTTGGTTGGGGAAAAGTTGATGAAGCATGTGAAAGTTATGCTTGGTCAAAGTTCAATTGACTTTTCCTAAGGAAACCCTAATTTGGCAACTTTTGACTTTTGCTGATTTGAGGGCTTTTCTTGAGGAATAATGATTAACCCTTGATAAAAGGATGAATATTACTTCAAAATGTTGATTTTGACCAAAAATATTGAAGTTTGACTATATGTTGACCATATTTGACTTTTTACCCAATTCAATTAATTTTCAGTCATCTGAGCCATTGGCTGGGCAAACTTATAATGCAAGATTTGAAACTTGAGATGAGCATTCTTGGAGACCTATAGAGAACCATGAACCACTTGAGGCCTTGAGAACCAAATCTTCCTTGTGAAACACAAAACCCTAGTTGTGAATCCATTTCTTAGGAGAAGTATTTGTCGGATCAATTCTTGAGCAACCTTGAGCATTTAAGGACCTTTTGAGAATGTCGAATAAAAATGAGAGGGAAAATTTTGGGGTACAACGGATGCCCCTGTTCAATCTTCTTAAACCTGAAGAGTTAATTGGCATGTCCTTCATTCGTGACTTGAAGGTAGAAGATGATTGAACACTTAAGTGCCTAGAAATTTTCACTCGCATGTGCACAAAGTAACACCGTTGGTTGATTATACTAGGAATTGGCTTAAAGATGCCATTTGGAGAGGTTACAGGTAGTCATCAGATATGGGCTTATAAATGCCATCCAAAGTAACTATCAATATGAATATCAGAATAAGTCTACGTCTGGCTTTGTCTTAGAAGATGTATTTGGAATGAGTCTACGTCCGACTTTGTCCAAAGGAATATCAGAAAGAATCCACACTTAATTTTATTTGAATGATGCACTAGATTGAGTCTACGCTCGACTTTGTCTAGAAGATACGTTTGGAATGAGTTTACGTCCGACTTTGTCTAAAAAGAATATCAAAATAAATTTATTCTTGATTTTATCCGAATGATATACTAGAATGAGTCTACGCTCGACTTTATCTAGAAAATATGTTTGCAATGAGTCTACGCCCGACTTTGTCCAAAAGAGTTTTAGAAGGAATCTACGCTTGATTTCATTTGAACTAGAAGATATCTATGCCTGAATTCAACTAGAAGAGGTATTGGAAGAGTCTATGTCTAACTTTTTCCAAAAGAGTTTCAGAAGGAATCCACGCTTGACTTCATCTGAATGATGCACGAGAAGATGTCTACGCCGAACTTCATCTAGAAGAGATATTTTTTAGAATGACTCTCTGGGGAAAGTTCTTAAGTAGCTACTTGTAAGATTTACTCTGAGGGAAATGCTTGTCAGAATTCAATTTCTGAAGGAAATTGTCTGATTATGTAGATAGTCGCCCCGTCCTGTTTTAGGAATTACTCTGCGACCTGTTAGAAAATTGTTGATAATGTTCGTCTGTTTATGAACTTTACCTGAAAAGATAGAGTTAGTATTTATGTAATGCCATGATGTATGTAGTGCATTACGTAATGATGTTCTTAAATAAAGTGAGAGTGTGCTATATGCGTTTCGTATGCATATGCTATGATAAACGATATATGAATGTGAGATGTTGTTGAAGTGTAGCAGTAGCTTCGAATAACATTTTTTATCGGGAAAATCAATCCCGGACTACTGCTGGGGATGGCGACAATAATTCTTCAATATTGTTTAAAATGTCTCTGCTGGGGACTCTTGCTTGTTGTTTGGAAGAAACTCCGCTAGGGGATTTGATTTCTGCTTGGGGAGAAGAGTTCGAAAACATTGGTCGTTCGTTGCTCTACTGGGGAGTTTAATTATTATATAACCTGGATGGGGATAAAAGAGATGGATAACCTTCCGAGGTGCTGTCTGACCGAGTTTTTGATAAGGATGCCGACTCGTTTGGGAAGGATAAGATTAACTGATATATGGTCTGATTTCAGATTCTGTAGTAACTCTTTAGGGTTAGTAGTCTGGACTACCCTATGCTAGAGAGAGGAGTTTTGCCGGTGATTTGTAGTAGTCGAAGTGATAGACTCAAGCTGGGGAGACAATATCTTGTTAGGGAAATAAAACCTGCTGGAGAAACACTCTGTTGAGGAATATGTTTTGCTGAGGGATATGCTCTGCTGAGGAATTTTACTGTGTTAGAGAAATAAGCTCAGCTGGGGGAGTGAATTGACGACATTGCTGGAAAGAATCATACTCCTTTGTCTGCTAGGGGATCTATTGGTGAGTATGATTAGTTTATTTCGGACTTGCGGGGAATTTGTTTTTGTTTAATATAAGCTTGTGAAGATGAATCCGTAGAGGATAATCTTAAGGGAACTGCTTTGTGGGGACTACGGACGACTTGAACACTATCCCGTCTCCTAGAGTCTTGAGTAAATGCTTATTCTTGTTTTTATGCATATATTTGTTAACAATAATCATATCCATATGCATATGTTCATTCAATTTATCCATTGGACGTTTTTGCAAACAAAGCAGAAAAAATTAAAACAAAGTTCGAATTTTGAAGCTGTGTTTATATTGATGGTTTGCCTATAAACCGATAATTGTTGTACAAAGAGACAAAAATCCTAGTAAGAGGAAATAGTCCTGAAATGAAAGGAGTACAAAATGTATAGCTATGTTTAAATGATCTCATCAAGTTTTAACTCTGTTATTGCCCCTATGTCTTTGAGCATCTCATCCCTCACTGTCGGAAGAAGTTGACTGAATTGATCTGTACCATTCAAATCCGAAGTTGGTAATAAAGCTGGCTGTGAGTGATCCAACGAGACATAGTCGTACGCTTTAATCCCTAACTTTTTCCTGGACCGTCCTTTTGGGTTTCCAGTCCATCGGGATATCCTTTTTTGCCCAAGTCGCCTTTTTAGGTTTTCGACTTACTGGGTGTACAGTCTTTTATATATATCCCTAATTTTTTCCCGAACCCTTTTGGTTTACCGGGATGCCCTTATTTTTTCCTAGGCCAGTCAACCTAGCGGGTTGTTTTTATGCGTAGTATCTTTAAACTATGTCTGCATTCGCGGGGTGTGTAAGATCTTCACCGTCCATGGTGGTAAGTATCATACCACTGCCCTAAAATATCTTGTTGATCACAAATGGCCCTTCGTGGGTGGGAGTCCATTTTCCCCTAGTATCACCCTGTAGTAGCATGATGCGTTTTATTACCAAGTCACAAGCTTGATATACCTGATGCTTGATTTTCTTATTGAAGGCTTTGATCATACGCTTTTGATACATCTGACCGTGACAGACAACCGCAAGCCTCTTCTTGTTAATTAAATTAAATTGGTCTAGTCTAGTATGAATCCATTCGTCTTCGTCTAACTCTGCATCTTTCATAATTCTCAGAGAAGGAATTTGAACTTCGACGGATAGGACAACCTCTATACCATAGACCAGAGAGAATATAGTTGCCCTAGTTGATGTCTGATCCAAAGTACGATAGCCATGAAGAGCAAATGGTAATATCTCGTGCCAATCTTTATATGTCACCGTCATCTTCTATTTAATTTTCTTAATGATCTTATTGGCGGCTTCCACTGTGCCATTCATCTTTGGTCAATATGGAGAAGAATTGTGGTGCTTAATCCTGAATTGCGTGCAGAGTTCCATGATCATAGTGTTATTAAGATTGGTACCATTGTCTATGATAATCCTTTCGGGGATGTCGTGCTGACTGACAAGGTTATGCTTAATGAATCGAGCGACAACATTTTTATTAACTGAGGAAAAAGAGGCTGCTTCAACCCACTTTGTGAAGTAATCAACAACAACGAGGATGAAGCGATGTCCATTAGAAGCAGTAGGCTTGATCTCCCCAATCATATCAATGCCCCATATTGCAAATAGCCAAGGAGAAGTCAAGAAATTTAGAGGTACTGGAGGCCCATGTACTTTGTCAAAATAGATCTGGAACTTGTGACAAGTTCTCGAGTGGTGATGGCAGTCAGTTTCCATAGTCGACCAATAGTAACCTGCTCTCAAAATTTTCTTAGCCATAGTATGTTCACTGGAATAAGTACTAAAGATACCTTCATGCATATCTTCCATAATCTTCTCCGCCTCTTTCTTGTCCATACAACAAAGCAGAGTCGAATCATGGTTGCGCTCATACAAAATTCTGTTGCTTAGGAAGAACTTAGCAGAGAACCTCCGTATGAATTTCATGTCGTTGATAGATGCTCCCTCAAGGTACTCTTGAGCCTGGAGATATCTCTTCACTTCATAAAACCAAGGCTTCTCTTCTACTCCTTCAGTGTCAACTTCATAGCAGTGTGCAGGTTCGTCTAGCCTCTCAATGGTGATTATGAGAGCCTTGTTGTCCCAATTGACTTTAAACATAAATGGCATGGTTTCTAATGCGTCTCTCAATTTATTCTCTTCTCTTGGTATGCGTTCAAAAGTGATTTCCTCGAAGTATGGAATTAAGGTCAACACATGTTCTCTATAAGGAATGAGATTCAGATGCTTCATCTCCCATTCTCCCTTAATCTAACTGATTACCAGGGCTGAGTCTCCATAAACACTCAAGAACTTGATTCTTAGGTCAATAGCAGCTATAATGCCCATGATGCACGCTTCATATTCACCCATGTTGTTGGTACAGTCAAAGCATAATCTGGCAGTGAATGGCATATGAAAACCCTGAGAAGAGATAATTACATCACCAATTTCATTACCAAGTGAATTAGAAGCTCCGTCAAAAACCATAGTCCATTGGATCCTGGCTCAGGTCCTTCATACAGTTCAGGTTCTTCATAATCTGTAACTAACATAATGTTCTCATCCGGTAATTCGAAGTTCATGGATTGGTAGCCGTCTATAGCTGGATGCGCCAAATGATTTTCCAATACACTCACTTTGTTTGCTTTTTGAGTGGTATCGTATTCTATTAAGACCATTTTCCATATGGATATTCTTTCGAAGAGTGTGGGCTTCTCGAATATGTATTTGATGGGATCCATTTTAGAGATCAACAAGGTAGTATGAGTCAACATATACTGTCTTAGTCGGCGAGCAACCCATGCCAAAGTGCAGCAAGTTTTCTCGAGCAGTGAGTATCTTGTTTCACAGTCGGTAAACTTTTTGCTAAGGTAGTATATTACATGCTCTTTTTGACCAGACTCGTCATGCTTCCCTAGTACACACCCCATTCAATTCTCTAGCACTGTTAAATAGATGATCTGAGGTCTTCCTTCAACTGGTGGCATCACAATTGGAGGTTCTTGTAGGTACTCCTTGATTTTGTCAAAGGATATCTGACAATCGTCGTTCCATTTCACTACCTGATCTTTCTTCAGCAACTTAAAGATCGGTTCACAAGTAGCGGTCAAATGAGAAATAAATGTGGCAATATAGTTCAGTCGTCCCAAGAAACCTCTGACTTCCTTCTCGGTACGGGGAGCGGGTTTTTCTTGAATAGCTTTAACTTTGGCGGGATCAACCTCAATACCTTTACCACTGATAACAAAACCCAAGAGCTTACCAGACCTCACCCCAAAGGTGCACTTGTTCGGATTCAGCCTCAGCTTATACTTCTTTAGTCTCTCAAACAATTTACGTAGATGGTCCAGATGCTCTTCTTCAGTTTGTGATCTGGCTATCATATCATTAACATAGACCTCTATCTCACGATGAATCATGTCATGGAACAAAGCTACCATAACACGTCGATATGTCGCGCCAGCATTCTTCAACCCAAAAGGCATAACCTTGTAGCTGAAAGTGCCCCACTGTGTAACAAAATTAGTTTTTTCCATGTCTTCATGTGCCATCTTGATCTGATTATAACCTGAGAAACCATCCATGAAGGAGAATACCTTATGCTGATTGCTGTTGTCGACCAAAACATCAATATGTGGAAGCGGGAAGTCATCTTTGGGGCTCGCCCTGTTCAAATCTCTGTAATCTACACACATGTGTACTTTGTCGTCCTTATTCAGTACCATAATAACATTTGCAACCCATTGAGTATAGGATGTCAGTGCTAAGAACCCCGCATTGAACTGTTTCATTACCTTAGCTTTGATCTTCTCTGACATCTCGGGACGCATGCGCCGAACCTTCTGCTTTATCGAAGCACAAACCTCTCTCATCGGTAGACGGTGAACCATAATATTGGTATCCAGCCTCGACATGTCTTCGTATGACCAAGAAAAGATATCAACATATTCAAGTAACATATGTATTAACCTGTTCTTAACATTATCTTCTAAGTTGACGCCTATCTTGACTTCTTTTCTGTCTGTCTCAGTACCCATATTTACCACTTCAACCAGCTCTTCATGTGGTTGAATAGCTTTTTCTTCTTCTACTAACAGTCTGGCAAGTTCTCCAGGTATTTCACAATCTTCCTCACCTTCGTCCTCGACTTGGTAGATCAGATTTTCAAAGTCATAAGTGGCAATAGCAGAATTGTTATCAACAGGATCTAGGGTGGATGTGGATCTGCAATGTATTGTGTGGGTGTTTGTAACAACACAATAATATGAAAGTGATAATAAAAGAAAGACAGAGAGTGCAAAATCTGAATGCAAAACGTTCAATGTTTTTATCAAGTGCAAATATGTTTATGAAATGACAACCCTTAACAAATGCACCATTGTGCCCCGGGTAAGGCACAAGGCTTAAAGTCATTGTTCAAATATTACAAAGCCAAAACTTGAAAGCAATAAAAACAGAAATGTAGCTATTACTCTTGACTAAAGGAGATACAGATAACGTCTTCCACCTTCCAGTTATTGAGCTCGTTGCCAATGGTAGGAAAGGTTCGGCTATCAAGGTCATAATCACTGTCAGCATCTTCTATTACGTTGACTCTATTGTTGCTGATGTGGAATGGTGGCCTTCCAGCTCGGGCGTGATGAACATCCCTCTGACCCTCTGCAGTGAAACCCAAACCAATCTTGTCATATTTATAAGGGATGTCAGAGAGCTGACCCCAAATAGTAAAACCACCTTCTTCTACAGTAGCTTTAACATCTTTCAATGAAGCCATGTTGGGAGGAACCCTAGTAACTTTGGTAATGATAGAGACTTCTTTAGTTGAGGAAGGAGGGATGACTTCAAAAGTTTGACATGGATACTTGATGAATTCACGGTCCATCTCTGCATACTGGAAAGAATTCAAATGGCTAACCATGTACTCTTCTTCACTACAGAAAGTAACAATCTTTTCGTTCGCAGGATATTTTAACTTCTGATGTAGGGTTGAGGTGACAGTGCCTGCCCCATGGATCCATGGGTGTCCCAGTAAGCAGAAATAAGCTGGCCGAGCATCAATTGCATAGAAGTTAGATTCAAATATCTGTGAACCCACTTTGGTCGGAAGATCCACTTCCCCGTGTACCATCCTTTTTGACCCATCTAAGGCTCGAACTATAATATCACTGGGTTTCAGTACGACCCCTTCGCAATCAAGTCTGTCTAGAGTGCCTTTCCGTAGCACATTCAATGAGGAACCATTATCAACCAAAACATGATCCAGAGTAGTGCCCCTGCATTCAATGGACACATACCGAGCCTTATTGTGGTTTCTTCCCTCGGAGTCAAATCAGCATCAGAGAAACCTAATCCATTGTTGGTCGTTAAGCTAGCAACATAACTTCCAAATTGATCGACAAAGATCTCTTGTGGCACATGAGCAGTCATAAAAAATTTCGCTAAATCCTGTGCATGGGCTTCAGAATACAATAGCAGGGATATCATGGAAATTTTGGATGGGGTCTTCCCCGGCTGTTCAACAATTTTATAATCACTTTTGCAGATAATCTCCAATAACTCTTCCAAATCTTGTCTAGAGGTTTCTTCAACTATAGCTTCCTTAGGTGCCTCCATATGGGCAAGTCTGTTATTTTCTCTTTACCCCGAGCCTTAGCAGTTAACTCAGTGGATATAACTCTAACAAGTGTAGCAATAGTCTTCAGAGATATTTTCGGGGAGAAAACCCTTTCGCTTTTAGTAACCTTACTGGTCCTAGCAACATTGTCAATGTCGAGATCAACACCTTCAGTAACTTCATCTTCAACAGTCGATAGTTCTTTTTTAATGATATGGTAGTAGACGTTCGATCCTTAGTTCCAAGGAATAGCTTTATCTGAAGAATATGGGATAGGTCCAGGTGTAGTAAAGATCAGAAGAGCAGCTTTCAGATTGGAAGTAATCTTTACAGGACCTTTGGATGTGATCCTGACAAGAGGGCCAAAAATTACAGATAAGTCTTGACACAAATTCTCCGCTGACGGAACCTTCTTGATCAGAATTATATGATTGTCCATTAGGTGTTGGATGCCTTCCTTCAGTAATTTTCAGCCATTGGGTTGGACTGTACATCAGTAACATTTTTCAATACAACCCGGAAATAAACCGGCCTGCAGCAGATTCTTCTTGATTATTAGTAGGGGAGTAACCAATTCACTTACAGTAGCCACATGGAGAACATCATCAATTTCACTTATGCCTTTGACATGCTTCGGCATATGCGTAGTAATTACATTCGGGGTCTCCCGAGGATCAAACTCAATCTCCTTATTGTCAATCATGTCCTGGATTTTGTTTTTCAGGGTCCAGCAGTTGTTGGTGTCGTGCCCAGGACTGTTAGAATGGTAGACACATTTCTTATTCGGATTGTACTTAAGAGAGGAGGTGTTGGGATTCTGAAGAAGATCCCTTAGCATAATCAGTTCCACTTTAAATAAATGTTTCAATGCCTGAGACAACGGCATATTAATCTTGGTAAACTTCCTTCCCGGAGCGTCTGACCTACGCCTGTTACCCTGTTGTTGTTGTTGAACACGTGCAGGGTTAAAAATCAATACCGTTCCCACAGATTGATTGCAGTTACTTTTAACACGGCCCTTCTGGCTATAAACGACATTTGTTTCCTTCTTACCACTAAATGTCTTCTTCACATCATTTGAAGATGCGACCACTTGAATTTTTCCGCTCTTAATACCACTTTTGACACGTTCTCTAGTTAGGATCAGCTCAGTAAAACCAGATGAAGAATTCCCAATCAGATGATTAAAGAATGAACCTGTTAGAGTGCCCATGAACATATCAACTAGATCTCGTCAGACAAGGGAGGTTGAACCCTTCCAGCTAAGTATCTCCACTTCCGGGCATATTCTTTGAAACCTTCATTCGAACACATAGTCATGTTTTGTAATTGCACGCGAGTTGGTGCAAGATCAACATTGTATTGATATTGCTTGTAGAAAGCAACGACCAAGTCTTCCCAAGTGCGGATGTTGGTTCCCTCCAGTTGATATAACCACTCGAGTTGTGTAACTGACAAACTTTCCTAAAAGAAGTGAACCCATAACTTCCTGTCAGCAGTATGGGGTTGGATCTTCCGAACATATGACCTCAAATGAAGTCTCAGACAAGACACACCATTATATTTAGCAAAAGCAGGGACTTCGAACTTGTGAGGGATAACTACCCCCTAAATAAGACCCAGCTCTACGAAATCTAATCCAGGAACTTTCTGGATTTCCATGGCCTTGAGGTGATCTTCCAGTTGTTTGTATCTGTCATCAGCAGGAGGATACTGTTCATCAGAATAGTCTCCATCCTCAAGCATCTTACCAGAACCAAGGTTGCCTCCACCTTCAGCCCTGACACTTTTACCATCCTCCTATTTATTGTCATCTTCATCAGAGATGATATCAGCAGTTTACACTGGTTTAGTAGGACCTTTGAATCTTCTTCCCATGTTGAAGATACCAATTGGCTTCCGACTCTTCTTCTTTTTGGCGATGAGCGCCATCATATCTTTTTGTCATTGAGCTAGGTTCAGGAGGGTCTCTTGGAATCGGGCATTCTGAGCTTGGATTTCCTTAATAGTTTGTTCAAAAGACATCTTTTACTGAAATAAACAGCAAGAAGATGAGAAAACATGTATGGGAAAACCTGTTATGTAATGATGCATGATATGTAGATGCAATGTTTTCAAGGATCGTTGCGGGATTTAAATTTATTTAAACAAAAGGAAACAAGAGAAATTTTAGTAACTAGCTCGAATTATAATTGTTTCTAATAAAAAGAGTTACAAAATAGAAAAAATATAAATTCAAGTATCCCATGGACGCTTCCTCTTTTTGTTGACATATGCGTTAAGGCTTTGTTCTTCGTGGAGTCTTTTAGTCAGCTCCGGTACTTTCTTCTCACTAGCATAAAATTGAGCTTTGAAGGTATCTCTTTCTTCCTTAAGCTGAATCCAAGATTTCTGTAGCTCTTCGAATTTGGTATTAATATCAGGATGAAGAACGGTATGAGGAACATACCTTTCAACAACATGCTCTACGATCACTGGTAGTTTAGCAGGATATGGCATTTTGAGATTCTGAGCATGGGACCGCACCCACCTGAGGTAAGGCTTTAGAGGAATGGGATTATTGTGTCCCAAAGTCTTACTATCGATCTTGTTGATCGTACCCAAAGCACGTATAAACCTTTGATGGTAGTTTTGAGTATCATTCTCATATTCGAACACAATACCCTGGACGAGCATATCATGAGGACCATCCCTTCGAGCATATCCAAACTGACACAGAGCTAGATAAGGGTTGTACATGATACCCCCTCTTATGCCAAGGAGTGGTACATTAGGGAATTCCCTACAGTGATCAACAATAGTGACATCTTCCTGAGATCGTGAACACCACTGAATATCTGCATGAGTGAGTGACATCAACCTTTGAGATCACCTCAAACCTTGTTCATTCTTTATCACTGATTGGGGCAGGTGCAAAATAAAACCACCTGGACAGTAGAGGTATGCAACACATGAGAATTCCTTGCCTCTTCAAAGTACGAGTATAGAGGGAATGCAGGAGATCTTCAAGCAAATTAGGTATCGGATTATGAGTGAGAAATATTTTGATGGAATTCATATCTATGAATTGGTCTGGATTGGAGAATAGTACCAACCTATAGATCAATAAAGCCAACATATCCTCAAAGCACGAAGGTTCATGGAATCTAGAAACCCTTGGGCCTTCTCTATCTGAAATTTAGGAGAGAAACCCTTGACTCCATTCCTTGTTTCCCAATTAGATACGATGTTTGGTCGTTTCAGATGTAGGGCTATTGCAATGTCTTTAGGTTTCAGAACTTGCTCTAAACTGGTGAAAGGTATCTGACCAAGAATAGGTACTTCGAGTAACTTAGATAATTCTTCCATTATGGGTACCAATTGATAATTCGAGAAGGTAAAACAATGATACTTTGGATCAAAAAACTAGAAAAGAACACTCATCATGTCTTCTTGAAAGCTAGTGGTAACCAAACTGAGTAGATGATCATGTCTCTTGGTGAATTGAAAATTGTTAGGAACCTTTGAGACTAATTCCTTGAGTTTGGGAGGTATCCTTACGAATTTGATCCGGATGGTATTCCTACTGTAGCGGTAGAAATGTTCAAGACTAAGCCATTGGATTGACTAGACTTTATACAAATCAAAATAAAAATCACCACCGCGCTTTATTGTTTCCAAAGGAATGGGAAAAGAGCGAATAACCCAAAAAAAGGGGGAAAGATTCAAGGTAAGGGGGTTGGTTATGCAAAGGGAAGGTATTAGCACCCTAAACATCTATGGTACTCCGCAGGAACCTCTTTGAAAAATATGTATATTTTGGCTATAAAAATGTGTTGTATATAAAATGGATGGTGGAGGTGAGAAAAGAAATATTTTTATGATTTTTTCACCTGCCGCGGTTGCGAACCTTTAGTGCCTACGTACCACCTTTCATGCAATAGGGGATCAGGGTACACGTATTTCCTCTTTTAAAAATTTGAAACACAAGTGTGTTGGTTAATTTTATGAGATAAGACATCATCGTCATTGTCCGTGTGGAAACATACTTACTACCCACAATCATGAGAAAGGAGAATTTGCATCATCTCAAAGTGAAGGATATGGCTTGGATTTTAAAATCAACAATGCCTCACTCAACACCCATGTGGAAAATATCTCTCTTTACTATATATTGTAGAAGTATAGTTTTTACATCACTACAAGGATTGACAAGAGTCTAATCTTTTAAGAAAAGTTTTAAAATAAAAAGCCAAAGTGGCAAAAATGGTTTGAAATGAGATTGATTGACTTTTAGTCTTCTCACAAAAATGTCAAGGTATTATTAAATTGATTGAAATTTATTTATGAAAATGTTTTTAAAATGCATGGACCTAAGTCCAAGTTTATTATGAAATTCATTCAAGTTTAGAAATAAGAAGAGTTTTTAAAAGGAGGGAGAAGATTTTTGAAATTAAAGAAGATGGGAGGAGATGAAGAGACTATCCTAAAGCATAAGGTAAAAGCTAGGGATAAGAACCATCTAACCAACAAGAAGCCAATACTTGACATTATGAGTCAATATATAATTCCCATTCTTCGGATTGAAACCAAGCAGGCAAAGATACTAGACCTCTTGAGAGAACCAAGTTTCAAGTGTATTAAGTCTTCGCAAAAATTGGGCAGAGTAACAGATGTATACGGGTGAATTCCAGATTACAAACGAAGTATGTAATCACAATAACCTGTACACATAACAAACAAACAACTCAATGTCTTGAGTTAAACCTCAAGAACTCCAGACAAAATATCAAATAAAGTCACAAATTCTCCAAGATAGGCCAACGTCTTTAATCCTAAGTCCAATAAGTCCAATACTCCATAATGCCAAGGATAGTAACCAAATAGTCCAAGTATCATTAAAGATTTTTATGGTTCATTTTGATTATTAGGTGTCTTTAAAAGGAAAATAAAATCTCAAGTGAGCAAAATAAAAATGACATAAAAGTAAATGCTCAAGTGAGCAAAATAAAAAAAATGGCATGAAATGTAAATGCTTAAATTAAATGGTACATAAAGCATAAAAAATAAAAGCATAAAGTAAAGTCAATTGTTAGAAATTAGTGGTTAGTTGGATGACCAACTTGAAACTTCCATTTGGAACTAATTAGAGGATTGGTAGAACCAAAGCCTCCACACAACAAGTTGCATTTGCTTTTTGTCAAGTATATCATCCATTTTGGAATCCTCAAAAGTAACATTTAATGATCAACGATGTTTAAGTGATCTGCGTTGACCAAAGGTATTGTAGATCCATTAGAGGATTGGTAGAACCAAAGCCTCCACACAATGAATCTCAAGGTTTTTGGATCAAAGAGATCAAATTAACATACTTGGGCTTGCAATCATAAGTTTGAGCCATGAATGATCATTTATTCGAATCGGGACAAAATTTAGCGTTATGTTAAGCAATCGTAAGTGGACTTATGTAGAAGTCGCACCCATTTTGAGTCCGGTCAATAGTAATCTATGTACTTCATGTTTGGATAAATGATATAGGGATCACCATCCCTTAACATGTAGCACAATTAAAAAAGAAAGGGATAAGATGAAGAGGGAGGGGAATGATAGGCTAATTTGGATCACCATCTCAAAATTCTTTCATCTTTAAATTCAACCACTCCTATAGATGGATTAAAGCACTAAACATATCATTAATCCAAAGCACCAAAAATGACTTAAATAATTCACTCCTAGGTAGATTTGAATTGATGAACATTTATCCAACTTCATCTACATCAAAAAGTCCATTGAGTTTAAAGATAAATTGGACATTTAAAATTGCAATCCAAACCAACAATCAAAGGAGTGAGTAGAAAAAGCATTTTGGATCAAAGCTGCCCCAAAACAAGGCAAAAAATGCATTATGTCCCTGTGTAAATCGATTGCACACTGTTACAGGCAGCAAAACAGCATTTTAAAAGGCCAAATTCTTGTTCAAACTTTCCATCAAACAACTTATGATCATGGATTCAATTTGAGCATGAAAATTCCATTAAATCATGAGAAAATAACACCATTGGAATCACAAAATAATGCTCAATGAATAAATCCCAAATATCACCAAGAGATCACATTGTGAAAGATGAATTATCCAACTTACCAAAGGTAGATCTAGAGAATTATCAAAACAACTTCAAGAATTTGCTTCAATTCAACCACAAGAATCAATTTCCAAGCTTGGATGTAGAGAATTGATGAAGAAAAAGTGTTTGGATGAAGGTTTAGCTCAAAGATTAGTAAGCTTCAATGCAAAGCTTACTAACTTTTTGAAAATGGAGCTTTGAGTGAATTTGGTAGATGGAGAGAATTGAGAGATTTTTTAGCAAAGTGATTTTGGCTATCAAAAGCTTCAAATTTGAATGAGAGAGGGCTCTATTTATAGAGTTTAGGATTGGGATTAGTGGTAATTTGGTAATTGATTCTTGGAGTCAAAAATTGAATTAATGATATAATTTTCAAATTATGCAAAAAAATTGGAGCAAAAAAGATGACAGTTTTGAAATTGCTGGCTTTTTTCAAAAATCACGTGTGTTTTGCTGCTATGAGTCGACACAAGAGTCGTATGCATAGACACATTCTAGTTGTATAACACAACATGAGTCGACGCAAGCTTCTATGGATCGATACAAGTTGCTATCTCAACACAATACAGAATCAATCAATTTGCATGAGTCGACACATAACATGTATGTGTCGACACATGCTAGTTATACAAAATAGGATGAGTCGACACAAGCCTCTATGGATCGATACAAGCTGCCTTTTCAACTCAATACAGAATTAATCACTTTGCATGAGTTGACACATAACATGTATGTGTCGACACATGCTAGTTATACAAAATAGGATGAGTCGACACAAGCCTCTATGGATCGATACAAGCTGCCTTTTCAACACATTACATAATTGATTGTCTTTCATGGGTCGACACATAACACGTATGTGTCGATACATACTAAAAAAAATTATTTTTGAAGGCTAAAAATACACTTTCTCAAAGATTGTGCATAATACACTGTGCAATCGATTGCACTATGGGAGCAATCGATTGTACAGGAAAACAAAAATGAAAAATTTTAATTATTATTTTTTTCTTTGCAAATAGAGATTTTAGGGAAATAATGTCGGAAAACCTTATTTGTCGGATGCTTTGACTCGGTACCTACAAAACACAATTTTGCAAAGACAAAGACAAATATTTTTTGTATTTTGGTTAGAGGTTTATTATCAACGCATATACAAAATACACAACTAAGGTGCTTGGAGATTCATCAAGAGCAAACTTAAATATAGGAGATAGAAAAAAGACGAAGAACCAACCCTAATGTGATTTTGTTATGATCAAGTTGACATGATATGATAGGGGAATCTTAGGCGCAAAAATTGTGGTACAACAGCTGCCCTTATTTAAGTGTCTTCTATCCAGAGATACGAAGGTTAAAAATCTTCGTGTCGACGCGATTGAAGATACTTAAATATAAAACAAGCCCTATTTTTGTCTCTAATATGCCATGCAATGCTTATGATTATGAATGCATATGAACAGAATAAAAGAGACGCAAAGTATCACTAGGGATGCCACAAAAATGAAGAAACAAAGGAGCAACCCCACTAGGAAAATAAATCACTGGTAGACCAAAAGAATTGAATCAGAGAGGAGGATAACAAGCATCGACCTTCACTGTTAATGTCTACCAACATTCACTGAAGGTAGAGAAAAAATATCATACCACCGCCGTTCACCGACGATGAACTATCAATGTTCACTGAAGATAGCAAAAAGATAACAAACCCCGACGTTCACTGCCGATGTCCTACCAACATTCACTGAAGGTAGAAAGAGAAAATATCATACCACCGCCGTTACTGACGATGAACTATCAACGTTCATTGATGATAGCAAAAAGATAACAAACACTGACGTTCACTGCTGATGTCCTACCAACGTTCACTGAAGGTAGAAAGAGAAAATATCATACCACCGCCGTTCACTAACGATGAACTATCAACGTTCACTGAAGATAGCAAAAAGATAACCAACACCGACGTTCATTGCCGATGTCCTACCAACATTCACTGAAGGTAGAAAGAGAAAATATCATACCACCGCCGTTCACTGACGATGAACTATCAATATTCACTGAAGATAGAAAAAAGATAACAAACACCGACGTTCACTACCGATGTCCTACCAACGTTCACTGAAGGTAGAAAGAGAAAATATCATACCACTGTCGCTCACTGACGATGAACTATCAACGTTCACTGATGATAGCAAAAAGATAACAAACATCGACGTTCACTGCCGGTGTCCTACCAACATTCACTGAAGGTAGAAAGAGAAAACATCATACCGCCGTCGTTCACTGACGATGAACTATCAATGTTCACTGAAGATAGCAAAAATATAACAAACACCGACGTTCACTGCCGATGTACTACCAACTTTCACTGAAGGTTGAGAGAAAATTTCATACCATTGCCGTTCACTGACGATGAAATATCAACGTTCACTGAAGATAGAAAAAAGATAACAAACACTGACGTTCACTGCCGATCTCCTACCAACGTTCACTGAAGGTAGAAAGATAAAATATCATACCATCGCCGTTCACTGACGATGAACTATCAACATTCACTAAAGATAGAAAAAAGATAAGAAACACCGATGTTCACTGCCGATGTACTACCAACGTTCACTGGAGGTAGAAAGAGAAAATATATCATACCATCGCCGTTCACTGACGATGAACTATCAACGTTCACTGAAGATAGAAAAAAGATAACAAACAACAACATTCACTGCCGATGTACTACCAACATTCACTGAAGGTAGAAAGATAAAATATCATACCACCGCCGTTCACTGATGGTGAACTATCAACATCACTGATGATAGCAAAAAGATAACAAACACCGACGTTCACTGCCGATGTACTACCAACGTTGACTGAAGGTAGAAAGATAAAATATATCAAGTTTTCCCCAAAATTTTGGTGTTTCACCTAGAACGGGTCTCGACTTCTTCTTTTACCAAGGCACTCTGCCTGGAAAGGGTAATATGTAAGCTTATCTCAAATAAAGAGACTTCCACTCATTGTCAAGGGGAATTGCAAAGAGAAATGACTTTTTGGGGATATAAATATGGCTTCTTGGGGAAAGAGATATGACTTCCTAGGGAAAGAGATATGGCTTCCTGGGGAAAGAGATATGACTTCCTAGGGAAAGAGATATGGCTTCCTGGGGAAAGAGATATGACTTCCTGGGGAAATGCCACATTATTCCTGCTGAGGAGATAAAGTCTTCTCGTGCAAAATAAATGCACAAACCAAAACTCAAAGTTCTCAGAAATTGAAAGTAAATAATATCGTCATGCAACCACGAATCCAATTAGAAACAAACTGGAGCAAGACGGCCAACGAAGATACATCCTTTGAGAAATAAACTCAAGAGGGAAAACCAAATCCACCTAAACAAGGAGCGCTGCAGGAAGGTTAGAACACAATGTCAATAAAAAATGATTTGTAGCAATTCATGATGCATGTATGAATGTATGAGTGATATCGTGCATATGCTGGTAAAAGGATACATAATCAGTATAAACAAAAAAAACTGCCTCAGGTACCAACAACATTGGGCTAAACTTCAACCAGAAAGATCAATCCAGGAAAGGTAAAAGCAACTGCGGAAACCAAACCTATTGCCTGTCCTAACTTCACTGAGGAGAAACATAATCTGGATGTACAGATACTGGGATATAACATCTTTCTTCTGGTTTCATCGGAGAAACCAGTTTTTCAAAAGCAACATACCTATTGGAGATTGCAAGACCAGCCTTAAATAAAGCAGACTGACACAGAGACAATCAAACCTCACTGGGGAATTCAAGCCTACCCCTTGGGGAAAGATGCAGATTGAAACTTTACATCATGAAAACCTATTCCGACAAAAGATGCTCTGGGATAGCCTTCCCAGGAAATCAAGAAGTCAACACTAATGCCAATACTGCAAAAAGAGCGATATCTTAGCACACCTAGGGAATAAAACCTTTCATCATATGAGGGAAAACTTCGCTGGGGAATCTGGGACGGAGGCTTCTGACCATGAAAACCCAAAATCAAAAGCGAACCAAGACTTGTCCTGGGATAATGGGATCACAAACCTAATACTGTACCTTGCACCCACTGGTATCGTCTTTATTTATCTGAGAAACACACAAAGATTGTGCACATACCAACAAGATGACCTGAGAAAAACCTTCATGAAGGAAGTAAATCTTCTTAAAACAACCAGAGTTTGTTCATTCCTAGGATTGCCATTTTTGTTGTCATTGTTTCATCACAAATCCTAAAGTAAATTGAATTGTGAAGATCTCCCTTTTTTTTTTGAAAAGTCAATTTTGCTTTTTAATCTTTTTGCTTTAAAAATTATTATCAGTAATAAATGGAGTCTTTGCAAGCTAAATAAAAATAAGAACACAAAGAATTGGGCAAAAGCTCAAATTTCATTAATAGAATGGTAGTCTGCGAATGGCGAGACTCCATGGATGATTACAAAGTTTGGGAAATGGTAATATATAATGGAAAAGATACATTGAGATACAATGACCACCATTCCCCCTAACAACTTTTGAAATCCTGAGCAGCAGCTTTTGTTGAAGTATGGTGAGGATCCGAGAAGATTGTTGCTTCAACGATCAAGTCTTGTCTGACGTAGTTACTTGCCAAGAAAAATCCCTAACTTTTACCTAAGCTGCCCTTGCGGGTTTTCAACTTAGCGGGAAATTTATTCTGTTTATGTCTCTAATTTTTGCCTAGACCGCCCTTTAGGGTTTTCAGCCTACCGAGACGCTCCTTTTTTCCTAGGCCGCCCTTTCGGGTTTTCAACTTAGCGAGCTGTTCTTTTATTTCTTTAGGCAAAGTATTTCTTGACTGCGTCAGCATTCATGGGACGTGGGAACTCCTCGCCATCCATAGTTTCAAGAATTAATGCACCACCAAAGAAGGCTTTCTTGACAACATACGGGCCTTCAAAATTGGGAGTCCACTTTCCCCTAGAATTAGTGTTAAAAGACATGATCTTCCTGAGCACGAGGTCACCTTCTCTAAATTCACGAGGTTTAACCTTTTTATCAAATGCTTTCTTCATTATTTTCTGATATAACTGCCTATGACATAAAGTTGTCATTCTCTTCTCTTCAATCAAATTCAATTGGTCAAACCTGTTCTGGACCTATTCAGCCTCTGTCAACTTGGCTACCATTATCACACCCAACGAGGGAATCTCTACCTCAACAGGGAGTACAGCTTCCATTCCATATACCAGGGAGAACGGGGTTACTCCTGTTGAAGTGCGGACAGATGTTTGATATCCATGCAGAGACAAAGGGAGCATTTCATGCCAATCCTTATAAGTAACAACCATTTTCTGGATAATTCTCTTGATATTCTTATTAGCAGCTTCTACAACCCCATTCATCTTTGGCCTGTATGGAGACGAATTGTGATGGACAGTCTTGAATTCTTCACACAGTTCTATTATCATCTTGTTGTTCAAATCCGAGTCATTGTCAGTGATGATTCTACTCTGCACACCATACCGACATATAAGATTGTTTTTGATGAAATGCACAACCACCTGTTTGGTAACATTAGCATAAGAAGCAGCCTCTACCCATTTGGTAAAGTAGTCAATTGCTACCAAGATGAAACGGTGTCCATTTGAAGCTTTGGGTTCTATCATCCCGATCATGTCTATACCCCACATAGAGAAAGGCCATGGGGAGGAAATCACCTTGAGAAGTGTCGGAGGCACATGGTCCTTATCTGCATAAACCTGACATTTATGGCACTTTTTTGCAAATTTGTAACAATCAGATTCCATTGTCAACCAATAGTAACCTTCCCTTAGCATCTTTTTAGCCATCGAATGCCCATTAGCATGAGTGCCAAATGAACCTTCATGAATCTCATGCATCAACATGTCTGCTTCGTGTCTATCCATGCATCTGAGCAAGACCATGTCATAATTTCTCTTGTATAACACATTTTCACTGAGGAGGAAACTGCATGCCAATCTTCTCAGTGTCTTTCTATCTTTCCTCGATGCACCAATCGGGTATTCTTGAGACTGAAGAAAATGATGGATGTCATAATACCAAGGTTTTTCATCTGCTACCTCCTCTGTCGTAAACACATGAGCGGGCCTATCCAGCCGTCGAACTGTAATACGGGGTATATCATTCCAAGTATTCACTTGGTACATGGAAGCCAGAGTTGCCAGAGCATCCGCCATTTGATTTTCATCTCTAGGAATGTGATGGAATTCAACTTTATTGAAGAAGGGTAGTAATCTTCTAGCATAATCTTTGTAAGGGATCAAGCCAGGGTGACGAGTATCCCATTCTCCTTTAATCTGATTTATTACCAAAGCTGAATCACCATACACATCTAGAATTTTGATTCTGAGATCAATAGCTTCCTCAAGACCCATGATGCAAGCCTCATATTCCGCCATATTATTAGTGCAATCAAATGTTAACCTTGCAGTAAAAGGAATGTGCGATCCATGAGGAGTGACGATCACAACACCAATTCCTTTACCATAAACATTCACGGCTCCATCAAAAATCATAATCCAACGAGATTCAGGGTCAGGGCCTTCCTTAGGCAATGGTTCATCACAATCCTTCACTTTCAGGAACATCACATCCTCATCGGGGAATTCATACTCTGCAGACTGATGATCCTCCATTGGCTGGTGAGCAATGTAATCTGCCAACACACTACTTTTGATAGCTTTTTGAGTCCGGTACTCAATATCATATTCAGATAACAACATCTGCCAGCGGGCAATTCTCCCAGTAAGAGCAGGCTTCTCAAAAATATACTTAATTGGATCCATTTTGGAGATCAACCAAGTGGTATGATTCAACATATACTGCCGCATATGCTTTGCCGCCCAGGCCAAAACACAACACGTTTTTTCTAGCATGGAATACCGCGACTCACAATCAGTGAACTTCTTAATGATATAATAAATGGTGAACTCCTTCTTCCCTGTTTCATCCTGTTGTCCCAGAATACAACCCATGGATTTATCTAACACTGTTAGATACATAATCAACGGTCTTCCTTCTACGGGAGGGAGCAAGATAGGAGCTTCAAGCAGATACTCTTTAATACTCTCAAATTCCCTTTGGCAATCATCTGTCCACACACAACCTTGATCTTTCTTTAACAACTTAAAGATCGGTTCACACTTTGCAGTCATGTGGGAAATGAATCTGGAAATATAATTCAAATGCCCGAGGAAACCCCTGACTTGCTTTTTAGTTCTTGGTGCTAGAATTTCTTGAATTGCTTTGACTTTATCAGGGTCAACATTAATTCCTTTCTGGCTAACGATAAAACCCAACAATTTCCCTGATCTAACTCCGAAGGTGCATTTATTTGGATTCAAGCGGAGACGATACTTCCTCAAACGCTGAAACAACTTCAACAAATCTTTTATATTCCCTTCTTCAGTTTGGGATTTTGAAATCATATCATCAACATATACTTCAATTTCCTTGTGCATCAGATCATGGAATAGGGTTGTCATAGCCCTCTGGTACGTTGCACCAGCGTTCTTCAACCAGAAGGGCATCACTCTGTAACAGAATGTTCCCCAGGGTGTGATAAACGTTGTTTTTTCCATGTCCTCTGGAGCCATTCTTATTTGATTATACCCGGAAAATCCGTCCGTGAACAAGAATACCTTGAATTTTATTGTGTTGTCCACTAACATGTCAATGTGAGGCAATGGAAATCATCTTTCGGACTAGCTTTATTTAGATCTCTGTAATCTTCGCACATGCGGACTTTTCTGTCTTTTTTCGGTACTGGGACAATATTGGCAATCCATTGAGGATACACTGACGTCACAAGGAAACCAACATTAATCTGCTTTAGGACCTCCTCTTTGATCTTTACTGCCATATCTGGGTGGGTTCTTCTCAACTTTTGTTTAACTGGCGGACACTCTGGCTTCAACGGCAAATGATGCTCGACAATGTCTGTATCTAGACCATGCATATCTTGATAAGACCAAGAGAAAATATCCACATACTCTTTCAACAGCTTAATCAACCCGCTTTTTACATCAGGATGCAACGATGCTCCAATCTTAACTTCCTTCGGATCTTCTTCTGAACCCACATTAATCACTTCCAAAGGCTCCTTATATGGATGAATGGTATTTTCCTCGTGCTCAAACAACCGTGAGACCTCTTCTGGAATCTCATCATAATCTTCTTCTTCAGCCCCAAACACAGGACAATCAAAGTTGGGAGAGGGTGCAGGGTCATTGTATTCAACGGGTTTTTTAATTAATCTGCACATGTGATTTATGATTACTTTTAGAGACTGACACATATAACAAGTGATCATGCAGATTCATTTTCAGTTATTATTTATTTTGAAAAGGGTTATTTTTTTTATTACCATTTCCCAAGAAAAAGCAGAAAATAAAGACATATTTTTGGAAGTAAAGACAACTTGTATTAATGATCTTAAAAATCAAAGAAAACAGATAAGCCCATACAATACTTTCACCTTGGACAGAGTGAAAGATTTTCAAAAGAAAGAAACAGATTAGAAAAACAAATTACTTTGAAATATGTATGCAAGAAGGAACATCAATGGTGATCCAGTTTTGAACTCAGACTCCATGCGTCACATAATTCGGTACTTCCTGCTCTGCTTCATCCTCTTCAACATCATTAATTCCAGAACCAATTGGATTGAGGTAGCCTCTGCTGCGGAAAACATCATGATAACTGTTCACAGAAGACTTTGACTTCAAACTTTCACCTTTGCCATTCTTCGAAGAGAAACCCAAACCAGTTCTGTTTTTGTTCACGGGTGGATCCACAAGTTGTCCCCAAACTACATTATGACTATTGCGCACAACCTGTTGCGCGTCCTTCAACGAAACCACGGAATTCTGATTCATCCTTATGTTTTTAATAGATAGGGCTTGGAACTGGGTTCCAACAGCAGCCTCATCCGCTTCTACAATACTGAAAGAGGATAGATGGGATATCAACAACGCCTGCTCCCCATTTATGATCACCATCTTCCCTTCGCGCACAAACTTTAACTTCTGATGCAGAGTTGAAGTGACAGTCCCTGCTTCGTGTATCCATGGTCGTCCTAGCAAACAACTATATGCGGGAATAATGTCCATGACCTGGAAAGTTATCAAGAACAAATATGGTCCTATATGGATTGGCAAGTCCACTTCACCGATGACAGATTTCCTCGACCCATTAAAAGCCTTCACAATGATGCCACTCGGGCGCATAGGTGCTCCTTGATACTTTAACTTCATGAGGGTACTCCTCGGTATAACATTCAGCGCGGATCTGTTATCAATTAGCACATTGGACAGCGAATCATTCTTGCAGTTCATAGATATGTGGAGGGCCAGGTTGTGATTCCTCCCTTCATCTGGTAACTCATCATCGCAGAAACTTAAATTGTTACATGACATAATGTTTCCAATTACGCTGCTGAATTGATCTAATGGCATGTCATTCTCCACAAAAGCTTGGTCTGGTACTCTCACCAGTGATTCTCTATGAGAAGAGGAATTCATTAATAAAGCTAGGATATATATCTTGGAAGGAGTCTACAATAGCTGATCTACAATTTTGTAGTTTCTCATCTTAATTATCTTCAAAATATCATCCACTTCTTTCTCTAATGTAGCTCCACTAGTCTCTCCTGTAGCCTTCTTAGGCTCATTGTTCTCAACAATTTTCTTTCCAGCAACAACATCTCTTCGAATAACTGGCGCAAACACACAACCGCTACGGGTCACCCTGCTATTATCAACTATATTTCCAACATGTGGCATTGGCTGGATGGGAATCTCTACCCCGTCTTATAAGATTGTAGTGTTGTATTTGTAAGGCACAACCTTGTCTGATTCATAGGGAACAGGACCTGGCAGACTAATTACCAATGGGGTCACAACTGGTTTGCTATGGTACTCCACCTCAAGATGAGTGGGTGCACCAAAACAAGGTACAATGATGTTTACCCCTTCCTCAACACAATCAGCCATCAAAAAGTCATTTCCGGCAAACAAATCTTCGTCTGAAGAGAAATACTCATCTGCGGAGGCATACTCTTCCTCTGACTCTTCTTCCATCAAACAAACTTCAACCATATCAATCTCATAATAATCATCTCTCTGACCTGTGCTCTTGATATTTCCATTGTCTAACAGCAACTGAACACCCTTTCTCACAATAGAATATCCTCGGGGGTCTTGACAACAAACTATGCAAGATCCATATTGGTGTTCCACCTGACCAGCAGTACAACAGAAGGTAGCATGCAACTGCATGAGATCCTCATTCAAATGATCCACATCAAAAATTATGAATTCACCCGGACATCCAGAAACCATATTCACTTCCTCTTCATATTCCTCCCTAGGCCTGATTATATGGATTAAACCTTCATCCATCATCTCTTGTAAATCAGCCTTTATCTTCTCACAACCCTATATATATGTACTGCAAATAGAACAACCGGCGTGGTCATGTGTATAATAACTGAATTCACAGAGGTTTGCGTGCATCTTCACTAAATCTCCTCTAACTAGATTAATGTCAAAAATTCAAAAGTCACCTGGACAACCGACCATCATATTTACAGCATTCACTCCCCCGTGCTTGGGTAGAGGATTGTCTTTCACATTAGGTCCCACGTCTTAGAAAGAAAAAATTCCAGACTTCACCAACCTTTGCACTTCAGTCCTCA
Organism: Vicia faba; assembly: GCA_948472305.1. NCBI lineage: Eukaryota > Viridiplantae > Streptophyta > Magnoliopsida > Fabales > Fabaceae > Vicia > Vicia faba. Next base: position 343,716,344 of record OX451737.1, on the reverse strand, counting down.
CAGGATAACAATTCTCAACACTATACCCTGGTGCTCCCTGATGAAAGGCACACGTCTGGTCTGCTTTGTAATACCAAGGCAATGGTGATGGTATGGTGGGAGGTGGTCGTGTCTAGACCAACTTCTTGTGAATCAATGTTGGTAGTAGCTCTGTATAGCTCATGGGAATAGTATCATAGTTCTCCCTTCTCTGATTATACCCTTGATTCCCCTGCTGGGACGGTCTCTGATAAGCAACGATAGTTGGAGCAGCATTCATAACAGGAGTAACTGAGGCGACTTGCTGATGAGGCTGATAATTCTTTCTAGGAGCATTTACCGTTCTCTCTTGCATAACAACATTTGTATCCCCCTCTTTCTTCTTTGTAAACCCACAAGCTGGCTTTTTCACCCCTCTGGATCCTTCACCCTTTCTCAAACGACCTTCTCTTACTGCCACTTCTAGGCGGACACCGATTCCTACCATCTCTATAAAATCACTTGGGGCACTTGCTACCATTCTTTCGTAGTAGAAAGCGCCTAGCATTTTCAGAAAAATCTTTGTCATTTCTTTCTCCTCCATGGGAGGAATCACTTGTGCATCCACTTCGCGCCATCTTTGTGCATACTCTTTGAACGATTCTCTGTCTTTCTGAACCATGGCCCTAAGCTGGTCACGGTCAGGCGCCATGTCCATATTGTACTTGTATTGTTTAATGAATGCTTCTCCCAAATCATTAAAAGTATGGATGTTGGCACTGTCTAAACTCATGTACCATTTTAACGCTGCGCCGGTCAGACTATCCTGGAAAAAGTGAATCGGCAGACGCTGATCATCGATGTGGGTAGACATTCTTCTTACATACATCACCAAATGAGCACGAGGGCAAGTGTTGCCCTTCTACTTCTCAAATTCCTGGACCTTGAACTTAGCAGGTACTTTAACATTCGGGACCAAACACAGCTCATTCACATTCTGCCCAAATAACTCTTTTCCCCTAAGAGCCTTCATCTCTCTTTGCATTCTATCAAACTGCTCTTGGAAATCATCCATTATGTCATAAAGACCCAAGTATTCACTCGGAGGAGGGAAAGGACGACACATATCTTCATTAACAAACAGAATCAAATTCACCAAAGGAGGTGCAGCAGGAACAGTATGCACCACAATAGGTGTAGGAGTAACAACATTTTGAACCACTGGAGCATCTTGAGGGCCAAGATTGAAACCTTCAGGTGCAAAATTCTCTGGCATTCCCCATGGATAACCCTGAGGCATACGGTTTTGAACAACAACCAGAGTAGCAGATATAGGAACAATAGGAACTTCAGAATTTGCCCTTGTTGGTTGAGGTTGAACACTCGGTGGCTGATTCTGAGCAACCACCAGAGCTTCCATCAGAGTAGTCAAGTTAGCCAAGCCAGCCTTCAAAGCGAAAACTTCTTCGTGCAGCTCGCAATTCTCCTGTTCTAAGTTGTCCATCTTCTTTTTGAAATTAGCCCGAGTGTTGTAGTGATGAGTCAGCTTGCTGAATGAAGTAAAGAAGTTGGGTAAGACACCTGGATATGCATAACAAGTGAAAGAAATATGTGCAATATGATGCATGATATGCAATGCATATGATTATTTTTACTTTATCATTTAATATTTCAAGGGATTTATGGTTTATAGACATATTGCAAACATCCAAGTAATAAAGCTTTTGAAATGCTAATTTTTTTTATTATAATAACTTCAAAATGGATTACAAGTTTCAATGATCCCAAGTACAAGATGAAAATACAATCTAAAATCCTGAGAAGAGGAACTAATGGAGATCAATTTGTACGTTGGCGCTTCCCTGTGATCCTGACAATCTGAGCCCTCAACCTCTGGTTTTCTTCCACATGTCTGATGGAAACCTCCTTCCAATCATCTGAAGCTGGAAGTGAGTAATCAACACCTGTTTGAGGCTTAGGAGAAAATAAATCCCCTTGCCTCTTCATAGACTCCACTGCTCGACTCTCAAGGATCTCGATCAAATAATCTTTCTCCTTCAGGTCTACTCTTTAGGAACTCTCTAAAGTCTGGAACTTATTCTTCCAAGCATCCCTTTCCTGTTGCATCCTAACCAAAGCAAGCTGCAGCTCTTCTAGATCATCTAATAAGGTAGAAATGGTCTTCGCAAACAAATCAGGCACGGGTGTCTCCCGAGCATACGGCATCTTCAATTGAATGGCTCTCGATCGGACCCACTAAAGATATTGCTCCAAAGAAACAACACCTCTAGGTCCCAAATCCTTCCTACTCTTCTTATGAATGTGACGTCAGGCCTTCGCAATCTGCTCCCTAGCTTCCCTGTGGTCTTCTCCTTCCTATAAAAAGAAACTACTCAAATGAATACTATTCGGTTTATCCCTCATCGGGTAACCAAGCTGTCTCCGTGCAAGAACAAGGTTATAGTTAATTCCTCCCTTTGTACCAAGAAGAGGCACATTGGGGAAACTACCACAATTGTTAATAACCTCCATATCTTGGTAAGCTCGATGATACCAATCAATATCCGAGTGAGTAAGTGCCATGATCTTAGGATCCCAACGGGGTTCCTTCTTGAAATCCCAAAAAGCATCAGACTGAGGCATATGAGAGATAAACCACCGGTACAATAAAGGCGTGCAACAGATAATCATCCCCCATGATAGGAACTCCGAAGATGAACAGAGTAATAAGCATCACCCAACAGTGTAGGAACCGAGTTTCCAATCATGAAAATCTTGATAGCGTTAATGTCGACAAACTTTTCCACATTAGGAAATAAGAATAATCCATAGGCGAGTAAAGAAAAGATGGCCTCAAAAGCAACCGTACTCTTCATCCTGGAAAAGTAACGAGCTTTCTCCAATAAGAACTGAGTTGGTAATCCTCTAATCCCTCCTTTGGTAGTCATATGGGCTTCCACCTCAAACTTCCCCAGATGAATCAAAGCAGCAATCTCATGTGGTTTTGGCTCACCCTCTAAATCAGTAAAAGGAACACGATTGGTAACAGGTAAATCCAATAGATAGGAATACTCTTCCAATGTTGGCATCAACTGATAATCGGGAAAAGTAAAGCAGTGATACACCAGATCATAGAACTGGACCAAAGTTAAGAGAATACCCTCCTTCATCTTCAGCTTCATGAGAGGAATAATGGATCCATACTTCTTCCGAAAGTCTGCAGAACACTCGATCTCGGGAATTAGACTGATCAACTCATCTATCTTAGGATCCTTGAAACTGTATTTCCCCGTCTTTCTCTTTCCATAATCCGGGGTTTAAAAGTACCTGAGATTTTCACAAATAGTCAACCTTTAAATCCCTTGAAATATTGTTTTCTTCAAAAGATGCTTATGAGTGCATGGATGCATGATGCAATAATCACACACAAGATCACACATATAGGGTTCATAGGTTCAATGTCACGAGCATGAGGTCGAATGTACTACCCATAAGGTATTGGTCTAAAAAGTTATCACCTGCCGAACAAGGTTCTAAAAGGTTCCTAGAGTCTACATCCTTCCTTCGGATATTACCAACTTCCCGATTAACTCGGTAATTAGTAATATTCTCAAGAAAGACTCGTCTGAGTGTAGTATCGCGTGACAACTATTTCCAGATTACTCCGTCATAGCTTCCACACTACACCTAAAAGGCCAAGACGGGTTAGGTAATCTACGGTCCTCACCTTCAGCAGGCTCCCAGGTCGAAAGCAGTACGTCTTCTCGATTACTCAGTAAACAACACTACAGTCGAAGGGGCCTCCACTGAGTGGGGGATCTCATGCCTCCTTTTTTGGGATTACTCCCTCAAAGTTAACATGACTATACCGCCCGTCCTATCTTAAAGTTTGCCCAAGTCCGGGTATAGGACTTATGAGTAATCATCAAGCACCCTGTAAACCAGGAAAATCCAGACAAACATATATACAAAATATAACACATAAACACAATAACACATATACAGATATAAACAAAGATAGGCTCAACCTACTTAGGGATGGACCAACAAGAGGTCAATCTCTCCCTAGTGAAGTCGCCATTTTTCTGTAGTGGTAGAAATGTTCAAGACTAAGCCATTAGATCGACTAGACTTTATACAAATCAAAATAAAAATCGCCACCGCGCTTTATTGTTTCCAAAGAAATGGGAAAAGAGCGAATAACCCAAAAAAGGGGGAAAGATTCAAGGTAAGGGGGTTGGTTATGCAAAGGGAAGGTATTAGCACCCTAAACATCTACGGTACTCCGCAGGAACCTCTTTGAAAAATCTGTATATTTTGGCTATAAAAGTGTGTTGTATATAAAATGGATGGTGGAGGTGACAAAAGAAATATTTTTATGTTTTTTGCACCCTCCGTGGTTGCGAACCTTTAGTGCCTACAGACCACCTTTCATGCAATAGGGGATCAGGGTACACGTAGTTTCTCTTTTAAAAATTTGAAACACATGTGTGTTGGTTAATTTTATGAGACAAGACATCATCGTCATTGTCCGTGTGGAAAACATACTTACTACCCACAATCATGAGAAAGGAGAATTTACATCATCTCAAAGTGGAGGATATGGCTTGGATTTTAAAATCAACAATGCCTCACTCAACACCCAAGTGGAAAATATCTCTCTTTACTACATATTGTAGAAGTATAGTTGTTTGCATCACTACAAGGATTGACAAGAGTCTAATCTTTTAAGAAATTTTTTAAAATAAAAAGCCAAAGTGGCAAAAATGGTTTGAAATGAAATTGATTGACTTTTAGTCTTCTCATAAAAATGTCAAAGTATTATTAAAATGATTGAAATTTATTTATGAAAATGTTTTGAAAATGCATGGACCTAAGTCCAAGTTTATTATGAAAGTGTTTCAAGTTTAGAAATAAGAAGAGTTTTTAAAAGGAGGGAGAAGATTTTTAAAATTACAGAAGATGGGATGAGATGAAGAGACTATCCTAAAGCATAAGGTAAAAGATAGGGATAAGAACCATCTAACCAACAAGAAGCCAATACTTGACATTATGAGTCAATATAGAATTCCCATTCTTCGGATTGAAACTAAGCAAGCAAAGATACTAGACCTCTTGAGAGAACCAAACTTCAAGTGTATTAAGTCTTCGCAAAAATTGGGCAGAGTAACGGTTGTATACGAGTGAATTCCAGATTACAAACAAAGTATGTAATCACAATAACCTACACACAAAATAAACAAACAACCCAATGTCTTGAGGTAAACCTCAAGAACTCCAGACAAAATATCAAATAAAGTCACAAAGTCTCCAAGATAGGCCAAGGTCTCTAATTCTAAGTGCAAGAAGTCCAATACTCCATAATGCCAAGGATAGTAACCAAATAGTCCAAGTATCATTAATTATTTTTATGGTTCATGTTGATTATTAGGTGTCTTTAAAAGGAAAAGAAAAGCTCAAGTGAGCAAAATAAAAATGACATAAAAGTAAATGCTCAAGTGAGCAAAACAAAAAAAATGGCATGAAATGTAAATGCTTAAATTAAATGGTACATAAAGCATAAAAAATAAAAGCATAAAGTAAAGTCAATTGTTAGAAATTAGTGGTTAGTTGGATGACTATCTTGAAACTTGCATTTGGAACTCATTAGAGGATTGGTAGAACCAAAGCCTCCACACAACAAGTTGCATTTGCTTTTTGTAAAGTATATCATCCATTTTGGAATCCTCAAAAGTAACATTTAATGATCAATGATGTTTAAGTGATCCGCGTTGACCAAAGATTTTGTAGATCCATTAGAGGATTGGTAGAACCAAATCCTCCACACAATGAATGTAAAGGTTATTGGATCAAATAGATCAAATTAACATACTTGGGCTTGCAATCATAAATTTAGGCCCCGAATGATCATTTATTCGAATCAGGACAAAATTTAGCACTATGTTAAGCAATCGTAAGTGGACTTATGTAGAAGTCGCACCTATTTTGAGGACGGTCAATAGAAATCTATATACTTCATGTTTGGATAAATGATATAAGGATCACCATCCCTTAACATGTAGCACAATTAAAAAATAAAGGGATAAGATGAAGAGGGAGGGTAATGATAAGCTAATTTGGATCACCATCTCAAAATTATTTCATCTTTAAATTCAACCACTCCTCTATATGGATTAAAGCACTAAACATATCATTAATCCAAAGCACCAAAAAAGAATTAAATAATTCACTCCTAGGTAGATTTGAATTGATGAACATTTATCCAATTTCATCTACATCACAAAGTCCATTGAGTTTAAAGACAAATTGGACATTTAAAATTGCAATCCAAACCAACAATCAAAGGAGTGAGTAGAAAAAGCATTTTGGATCAAAGCTGCCCCAAAACAAGGCAAAAAAATGCATTTTGTCCCTGTGTAAATCGATTGCACACTGTTACAGGCAGCAAAACAGCATTTTAAAAGGCCAATTTCTTGTTCAAACTTTCCATCAAACACCTTATGATCATGGATTCAATTTGAGCATGAAAATTCCATCAAATCATGAGAAAATAACACCATTGGAATCACAAATAATGCTAAATGATTCAATCCCAAAGATCACCAAGAGATCACATTGTGAAAGATGAATTATCCAATTTACCAAAGGTAGATCTAGAGAATTATCAAAACAACTTCAAGAATTTGCTTCAATTCAACCACAAGAATCAATTGCCAAGCTTGGATATAGAGAATTGATGAAGAAAAAGTGTTTGGATGAAGGTTTAGCTCAAATATTAGTAAGCTTCAATGCAAAGCTTACTAACTTTTTGAAAATAGAGCTTTGAGTGAATTTGGTAGATGGAGAGAATTGAGAGATTTTTTAGCAAAGTAATTTTGGCTATCAAAAGCTTCAAATTTGAATGAGATGAGGGCTCTATTTATAGAGTTTAGGATTGGGATTAGTGGTAATTTGGTAATTGATTCTTGGAGCCAAAAATTGAATTAATGATATAATTTTCAAATTATGCAGAAAAATTGGAGCAAAAAAGATGACAATTTTGAAATTGCTGGCTTTTTTCAAAAATCATGTGTGTTTTGCTACTACGAGTCGACACAAGAGTCGTATGCATCAACATATTCTAGTTGTATAACACAACATGAGTCAACGCAAGCTTCTATGGATCGATACAAGCTGCTATCTCAACACAATACAGAACCAATCAATTTGGATGAGTCGACACATAACATGTATGTGTCGACACATGCTAGTTATACAAAACAGGATGAGTCGACAAAAGCCTCTATGGATCGATACAAGCTGCCTTTTCAACTCAATACAGAATTAATCACTTTGCATGAGTCGACACATAACATGTATGTGTCGACACATGCTAGTTATACAAAACAGGATGAGTCGACACAAGCCTCTATGGATCGATACAAGCTGCCTTTTCAACACATTACATAATTGATTGTCTTGCATGGGTCGACACATAACACGTATATGTCGATACATACTAAAAAAATATTATTTTTGAAGGCTAAAAATACACTTTTCTCAAAGATTTTGCACAATACACTGTGCAATCGATTGCACTATGGGAGCAATCGATTGTACAGGAAAATGAAAATGAAAAATTTTAATTATTATTTTTTTTCTTTGCAAATAGATATTTTAGGGAAATAATACCGGAAAAACTTATTTGTCGGATGCTTTGACTCGGTACCTACAAAACACAATTTTGCAAAGACAAAGACAAATATTTTTTGTATTTTGGTTAGAGGTTAATTATCAACGCATATACAAAATACACAACTAAGGTGCTTGGAGATTCCTCAAGAGCAAAATTCAAGATAGGAGATAGAAAAAAAAGTAAGAACCAACCCTAATGTGATTTTGTTATGATCAAGTTGACATGATATGATAGGGGAATCTTAGGGGCAAAAATTGGGGTACAACACCTACGACTGGAAGCCATGACTCTGCAACATAGAACAAAGATAAATACCCTACATCCTTGAAATGGTTAGTCATGATATGATGTTATAATGTTATGATGTCATGATATCATGTTCAAATAGATAATCAAGCACACAAAAAGCACACAAAGGCCTTAGGTTTAAGGCTATCATGGGGTTTGTAGGTAAGTACCCTCTTGAAGTTTAGTTGGTTCAACCTGTCCTAAAGAAATAACCGGGTTCTAGGGATCTCAATATCACTGATTTTTCCCACAAGTTTCGTCTAACACGACAACTGACTTGCCACCAAATAAATCTCAAGAGTCGAATCTCAATGAGTGTAGTATCGAGTATCAACAAACTTATGATTGCACCAAATCTGGCTATCTCACTACCTTCTAATGGCTAAGCTGGGTTAATTAAGGTTCTAAGGTCAGTTAGTGCTTATGACACCACCAGACAACCTAGTATGCTCCCCGACTAACTCGAGGGATACCAGTACAAACCAATGTGTCGCACTAATGTAGCCATCACTTCAACCATATCGGTATACACCGTATAGTTTCCATGATCTATTGCTACTTACCTAAAATGTTCCCCAGATCCAGGTATAGGATCTTTACAAGAAATAACCCAAACAACCATTTTAAAATAATACAGATAAATCAAATAAAGAAAGCATTTAAAAGTGATCTAACTCTAAGTAACCCCACTTTAAGTTCTACCCAGCAGAGTCGTCAGTTCTGTAATGCGGTGGGAGAACTGAATTGGTTTTGCATTTTATCGCAAATGTTTTGGATAGCAAGAGCCACCACCCACTTTTCTTTTATCCAATAAGTAAAGGGTGAAAAGAACCGGAAAGACCTTCGAGATATTTTGAGTCCGGGAGGTAGGTTATGAAAAGGGAAGGTTTTAGCACCCTTTTCATCCGTAGTTATCTACGGGCTTTTATTTGCTAGCTAGTAGGAAGCCCTAGCGTTGGATGTGAAGGGACAAGGGTAGCGGTAGAAATGTTGAGACAAAGCCCTTGGATTGACTTGACTCGCATAAATCAAAATAAAAATTGCCACCACGCTTTATTGTTTCCAAAGGAATGGGAAAAGAGCAAATAACCCAAAAAGAGGGAGAGAGAATCTAAGTTCGGGGGTTGGTTATGCAAAGGGAAGGTATTAGCACCCTAAACATCTACGGTACTCTGCAGGAACCTCTTTGTAAATTTTTATATTTTGGCTATAAAAGTTGTATATAAAAAATAGATTATATGGATGAGAAGAGAAGTATTTTTTACAATTTTTGCACCCGCCGCGATTGTGAACCTTTAGTGCCTACGTACCACCTTCCGTGCAATAGGGTATCAGGGTACTCGTAGTTCACCTTTAAAAATTTTAAAACATAAATGTATTAGTTAATTTTAATAGACAAGACATAATCGTCTTATCCGAGTGGAAGAATATACTTACTATCCATGATTATGAGAAAGGAGAATTTACGTCATCTCAAAGTGGATAATATGGCTTGGATTTTAAAATCAACAAAGTCTCGCTCAACACCCAAGTGGAAAAATATCTCACTTCACTACATATCATAGAAGTATAGTAGCTCGCGTCACTTCAAGGATTGACAAGAGTCTATCTTTTGGGGAAAGTTTTAAGTTAAAAAGTAAAAATGGAAAAATGGTTTGAATGAGATTGATTGACTTTTAGTCTTCTCACAAAAATGTCAAAGTATTACTAAGTTGTTTAAAGTTTTATTAAGAAAATTATTTTTGAAAATGCATGGACCTAAGTCCAAGTTTATTATGAAAGCGGTTCAAGTTGGAAAACTAGAATAGCTTTGAAAGGATGGAGAAGATGTTTGAAATTAAAGAAGATGGGAGGAGATAAAGAGGATACCCTAAAGCATAAGGTAAAAGCTAGGAAAAAGAACCATCTAATTAACAAGAAGCCAACATTTTACATAATGAGTCAATGTATAATTCCCATCCTTTGGGTTGAAACCAAACAAGCAAGGATGATAAACTTCTTAACAAAACCAAGCTTCAAAGACAATAAGTCTTCGCAAAAATTGGGCAGAGTAACGACTGTGTACAGATGAATTCTCGATTACAGATAAAGCATATAATTAAAATAACCTGCAAGAAAGGAAACAAACAACCCAATGTCTTGGGGTAAACCCCAAGAACTCCAGAAAAAATAGCAATATAATTCACAAGGTCTCAAGGTTGGTCAAGGTCTCTAATCCTAAGTGCAAGAAGTCCATAACTCCATAATGTCAAAGATAGTAACCAAATAGTCCAAGTAACATTAAAGCTTTTTATTGGTCAATTTGGTTATTAAGTATCTTCAAAAAAAGAAAATGAAAGCTCAAATGAGCAAAGATAAAAATGACATAAAAAAAATAAATGCTCAAGTGAGCAAAGATGAAAATAGTATAAAATGTAAATGCTAAAATAAATGGTGCGTAAAGTAAAAGCATAAAATAAAAGGCAATTGTTAATGAGTTAGAAGTTAGAGGTTAGCTGAATGACCATCTTGAAACTTGCATTTGAAAACTTATTAGAAGATTGATAAAATCAAAGCCTCTCAACAATAAGTTTCATTTGCTTTTTGTCAAGTATATCATTCATTTAAAATTCTCGAAGCGACAACATATGATCAACGATGCTTAAATGATTCACTTAGACCAAAATTTATGAAGATTCATTAGAGGATTGATAAGACCAAAGCCTCCTAACAATGAACCTCAATGTTATTGGATCAAAGGTTTCAAATTAAACATACTTGGGCTTGCAAACATAGGTTTGGGCCACAAATGATCATTTCTCGAATCAGGACAAAATTTAGCGCTATGTTAAGCAATCGTAAGTGGACTTATGTAGAATTCACACCTATTTTAAGGTCGGTCAATAGCAATCTATGTACCATATGTTTGGAGAGATGATATATAGATCATCCTCTAACAACATGTAGCACAAATAAGAAAGGGATAAGATGGAGAGGGAGGGGATGCATTGTATGAAATTAGGATTTCAAATATCATCATCATTCATCTATTTTGGGGGATTTGGTTTCTCAACCTATCCATACCCAAGATCCAATGAGGTTGAGAAATTTGTCACCAAATGAAGTCTAAGTCAGAACCAAATAAAGAAAATAATAAAAAAATATTTAACAAAATAATATTTAAATGGTTAATAAAAGGAAACAAAATGGTAAAATACATAAAGTATATTAAAATATCAAATAAAAATCCTAAAAAAATTTAGAGGTCAAACATGATTAAAAAAATGTTGAAAACAATTTTATGAATTTTTTAAAGTCAGAAACTATTTTTTAAAATAAAATAAATATGTAAAACAAACCAAAAAATGGTAAAAAATAATAAAATCAGAAATAAAAATAAAATAAAGTTATCAAAAATTTCCAAAAGACCAAAGGACCTTTCCATGATTTTTCATTATTTTTAACAATCAAAAAATGATTTTAAACAATTAAAACAATCAAAAGAAAGTGAAAAATCACAAAAATATCAAATCTGAAAATAAAATTGTGAAAAAATAAAAATCAGAAAGATAATATTCCAAAATATTTTTGTGAATTTTTTCATAATTTTTGAACCATAAATGATTTTTTTATGGATTTTTGAAGTTTAAAACAAATAAATATAAAAATAAGAAAATAAAAATAAAGCCAAAAAAATGTGGACCACTGGATGAAAAGTAAAAATCAAGCTTTAAATCAGATTTTAATAAAATAAAAAGAAAAAATGTGGTCCATTGGATGAAAAGTCAAAATGCGTTAGTAAACAGATCCAAAGGACCTGGCGCGTTGTGCATATTATGGACCCTTGGCCAAAACACGTTGAATAAAAAAACAAGCAACCAATGAAAATAAAACAAATGTTCAATGTTCATTGGTTGAAGAGCGACATGTTGGTCGTCTTCAACCTCAAGACACCCTGTGTGTGGGATTTTTTGAGATTCTTCAAACGGAAACGTTAGAAGCTCGGGCTAATATCATTGGATTCGTCTCTTCAAGACGATCCTAACCTCACTCTCGTGAAAAATTTATATAAACTGAGTAAAGAGAAAAGTGCATAAAACCAAAAATAATAGCGAGCACTTTAGGTTGGGATTTCTCACCCAATTCTCAATTATTTTTAAAATTGAAAGAACCAGAAGAATCAGAAGGATGGGTATAGTAGAATAGGATGATATTTGGAACGGTTTGGTTCAAAAAACTACCTGAACGAGGCTCACGAAAATAGCTCTAAAAGTGAACTTTTGAAACTCAAAATATGGCTCAATTTGCTTGGTTTAAGGGTTGGAGAGTTTGTATGTTTATGGAGGATGACGAATATGTAAAGAAATTATGAAGAGGGAGCTTGAAATTGTGAAATGGAAATTCAAATTTATGAGTTGCGAATAAAATTTGGTAGGGTGTATTTGGCTCTCCAAGCTTGAGAAAGCGAATGCAATATGTCCCTCTATTTATAGGAAAGTGAATGGGAATGAGAATTAAAAGAATTAGTAGAGTTTGGAGGGAAATCGTGTAAAGTTGCAAGCATGTAAAGTGTGACTCATATTTTGCTCAAAACGCAGCCAAAACTTGCGTTTCAAGGTGATAATTGTTGTACCCCAATTTTTCCCCCTAAGAGCCCTCTATCATATCATATCAACTCAATCACAACAAGATCATACTATGGTTGGTTCTTCTCCTTATCTTTAGCTTTGCTCATTGGGAATTACCAAGCATATTGACTTGTATTTTGTGATCATCTATGTTTTGTATTGATTAAATTTTAACTAATAAATGCAATGAATGTTTGCCCTAATTTTTAATATCATAGGTGAAAGCACAACACATTCCATCAAGTTGATCTACAGGTTCATGAGTTTATTTCCATGTCTTCTTCAACAAATCTTCATTGATATTCAAGCTTCATCATTGAAGGTGCTTTGAAGTAATATCATGACAAGGTCTATTATGATTCATCATACCTCAAGTTGCCAAAGATAGTTCAAAGATATAAGGGTTAATTGAAGAAGTTTGACCTAATTGGATAAGTCATTGATTTCTTGATCACAAGTGCATGTATGCCTCAATTCTCAATATTTGGAAGTGGTTATGTTTTATATGGTTTCTTATTAGCATGCGTTTTTGGTCTAACATATTTAACCAACTTTCCAAAGTGGATTAGAGCCTTGAAACGGAAGTATTGAGTGAGTTTTGATGCTAAACAGATCACACATTCCTCATGTATCAGGTTCACACGATTTCCCTCCAAACTTCATCATTTCACCCGCTTGAGAATCCCACTTGTTTCCCTATAAATAGATGATCATACCTCATTCATTTTCTCAAGCTTAGAGAGCCAGAATCACCCTGTCAAACTTCCTCTTGAACCCACTTTTCTACAACTTCGAATTTGCTTTTACAATTTTCCTCAATCCCTTTTCTTTGTCAATTCACCATCCTTGAACCTCACTGAAGCTAACAGAAGAAGAACCTAGCTCTAAAACTTCCTAAATCATGCTAGCTAAGTCAATTTTCAGAGCTCTACATTTTAACTTCAATAGGTAGATTCCTTCATCAATTCTATCAAACTTTGATACTGTTATGAAGCTCTCATCATTCTGATTCTATTTGCAACATTTATTTTCAACTAGAAGTGAGTTTTGGCCATTAAATTTCAAATCTTTCCATCCAAAACGACTAAGCTACACCTTACATAAATTTTTTGCGAGGGTACCATTGGAATCATCTTGAAGAGACGAAGCGAATGGTACCAGTATCGAGCTCTAATTTTACCATTTCACGGACTTGCGATTCATGTGGCTGGAGGTTGAAGATGACCAACGTGTCATCTCTCAACAAATGATAGCATGCCACACTTTTTTTTCAAATCTGACTTAATTAAAGATTCAGTGTTTTATTCACTAAGGACCATGATATGCACATCACGTCTGATCCATTGGATTAGCTTACTAACGCGTCTTGACTCTCATCCATTGGTCTATATTTTTTTGACTTTATTTTTTATTTCTGATTTTATATATTTTTTGTTTTAAACTTCAAAAATTCATAAAAAATGCTTTTTAACTTCAAAAAATCCAAAAAAAAATCTTAAAAATACTTTTGATTTTTCTCTTTCTGATTATTATTTTTTCAAAATTTTATTTTGTGTTTTGATCTTTTTTATAATTTTTTCACTTTATTTGAGTTTTTTTAAACGTTTAAAAATACTTTTGAACAATTTTAAATTATGAAAAAATTCATCAATATCATTTCTCTTATTTCTGACCTTCTAAATTTTTTTTTAGAATTTTATTCTGATTCTACTATTTTTGATCTTTTTTCCATTTATGTGAGTAATTTTAATTAGTTTAAAAATAGTTTCTGACTTTAAAAAATTACCAAAAAAATTATAAAAACATTTGAGCTCATTTATGATTTTTCCATGGTCTCATTGAATTTTTCTTGGATGTTTTGAATATAGTTTTTATTTTACCCTTTTGTTTTCATTTAAAAAACCATTTTAAAAATATTTTTCTTTATTTTTTATACAATTTTATTTTGTATATATTCTGGTTGATCTTGGACTATGAGATTTTGATTATGAGCTCTATTAGAATCATTTGATCCATGGTGTTGAGTTTAACTCCATAAAAAATGGATGAATGATTTTAATAATAGCTTGATTAAATTTTTGGTTCAAATGTGGTTTGATTCTTAACCCACCCCTCTCCATCTTATCCCATTATTACTTGTACTAAATGTTATTGGAGAATGATTTACATGTCATATCTCTAAATATATGGTACATAGATTGCTATTGACCGACCTCAAAATAGGTGCGACTTCTATATAAGTCCACTTATGATTGCTTAACACAACGCTAAATTTTGTCCCGATTTGAGAAATGATCATTTGTGGCCCAAACCCATGTTTGTAAGCCTAAGTATGTTAATTTGAATCCTTTGATCCAATAACTTTGAGATTCATTGTTAGGAGGTTTTGGTCTTATCAATCCTCTAATGAATCTTCAAAAGCTTTGGTCAAAGTGAATCACTTAAACATCGTTGATCATTTATGGTTCCCTTGAGTATTTTAAATAAATGATATACTTGACGAAAAGAAAATGAAACTTGTTGTTGAGAGGCTTTGATTTTATCAATCTTCTAATGAGTTTCAAATGCAAGTTTCAAGATGGTCATTTAGCTAACCTCTAATTTCTAACAATTGACTTATTTTGTGCCTTTACTTTATGCTCTATACTTTAAGCACATTTATTTTAGCATTTACATTTCATGCTATTTTCATCTTTGCTCACTTGAGCATTTTCTTTTGTGTCATTTTTATTTTTGCTCAATTGATTTGTTTCATTTCTTTTTGAAGATACTTAATAATCAACTTGAACCATAAAAAAAAATTTAATGTTACTTGGACTACTTGGTTACTATCCTTGGAATTATGGAGTGATGGACTTCTTGGACTTATGATTAGAGACTTTGACCTACCTTGAGACCTTGTGACCTCAACTGTTATTTTGTCTGGAGATCTTGGGGTTTAACCCAAGAAATTGGGTTGTTTGTTTACTTTGTGTGCAGGTTATTGTGATTACATGCTTTGTCTATGATCAGGAATTCATCTGTATACAGTCGTTACTCTGCTAAATTTTTGTGAAGACTTAATGCAATTGAAGCTTGGTTTTCTTAAGAGGTTTATTATCTTTGCTTGTTTGGTTTCAAATCCAAAGGATTGGAATTCTACATTGACTCATTGTGTCAAGTGTTGGCTTCTTATTGGTTAGACGGTTCTTTTCCCTACTTTTACCTTATGCTTTAGGATAGTCCCTTCATCTCCTCCCATATTTTTTAATTTCAAAAATATTCTCCCTCCTTTTGAAAACTTTTCTTGTTGTTAAACTTGAACCGCTTTCACAATAAACATGGACTTAGGTCCATGTCTTTTCAAGATATTTTCTTAATCAAATTTTAACCAATTTAATAATACTTTGACATTTTTGTGAGAAGACTAAAAGTAAATCAATCTCATTCAAACCATTTAGCCACCTTGGCCTTTTACCTTTAAACTTTTTCTCAAAATATTAGACTCTTGTCAATCATTATAGTGATGCGAGTTACTATACTTCTACGATATGTAGTGAAGTGAGGTATTTTCCACTTGGGTGTTGAGAGAGGATTTTGTTTATTTTAAAAGCCAAGCCATATCCTCCATTTTTAGATGACACAAATTCTCCTTTCTCATAATCGTGGGTAGTAAGTATGGTTTCCACTCAGATACGACGATGATGTCTTATCTCTTAAAATTGACCAACACACTTGTGTTTCAAAATTTTTAAAGGTGAACTACGGGTACCCTGATCCTGTATTGCATGGAAGGTGGTACATAGGCACTAAAGGTTCGCAACCGCGGCAGGTGCACAAATTGTAAAATATACTTCTTTTCTCATCTCCACAATCTATTTTTATACAAACAATTTATAACCAAAATACACAAATTTTCAAAGAGGTTCCCGCGGAGTACCGTAGATGTTTAGGGTGCTAATACCTTCCCTTTGAATAACCAACCCCCGAACTTAGATTCTCTCGCCCTCTTTTTTTGGGTTATTCGCTCTTTTCCCATTCCTTTGGAAACAATAAAGCACAGTGGCGATTTTTATTTTGATATGTACGAGTCAAGTCAATCCAATGGCTTATTCTCAACATTTCTATCGCTACAGAAAAATGGAGACTTCACTGGGGAAATAACGACCTATTGCTGGTCCATCCCTAAGAGGGTTGAGCCTATATTTGTTTATATGTGTATGTATTATTATTTGTTTTATATTATGTGTTGTATATATGTTTGTCTGGATTATCCTGGTTTTCAGGGTACTTGGTGATTTCTTATAAGTCATATACCCGGACTTGGGAAAACTTAAGATAGGACGTGCGGTATAGTCATGTTAACTTTGAGGGAGTAATCCCAAAAAAGGATATATGAGATCCCCCACTCAGTGGAGGCCCCTTTGACTGTAGTTTTGTTTACCGAGTAATCGGGAAGACATGCTGCTTTTGACCTGGGAGCCTGCTGAAACTGAGAACCGTAGAACCTTTAACCCGTCTTGGCCTTTTAGGTGTAGTGCAGAAGCTATAACAGAGTAATTTGGAAATGGTTGTCACACGATACCATGTAGGTAGTACCTTTGACCTCATGCTCGTAACTTCAAACCTATGAACCCTATGTTTATGATCTTGTATGTGATTGTTGCATCATGCATTCATACACCCATGAGCATCCTTTAAAACATTCTGTTTCAAGGGACTTAAAAGTTGACTCTTTTCAAATATCTCAGGTACTTTTTGACTATGGATTCTGGAAAAAGAAAGACTAATAAGTATAGTTTCAAAGATCCCAAGATAGATGAGTTGATGAGTCTGATTCTTGAGATTGAGAGTTCTCCAGATTTTCGGAGAAAGTATGGGTCCATCATTTCTCTTATGAAGCTCAGGATGAAGAAGGGTATTCTCTCGAATTTGGTACAATTCTATGATCCAATGTATTGATGTTTTACTTTAGCTGATTATCAGTTGATGCCTACATTGGAAGAGTATTCTTATTTATTGGATTTACCTATCACCGATCGTGTTCCTCTTACTAGTTTAGAGGGGGAGCTAAAATCTCATGAGATTACTGCTTTGATCCATTTGAGGAAGTCTGAGGTTGAAACCCACATGACTACCAAAGGAGGGATTGGAGGATTACCTACTCAGTTTTTATTGGAGAAAGCTCACTACTTTGCTAGGATGAAGAGTATGGTTGATTTTGAGGCCATCTTTGCTCTACTTTCTTATGGGTTGTTCTTATTTTCCAATGTCGACAAGTTTGTGGATATAAATTCCATCAGGATATTTATGATTGGGAACCCATTCCCTACATTATTGGGTGATGCTTATTACTCTATTCATCTTCGAGATTCTTATCATGGATGGATGATAATTTGTTGCACGTCTTTGTTGTATCAATGGTTTATTTCTCACTTACCTAGGTATGATGCTTCCTGGGATGTCAGGAAGGAACCTCGTTGGGATTCGAAGATTATAGCCCTGACTCATTCAGATATCATTTGGTACCATCAGGCTTACCATGATGTAGACATTGTTGACACTTGTGGTAATTTCCCCAATGTACCTCTTTTTGGTACAAGGGAGGAATTAACTACAATCTCGTTGTCGCACGACGACAACTTGGCTATCCGATGAGGGATAAGCCAAATAGTATTCATCTGAGTGGTTTCTTCTTTAAAGAGGGAGATAATCATAAGGAACCTAAAGAGGATATTGTAAAAGCTTGGTGTCATATTCAGAAGAAGGGCTGGAAGGACTTGGAACCTAGAGGTGTTGTTTCTTTGGAGCCTTATCTTTAGTGGGTACAATCAAGAGCCATCCAGTTGAAGATGTCGTATTCCCGTGAAGCACCAATGTCTAATATGTTTATGAATACCACTCCTCCACTATTGGATGATATGGAAGAGCTCCAACTAGCCCTAGTCAAAATGCAGCAGGAAAAGGAAGCTTGGAAGAATAAGTGTCATACTTTAGAGGTGTCCTACCGGGTAGACCTGAAGGAGAAATATGATCTGATTGATATTCTAGAGAGTCGTGTTATATAGATGATTGAGAGGCAAGAGGATTTATTTTCTTCTAAAGCTCAGTCAGGACCTAGTTTCTCACTTCCTGACTCTGGTGATTAGAAAGAGGTCACCGACAGGTATGTAGAAGAGAATAAGCGGTTGAAGGATCATATTGCAACACTCACAGGGAAAGGTTGGTGTGTGGAGTAATCTTCATCAGCCTTTCTTTCTTAGAGTTGTACCCCAAAAATTTCCCTCTCACTTATCAAGAATTTTCTCACAAGATCTCCTTGGGCTCAAGACTGCATTAGGGTTTGATCAGCTTAAGACACCTCCTTATGCATTGATGACCAAAATTAGGGTTTGAGATTGCACAAGGATTTTTGAACTTCCAATGCCCCATATGATTTTAATGGAATATTATGGACTCCCAAGATTACTCATGTCAAGTTTCAAGCCTTGGATCACACTTTTGATCAGTTAATTGAGCAGTTGACCTAAAAATCAGTTGTATTAGGGAAAAAGTCAACTATGGCCAATTCACAGTCAAACTTCATAATTTTTGGTCCACATAAACATTTTAAACTCATGTGTATCATTTGATCAAGTTTGGACCCCAACTCCTCAAGAAATTTGATCAAATCTCCAAAAGGGCAAAATGGTCAAAATTAGGGTTTTGACTAGGAAAGGGCAATTTCTGATTTTTTACCTAGCAAATGGTCAGTTGGTTTAAGGCATGATCTCAAGAGTCCAATTGCATCATTTTTACCTAATGACATGGTTCAAAACATTGCAAGTCTATTGGATTGACAGATAAATTTTTCAGTCAACTGATAAAAAGTCAATTGTATACTAAAAGGTCAAACTTTAACTTTTTGGTCAAATTCAAGTACCAAAGATCACAATTTATCAAAACATGTCAAAATATGAAACTTTTTCATCAAGAAATCAATATTTCAAGATTTCATCTTGAAATGTTAAAATTTCTTAACTTAAAAATTTTTCTAAGTATGAAAATTTTCTTTTTATTTTTTCATAACTTTGAGCCAAATTTTCATCATGATGCAAGATGATTCAAGCGAAACTTCCAACATGAAAGTTGTAGATATCCATGAAATATACAACTTTGCCTCACACAACTTCTTCCAAAAATTCTTGGATCTCAAGTTACAATTTTATGAACATAGGGTCATGAAACAAAACACTTAGTGAAATTTTGCCCTAATTTAGACAGGATTTTGACCTAACTTCATGACACTTTTTCACAAAGTCCCACGGGGAATCTTCAAAAACAATTCAAAGAGGGATTGTAGACCATGTTACAAGCTTTCCAAAATGTCCAAGAATGCCTTGAGATCATTCTTGAGTATGGATAATCAAAGAGATGAAGTTAGGGTTTTGTCACTTAATTTACAAGCCATTTTGTGATGAACAAGAAGTCAATTTAAAACCTATGCTGCACAATCTTGTTTTGCAGGCCTCTAAACCTCAAGATCTATCCATAATCAGAAGATTACACTTGCTTTTGAGATATTATCCAAGCGTTCCAAGCATTTCCCAAACCAATTTTCCATTTTAGGAAGAAAGTTACCATTCCATTCTTGAAAAGTTTCTTTAATCACAAAGTCAACTTGTCTTGAGCTTATAAATTATTTCTTTCTCCACACACAACCCCTATAAACTAAAAGCAATGTGTTTAAGGTCTCAAGAAGCTCAGGACATGCTTGTACAATACTTGAGATTTGTCACTTCACTTTTCTTAAAAAAGCAAGTTATAGAACCATAACCCTATAACTCAGAAACTTGGAGTGATTTTGTGCTATAATCTTTTCCATACATATTAACAAGTCAATTGCAATACAACACACGATTTTGGCATGCCTTAAACTCTCTCAAAATCCCTCTAGCCAGAAATTGCACATAAAACTCCATTTTTGTGCAGGTTCTGACCTTGAACTTGTATCTTCTATTTCCCTTGTGCATTCTTTGGCCTTTTAGTTCCTAAAGTTCCTATACATCAAATATAACTTGTCCCTGTCCCTATTACACGACTGCAACATCATCTTTCTCAATTTCCATATCCAAAAACAGAGCATTACAGTTGGACTTATCCAAGTCACTTCAAGGAAGCTAACCTGATCATCACCATCACTTGAAACAAGGTCAAACTCCAAACACAATTTCCATTTTTGAGGTAAGTTTTCTCAACTTGGAACTCTTCATACAGGCATCATCAATAGTTTATTTGTGAATAAAACATGTAGATATTATTTCCCTGAAGCTAACCATGTCCATAGTTTTCATTAATTTTGCTTGAGCTTAGGGAATTTTGAAACTGAAATCTCTAAAATTTTTAGGGTTCAGATTAGGGCAATTAAAATTCTTGCTTATCTTTAATCTATAGTTTTAATACTTCACATTTATGGAACCGTGGAAAAATTTGCTATAAGTTTCATGTTTACAGTTTTCATTTTTGATGAGAAATGAGCAAGTTACAGTTGGTTTAGCTGGAGGTTGAAGATGAAGTGTTCATAACACGTTTTGCCTTACATATTTATTGTTTCATTTGTATTAATGGATGTATAGCCACCTCAGTGGTAGAAGCGCGCGCCTGTAACCTTTGGGACCTGGGTTCGAGCCCCAGTGGTACCCTTTTTCATTTTTTTCTTCATATTTTCTCAATTCTGACCCTTTTTTTTGTTTGGCAGGCGCTGGGCCCTTTGGGCCTGGCTCATTTTATTTTTTGCTAGTTGACCTTCTTGTTTCCCATTGACACCCCTGGTCCAATTTTATTTTCTTTTCTTATTTTCATTTTATTTATTTTCTTAAATTATTTTTCTAATATTAAAAAAATCATAAAAATACAAAAAAAAATGATATATTTATATTTTGACATATTTTATTTTATTTTTTCCATAAATAAAAATATTTGTATACTTCATTCATTTTATTAAGTAGATTTTATAAACTTAATTAATATTTTTTTTTCTTCATACCATTTAAAATAAATTATTTTAATATAAAATAGGACTAAAAATATTTTATAATACTACAAATATTTTCAAGATAAAAAATACCAAAGAATATATACTTTTCTTAAACTTATTTTCTTTTGATTAATTAATAGAATTAGGGTTTTCTTTTAAAATATTTTCCTTAATAAATTCAAACTTAATTAACTGTTTTATTTATTTAAATTAGGTTAAGACAAAATATTTTTTTCATGAAAACCAAACAAAATTCATTTTCTTCATATTTTGCATCCTTGTACATTTATTCATTTTTATACTTTGTATTTAAATTCCTTGTATATTCATGCCAATTCAATATGGTTGTAATAGACTAATTAGGTTTAAATTCTTACAATCCCAATTTACAAATTGTATATCCCCCTCCCCACAAATGTTGTAATAGCATAGTAACTTTAAATTTCGCAATTTATCACTTTCATAAAACATGATAGTAATTAGGGTTTGTATGAAAAGACTAAAATCAATGCTTAGAAAACCCTAATTCAAGACAAAAGAAATCATGAAAGCAATACACTTGCACACAAGCACCCCTAGGGTTATTCCACTTGGTTGCCTTATACAAAATGGCCATATTACGCATGTAAGGTATCTTAGCCAAAACAAGCAAATACAAGATCATAGTCCCTCGATGACGCTATCTATGTTTCCTTACAAATGATCTTAGTCCCTCAAAAATAATGCTAAGATACCTTGCAACATTGCTAATCTTAGTTATACGATGACCCACGCCCGTCCCGTTTACATCCAAAGATAGGGTTTCTTACCAAATCAATGGTAAGACAACAATGTCAAAGGAAGAGAAAATGAACAAGAAAGACATTTGAGTAGGTAGATTGCTCCTAATTACTTATTCCATTTCAAAACAAACATCCTTGCTATATTTCAAAATAAACACACACTTTCAAACATCTTACAAAACATTGAAAATATTTTCAAAAGATTAACATCTTTGTATACATTCTTACAAACAAGAATCATTACAAAGATTGCCTAAACAATGGCCTCTTTACAAAATACTTTCAAAAACCACATCAAGAAAAATTTCAAACAAAAAGCAAGTGATCTAGCAAGTAATTAAGAGGCCATGGAAAACCATGGATGAAAAGAGTGCTAATACCTTCCCTTTTCATAATCTACCCCCCAAACTCAAGAAATAATCTCAAAGGTCTTTCATGTGCTTTTTCACCTTTCCTTTTTGGATAAAAGAAAAGTCGGTGGCGACTCTTTCTAACCGTAACATTTGCGATCAAACGCAAAACCCTCAAGTCAGTTCTCCCCCCGTATCACAGAACTGGCGACTCTATTGGAGAGTATTCTAAAAGTGGGGTTACCTTAGGGCTAGATCACATTTACTTGCTTACATTGTTTGAATTGTATGCTTTACATTATGGTTCTTTGTTTGGGTTTGAATCCTCTACCCGAATTTGGGATACATTATAGGTAAGTAGCAATACATTGTGGAAACTGTGCGGGGTATACCGACATGGTCTAAGCAATAGCTATGTTAGTGCGACATATTTGTGGGTACCGGTAACCTTTGAGTTAATCAAAGAGAATACGGGGCCGCTGAGTGATGTCATGAAGCACTAATGAACTTTTAGAACCTTTACTTGACCAACTTGGCCTTTAGGATGTAGTGAGATGACCGGCTTTGGTGTAGTCCGAAGTTAGTAGATACTCGATACTACACTCATTAAGGTTTGGTTTCTTGGGATATTTCGGTCGCCATTAAATAGGCTTGTGTTGAAACAATAACCAAGGAAACAAACCAGTGATATTGAGCTCCTTAGGACCCGGTTACTATTTCTAGGACAGGTTTGAGCCAACTAAACTTCAAGAGGGTACTTACCTGTAAGACTCCATGCAAGCCTAAACCTAAGGAATTGTTTACTTTTTTTGTATATACATACTTGTACATAACATCATGAACATCATAACATCATACACATTCACTAACCATTTCAAGGATTTTTTGGGTTCATCTTTGTCTTGTTTTATAGGATATGGATTCACTTTGCAGGAAAACTATTCAAGTCAACCTTGTGAGTATCCCTCCATAACTTAAGGAGCTAGCTTCAAGGACTCCTGAAAACTATCCATTCACCGAGAGACATGGTCGCCTACTCAACTTGGTCACCTCCAACACATACGAGGACATGATGAAGGTTCTCTTTTAGTTCTTTGACCCCTTACACCATTGCTTCACATTTCTCGACTATCAACTTGTGCCTACTTTGGAAGAATTCTCCTGACTCTTGAGAATTCCCATTCTCAATCAACTATCTTTCAACGGTATGGAAAGAGACCCAAAGCCAGAAGAGACTGCTAAAGCTCTACACTTGCACTCCTCTGATTTCACAATTCATTGGGAAACAAGGAGTGGTGTCAAAGGTTTCTTAGCAAAGTTCTTGTTCGAGAAAGCCCAAAACTGTTGGAATTCCTTGGATTTGCAAGCCTTTGAGGAAATTGTGGCTCCCCTCATCTATGGGATGGTTTTGTTTCCAAATCCTGACCAACTCATAGATGTGAACACCGTCAAAATCTTCATATCCCGCAACCCGGTGCCTACATTTCTAGGGGATATCCTACACTCTTTTCACACTCGAACAATGAGGAAAAGAGGTGTCATTATGTGTTGCACTCCTCTCTTGGCAAGATGGTTTATTTTGCATCTTCCCCAATCTGTATTAAATAATGAGAAAGGTTCAAGGTGGTCACAAAGGTTGATGACGCTCAAACATCCAAACATCCATTGGTTCTCTCGATCCATAGAGAATGTTACTATTGTCGACCGTTGTGGGGATTTTCCTAATGTCCCTTTACTTGGAATTAGGGGAGATATCACCTACAACCCTTACTTAGCCTTAAGACAGTTTGGTTATGCCCGAAGGGATGGCCCACGCGAGATTCTAATTCAAGGTTTGGTATTTGACTATGACAACGACGATCAAGGTCTTCGTCAGAGATTTATCCGAGCTTGGAGGATGTTGAACAAGGTAGATAGCAAGACTTTGGGGCACAATAATTCCATCCCTCTTGAGCCTTACCTCAAATGGGTACGAACTCATGCTTAGAGTCTTATGATGCCTTACCCCTCCATTCTTCTGGTAATCGTTGAGCCTATCATGGAGGGAGATGTTCCATATATTATCCTACATCCTAACATGCCTACCTCTCTTGAAGACCTACAAAGGGATTTAATACACCTCAAAGGAGAGAGAGATGCCTTTGAAGCCCAATTCTACGCAAGCGAGAAGAAGGTTTTGGAACTCACTAGGCTACTTCATGAGGAACAGACTCTGAATGCCTAAATTGCACCAAAGAGGATGCGTACTACCTTTTTATCTTAGTGTTTTTGTATTATTTTGTCCAAGAAGGCATTGATGTACTCAAGCTTTAATCTATTAATATGATGTGTGTTTCCTTTTTGTCTAAAACAAATTTGAATCTTACAATCCTTGAAAACATTGCATATGCATTTATCATTCATCATAACATAAGTAGGTTTCTTGCAACAAGTCTCCTCATCTCTCTACTATTTACTTCAGTAAGATAGATCTCGAGCAAACGGTGAAGGACCTCCAAGCTCAGAATGCACAGTTTCAACAGTTGTTCTTGACCCTAGCCAAAGGACAAGAAGAGTTGAAGACTTTGCTGGCTGAGGAGAAGAAAAAGAAGACAAAGAAGATAGACAGAGTTCTAAACATGGGAAGAAGGTTCCAAGGGCAGACAAGAAGAGCCCTACACTTTGCAAAAACATCCGGTGAGAAAGACAACCAAGATGGGAAGGGCAAGGAAACAATTGTCCAGTCGGAATCAGAAGAGGAAGAGGAAGAAGAAGCCTATTCTGAAGAGCAATACCCTTCTGCTGATGACAAGTATAAACATCTCGAAGAGCGGTTGAGTTCAATGGAAATCCAAAAAGTGTCTGGCTTGGACTTCGAGGAGTTGGGGTTAGTATCGGGAATTGTCATTCCTCCAAAATTCAAAGCACCTATGTTCGCCAAATATGACGGAGTTTCATGTCCTAAAATGCATCTCCGGTCTTTTGTAAGGAAAATCCAACCCCATACCGCTGATAAAGATTTATGGGTACACTTCTTCCAAGACAGTCTGTCTGGAACTCAACTTGATTGGTTTTATCAGTTAGAAAGAGCCAATGTTCATAACTAGGAAGATCTTGCTGTAGCCTTTTACAAACAATACCAATACAACGCTAATCTTGCGCCAACCCGTACCCAACTTCAGAGTATGGCCATGGTTTCAAGTGAGGGCTTCAAAGACTATGCGCAAAAATGGAGAGACTTGGCTGGAAGAGTTCAACCTCCCCTATCTGAAAGAGAATTGGTAGACATGTATTTGGGCACCTTGTCTGGTCCCTTCTTCAATCACCTAATTGGGAGTTCATCAGCAGGTTTTACTGAACTGATATTGACCGGAGAGAGGGTAGAAGTCTGGATAAAAAGTGAAAAGATTCAAAAAGATACATCCTCTGCTTCTATAAGGAAGCCATTTATCGGAAAGAAAGAAGTGGTTGTTGTTTATCCTCATAGAAATCAAGATAGGGCCGAACGTCGTCCAATGGTGGGGGTTGTTATGATTCCTAAACCTGCGCCAGATCAGCAAAGAAACAACCAACCAAGGATGGAAAGACCAGTCAGACAATTCACTAGAATTAATATGACCCTATCTCAGGTGTTGCCACATCTATTGAGATCCAACCTAGTGACCTTAAAAGAAGCTCCTAAGAATCCTAACACAACATATCCTCATTATCATCCTAATGCCCGCTATGCATACCACTCTGAGAGTCTCGGCCATGACACTAACAACTGTTAGACTCTAAAAAACAAAGTACAAGACCTCATTGAAGCCAAGGAGATGGAATTCGATGCGCCCGAAAAGCCAAATGTTATTTCTACCCCTATGCCCAAACATGGCCATAATACCAACGCCATTGAGGAAGATATGTTTGTTACTTCAGTTGATGACCTTATGACTCCACTCCTGACTATTAAAGAGAACTTATTAAATGCCAGTGTATTCCCAGGCTGTGATGAAAGCTTCCATTTCTGTTTGTCCTCACCAACTAGCTGTCCTTTGTTGAAAGCAGGCGTTCAATGCCTAATAGATAACAAGGAAATTTTGTTTGAAAAGACTTCTGTTTCACTTGTTCCTTATAATGATGTTTCTATCATTACCATTTCCACCGATACTTCCAGGGTCTCCACCAAAAGACCTGTTAGAATTACATCAGTTCCAAAAGCAGCTCCTTTGATAATTACAATGCCTGGACCAGTCCCATATTTGTCAGACAAAACCGTACCATGGAATTATGGAGGGGATGTCTACTACCATGGTATCAAGCAAGATTGGCCAGCTGCCGAAGATTCAAGTTCCGAGAAATATAACTCCGATATCAGTAATATTGCAGGGACTAGCAAGATTACCTGAAGCGGAAGGATATTCTCTCCAGAAATTGCTCCCCCAAAAGTAGTTTCTGGACCCGTAATCAATCCTGTTGTTGTTGCTCCTCCGAAGGCTATTCCCAGTCCTACAATCATCTCCACCAATACTCCAACTGAAAAAGCTGTTACAATCCCTGCTATCACTCCTACTGACATTCCTGCTGCCGAGTTAAATGAGACTCGAGGTAAAAGTATTTTGATTTAGCCCGCCCGGACGAAGGCACAATCATTGGCTATCCCTGAGACCTCCCGGAAAGAGATGGAGGAAATTCTAAAGATCCTAAAAATAATCGACTACGATATAGTTGAGCAATTGGGGTAAACTTTATCTAAAATTCCCATGCTAGCTTTACTACTATGTTCCGAGGCGCACGTAAAAGCCTTGGTAAAATTCCTGAAAACTGCCCATGTACCCCAAGAAACATCTGTCGATCAGTTCCAAGACTGCATAGCCAGCTTGACTGCAGATAATGGTTTAGGTTTTTCGGATGCTGATTTAACGCCAAGAGGAAGGAAGCATAATGAGGAATTTCATTTCTCAGTTGAATGTAGGGGAACAACCTTGGCTCATGTTTTTATGGACACTAGCTCATATCTGAATGTATTGCCTAAGAAGGCTCTTGATAGGCTTAACTGTGAGGGATTGACATTGAAACCAAGTAACATAGTAGTGAGGGCCTTTGACGGCTCAACAAGGATGATGCATGGGGAAGTGGATATCCCCATAAAGGTTGGAACCCAAACATTTGATTCAACTTTTTATGTAATGGATATCCGCCCCTTATATTCCTTCTTTCTAGGCAGACCGTGGATTCACAATGCTGGCGTTGTCACTTCTACGTTGCACCAAATGCTAAAGTATCCGATCCAAGGGAAGATTATCATCGTTCATGGAGAAGAAGAGTATATGATCAGCCATCTCAATTCCTTCAGATATATGGAGTTAGATGGTGAATTTATTGAAACTCCATTCCAGCACTTTGAGGAAGTCCCGCAAGATGTGGCAGTGACCAAGGTTGTTCCCAAAATCACAAGGCCTCCACTCAGAATGTCATCTTTGAAGGATGCAAAGGTAGTGATAGAAGAAGGTGGGTGCACTATCTGGGGGAAACTCCCAGATATCCCATACAAGTCTGACAAATTTGCCCCGGGTTTCACTTCAAGTGCTCAGAAGGTTGTACGTCACGCTCGTGCTGGAGGACCACCCCTGAAGATCAGCAACCGTGAAGTCAACACAGTAGAGGATGATGAAGATGGTTGCAACCTGGAGGATTGGATCTTCCCAACTTTTAGTGGATGGCTCAAAAATTGGGAGGCTAGAGATTTTGTCCCGATCACTTTTATTCCACACTAATTTGTCTTTACATTTTGTTGGATCTTTAATATTAAAACAATCCAAACTCTTAAAACCTTGTGTCTTACCCGAGGCGCAATGGTCCATTTGTAAGGGTTATTATCTCATTTCCATATGACATCAATGAATCATAGACGTTTTTCATACAAACTTTGTGCTCATTGTTTTTCTTTTTTATATTTTCATTTCTTTCAAAGATAGTTATACCCTTACACACACTCACACTACAGGTCTACATCCATTCGGGATCCCATGGGTAACGGTTCTGCTATGGCTTTCTGTGACTCTGAAAATCTAATCTACCAAGCCGAAGACGAAGGTGAGGAAGATTGTGAAGTACCAGGGGAACTTTCCAGATTACTACTACATGAAGAGAAAACCATTCAGCCTCACGAGGAACCCGTGGATACAATCAACCTAGGTACCGAGGAAGACAAATGAGAAGTCAAGATGGGTGCCAATCTGGAACCCAGTGTCAAGGAGCGTCTGATTCAGTTTCTACACAAGTATGTTGAGGTATTTGCCTGGTTGTATGAAGACATGCCAGGACTTGATGCAGATATTGTGGTGCATCGTTGTTGCACCCCAAAATTTGCCCTAACATGTTTTCCAAAGACTTCCCCCTGCATGGTTGATCATAAACCCTTGCCTAAGGAAAAAGAAAATTTCTGAGTGGTGCTTTAAGTACCTTTCGATTGGCATTCTGAAAGACCCTTCGATTGGCATTCTGAAAGACCCTTTGACTGGCATTCTGAAAGACCCTTCGATTGGTATTCTGAAGGAGCCTTTCGATTGGCATTATGGACAAGCACTTCGATTGGAATTATGTCAAGGCCTTCGGTTGGCATTCTAAAAGAGGCCTTCGATTAGAATTCTGAGAGACCTTTTCGTTTGGCACCCTGGGCCAAGCCTTTCAATTGGCATGCCAAGGGATCCTTCGATTTAGCATTGTGTCAAGGCAGCTTCGACAGGGCCATTTGAAGAACTCCTTCCAGACCATTTGAAAGAGGCCATCAAGAGGGCACTCCAAAAAAAAACATGTCCAGGCTAGATTCTTGCCTTCTCTGTTCCTAAAGAGCTGATTCGACCAGAGTGATTCTGTTCAAATCAAGACCAATCGAAGAGCAGGGCCTGAAGGCATTCGAAAATCAAAAGTGTCCAGGTTTATTCCAGATTCCAAAGAGACATGAGTATTTCAAAAAAGGAAATATTTTAATGTGTTTGATTCTTGTCTCATGGCTTTAATGGCCTGTTTAATGGGTTGTCTCTTGCCGTTACTAGACCCCCCACTCCTATAAATACAAGGGCCAGTGGCACATTACAGGGACGAAAAAACAACAACGAAAAAACACAGAGAAAAAAATAGAGAAAAGAAACAGGAAACATTGGAGAGGCTCTGCCCATACAATCCATCAAAGGTTGTCAGAATTTTCTAAGCCAAAGCAGTCCTTCAGATCGAAGGTGCCCACGCCCAGAGCCCTCAGATTGAAAGTGCTCCCATCCAGCCAGTACCCAAATCGAAGATTCAATCTGCTGGTAAGAAAGGGTAACTTGTCAAAACTCTTCATTTTGCATAACATCTCCACATTTTCTATCCCATTCGATTTGCCATCCTGGACAGAATTCAAGGGCTTGGGTTTGGCCCCATGTCATGTTCTTCGTTTGCTAACATTTGCTACAGATTTAGCCTGAAAAGACTCAGCGCATGCAGGATCGAAGGGCCTGGGGTTCGATACCAGGCCCTGAGTTTTATTTTGCTAACATACTTTTGCAGGTATAGCATCCCAGATCGAAGGAGACACCTTCTCTGTATCGAAGCTTCCCATAGTCCTCCTGGATCGAAGAAGGCATTTTTCCCAGGATCGAAGGGAAATCCCCTTCCATGGATCGAAGGTTGTTCATGCCCACTTCCTGGCCCAATCAAAAGAATCATGACCCTGTTTGGATCGAAGCTTCCCAGGCCTCCAGAATTATGTTTTGTTTTATTTGCTGCCTGTTTCCTTCGTTTTTTTTATCCTTATTTTGACTATTTTTATTTCTTTTTTAATCAACATAAAATCAAAAACACAAAAACATTAGGCTAGTTTTTCCTATTAAATTAATTTTGTTAATTAATCTTTTAATTATCTTAACGTTTTTCCAAAACTAAAATTAAGTAGATTTAGATCATTTTCTCAAAATAAAATAAAACTCAAAAAATATTTTCTTTTTAATTAATTAATCATTAGTTAGTCTTAATTCTTAAATAAAAAAAAATGACAAAAAATATGCTTTATTTAATAAAAAAAGGGTCAAAACCCAAGGACACTCCGATTCTTTTTTTTTCCGCGCGCGCTTATTTTATTGTAACGGCCTACTGGTTTGTAATAACTTAACTAAGACTCTTTACATTTTACTGCTTTTTATTCCCCCAATTTTTGGACATGTAAATAATATCCCTCCCCGAAGCCTTGTAATAGCGTAGGATTTACAATTCCCGCACTTTAAATTCCTGTACATATATTAACTGTTTAGATGTATGCTAACTAGGATTGCATGACAAGATTAATTCTTAACTTAAAATCAACAGTAGCTCATCATAACATGTACAAAGATAATATAAACTGAAAATTGACACACTTGCACATGCCACTCTTAGGGTACACCTCACTTGGTTTCCTCGAACGTGGTCATTGAGTATAGGATGTCTTAGAGGTCGCCCTCCTGTCCAAATATCAAAGTTGCCTCGAAATAGTTGCCTCGATAAAAATGATCTAAGACATTAGGGTTACCGCTAAAGCATCCTAATATTGCTTTAGTGACCACACGTCCCTTAAATCGAATTGACCCGAAAACTCCAACGAAGGTGCTACCTACTCCTCAATAGTGGGATAACACTGTCTAAAGGACATTTGCACAATTTAATTCCTTTTTGAGTAGGTAGAGGTTCTTAAGTACTTGCTCCTTTTAAAAACAAAACAAAACTTTTCGCACTTACACTCTCTTCAAAAACAAAACTCTTTTCAAAACCCACAAACACAAAGAAAAGAAAACTTTTGAAAACATAGTGAGAAAGTACCTAAGAGCCCGTGGATAACCACAGATAGAAAGGGCGCTAACACCTTCCCTTTCTATAATCTACCTCCCGAACCCGAGAAACATCTCGAAAAGGAATTTTTCTTTGCTTTTGTCCTTTCCTTGTTGGATAAAATAAAAGACGGTGGCGACTCTTGCTTACCGCGACATTTTGCAAAAACAAACACAAACGCAAACCAGCATTCCAAAACAGTCAGTTCTCATTCCCACCGATCACAGAACTGGCGACTCTGCTGGGGAGTATTATAAGTGAGATGTACCTTAGGATTAGATCACTTGTGTTTTCAATTGTATGCTTTGTATTCTTTAAATTTTGTGGGCTTGTATCGGAGTTCTATAGATCCTAACCCGGATATGGGGATACCCTTTAGGTAAGTAGCAATAAACTGTGAGGGATTTGTCCGGCGTAGACCGACACGGATGAAGCAGTAGCTACGTTGGTGTGGCACCTTAGTCTGTACCAATATCCATTGTGTTGGAACGAGGAGAATATGGGTCTTCTAAGGAGTCATTAAGCACCAACTGACCTTAGAACCTTAAATTGACCAACTTGGCCATAGAACAGTAGCAGTATGCTACACTCATTGAGACTAAACACTCGCGATGATTCCGGCCGCAAGAAAAGGTTGCTAAACTGGAATTATGACCGATTGAGGGAAGTCAGTGATATTGAGATCCTCTAGAACCCGGTTACTATTTTTAGGACAGGTTTAAACCAACTGAACTGAAAGAGGGTAATACCTAAACTCCATGCCAGCCTAAACTTAAGGCTATATGTGTGACTTGTGTGCCTTCAAACTTGAACTACTTGCCCATTCTTGTTATCTGACAACATGAGTTCCTTGCAGGTTTTGTTTACAGTCCTTATCCAATATTTTGGATTTATTGCAGGGCTTACTTACATCACTTCACACTTTTGCTTAAACGCATAGCATACACATCATAACATCATGCCTTAACATTTCCTTAACCATTTCAAGGATCTCAAGGGTCTGTGATGCAGGTTATGGTAAATCAAATGGCTAGCAAGGGGCAAAGGGGATTTATTTTCCTCTAGCCAAGGTTGTCTAGAAATCCAAGTACGATAACTTGAGTCAGGGGCTATGACCCACTCGATATGATGAGCTTGAATCTTGAAGAAGGACTCTTAACAACATGAAGTTCCTTCAATCAAGCTACCAGATTCAGATTCTAACAGTTTCTTGTTTACCCCGCGAGATCCTTGAAAACATTGCATACATATATCATACATATCATTGCATAACAGGTCTTCCAGTACAGGTCTCCCATGTTCTCGCTGTTTATTTTAGCAATGGCTCTCCAACAAGACAACCAAGATCTTCATACTCAACAGACTCAGTTCATGGAAATCTTCCTAAACCTATCCAAGGGGCAGGAAGAGTTGAGAACACTCCTCATGGGGAATTTGGTCAAGAAAAGTCCCGAAGACAATAAGGACGAACGGTTGGAACAACTGCAAGCTGAGTTCAGTACCATGAAAACCCAGATGCTGGGGAAGATGGCTCTTATCCAAGGCTTAGCTCGGGAACAAGAAGAGTTGAGAACCATGATCAACCAGCTTCATCAAGACAGATACAAGAGTATGAAGCAAACGGTCAAGGCTGGGGATCAAATCATTAATCAGCCTCCAAGAAGACAAGAGTTTGGTATGGTGAAGAATTGACCTCTCCAAGTTGCTACTACCTCACGGGTCCAACAACAACCTTGCCATAAACAACGGGTTAATCAGAGGCCATTTACCAAGCTCAACATGCCGCTGTCCCAAGCTTTGCAACACCTATTGAGATTGAATCTGGTGACGTTGGTAGGACCTCATCCAAATCCTAAGACTTCTTCACCCAACTACAATCCTGATGCAAGGTGTGCATATCACTCCAACAGCCCGGGGCACGATACTGATGATTGTTGGAAGTTGAAGTACAAAATTCAAAACCTGATTGATGAAGGAGCATTGGAATTCACACAAGATGGTCAGGCTGAGTTCTTCTACCATCCCTCCAAGGCTCCCCATCTGAAGTGACGAGTTCTGACAAGAGAGGGCTTTTTGTTCATTATAATTTTCAAGTTGTAATTTTCTTTTAATTGTTCGAACATTTATTCATGTCAAACGTTATTACTTTATCAATGCATTGCATATGTCTGTTTTGAATCAGTTCATTCGTATTCACTATATTCAAATTGATTTTACTTTTGTGATGTTCAACTCTCGATTAAAAAAAATTCTAAGCCTTTTGAGGAAGGATGACGAAAATGATACCAAAATCTCTACAGTATGCTTTTGAATGGACCCCGCTGATGAGGTACAGGCATTGTTTCAAATCCTAAACAGTGGAGTTATAAGGAAGATAATCCCTACTCAACCCCTTTGAGCCAAAGAAGTTGGAGTTTTTCTTTTCATGAATTAAAACCCTTAATTATAACCTGGGGCAGGGTAGTTTTCTCAGTTGATCCAGGTGCACAAGGATTGGCATCAAAGAAGTCCTTCCAAAACAAGAGACGGTGATGGTTCCGTATAATCGTAAGGACAAGCAGTCATTATCTCTCGAATTAAAAGCCCATTAAGTCAAAACCTATAAAGGGGACTTACAAAAACTGGGGCATCCCGCTGACTGTAAATACAAAAAGAAACAGTTCAGACAAAAGACAGGGATAATAAAATCAAAAAGAGGCCCTAATAACTCTCATCAAAATGACTACCTTTTCAAAATAAATTGTCAGTATCCGAACCATCACTGGTATATCAGAGCAAAGACTCAAACAAGATCTAATGCACGATTAGCTGAGTTTAGGATCGAAGAACATCACGAAGAACGGGTGGGTACAAATAAAATTTGAGCCTTTATCCTTTGTTTCTTAAACCGTGAACCAGGCCACGTTATAACCCTTAAAAAGTCATAACTGAAGCACAGGTTAGTTCGAAAGCATACTGTTACAAAAGGTATCCTGACTCCTGTAGGGCTTGCTGTAAATCTTGAGTTGACATCACATTTTACAAAATTTGCCTGTTTTACTGAAAAATGCATTTTCAAAAACTTCAAGACAGACATAAGCTTTGCATTCTTAAAATAACATTGTTTGCATATGACTATTTGTTCAACAGCAGAGAAATTCGCATGACGAATATCTAGTGAACAAAAAAAAACCTTCTCAAAAAAAAAGAGATCACCTCAAATGGAAAAACACTTCCAATCAAGGGGCACGGCATGATCATTGTCCATCATCTGGGGCAGTCAAGTCAAGATTCAAGGAATCTCTCAAAATGCCAAATAGCCAGGGGAAGATCTCCATCTGGATCAATTGGGGCATTGGACATGAATTCCAGCAACTAATCTTGCATGATCAAACGAAGATCTTCTGGTAGTATGGCAACACAACACTACCGAGAGTGACACCTCTCTACATCCTGAGGGAATGGACATAGTCAAAAAAATACCGCGCATGAACAAAGACCCGCTAGGTTGACATGCCTAGGAAAAAATAAAGGCTTCCCGGCGAACCAAAAGGGTTCGGGCAAAAATAAGGGATGAAAATGAAAAAATCTGTACACCCGGCAAGTCGAAAACCTGAAAAGGCGGCTTGGGCAAAAAAGGGTATCTCGATGGACTGAAAACCCAAAAGGGCGGTCCAGGCAAAAATTAGGGATCAAAGCGTACGACTATGTCCCGTCATCTTGTCACTGGCCTACCAGAAGAAGACTTGTCATTTTGACCGAATGATACCAAGCACCTCATAGGTGGGGATAATACTAGATCCACAGGGCCTCCGCAGGCACCTTCTCCCACAAAAACAGGGGAAAATAAGAATTGTCCAAACTGTACAAATTGCTTTGTCCACCAGGTACCAAGGTATATATTCAGCTGAAGAATATGGCTAAGATACTTTCACTCCCCGCAGAGTAAGACAGTAATGATAGCTCTCTCAGCTGAGACTTGCAACTATGAACGAATCAGCAATACTCTCCCCAAGCAGAGTTGGTCCACCATCAGTCCTAAAAAGGCTTGGTATCCCCAGAAGATCTTAATCTTCCCCAGCGGAGTATAAGGATATTCCCCAGCAAACATAAGAGTATCCCTGGCAATCTTAATATTCCTCAACGGAATATAAGAATGTTCCCTGGCAGAATGCAAGATATCCCCAGTGGAGCCATTTCCCCAGCGCAGTCTAAAAAAGTTCCCCAATGGAGTTGAATCATCTTCCCCAGTAGATTCTGGAAGCTTATCCCCTGCGAAGCACAAATAAGTCTCCTCAGCCAAATTCAGAGGTTATCCTCAGCAAGTTGCAACTGAAAGATCATCCCCAGCGAAGTTCTTTCTATCCCCAACGGAGTTTATCATTAAAATATCAGCAGAGTATCTCTTCCCCACAGAGTATTTCCCCGCAGAATAATCTCTTCACCGTGTTTATTCCTCAACAGAGTTCCTCTCTCCTGCAGGTTTATTCTCACAACCATCTTCGTTCATCATCCCCAGCGGAAACGAAGAACTCAACTCTATTCTCCAGAAGCTCCGGGATTTATTTTCCCCAGCTAAAAACATCACATCTTCATACATCATGACATGCATACACATCATACAACACAAATCTCATTTATTTTGAGAACATCATGACATCATGCATTTCATACATCATGACATTGCATACAGCTAACGTTTTACCTTTTTCAGGAAAAAGTCAATCAAAAGATGGCTACCATCAACCTTTTTAGGTCCCAATTTATTACCTGTAACAAGCCAGGAAAATATCTGTGGACGACTGATTGTAGATTGATACCTGTAACAAGCCAGGAAAGTTATCTACATGAAGAGATTGAAGATTAATACTTGTAACAAGCCAGGAAGACCTTTCTTTCTCAGGTCAGAGATCAATACCTGAAACAAGCCAAGAAGACCTTTCTTTCTCAGGTCAGAGATTAATACCCAAAACCAGCCAGGACAGCTATCTCCTCGACCAACCTTTTCAAGTTCCAGATCAATACCTGTAGCAAGCCAGGAAAATATCCGTGGACGACTGATTGTAGATTGATACCAGTAACAAGCCAGGAAAATTATCTACATGAAGAGATTGAAGATTAATACCTATAACAAGCCAGGAAGACCTTTCTTTCTCAGGTCAGAGATCAATACCTAAAACCAGCCAGGACAGATATCTCCTCGACCAACCTTTTCAGGTCCCAGTTTAATACCTGTAGCAAGCCAGGAAAATATCTGTGGACGACTGATTGTAGAATAATACCTATAACAAGCCAGGAAAATTATCTACATGAAGAGATTGAAGATTAACACCTGTAACAAGCCAGGAAGACTTTCTTTCTCAGGTCAGAGATTAATACCTAAAACCAGCCAGGACAGATATCTCCTCGACCAACCTTTTCAAGTCCCAGTTGAATACCTATAGCAAGCCAGGAAAACAATCTGTGGACGACTGATTGTAGATTAATACCTATAACAAGCCAGGAAAACCATCTACATCAAGAGATTGAAGATTAATACTTGGAACCAGACAGGACAAGTTTTATAACCTCAACGGTATACTCCCAATGAGCACGAGTCAGTTCCTAAATCTCAACAAAAGTTAAACTTCCCCAGCGGAATCTTCAACAAACAACAGGTATGCAAGTTCACGCTAAGGAATCTCTTATGCGATCGACACTCCTGCATATGGCATCTATAAGCCCATCCTCCTACCAACAATCTCCAAATGGCATCTGTAAGCCCATTCCCGACGTCACAATGCTGATACTACACCATGCGAGTGCAAATTTCTGGGCACTCTAGTGTTCAATTATCTTCCACCTTCGGATCACAAAAGGCTCGAAAGCCAATCTATATCCTCAGGTTTAAGAAAATTGAACAGGGGCAACTGTTGCACCCTAAAATTTGCCCTCTCATTTTTCCAAAGTCTTCCCCCTGCATGGTTGATCACAAACCCTTGCCTAAGGAAAAAGAAATTTTTTGAGTGGTGCTTTAAGTACCTTTCGATTGGCATTCTGAAAGACCATTCGATTGGAATTCTGAAAGACCCTTCGATTGGCATTCTGAAAGACCCTTCGATTGGTATTCTGAAGGAACCTTTCGATTGGCATTATGGACAAGCACTTCGATTGGAATTATGTCAAGGCCTTCGATTGGCATTCTAAAAGAGGCCTTCGATTAGAATTCTGAAAGGCCTTTTCGTTTGGCACCCTGGGCCAAGCCTTTCAATTGGCATGCCAAGGGATCCTTCGATTTAGCATTGTGTCAAGGCAGCTTTGACAGGGCCATTTGAATAACTCCTTCCAGGCCATTTGAAAGAGGCCATCAAGAGGGCACTCCAAAAAAAACATGTCCAGGCCAGATTTTTGCCTTCTCTGTTCCTAAAGAGCTGATTCGACCAGAGTGATTCTGTTCAAATCAAGACCAATCGAAGAGCAGGGCCTGAAGGCATTCGAAAATCAAAAGTGTCCAGGTTTATTCCAGATTCCAAAGAGACATGAGTATTTCAAAAAAGGAAATATTTTAATGTGTTTGATTCTTGTCTCATGGCTTTAATGGCCTGTTTAATGGGTTGTCTCTTGCCGTTACTAGACCCCCCACTCCTATAAATACAAGGGCCAGTGGCACATTACAGGGACGAAAAAACAACAACGAAAAAACACAGAGAAAAAAATAGAGAAAAGAAACAGGAAACATTGGAGAGGCTCTGCCCATACAATCCATCAAAGGTTGTCAGAATTTTCTAAGCCAAAGCAGTCCTTCAGAACGAAGGTGCCCACGCCCAGAGCCCTCAGATTGAAAGTGCTCCCATCCAGCCAGTACCCAAATCGAAGATTCAATCTGCTGGTAAGAAAGGGTAACTTGTCAAAACTTTTCATTTTGCATAACATCTCCACATTTTCTATCCCATTCGATTTGCCATCCTGGACAGAATTCAAGGGCTTGGGTTTGGCCCCATGTCATGTTCTTCGTTTGCTAACATTTGCTACAGATTTAGCCTGAAAAGACTCAGCGCATGCAGGATCGAAGGGCCTGGGGTTCGATACCAGGCCCTGAGTTTTATTTTGCTAACATACTTTTGCAGGTATAGCATCCCAGATCGAAGGAGACACCTTCTCTGTATCGAAGCTTCCCATAGTCCTCCTGGATCGAAGAAGGCATTTTTCCCAGGATCGAAGGGAAATCCCCTTCCCTGGATCGAAGGTTGTTCATGCCCACTTCCTGGCCCAATCAAAAGAATCATGACCCTGTTGGGATCGAAGCTTCCCAGGCCTCCAGAATTATGTTTTTTTTTATTTGCTGCCTGTTTCCTTCGTTTTTTTTTATCCTTATTTTGACTATTTTTATTTCTTTTTTAATCAACATAAAATCAAAAATACAAAAACATTAGGCTAGTTTTTCCTATTAAATTAATTTTGTTAATTAATCTTTTAATTATCTTAACGTTTTTCCAAAACTAAAATTAAGTAGATTTAGATCATTTTCTCAAAATAAAATAAAACTCAAAAAATATTTTCTTTTTAATTAATTAATCATTAGTTAGTCTTAATTCTTAAATAAAAAAAAATGACAAAAAATATGCTTTATTTAATAAAAAAAGGGTCAAAACCCAAGGACACTCCGATTCTTTTTTTTTCCGCGCGCGCTTATTTTATTGTAACGGCCTACTGGTT
Organism: Vicia faba; assembly: GCA_948472305.1. Taxonomy (NCBI): domain Eukaryota; kingdom Viridiplantae; phylum Streptophyta; class Magnoliopsida; order Fabales; family Fabaceae; genus Vicia; species Vicia faba. Next base: position 343,677,213 of record OX451737.1, on the reverse strand, counting down.
TGTAATAACTTAACTAAGACTCTTTACATTTTACTGCTTTTTATTCCCCCAATTTTTGGACATGTAAATAATATCCCTCCCCGAAGCCTTGTAATAGCGTAGGATTTACAATTTCCGCACTTTAAATTCCTGTACATATATTAACTGTTTAGATGTATGCTAACTTGGATTGCATGACAAGATTAATTCTTAACTTAAAATCAACAGTAGCTCATCATAACATGTACAAAGATAATATAAACTGAAAATTGACACACTTGCACATGCCACTCTTAGGGTACACCTCAATTGGTTTCCTCGAACGTGGTCATTGAGTATAGGATGTCTTAGAGGTCGCCCTCCTGTCCAAATATCAAAGTTGCCTCGAAATAGTTGCCTCGATAAAAATGATCTAAGACATTAGGGTTACCGCTAAAGCATCCTAATATTGCTTTAGTGACCACACGTCCCTTAAATCGAATTGACCCGAAAACTCCAACGAAGGTGCTACCTACTCCTCAATAGTGGGATAACACTGTCTAAAGGACATTTGCACAATTTAATTCCTTTTTGAGTAGGTAGAGGTTCTTAAGTACTTGCTCCTTTTAAAAACAAAACAAAACTTTTCGCACTTACACTCTCTTCAAAAACAAAACTATTTTCAAAACCCACAAACACAAAGAAAAGAAAACTTTTGAAAACATAGTGAGCAAGTACCTAAGAGCCCGTGGATAACCACAGATAGAAAGGGCGCTAACACCTTCCCTTTCTATAATCTACCTCCCGAACCCGAGAAACATCTCGAAAAGGAATTTTTCTTTGCTTTTGTCCTTTCCTTGTTGGATAAAATAAAAGACGGTGGCGACTCTTGCTTACCGCGACATTTTGCAAAAACAAACGCAAACGCAAACCAGCATTCCAAAACAGTCAGTTCTCATTCCCACCGATCACAGAACTGGCGACTCTGCTGGGGAGTATTATAAGTGAGATGTACCTTAGGATTAGATCACTTGTGTTTTCAATTGTATGCTTTGTATTCTTTAAATTTTGTGGGCTTGTATCGGAGTTCTATAGATCCTAACCCGGATATGGGGATACCCTTTAGGTAAGTAGCAATAAACTGTGAGGGATTTGTCCGGCGTAGACCGACACGGATGAAGCAGTAGCTACGTTGGTGTGGCACCTTAGTCTGTACCAATATCCATTGTGTTGGAACGAGGAGAATATGGGTCTTCTAAGGAGTCATTAAGCACCAACTGACCTTAGAACCTTAAATTGACCAACTTGGCCATAGAACAGTAGCAGTATGCTACACTCATTGAGACTAAACACTCGCGATGATTCCGGCCGCAAGAAAAGGTTGCTAAACTGGAATTATGACCGATTGAGGGAAGTCAGTGATATTGAGATCCTCTAGAACCCGGTTACTATTTTTAGGACAGGTTTAAACCAACTGAACTGAAAGAGGGTAATACCTAAACTCCATGCCAGCCTAAACTTAAGGCTATATGTGTGACTTGTGTGCCTTCAAACTTGAACTACTTGCCCATTCTTGTTATCTGACAACATGAGTTCCTTGCAGGTTTTGTTTACAGTCCTTATCCAATATTTTGGATTTATTGCAGGGCTTACTTACATCACTTCACACTTTTGCTTAAACGCATAGCATACACATCATAACATCATGCCTTAACATTTCCTTAACCATTTCAAGGATCTCAAGGGTCTGTGATGCAGGTTATGGTAAATCAAATGGCTAGCAAGGGGCAAAGGGGATTTATTTTCCTCTAGCCAAGGTTGTCTAGAAATCCAAGTACAATAACTTGAGTCAGGGGCTATGACCCACTCGATATGGTGAGCTTGAATCTTGAAGAAGGACTCTTAACAACATGAAGTTCCTTCAATCAAGCTACCAGATTCAGATTCTAACAGTTTCTTGTTTACCCTGCGAGATCCTTGAAAACATTGCATACATATATCATACATATCATTGCATAACAGGTCTTCCAGTACATGTCTCCCATGTTCTCGCTGTTTATTTTAGCAATGGCTCTCCAACAAGACAACCAAGATCTTCATACTCAACAGACTCAGTTCAGGGAAATCTTCTTAAACCTATCCAAGGGGCAGGAAGAGTTGAGAACACTCCTCATGGGGAATTTGGTCAAGAAAAGTCCCGAAGACAATAAGGACGAACGGTTGGAACAACTGCAAGCTGAGTTCAGTACCATGAAAACCCAGATGCTGGGGAAGATGGCTCTTATCCAAGGCTTAGCTCGGGAACAAGAAGAGTTGAGAACCATGATCAACCAGCTTCATCAAGACAGATACAAGAGTATGAAGCAAACGGTCAAGGCTGGGGATCAAATCATTAATCAGCCTCCAAGAAGACAAGAGTTTGGTATGGTGAAGAATTGACCTCTCCAAGTTGCTACTACCTCACGGGTCCAACAACAACCTTGCCATAAACAACGTGTTAATCAGAGGCCATTTACCAAGCTCAACATGCCGCTGTCCCAAGCTTTGCAACACCTATTGAGATTGAATCTGGTGACGTTGGTAGGACCTCATCCAAATCCTAAGACTTCTTCACCCAACTACAATCCTGATGCAAGGTGTGCATATCACTCCAACAGCCCGGGGCACGATACTGATGATTGTTGGAAGTTGAAGTACAAAATTCAAAACCTGATTGATGAAGGAGCATTGGAATTCACACAAGATGGTCAGGCTGAGTTCTTCTACCATCCCTCCAAGGCTCCCCATCTGAAGTGACGAGTTCTGACAAGAGAGGGCTTTTTGTTCATTATAATTTTCAAGTTGTAATTTTCTTTTAATTGTTCGAACATTTATTCATGTCAAACGTTATTACTTTATCAATGCATTGCATATGTCTGTTTTGAATCAGTTCATTCGTATTCACTATATTCAAATTGCTTTTACTTTTGTGATTTTCAACTCTCGATTAAAAAAAATTCTAAGCCTTTTGAGGAAGGATGACGAAAATGATACCAAAATCTCTACAGTATGCTTTTGAATGGACCCCGCTGATGAGGTACAGGCATTGTTTCAAATCCTAAACAGTGGAGTTATAAGGAAGATAATCCCTACTCAACCCCTTTGAGCCAAAGAAGTTGGAGTTTTTCTTTTCATGAATTAAAACCCTTAATTATAACCTGGGGCAGGGTAGTTTTCTCAGTTGATCCAGGTGCACAAGGATTGGCATCAAAGAAGTCCTTCCAAAACAAGAGACGGTGATGGTTCCGTATAATCGTAAGGACAAGCAGTCATTATCTCTCGAATTAAAAGCCCATTAAGTCAAAACCTATAAAGGGGACTTACAAAAACTGGGGCATCCCGCTGACTGTAAATACAAAAAGAAACAGTTCAGACAAAAGACAGGGATAATAAAATCAAAAAGAGGCCCTAATAACTCTCATCAAAATGACTACCTTTTCAAAATAAATTGTCAGTATCCGAACCATCACTGGTATATCAGAGCAAAGACTCAAACAAGATCTAATGCACGATTAGCTGAGTTTAGGATCGAAGAACATCACGAAGAACGGGTGGGTACAAATAAAATTTGAGCCTTTATCCTTTGTTTCTTAAACCGTGAACCAGGCCACGTTATAACCTTTAAAAAGTCATAACTGAAGCACAGGTTAGTTCGAAAGCATACTGTTACAAAAGGTATCCTGACTCCTGTAGGGCTTGCTGTAAATCCTGAGTTGACATCACATTTTACAAAATTTGCCTGTTTTACTGAAAAATGCATTTTCAAAAACTTCAAGACAGACATAAGCTTTGCATTCTTAAAATAACATTGTTTGCATATGACTATTTGTTCAACAGCAGAGAAATTCGCATGACGAATATCTAGTGAACAAAAAAAAACCTTCTAAAAAAAAAGAGATCACCTCAAATGGAAAAACACTTCCAATCAAGGGGCACGGCATGATCATTGTCCATCATCTGGGGCAGTCAAGTCAAGATTCAAGGAATCTCTCAAAATGCCAAATAGCCAGGGGAAGATCTCCATATGGATCAATTGGGGCATTGGACATGAATTCCAGCAACTAATCTTGCATGATCAAACGAAGATCTTCTGGTAGTATGGCAACACAACACTACCGAGAGTGACACCTCTCTACATCCTGAGGGAATGGACATAGTCAAAAAAATACCGCGCATGAACAAAGACCCGCTAGGTTGACATGCCTAGGCAAAAATAAAGGCTTCCCGGCGAACCAAAAGGGTTCGGGCAAAAATAAGGGATGAAAATGAAAAAATCTGTACACCCGGCAAGTCGAAAACCTGAAAAGGCGGCTTGGGCAAAAAAGGGTATCTCGATGGACTGAAAACCCAAAAGGGCGGTCCAGGCAAAAATTAGGGATCAAAGCGTACGACTATGTCCCGTCATCTCGTCACTGGCCTACCAGAAGAAGACTTGTCATTTTGACCGAAAGATACCAAGCACCTCATAGGTGGGGATAATACTAGATCCACAGGGCCTCCGCAGGCACCTTCTCCCACAAAAACAGGGGAAAATAAGAATTGTCCAAACTGTACAAATTGCTTTGTCCACCAGGTACCAAGGTATATATTCAGCTGAAGAATATGGCTAAGATACTTTCACTCCCCGCAGAGTAAGACAGTAATGATAGCTCTCTCAGCTGAGACTTGCAACTATGAACGAATCAGCAATAATCTCCCCAAGCAGAGTTGGTCCACCATCAGTCCTAAAAAGGCTTGGTATCCCCAGAAGATCTTAATCTTCCCCAGCGGAGTATAAGGATATTCCCCAGCAAACATAAGAGTATCCCTGGCAATCTTAATATTCCTCAACGGAATATAAGAATGTTCCCTGGCAGAATGCAAGATATCCCCAGTGGAGCCATTTCCCCAGCGCAGTCTAAAAAAGTTCCCCAATGGAGTTGAATCATCTTCCCCAGTAGATTCTGGAAGCTTATCCCCTGCGAAGCACAAATAAGTCTCCTCAGCCAAATTCAGAGGTTATCCTCACAAGAGTCTAACGGGGTTATCCTCAGCAAGTTGCAACTGAAAGATCATCCCCAGCGAAGTTCTTTCTATCCCCAGCGGAGTTTATCATTAAAATCTCAGCAGAGTATCTCTTCCCCACAGAGTATTTCCCCGCAGAATAATCTCTTCACCGTGTTTATTCCCCAACGGAGTTCCTCTCTCCTGCAGGTTTATTCTCACAACCATCTTCGTTCATCATCCCCAGCGGAAACGAAGAACTCAACTCTATTCTCCAGAAGCTCCGGGATTTATTTTCCCCAGCTAAAAACATCACATCTTCATACATCATGACATGCATACATATCATACAACACAAATCTCATTTATTTTGAGAACATCATGACATCATGCATTTCATACATCATGACATTGCATACAACTAACGTTTTACCTTTTTCAGGAAAAAGTCAATCAAAAGATGGCTACCATCAACCTTTTTAGGTCCCAATTTATTACCTGTAACAAGCCAGGAAAATATCTATGGACGACTGATTGTAGATTGATACCTGTAACAAGCCAGGAAAATTATCTACATGAAGAGATTGAAGATTAATACCTGTAACAAGCCAGGAAGACCTTTCTTTCTCAGGTCAGAGATCAATACCTGAAACAAGCCAAGAAGACCTTTCTTTCTCAGGTCAGAGATTAATACCCAAAACCAGCCAGGACAGCTATCTCCTCGACCAACCTTTTCAAGTTCCAGATCAATACCTGTAGCAAGCCAGGAAAATATCCGTGGACGACTGATTGTAGATTGATACCAGTAACAAGCCAGGAAAATTATCTACATAAAGAGATTGAAGATTAATACCTGTAACAAGCCAGGAAGACCTTTCTTTCTCAGGTCAGAGATCAATACCTAAAACTAGCCAGGACAGATATCTCCTCGACCAACCTTTTCAGGTCCCAGTTTAATACCTGTAGCAAGCCAGGAAAATATCTGTGGACGACTGATTGTAGAATAATACCTATAACAAGCCAGGAAAATTATCTACATGAAGAGATTGAAGATTAACACCTGTAACAAGCCATGAAGACTTTCTTTCTCAGGTCAGAGATTAATACCTAAAACCAGCCAGGACAGATATCTCCTCGACCAACCTTTTCAAGTCCCAGTTGAATACCTATAGCAAGCCAGGAAAACAATCTGTGGACGACTGATTGTAGATTAATACCTATAACAAGCCAGGAAAACCATCTACATCAAGAGATTGAAGATTAATACTTGGAACCAGACAGGACAAGTTTTATAACCTCAACGGTATACTCCCAATGAGCACGAGTCAGTTCCTAAATCTCAACAAAAGTTAAACTTCCCCAGCGGAATCTTCTACAAACAACAGGTATGCAAGTTCACGCTAAGGAATCTCTTATGCGATCGACACTCCTGCATATGGCATCTATAAGCCCATCCTCCTACCAACAATCTCCAAATGGCATCTGTAAGCCCATTCCCGACGTCACAATGCTGATACTACACCATGCGAGTGCAAATTTCTGGGCACTCTAGTGTTCAATTATCTTCCACCTTCGGATCACAAAAGGCTCGAAAGCCAATCTATATCCTCAGGTTTAAGAAAATTGAATAGGGGCAACTGTTGCACCCTAAAATTTGCCCTCTCATTTTTCCAAAGTCTTCCCCCTGCATGGTTGATCACAAACCCTTGCCTAAGGAAAAAGAAATTTTTTGAGTGGTGCTTTAAGTACCTTTCGATTGGCATTCTGAAAGACCATTCGATTGGAATTCTGAAAGACCCTTCGATTGGCATTCTGAAAGACCCTTCGATTGGTATTCTGAAGGAACCTTTCGATTGGTATTATGGACAAGCACTTCGATTGGAATTATGTCAAGGCCTTCGATTGGCATTCTAAAAGAGGCCTTCGATTAGAATTCTGAAAGGCCTTTTCGTTTGGCACCCTGGGCCAAGCCTTTCAATTGGCATGCCAAGGGATCCTTCGATTTAGCATTGTGTCAAGGCAGCTTTGACAGGGCCATTTGAATAACTCCTTCCAGGCCATTTGAAAGAGGCCATCAAGAGGGCACTCCAAAAAAAACATGTCCAGGCCAGATTCTTGCCTTCTCTGTTCCTAAAGAGCTGATTTGACCAGAGTGATTCTGTTCAAATCAAGACCAATCGAAGAGCATGGCCTGAAGGCATTCGAAAATCAAAAGTGTCCAGGTTCATTCCAGATTCCAAAGAGACATGAGTATTTCAAAAAAGGAAATATTTTAATGTGTTTGATTCTTGTCTCATGGCTTTAATGGCCTGTTTAATGGGCTGTCTCTTGCTGTTACTAGACCCCCCACTCCTATAAATACAAGGGCCAGTGGCACATTACAGGGACGAAAAAACAACAACGAAAAAACACAGAGAAAAAAATAGAGAAAAGAAATAGGAAACATTGGAGAGGCGCTGCCCATACAATCCATCAAAGGTTGTCAGAATTTTCCAAGCCAAAGCAGTCCTTCAGATCGAAGGTGCCCACGCCCAGAGCCCTCAGATTGAAAGTGCTCCCATCCATCCAGTACCCAAATTGAAGATTCAATCTGCTGGTAAGAAAGGGTAACTTGTCAAAACTTTTCATTTTGCATAACACCTCCACATTTTCTATCCCATTCGATTTGCCATCCTAGATAGAATTCAAGGGCTTGGGTTTGGCCCCAGGTCATGTTCTTCGTTTGCTAACATTTGCTACAGATTTAGCCTGAAAAAACTCAGCGCATGCAGGATCGAAGGGCCTGGGGTTCGATACCAGGCCCTGAGTTTTATTTTGCTAACATACTTTTGCAGGTATATCATCCCAGATCAAAGTAGACACCTTCTCTGGATCGAAGCTTCCCATAGTCCTCCTAGATCGAAGAAAGAATTTTTCCCAGGATCGAAGGGAAATCCCCTTCCCTGGATCAAAGGTTGTTCATGCCCACTTCATGGCCCAATCGAAAGCATCATGACCCTGTTTGGATCGAAGCTTCCCATGCCTCCAGAATTATGTTTTTTTTTTATTTGCTGCCTGTTTCCTTCGGTTTTTTTTTATCCTTATTTTGACTATTTTTATTTCTTTTTTAATCAACATAAAATCAAAAACACAAAAACATTAGGCTAGTTTTTCCTATTAAATTAATTTTGTTAATTAATCTTTTAATTATCTTAACGTTTTTCCAAAACTAAAATTAAGTAGATTTAGATCATTTTCTCAAAATAAAATAAAACTCAAAAAATATTTTCTTTTTAATTAATTAGTCATTAGTTAGTCTTAATTCTTAAATCAAAAAAATGACAAAAAATATGCTTTATTTAATAAAAAAAAGGGTCAAAACCCAAGGACACTCCGATTCAATTTTTTTCGCGCGCGCTTATTTTATTGTAACGGCCTACTGGTTTGTAATAGCTTAACTAAGACTCTTTACATTTTACTGCTTTTTATTACCCCAATTTTTGGACATGTAAATAATCCCCCTCCCCGAAGCCTTGTAATAGCGTAGGATTTACAATTCCCGCACTTTAAATTCCTGTACATATATTAACTGTTTAGATGTATGCCACTAGGATTTCATGACAAGATTAATTCTTAACTTAAAATCAACAGTAGCTCACCATAACATGTACAAAGATAATATAAACTGAAAATTGACACACTTGCACATGCCACTCTTAGGGTACACTTCACTTGGTTGCCTCGAACGTGGTCATTGAGTATAGAAAGTCTTAGAGGTCGCCCTCCTGTCCAAAGATCAAAGTTGCCTCGAAATGGTTGCCTCGATAAAAATGATCTAAGACATTAGGGTTACCGCTAAAGCATCCTAACATTGCTTTAGTGACCACACATCCCTTAAATCGAATTGACCCGAAAACTCCAACGACGGTGCTACCTACTCCTCAATAGTGGGATAGCACTGTCTAAAGGACATTTGCACAATTTAATTCCTTTTTGAGTAGGTAGAGGTTCTTAAGTACTTGCTCCTTTTAAAAACAAAACAAAACTTTTCGCACTTACACTCTCTTCAAAAACAAAACTCTTTTCAAAACCCACAAACACAAAGAAAAGCCAACTTTTGAAAACATAGTGAGCAAGTACCTAAGAGCCCGTGGATAACCACGGATAGAAAGGGTGCTAACACCTTCCCTTTCTATAATCTACCTCCCGAACCCGAGAAACATCTCGAAAAGGAATTTTTCTATGCTTTTGTCCTTTCCTTGTTGGATAAAATAAAATACGGTGGCGACTCTTGCTTACCGCGACATTTTGCAAAAACAAATGCAAACGCGAACCAGCATTCCAAAACAGTCAGTTCTCATTCCCACCAATCACAATCGTCTACCTACAAAAGAGGATTGCCAACCAGTAAAACAAAAGGTCCATCGCATACGACCAGATATGTCAGAGAAGATTAAAGCTGGAGTCATGAAGCAATTTAATGTTGGATTCTTGGTTGTCACCTCCTATCCTCAATGGCTTGCCAATGTTGTTCCCGTGCCCAAGAAGGACGGCAAGGTACGAATGTGTGTAGACTACAGAGGTTTGAATAGGGAAAGCCCTAAGGATGATTTCCCACTTCCCCATATTGACATCCTAGTTGACAATACTGCGCAACAAAAAGTGTTTTCCTTCATGGACGGTTTCTCAGGTTACAACCAAATCAAAATGGCGCATGGGGACATGAAGAAGACAACCTTTGTCACACAATGGGGCACATTTTGCTACAAGGTGATGCCGTTCGGACTGAAGAATGCTGGGACAACCTATTAGCATGCTATGGTAGCTCTATTTCACGATATGATACATCACGAAATAGAGGTATATATGGACGACATGATAGCTAGATCTCAAACAAAAGAAGAGCATTTTGATCATTTACAAAAACTTTTTGAGAGATTAAAAACGTACAAGCTGAAGTTGAACCCAAATAAATGCACGTTTGGAGTAAGGTCTGGTAAGCTCCTAGGCTTTTTTGTCAGCAATAAGGGTATTGAAGTGGATCCTGCCAAAGTAAAAGCGATACAAGAGATGCCTTCTCCTCGTACTAAAAAGGAAGTCAGGGGATTCTTGGGACGTTTGAACTACATTTCTAGATTCATTTCTCACCTGACAGCTACCTGTGAACCAATCTTCAAACTATTGAAGAAAGATCAAGTAGTCAAATGGAATGATGAATGTCAAATTGCTTTCGACAAGATCAAAGAGTACCTGCAAGAGCCTCCTATTTTGATGCCACCAGTCGAGCGAAGACCATTGATTATGTATCTGACCGTGTTGGAAAATTTAATGGGGTGTGTGCTGGGGCAGCATGACGAGTCTGGCCGAAAAGAGCATGATATTTATTACCTGAGCAAAAAGTTTACCGAATGTGAAACAAGATCTTCACTGCTAGAGAAAACTTGTTGCGCTCTGGCATGGGCTGCTTGCCGGCTAAGACAGTATATGCTGACTCATACTAGCCTGTTGATATCTAAAATGGATCAAATAAAATACATCTTCGAGAAACCTGCACTCTCTAGGAGAATAGCGAGATGGCAGATGATCCTAACATAATATGACATACAGTATACTACCCAAAAAGAAATAAAGGGCAGTGTACTAGCTGATCACCTTGCTCACCAAGCTGTAGAAGACTACCAGTCCATGAAGTTCAAATTCCCAGATGAGGACATCATGATGGTAAATGACTATGAAGAATTCAGACCATATGACGGACCTGAACAAGGATCCCGATGGACCCTGGTTTTTGACGGGGCATCTAACACACTCGGAAATGGTATTGGTGTTGTACTCATATCTCCGGAAGGATGTCATACTCCATTTACGGCAAGACTCTGCTTCAATTGTACAAATAACATGGCGGAATACGAAGTGTGCATCTTTGGTCTCAAAGCTACCATAGACTTGGGGATTCAGCTTTGGTTATTAGCTAGATCAAAGGGGGATGGGACACCAAACACCCTAACCTTATCCCTTACAAAGAACATGTTTTGACATTGCTCCCATATTTTGAGAAAATTACCTTCGAGCATTTCCCGCGAGAAGAAAATCAGCTAGCAGACGCACTAGATACAGTGTCATCTATGTTTAAACTTAAATGGGATAACGAGGCTCCCCAGATCACCATCGAACGAATGGAGGAACCAGCACACTGTCACGAGATTAATACTGAAGGAGTAGTGAACCAGCCTTGGTTTCACGAAGTCAAGAGGTATCTCGAGGCTCAAGAATATCCAGAAGGAGCTTCAGTAAACGACAAGAAGTTCTTAAGGAGATTCTCTGCTAAATTCTTCCTTAGTAATGGAATTATTTACAAACGCAACCATGATTCTGTGTTACTTCAGTGCATAGACAAGGTTGAAGCTGAAAGGATCATGGTTGAGTTACATGAAGGAACTTTTGGCACCCATTCTAGTGGGCATACGATGGAAAAGAAAATCCTACGGGAAGGCTATTACTGGTCTACCATGGAAGCAGATTGCTATCAACACTCTCGAACTTGCCATAAGTGTCAGATCTATGCTGATAAGGTGCACGTACCTCTGGTTCCTCTGAATGTCTTGACGGCTCCTTGGCCCTTTGCTATATGGGGGATTGATATGATTGGGGAAATCAAGCCAACAGCCTCTAATGGACACTGCTTTATCTTAGTGGCCATTGATTATTTTACAAAGTGGGTGGAGGCAGCTTCCTTCGCTTCCGTTACCAAGAACATTATCGCCCGGTTCATCAAGCAGAATCTCATCTGTCGTTACGGTATTCCGGAGAAGATCATTACAAACAATGGTACAAACTTGAATAATACTATGATCACTTCCCTGTGCGAGCAATTCAGGATCCAGCATCACAATTCTTCCCCTTACCGGCCGAAGATGAATGGTGTTGTCGAAGCCGTGAATAAGAACATTAAAAAGATCATACAGAAAATGACGGTCACATACAAATACTGGCATGAGATGCTACCATTCGCTCTCCACGGTATCGTACCACAGCTCACACATTAACCAGGGCAACACCTTACTCTTTGGTATACGACATGGAGGTTTTCTTGCCTATTGAGGTCCAAATCCCCTCTCTAAGAATTATGAAGGATGTAGGGCTGAATGAAGAAGATTGGATCCAGACTAGACTTGATCAACCAAACTTAATTGACGAGAAAAGGCTTACTGCTGTTTTCCATGGTCAAATGTATCAAAAACGGATGATCAAGGCTTTCAACAAAAAGGTCAGACGCCAAGTGTATCAAGTTGGGGATCTGGTGATCAAACGTATCATACTTCCGCAAGGTGACCCCAGGGGAAAATGGACTCCTACACACGAAGGACCATTTATAATCAAAAACATTTTCTCTGGTGGAGCAATGATCTTGACCACCATGGATGGTGACGACCTGTCGCACCCTGCGAATGCAGACATAGTCAAAAGATACTACGCATCAGAGACCGGCTAGGTTGACACACCTGGGTAAAACAAGGGCATCCCGGCGAACCAAAAGGTTCGGGAAAAAATTAGGGATAAAAACAAAAAAATCTGTACACCCAGCAAGTTGAAAACCAGAAAGGGAGACTTGGGAAAAAAAGGGTATCCCGATGGACTGAAAACCCGAAAGGGCGGTCCAGGAAAAAGTTAGGGAATTAAAGCGTATAACTATGTCCCATTGGATCACCTTACGGACAACTTGAAAACTCGACATTTATGACCATTTCAATCATCTTCGGACAAGGCAACAAATGGACAAGATGCTCAGAGATACAAAGGCTGTAGCAGAATGGGAACCCCATGGGATTATTGCACATATCTATCTTTTCTTTGTATTAAAATTTTCATTTTTTACGACGTAATTCTCTTACTAGAATGTTTGTCTTATTGTACAAAAATACTTACTCAAAGTCAATATGAAGATATCCCTTTAAAAGTGCAAAAACTATCTGTTTTTTTCTTTTCGCTTGTGTTTTGTTTACAAAAACGTCCAATGATTCATTGTTGAACATATGCATTTGAACATAATTACTGTTTACAAATAAACAAAATAAAAGACAATCGCTGATGGCTTTAAGGGATAGGGAAATCTCTCTAAGTTTATCACCATAAAATTCCCCACAGTGAGCAGTTTAATCCCCAACAGAACAAAACTTCCAATTATCAATCCCCAGTAGAAGTCATCCAAATTTCTCAGAATTCCCCAACTAGAATTTTTCAAACAGTACATGGCATTTCCCTTACAACAGAGTTTATTTCTCTAAGGGAAATTCGTCAGCACTTCAAACTTCACAACATGAAGACTTATAATCCTCAGCAGCGGACAGGGATTTATTTTCCTCATTCCAATAGCAGTACAGCAGAATTAGCTCACATGCGCATACATCGCACCCATATATCATAAACATTGGTTACACAAATTAATCATACCATGCATTTCATACAACATGACTTTGAATTTTAGCTAACATTTTACCCTTTTCTGGATAAGGTTAACAACTACCTTTAACAATGATCAAAGTTTTCAGATACAGTTCGGATATGCTTCAGACACGGACGCCATTCTGATACTCATTCAAAGTCATCTTTCAGATACAGTTCAGATACACTCCAGACGCGGATGCCATTCTGATAACTCATTCAGATTCAACTTCCAGATACAGTACAGATACGCTCCAGACACAGACGCTATTCTGATACTCATTCAAATTCAACTTTCAAATACAGTACATATACACTCTAGACACGGACGCCATTCTGATACTCATTCAGAGTCAACTTTCAGATGAAGTACATATACGCTCCAGATGCGGATGCCATTCTGATAACTCATTCAAAGTCAGCTTTCAGATACAATTCAGATACGTTCCAGACGCGGATGCCATTCTGATAACTCATTCAAATTTAACTTTCAGATACAGTACAGATACGCTCCAGACACGGACGCCATTCTGATACTCATTCAGATTCAACTTTTAGACACAGTACAGATACGCTCTAGACACGAATGCCATTCTGATGACTCATTCAAGGTTCAGCTTTCAGATACAGTTCAGATACGCTCCAGACATAGACACCATTCTGATACTCATTTTTTCAGCTTACAAATTACAATTCAACAATCACTCTTGGATGGAATCTACAAGCCCATCTCCTGCAACTTTTTATCACTTCTCCAAATGGCATCTTTAAGCCCATCCCCTCAACCATCACATCGCCGAGTGAAAATTTCTGGGCACTCTAGTGTCCAATCATCTTCCGTCTTCGAGTCACGAATGGTAAAACATGCCAATCTAACTCTTCAGGCTTAAGGAGATTGAACATGGGCAGCTGTTGTACCCCAAAATTTTCCCTTTCACTTATCAATAATTTTCTCACAAGATCTCCTTGGGCTCAAGACTGCATTAGGGTTTGATCAGCTCAAGACACCTCCTTATGCACTGATGACCAAAATTAGGGTTTGAGATTGCACAAGGATTTTTGAAATTCCAATGACCCATATTATTTTCATGGATCATTATGTACTTCCAAGATTACTCATGTCAAGTTTCAAGCCTTGGATCACACTTTTGATCAGTCAATTGAGCAGTTGACCTAAAAATCAATTGTATTGGGGAAAAAGTCAACTATGGCAAATTCACAGTCAAACTTCATAAATTTTGGTCCACATTAACATTTTAAACTCATGTGTATCATTTGATCATGTTTGAACCATAACTCCCCAAGAAATTTGATCAAATCTCTAAAAGGGCAAAATGATCAAAATTAGGGTTTTGATTGGGAAAGGGCAATTTCTGATTTTTTTTTACCTAGAAAATGGTCAATTGGTTTAAGGCATGATCTCAAGATTCCAATTGCATAATTTTGACCTAATTACATGGTTCAAAACATTTCAAGTCCATTGGATTGACAGATGAATTTTTCAGTCAACTGATCAAAAGTCAACTGTATACTAAAAAGTCAAACTTTGACTTTTGGTCAAATTCAAGTACCAAAGATCACAATTCATCAAAACATGTCAAAATATGAAACTTGTTCATCAAGAAATCAAGATTTCATCTTGAAATGTTAAAATTTCTTAACTTAGAAATTTTTCTAATTATGGAAAATTTCTTTTTTTATCATAAATTTGAGCCAAATTTTAACCATGATGAAAGATGATTCAAGATAAAATTCCAACATGAAAGTTGTATATCTCCATGAAATCTACAACTTTTCTTCACACAACTCCTTCCAAAAATGCTTGGATCTCAAGTTACAATTTTATGAACATAGGGTCATGAAACAAAACACTTAGTGAAATTTTGCCTTAACTTGGACAGGATTTTGACCTAACTTCATGACACTTTTTCACATAGTTCCAATGGGAATATTCAAAATCAATTCAAATAGGGGTTGTAGATCATGTTACAAGCTTTCAAAAATGTCTAAGAACTCCTTGATATCATTCTTGAGTATGGAGATTCGAAGAGATGAAGTTATGGTTTTGTCACTTAATTTACAAGCCCTTATGTGATGAACAAGAAGTCAATTTCAAACCTATGCTGCATAATCTTGTTTTGCAGGCCTCTAAACCTCAAGATCTATCCATAATCAGAAGATTATACTTGCTTTTGAGATATTATCTAATTGTTCCAAGCATTGTCCAAACCAATTTACCATTTTAGGAAGAAAGTTACCATTCCATTCTTGAAAAGTTGCTTTAAGCACAAAGTCAACTTGTCTTGAGCTTCTAACTTGTTCTTTCTACACACACAACCCCTATAAACCAAAAGCAATGTGTCTAAGGTATCAAGAAGCTCAGAACATGCTTGTATAATACTTGAGATTTGTCACTTCACTTTTCTTAAAAAAGCAAGTTATAGAGCCATAACCCTATAACTCAGAAACTTGGAGTGATTTTGTGCTCTAATATTTTCCATACATATAAACAAGTCAATTTCAAAACAAAACACGATTTTGGTAAGCCTGGAACTCTCTCAAAATTCCTCTATCCAGAAATTACACCAAAAACTCCATTTTTGTGCAGGTTCTGACCTTGAACTTGTATCTTCTATTTCCCTCGTGCGTTCTTTGGCCTTTTAGTTCCTAAAGTTCCTATACATCAAATATAACTTGTCCATGTCCCTGTTACACGATTTTAACATCATATTCCTCAACTTCCATAGCCAAAAATAGAGCATTATAGTTGGACTTCTCCAAGCCACTTTAGCCACTCTCAACTCAAGAAAACCATTACATTAGCTTCCTAGGACCTCAAGGAAGATAACTTGATCATCACCATCACTTGAAACAAGCTCAAACTCCAAACACGATTTCCATTTTTGAGGTATGTTTTCTCAAATTGGAACTCTTCATACAGGCATCATCAATAGTTCATTTGTGAATAAAACATGTAGATATCATTGCCCTAAAGCTAACCATGTCCATAGTTTCCATTAATTTTTCTTGAGCTTAGAGAATTTTGAAACTGAAATCTCTGAAATTTTTAGGGTTCAGATTAGGGCCATTAAAATCCTTTCTTATCTTTGATCTATAGTTTTAATACTTTACATTTCTGGAATCGTGGAAAAAATTTCTACAAGTTTCATGTTTACAGTTTACATTTTTGATGAGAAATGAGCAACTTACAATTGGTCTGGCTGGAGGTTGAAGATGAAGTCTTCAGAACACGTTTTTCCTTACATATTTATTGTTTCATTTGTATTAACGGATGTACAGCCACCCCAGTGGTAGAAGCGCGCGCATGTAACCTTTGGGACCTGGGTTCGAGCCCCAGTGGTACCCTTTTGCATTTTTTCATATTTTCACAACTCTGACCCTTTTTTTGTTTGGCAGGCGCTGTGCCCTTTGGGCCTGGCTCATTTTATTTTTTGCTAGTTGACCTCCCTGTTTCCCATTGACACCCTTGGTCTAACTTTATTTTCTTTCCTTATTTTCATTTTATTTATTTTCTTAAATTATTTTTCTAATATTAAAAAAATCATAAAAATACAAAAATAATGATATATTTATATTTTGACATATTTTATTTTATTTTTTCCATAAATAAAAATATTTTTATACTTCATTCATTTTATTAAGTAGATTTTATAAACTTAATTAATATTATATTATATATTTATTTTTCTTCACACCATTTAAAATACATTATTTTAATATAAAAAAGGACTAAAAATATTTTATACTACAAATATTTTCAAGATAAAAAATACCAAAGAATATATACTTTTCTTAAACTTTTTTTATTTTGATTAATTAATAGAATTAGGGTTTTCTTTTAAAATCTTTTTCTTAATAAATTCAAACTTAATTAACTATTTTCTTTATTTAAATTAGGTTAAGAAAAAATCTTTTTTTCATGAAAACCAAATAAAATTCATTTTCTTCATATTTTACATCCTTGTACATTTATTCATTTTTATACTTTGGATTTAAATTCCTTGTATATTCATGCCAATTCAATATGGTTGTAATAGACTAATTAGATTTAAATTCTTGCAATCCCCATTTATAAATTGTATACCCCCCTCCCCACAAATGTTGTAATAGCATAGTAACTTTAAATTTCGCAATTTATCGCTTTCATATAACATGCTAGTTATTAGGGTTTGTATGAAAAGACTAAAATCAATGCTTAGAAAACTATAATTCAAGACAAAAGCAAGCATGAAAATAATACACTTGCACACAAACACTAGGGTTATTCCAATTGGTTGCCTTATACAAAATGGCCATATTACGTATGTAAGGTATCTTAGCCAAAACAAGAAAATACAAGATCATAGTCCCTCGATGACGCTATCTAAGTTGTCTTACAAATGATCTTAGTCCCTCAAAAAGAATGATAAGATACCTTGCAACATTTCTAATCATGGTTATATGATGACCCACGCCCGTCCGGTTTACATCCAAAGAGAGGGTTGCTTACCAAATCAATGGTAAGACAACAATGTCAAAGGAAGAGAAAATGAATAAGAAAGACATTTGAGTAGGTAGATTGCTCCTAATTACTTGCTCCATTTCAAAACAAACATCCTTGCTACATTTTAAAACAAACACACACACTTTCAAACATCTTACAAACATTGAAAACATTTTCAAAAGATTAACTTCTTTGTATACTTTCTTACAAACAAGAATCATTACAAAGATTGCCTAAACAATGGCCTCTTTACAAAATACTTTCAAAAACCACATCAAGCACAATTTCAAACAAAAAGCAAGTGATCTATAAAGTAACTAAGAGACCATGGAAAACCATGGATGAAAAGGGTACTAATACTTTCCCTTTTCATAATCTACCCCCCGAACTCAAGAAATAATCTCATAGGTCTTTCCTGTGCTTTTTCACCTTTCCTTTTTGGATAAAAGAAAAGTCGGTGGCGACTCTTGCTAACCACAACATTTGCGATCAAACATAAAACCCTCAAGTCAGTTCTCCTACCATATCACACTTAGGATCTTAGATTTTTATCTTATCTTGTACTTGGGATTATTGGAACTTGTACTAAAAGTTGTAATCCGTTTTGAAGTTATTATAATGAGATTTTCATTATTTCAAATGTGTGAATACTTTAATATTTGCAAATTATCTATAAATCTTTGAGTTCCTTGAAATATTAATAATAAAATAAATCATGTGAGTTGCATATCATGCATCATATTTTACACACTTCTTCTATTTCTGTTCATACCCAGGTGTCTTACTATGCTTTTTTACTTCATTCACCAAGTTGTCTCACCAGTACAATACTCGGGCTAATTTCAGAAGGAAGATGAATAATCTAGAACAAGAGAATCGTGAGTTGATGCCTTGAAGGCCGGTATGACCAATCTCACTGCTTTGATGGAATTGTTGGTGGCTGCTCAGAATCAGTCACCATTTGCTCAACCTCAACAGACAACGGTTACTTTCAAAGCTCTGACAATTCTTGTTTCTGTTACTCCAGTTACGGTTGTTCAAAATCGTATTCCTCAGGGTTATCCATGGGAATTCCATAGAACTTCATTCCAGAAGGTTATAATCTTGGCACTCAATCTGCTCCAGTCGTGCAAGCTGCTGCTACTCCTGCACCTCCTGTGGTACATATTACTCCTGCTGTGAGAAATGAGATTCACTATGTTGCACCTCCTTTGGTGAATGTTGAACCATTTGCTAATGATGAAGTTTATCGCCCTATTCCTCCACCAAGTGAAAGCTTGGGCGTCTATGATCGAATGGACAATTTTCAGGATCAGTTTGATAAGATGCAGAAAGAGTTGAAGGCCGTCAGAGGAAAAGAATTGTTTGGGCAGAATGTGAATGATCTGTGTTTGGTTCCAAATGTAAAAATACATACGAAGTTCAAAGTACCGGAACTAGAGAAGTACAAGGTCAATACTTGTCCTCGTGCTCACCTAGTGATGTATGTGAGAAGGATGTCTACTCACACCGATGATCAACGCTTGTTGATTCACTTTTTCCAAGATAGTTTGACTCGTGCAACATTGAAATGGTACATGAGCTTGGATAGTGCCAATGTTCATACTTTCAATGATCTGGGTGAAACATTTATTAGACAATACAAATATAATATGGAAATGGCACCTGATCGTGATCAACTCAGGGAAATGATACAGAAGGAGAAAGAGTCATTTAAGGAATATGCACAGAGATGGCGTGAAGTAGCTGCCTAAGTGATCCCTCCAATGGAAGAAAAAGAGATGACAAAGATTTTTCTAAAGACTCTAGGTGCTTTATGTTATGAAATAATGGTGGTGAGTGTGCCAAGTGATTTTACCGAGATGGTGGGCATGGGTGTCCATTTGGAAGAAGCTGTAAGAGAGGGTCGCTTGACAAGGAGTGAAAATTCTGACATTACGAATAAACCATCATACGAATTTTCTAAAAAGAAAGAAGCAGAGATAAATGTTGTTATTAAAGAGAGAAGGGTTAATCCTCCTAGAAGAAATCACCAGGGCCACCAACAAGTTGCTTTGGTAACTCCAGTTGTTAATACGGCTCCGACCACAGTGGCTTATCAAAGACCAGCCCCTGAAGGAAATCAAGGGCAAAATCAGAGGAGAGAGAGCCTTTTGACTCTATCCTCATGAGCTATACAAAGCTAATCCCATCATTGATTCAGAAAAAGTTGGTTCAGACCAGACCACCCCCGCTATACTATCACCTTTGCCTTGGTATTATAAGGCAGATCAGACGTGCACTTTTCCTTAGGGTGCACCATGGTACAATGTGGAAAACTGTTATCCTCTAAAATCGGAGGTACAAAAAATGGTGAGATGACCTTTTGTCCTATAAAGATGTCGGCCCTAACGTAAAAGATAATCCTTTACCAAAACATGGAGGAGCAAATGCTATCAACATGGTTGCTGGTTGTCCAGGGGATTTCTGGATCTTTGATATCAACTTGGTTAGAGGAGATTTGGTAAAGATGCATGCCGACCTTTACGAGTTTAGTTATTATACGCATGACCATGCTAGTTGTGGTATCTGCAGTACTTATATACAAGGGTGTGATAAGATAAAGGCTGAATTGCAGAAAATGATGGATGAAGGCCTCATTCATATAATCAGGCCTAGGGCAGAATACGAGGCAGAAGTGAACATGGTGTTTGGATGTCCTGGAGAATTCTGGATCTTTGACGTGAACTATATGAATAATGATTTGGTGCAGTTGCACTCTACCTTCTGCCACATGGATGGTCAAGTATAACACCATTATTGATCTTGACGGGTTTGCTGCAGTGATTATTGAGGTTGTTCCCTTGTGAAAAAAGGTATTCGGTTATTATTGGATAATGGTACCATCAAGGTTTCAGGCTATAAAGATGATTACCACGAGATTAATGTGATTGAAGATTGCTTGGCTGATATTGAGTCGGATGATGAATATGCTTCTGCATATGAATTCTTTTCCTCGGACGAAGATATATTCTCCAGTAGTGATTCTGCGATGACCAAATATTCTGAAGAAGGGGTGAACGTAATTGTGCCTTGTTTCAATGATTCCACCCATGTCGAGATTAAATACTGTAGCAAGCCAGTTGTTGCTCCGGTAGTGATTTGCTTACCGGGCCATGTTCCTTACGAATCAGACAAATCCATACCATACAAGTACAATGTTATAATTCTAGAGGATGGTGTGGAAGTAACCATTCAACCTTTGTCTAATGTCAAGAATATAGCTGAAACCAGTAGAGTGGCTGGGAGTGGTCATGTGTTTGCACCGGTTATTCGAGGGAATGTTAGTGCGGATAAAAAAGTTGCTGAAAGTGTTAAAGCTAAGAAAGCAGTAGGGGAGTCCAGTGGTGCTACTCTCGAAAAAGATATGGATGATATATTGAAGATTGTCAAAATGAGTTACTATAGGATAGTAGATCATTTGTCGCAGACTACTTCAAAGATATCTATTCTGGCCTTGCTGATGAATTCTTCTGCCCATAGAGAATCCTTGATGAGGGTATTGGATCAAGATTTTGTGGAAAGTGATATGCCGTTGGACCAATTCAGTAGTGTGGTATGAAATATTACATCATGTAATAACCTAAGTTTCTGTGATAACGAGTTTCCTGGCGAAGGAAGGAATCACAATCTGGCTCTCCATATATCCATGAACCATAAGAATGATTCATTGTCAAATATGTTGATTGATAATGGGTCCGCCTTAAATGTCATACCGAGGAGCACGCTGATGAAGCTGAAGTATCAAGGAGCTCCCATGCGCCAAAGTGGTATAATTTTAAAAGCTTTCGATGGATCAAGAAAGTCTATTATTGGGTAAGTGGATTTGCCTATTCACATAGGCCCACACTTGTTTCAGATTACTTTCAAAGTTATGGATATTGTGCCCGCTTACAGTTGTTTACTGGGACGACCATGGATACACGAGGTAGGGGCTGTCACTTCAACTTTGCACCAAAAGTTGAAGTTCGTGCGTGAAGGAAAGGTGGTCATCATAAATGGAGAGCAAGCATTGTTAATATCTCATTTATCCTCTTTCAGTGTTGTGGAAGCAAATGAAGCTACTGTTGGAACTCAGTTCCAAGCTTTATCCATTGATAATGTAAGAGGAAATGAAAATTCTATAGCTTCATTCAAAGATGCTCAGCAGGTTACGCGTAATGGCCCTAGTAAAGTATGGGGGAAGATTGTTGACCCACCGATGAACAAGAATAAGTTTGGTTTGGGATTCTCTGCAAAAAATTACAAAGGTGAGAACATGAAGCCGAAGACTGCTTTAGGCAAGTATCAGGATATTTTCCACAATGGATGTTACCTTCATCCAACTGTTTCAATAATCAAGCTATTGCGTAGGAAGAAGAAGAGAATGAAATTCCAAATTATGTGACACATGGAGTCAGAGTCCAGATCTGGGTTACTATTGATGTCCCCTCTTGCATGCATGTCTCAAAGTGATTTGTTTTTTGTTTAATCTTTGAAAAAAGCTTTCACTCTACCCAGGGTGAAAGTTGATTTTCTATGAGCTTATCTGTTTGCTTTGATCATTAAAATCATTAATAAAAGTCGCTTTGATTCTCAAAATTGTGTTTTTATTTTTTTGCTTTTTCTTGGAAAAATGGTAATCATAAAAAACCCTTTTGGAATAAATTATGACTGTAAATAAATCTACATAATCACTTGATATATGTGTCAGTTTCTAAAAGCAATCATAAATCATATGTGCAGATTAATTAAAAAAATTGTTGAATACAATGACCCTGCACCCTCTCCCAACATTGAATATCCTGTGTATATGGCCAAAGAAGAAGAATATGATGAAATTCCAGAAGAGGTTTCACGATTTCTCGAGCGTGAGGAAAATTCCATTCAGCCATATAAAGAGTCGTTGGAGACAATCAATTTGGGTTCAGAAGAAGATCTGAAGGAAGTAGAGATTGGAGCGTTGCTGCATCCCGGTGTAAAGAGCAGGTTAATTGAATTTTTGAAGGAGTACGTGGACATCTTTGCTTAGTTATACCAAGACATGCCTGGTTTGGATACTGATATTATGGATCATCACTTTCCGCTAAAGCCAAAGTGCCCGCCAGTCAAGAAGAAATTGCGAAGAACTCACCCCGATATGGCAATGAAAATTAATGAAGAAGTTTTAAAGCAGATTAATGCTGGTTTTCTTATGACATCAGTGTACCCTCAGTGGATTGCCAATATTGTCCCAGTAACAAAGAAAGGCGGAAAAGTTCACATGTGTGTTGATTATAGAGATTTAAATAAAGCTAGTCCAAAAGATGATTTTCCATTGGCGCATATTGATATGTTGGTTGATAGTACAACAAAATTCAAAGTATTCTCGTTCATGGACGGATTTTTCGGGTATAATCAAATCAGAATGGCTCCATACGACATGTAAAAAACAACGTTTATCACACCCTAGGGAACATTCTGTTACAGAGTGATGCCCTTCGGATTGAAGAACGCTAGTGAAACGTACCACAGGGCTATGACAATCCTATTCCATGATCTGAAGCACAAAGAAATTTAGGTGTATGTTGATGATATGATTGCTAAATCACTGACTGAAGAAAGGCATATAGAAGATTTGTTGAAATTTTTTCAGCGTTTGAGGAAGTATTGTCTCCGCTTGAATCCAAATAAATGCATCTTTGGTGTCCGATCTGGGAAATTGTTAGGTTTCATTGTCATCCAAAAAGGAATTGAAGTTGACCCTAATAAAGTCAAAGAAATTCAAGAAATACCTTCACCAAGGACTCAAAAGCAAGTTAGAGGCTTCCTTGGGAGATTGGATTACATTTCCAGATTCATTTCCCATATGACTACAACGTGTGAACCGATCTTTAAGTTGTTAAAAAAAATCAGGGTTATGTGTGGACAGATGATTGCCAAAGGGAATTCGAAAGTATTAAAGAGTATCTGGTTGAACCTCCTATCTAGATCCCTCCCATTGAAGGAATACCATTGGTCATGTATCTAACAGTGTTAGATAATTCTATAGGTTGTATTTTGGGACAACAAGATGAAACATGGAAGAAAGAATATGCCATTTATTATCTCAACAAGAAGTTTACTGACTGTGAGTCGCGGTATTCTATGCTGGAAAAGACATGTTGTGCTCTGGCCTGGGCGGCAAAGCGGTTGCGGCAATATATGTTGAATCATACTACTTGGTTGATTTCCAAAATGTATCAAATTAAGTATATCTTTGAAAATCCTGCTCTTACTGGAAGAATCGCCCGTTGGCAGATGTTGTTTTCTGAACATGATATTGAATACCGTACTCAAAAGGCTATAAAGAGTAGTGTGTTGGCAAATTATCTTGCTCACCAACTGGTGGATGATTATCAGTATGTTAAATATGATTTCCCTAATGAAGATGTTATGTTTCTGAAAGGGAAAGATTGTGATGAACCTTTTTCCTGAGGAAGGTGCTGATCCTGAATCCAAGTGGGGTATGGTATTTGATGGAGCTGTACATTCTTATGGGAATGGAATTGGTGTTGTGATTATCAATCCTCGTGGATCACACATTCCTTTTACGATAACACTGACATTTGATTATACCAATAATATGGCAGAGTATGAGGCTTGTATCATGGGTCTCGAGGAAGCCATTGATCTCAAAATTAAAGTTCTAGATGTATACGGTGATTCAGCTTTGGTAATAAATCATATTAAAGGAGAATGGGATGATCGTCACCCTGGCTTGATTCCTTACAAAGACTATGCTAGAATATTATTAACCTTCTTTAACAAAGTTGAATTCCATCATATTCCCAGAGATGAAAATCAAATGTCGGATGCTTTGGAAACTTTGGTTTCTATGTATCAAGTAAATACTTGGAATGATGTGCCTCGTATCACAGTGCTACATTTGGATAGACCAGCTCATATGTTTGCAGTAGAGGAAACGTAAGATGAGAAACCTTGGTATTATGATATCAAGCATTTTCTCCAGACTCAAGAATACCCGACTGGTGCTTTTTCCTCAATGAAGATGTGTTATACACAAAAATTATGACATGGTCTTGCTCAGATGCATGGATAGACACGAAGCAGGCATATTGATGCATAAGATTCATGAAGGTTCCGTTGGTACCCATGCCAATGGACATTCGATGGAAAAGAAGATGCTTAAGGCAGGTCTATGCCGACAAAATTCATATGCCTCTGACGCTTCTCAATGTTATTTCTTCCCCATAGCCTTTCTCTATGTCGGGTATTGACATGATTAGAATAATTGAACCCAAGGCGTCGAATGTACATCGTTTTATCATGGTGGAAATTGACTACTTCACCAAATGGGTGGAAGCAACTTCATATGCTAATGTTACTAAGCAAGTAGTAGTGCGCTTTATCAAGAAGAATCTTGTATGTCGGTATGGTGTGTCAAGCAGGATTATCACTGACAACCGATCAAATCTGAATAATAAAATGATGACATAACTTTGTGAAGAATTTAAGATTGTCCACCATAACTCATCTCTCTACAGGCCAAAGATGAATGGGGCTGTTGAAGCTGCTAATAAGAACATCAAGAAGATCATCCAGAAAATGGTTGTTACTTATAAAGATTAGCATGATATGCTCCCTTTTGCTCTGCATGGGTACCGAACATCTGTCCGCACTTCAACAGGGGCAACCCCGTTCTCTCTTGTATATGGCATGGAAGCAGTGCTCCCCTTTGAGGTTGAGATTCCATCTTTACGCATGATAATGGAAACCAAGTTGGCAAAGGCTGAGTGGGTCCAGAACAGGTTTGACCAGTTGAATTTGATTGAAGAGAAGAGAATGATGGCCTTGTGTCAGGGTCAGCTATACCAGAAGAGAATGAAGAAAGATTTTGATAAGAAGGTCAAACCTTGTGAATTCAGAGAAGGTGGCCTTGTGCTCAGGAAGATCATGTATTTTAACGCTTATTCTAGGGGAAAGTGGACTCCCAATTTTGAAGGCCCATATGTTGTCAAGAAAGCCTTCTCTGGCGATGCATTGATTCTTGAAACTATGGATAGCGAGGAATTTCCACGTCCCGTGAATGCTGATGTAGTCAAGAAATACTTCACCTAAAGAAATAAAAGAACAACTCACTAAGTCAAAAATCCGAAAGGGCGGATTAGGAAAAAAGGAGCGTCTCGGTAGGCTGAAAAACCAAAAGGGCGGTGTTCACCGTGTTTTCTGGTAAACAACCACTGATCTTCCAAAAAGGGGTAACTTTTTGGTTACTCGCGGGATCGATCAGTTTGATCCTAGGACATATGCTAATTTTTGATGTTGTTTGGACATAAATTCTAATGTAAGTGAAGAACGCACGTTCGACTGGGAAAGGGATGAGTTTGAGTGTAGAAAGTAAATAAAAAAAGGGGTTGAGGAGAGTTTAGGTGCAGGAATCTGGGTAAAAGTGTAGATAAAGTGCAAACAAGATAAAAAGGAAAGAAATGTAAAGAGAGAAATAAAAGACTTTGATTGTAAAATGTGGTGTTTCAAACGTACATTTTCAATATTCTTTCTCACGCAGCGGGAACTTGAATAGTATTGAATAATGTGTACAATCAGTTAAACACACGGAAATCTACACAAACTTCCTATATTTATACTAAAACTAGGTAACCGTCGAGGAGTTGCCTTGCTCTAGGATGAAGACAAGTGTCTTCTGCATGCGCCTCGACCCCTCTCTCCATGCCCGTTGCTTTCCTCAACTGCCAAGAGAATTGCTTTTCCATCCTTTCTTTAGATTCAAAATCTTCTGTTGCAGATACGGAGTTTCATTCTAGTTAAAGGCCTTGGAACCCTTTCGGTCGAAGGATGCGAGAACCTTTTGGTCTAAGACTCATTTTAACTTAGAATTTCTCTAAGTACTTTTCTACTCTGTCGAAGCCTTTCTAACTTAGACTTGTTCAATCTATTTTTGGCCCATAAGACCAACTTGTTGTAGGTGTCAAATTTAGGAGCTAACAAATTTCCCCCCAAGAATATCAGTTTCGACCCAAGGAGAGATGATCATTCTTTGAGATTCCCATTCGACACATGTCTTCTCTTTGACCATAGAAATCGCTTGTGTGCTTTTCGCCTTCTACCAACCATTGCTGGTATTTGGAGTCATCATTACCTTTTTTCCCAACTCGTCGCTGTCAATCATCCGTTACCACGATGCCATGATGGCCATTATCCCTACAACCTAGGAAAGTATGGCAAACGTTTTATTACTCGTACGATAACTGCTTCAATGCTCGCTACGTGCCCCACTAACTCTGCAGCATTAAATGGTCTTGAGGGAAAACACTCCTCCCTAAATAGTATAAATAGACGAATCCACTCTTTGGAATTCTTTTATAACTCATAGTATTCTTCACTTCCTTGCAAAGAAAAAGTCTTAACAACTTCATCTTCTTCGTTCTTTTACTACTATTTTCAACCATGGCTTTCCTTTCCAATGAACCCAACAATCCAAAAACAAAGAACTTTATGATCTCCAAAGACAACCAGAGGTTTTCTCCACTAACCCTGTACCTGTTTCGACTTGGGAACGAAGAGTCGTATCTGAACCCATGGCCAAAGAGTTGCTTGAGGCTTATGATCCCATTTGCTTATCCCTGTTAGGTATTTTAGGTAGATGTATGCTATGTATGGCCCATTGTCTACATGTTTTGAGAACCCAAAACAAAATAACAACTTCTTCCCAACTCACCCTAGGCTCAAGCCTATAGGTTGTGCAAAGAAACCCAGGAATGATCCTGAGGATGAAACCCCTGCCAACCAGCAACATTCTCAAACGGAGGATGATATCAACCTTCAGTTCATGAACAAGGGAAATAGGATCTTTCGATCTTGCCCTAGTCTTACTTCAGAATACTTAGAATGGCTGAGCAAGATGGAAAAAGTACAAGCCCAAATCTGGAAAGATATGGGGATCTATGACTTGATCATATTGTCGAAGACTGGCTTGACTTATTTCCCTCTCATGCTGGTGTCTTCATTGTATTTCTGGGACATCACACATTTTACCTTCCATCTTCCTTGTGGAATGGTAACTCCAACTCTCTTTGATATAGCCGCCATTATTGGTCTTCGACCAACGGGTGACTACTTCGACCCTGAGGATCTGTCTAAAGATCTTATCGAGTTTTCGGATACGAAGCCCACGTATACCATATTCATCAATAATTTCCACGACAAATCGAGTACCACTATCTCTGAAGTGGAACACATAAATTTTCTGGCTTTGTGGTTATCTCGTTTTGTTTTTTTCACCAAGTCACTTCAAGTGACTAAGAAAATGCTTACTCTTGCAACACAGCTTCACCACGACTATCCTCTTTGTCTGGCTGAGTTAATTCTAGCCAACCTATATGAGTCCATCAGCAATGGTGTGACTCAACTTAAAGTTATTGGAGACAAGGCGAGTTTACTCCTTTCCGGCCCCTTTTGGCTTCTGCAACTTTGGCTAAATGCCACTTTTGAATCTCTTCTTCTGCAGAAGAATAAGATTAATGAGAGGGCCCCAGAGGTCCTGAACAGAAGGGTCGAAGGGACTAGATTAGTCCTGTTGACTCCAACTGACGAAGGTCAACAATTCCAAAAGGCATTTACCAGCTTTGTAATGATGTTTTCAAAGTGGAAGGAATTTTTTTCGACCATGGCTCTCTTTGCTAGTAGAAAGGTTGGCCCAGAATGGTTCATTTGACCATATCCTTCGTTTGACGAAGATGACCATGTGGATGAATATGCAGCTATCTGGGAGTCATTTCTTCGACCGAGAATCATGCCTCTGAGATTCAAGAGTTCGAAGAATCATCTTAGCTTAATTTCTTATCAATCGAATCTTGTCTCTCGATAATTTGGTATTATCCAGACGCTCCCTTCACCAATCTACCCCCGAGAAAAGCTTATGTTATTTTACAATGCAGACTATTCAGAGGATTCTTCTACCAAGCATATTGGTAGGTACGTTGTTCAAACCGTACTAACTTTGTTCAACTTCAACCTTAATTTTCCGTGTTCGCCTCTTTTCGAAGACTGGTGGAAGCAGTATTATAACGAAGAATTTTTTAACGAAAAAGACTTCGTTGCTAATCTTTAAGAAGCGTTTACGCTAGTCTCTGACAAGATAAAAAAGGGTAATCCTATTTCTCAAAACAAATGTCTTTATGGTCTTCAATCTAATCATTCGACATCTAATTTATACTTATTCATTTTCTAGCGGTCAAAAGGACCGTCACTAAGAAAGTCGTTGAAAGCGCAAAGGGGGGAGACCCTTCTGTGAAACCTTCACCAAAGGTAAACACTTTCTGCTGCTATATCTTTCTTTCCGACATATTACTTTTGATGCTAATGCCTTTGACTCCTTTCTTTCTGGGCATTTGAAATCAATCCGCAGAAAAGGAAAGTTCAAGAAATTGAAATTTCCAATGATGAAGAGGAAGAATCTCCTCCTATACCCCTAAAAAGACAAAAGTTAAAGAAACCAGCCCATATTCCTGAGCCTCGTCTAAAAACCAAGGTCAAGGCTAAAGTCATTGGGTCGAGATCTCCTCATGTCGTCATCAGAGAAGCAATGGAGCAGGAGATAGATTCTAGGCTAAATAATCCTAGTGAGAACGACAACTCAAGTCCTGGCGCTGAAATTCCGCCTAAGGTAATTACTTCGATCCCTCACGATTGTTTACTGGCTTCGACTACTTTTTCTTTTATTAATGGTTCTGATAACCATCTTGTAATCTTCAAGACACTGCTGGTACTTCAAAACAGAACCTTGTAGAAGAATCTGTCACCTTAATAAACAGTGAGGGTGATCCTACTTACAGGCCTTCTTCGGCAAAAGGATCTTTTGTGAGTTCTGCTAGTGAAGTGAACCAAACTTCTGGGCACTAAGCCGTTGGGAAGCCTAATGAAGAAGTTCCTAGTGAAGAACATGTGAATCTTGGGACTCCGCAGGCTAACGATGATGGACATAAGGATGGGGAAGAGGAGGTTGATGATGATGTGTTCGAAACGGAGAAGGAAAATACACCGGAGGGAGCGAATCTGACTGAAGATATTCTGGCGACTGGTGAGAGGGAAAACCACATAGGGGGAGTCGGAAACTCTGCGCGTGTTGAAGATGTCTCTGTGTAGATGCCTGTCGAAGCTAATGTGGCTCGTATTGTAAACAAGAGGGTTACTTCGACGGGGTCTCATATTAAGGAAGATTTGGCATTGCTGAAACGGAAAAATCCTTTTGGCTACTTGACTGCCATCCTTGAGGGTAGAGAAAGTTCTTCTGATCAGAGTGCTTCGACTGTGTCTGGAAAATCCACTTCAATATCTCCTATTGAAGAAGCCATTCAAAAGGTTAAGGCGCGGCTTTTCAAAAGAGATTTAATGATTACATTAGAGGGAGAACCTATAGCTCCTTCCTTTTTGAAGACTACTTTAAAAGTTGTCGACCTTCTTACTGCATCACCTGACATTGCCAGCGTTATCTTGGATTTGATTTCCATCATCGATCAGGTTTCGGCTGACTACAATCCTTGAAGGACTCTTACTCATGAAATTGAGGAGGCCAATGGCCATGTAGCTGTTGCCTGGGGTGTTTCTGCTGAATCAGCTTCGAAGCTGAAGGAGCTGTTGAAGGCGCAAGAAGCTAGGCAGAAATAAGTAGAAGAACTTGATCAAAATACAGCCAGTATGAAGGCTCAGATCAGAGAGTTAGAAGCCAACATTGTTGCCAATAATAAACGAAAGGAAGAACTTCTCGCTGTCAGCACTGATTCAGAGAGTCAAGAGGAACTCAATGAGGGATTAGTACATGCTGAACAAGCCCAAGCATTGGATGTAAAAATCGAGACTCTTCATCAGTCGAAAGCCCTATGCGAAAGATGCTTGGAGATGCAGAAGATAAAATACCTCCAAATTAAGGACAACCTCCCGTTTTGATTTCGCCTTTATTTTTTAGTTGTATGCTTATATATTTTGTAATGACTTTTAGCCATTTTGGCTTTGTAATATATTTTCCATCTTGGCTTTTTAACTTTATTAAGATTAAGTATTGGTTACTCTAACCTCTTGAAGTTCAGATCTATACTTTTTTAAGTATTTACCATTTACTCTCAAGAGCCTTTGGTTTTCATTTAACTCCTCGGCCTTATATGCCCCACTAGATAACGTTTGGATGATATTAAAAGGTCATTCCCATTTAGGAGACCATTTTCCCATATTTCTATCTTTTAGATCCATTGGGAGGATTACTTTCCATACCAGGTCCTCAGGCAAGAATGCCTTGGGTTTTACTCTTTTATTATAAGATCTTTCCACTCTCCTCTTTTGTGACCTTAAGAGATCCAAATCCCTTAGTCTTTCTTCATCCAAATCAATCAATTTGTCTAACATCATATTCCAATAAACTTCGGAAGAGATGTCTTGATGTTTCTGAATTCTTGTTGACTGCAGACAGATTTCTACTGGCAATACTGCGTCATGGTTGTAAGTTAGTCGAAAGGGTGTTGTTCCGGTAGCTTCCTTAGGAGACATTCGATAAGCCCATAAAATTTGATCTAAAGTCTTGTGCCAATTTTTTGGCTTCTTTCCTACATGCTTCTTTATTAAGCTTATTAATACCTTGTTTGTCGCTTCTACTTGACCATTGGCTTGTGCATAGTAAGGCGTAGATGTTAATAACTTGAACCCCATTTCTGTAGTGAATTCTTGCATTTTTTGACCAATAAAGACTGACCCTTGATCAGTTGTTATTGTCTCAGGGATTCCAAACCTGTATATAATATGCTTTTGAATGAATTCAATGACATTTTCCTAGTCTACATTGACTAAAGGAATTGCTTCAATCCATTTATTAAAATAATCAATGCCCACCAATATGTACTTTTGGCTTTTAGATGACGCTGGTCGAATCTCTTCAATAAGATCCAAAGCCCATCCCCTAAAAGGCCAAGGTTTCACAATTGAGTGAAGTTCGCTTGCAGGTACGTGTTGGATACTTGTATGTACTTGACATTCCTGACATCCTTTTGCAAACTCAACACAATCTTTCAACATAGTGGGCCAATATAGTCCTTTTCGAAACAATAACCACTTCATTTTATGGCCCACTTAGTGTGCTGCATATTCCCCAGCATGTGTAGTTGAAAGGGCTATGTATGCCTCTGTTTCATTTAGGCATTTTAATAGGACCCCTTCAGGCGTCTTTTTAAATAACTCGTTTCCCATTAGGGTATAACTCAGCGCCCTGTACTTTATCTTTCGTTCTATCGAAGCTACGGGATTTTTCAAATAATCCACTATAGGCTTTCTCCAATCTTGTTCTGTTAGATTATCTATGAACGAAATTTCGAAGTTTTCGTGATCAGCGTACCCTAACTTTGTTGTTTTCAAATCTGTTGGAGACAACTTAGCCAATGTCACTCTTCCTCTAACTTCAATTACCTGTTGTAATTTCTCTTTCGAAATTTTATACCCGGTTGCAATATGTGCTAAGTCATTAGTCACTTGTTTCTCCAATCTTGGCATATGTCGGATGTTGATCTTTTCAATTTTTTTCAACAAACGATCGACTATTACAAAATATGTGATAAAAAATTTCTTATGCATTTATATTCTTTTGTAACTTGTTTTATAACTAACTCTGAGTCTCCCATTACTTTAACTCGAGTTTCCCCCAATTCCAACAGTATTTCAAGGCCTACGATTAGAGCTTCGTAATCAGCCTAATTGTTCGAACAAGAACCTTCGATCTTGTACTTGAATGTTGTTGGAATTTTGTTTGGAGAAATAATTAGAACCCCTACCCCAGTGCCATCTTTATAACTAGAATCGTCAAAGTATAACTTCCAAGGCTCGATCTCCAAGTAGTTGATTGATTCCTCATTTATTGTGTGGTCAACTATAAAATCTGCTACCACTTGACCTTTTATAGCCTTAAGAGGCATAAAAGTTAATGAATACTCAGTTAATGCAAGTGCCCATTTTCCAATTCGAATTTGCAAGATGGGTTTCAACAACATATATTTGAAAACATCAAGATGAGACGAAACAAAAACATCAACTAGTTTAATATATTGCTTGAGCTTTGTACACGAGAAGTAAAGACATAAACATAGTTTTACAACTTCGCTATATCTAGTTTCTGCATCGTTTAAAACTCTATTGAGGTAATAAATGGGTCTTTCGACACTATTCTCATCCTCTTGAGCTAACATGCTTCCTAAAGTTTTATCGGATGCAACTATGTACAATCTCATACTTCTATTTCTACAAGGAGGTACCATAATGGGTGGTTTGGTAAGGTATTCTTTGATCTTGTCGAAAGCCTCTTATTTTTCTTTCCCCCACTCTAAGCCTCCTTTGTTTAGTCGAAGTAATGGTAAGAAGGCTTGTGTTTTCCCACTTAAGTTGGAAATAAATCTCCTCAGGAAATTTATCTTACCAAGTAGAGATTGCAACTCCTTCTTGTTAGTTGGCGCTTTCGCTTCCAAAATGGCTTTGGTCTTGTTCTGGTTTACTTTAATTCCCTTCTTGTGGACCACAAAGCCTAAGAAATCCCCTGCTTTTACGCCGAAAGCACATTTTAGAGGATTCATTTTCAGACCATTTTGTCTCATCCTTTCGAAGGATTGTCGAAGATGGTCTATATGATTCTTCCCTAAAATAGATTTAACAACAATATCATCAATATAAATCTTCATAAAAGTGTCAATAAAATCATGGAATATAGAGTCCATTGCTCTTTGATATGTTTCCCCTGCGTTTTTTAGGCCAAAAGGCATCACTACCCATTCGTAAGTGCCTAAAGCCCCAGGGCATCGAAAGGCTATTTTTGACACATCCTCTTCAGCAATGAATATTTGATTATTCCCTGAGTATCCATCAAGCATACTCATGTTTTTGAAACCAGCGGCAGAATCGACAAGTATTTCTGCCACAGGAATTGGATATTCATCTTTGGGTGTTGCAGAATTTAAATCTCTAAAATCAATGCACACGCTTAAGGTACCATTTTTCTTTATAACATGTACTATGTTTGCAATCCATTCGATATACCTGGTTGTTCGGATGAACTTGCATCTCAGTAGTCTTTCAACTTCCATCTTGATCTTCGACAAGACCTCTGGTGCAAAACGCCTTGGAGTTTTCTTGACAGGCTTTTTCCCAGGTCTTATTGGTAGTTGAAGTTCTACCACTTCCCTGTCGAGACCAGGAATTTCATCATAATCCCATGCAAAGCAATCTTTGAATTCCTTCAACAATTGGATTATTTTGATCATGAGCTCTGGATCTATCTTCGTGCTAATGTATGTTTGTCTTTTCACCAATCCTTCGCCTAGATCTATTTCTTCTAAAAGATCTTGCACTAGCATTTTAACATTGTTTGCTAACGGATCATTTTCAAAACCCAAAGGCTCATCATCATAGATAGCATCTATCCTCTGGTTCTGGTTTTGCATTTCTTCCTCCTTCACATCAGGTGGTTCTGGATCGAAGTCTTTCCTAGGACCCTCTGGAAGAGATACTTGTTCATTGGCTTCAAGAGCCATGTATTTGACTTCAGCCTCTAAGGCCGCTATCATTCTACTTTCGGTTACATATGTCGAAATCTTTTGTAAAGCTTGTGATTCATTCATTATCACCAAATTCACTTCCCCATCCTGTTGGCCGTATGTCATCAACTCCTCCATAGTCAATGTTTGATAAGTCTTCTCTATCCCACTGGAAACATGGTTAGAATGTAGGTAGAGGGAACAAAAGGCATTTGGTGCTGGTGCCAAATCGAACTCGGGAGAATTACATGGCCCTATATGAGTCAAGTTTCTGTCAAATCTATTCTTTCCAACGTTATTAACTTCACCCAAGTGATAACTTTGGTCGGCTTCTATATTCTCTACAATGCCATCAGGGCGTCAAATTGTGACTTGTTTATGCATCGAAGATGGAACTACACCTATGTCATGTATCTACTCTCTACCTAAGAGTAGATTGTAGTTGGGCTTCGCTGAAATGACCATGAACATAGTTGGTCGAAGTATTGTTCCAACCTTTAGGTTTAATTGTATTACCCCCATAGTAGTTCCAATACCTCCCTCATAGTTCGACAGAACCATGTTGTGGGGTTTGATATCCCCATCTCCTTTTCCCATTTTCCTCAGCATAGATTGGGGAATTATATTTATTATAGCTTCACAATCAACCAGAATTTTGTTGGTTGTTATCTCCCCTATCTTTGCTCTTATGAACAAGCGTTTTAGGTGATTTTTCATCGCCTCAGTAGGTGGCTTGAAGAATGCATTTTTCTCTTCGACGCAACCATTATTCATCATATAATATCACATTGGCCTATGTTTGGCCATCTCTTGTTCGACTTTCCAATCGGTCTCTTCGACTTTGACTTGGCGGTCGTATTCTCTGGGTAGCACTGATACTACATTTACCATAATGTCTAAAGTAGCATCAGATTCAGAGTTACCTTCGTCATCTGATTCACATCGATCTGGCCACTCCAACCTTCTAGAAATTGGTTTCCTTTTTAAAGGCTTTCTTTATTTGTCTTTGTCCATTATTTTTGGTACGTTGGTGCTTGACTCTGGTTGAGTCTCTTCTGTAGCCTCTCTTTTAGCTTTTCGCCGTCTTTGAAATCTTCTCCACTGGGAGCAAGAGATGGGGTTCTTCCCCTTATAGTTGCTCGACACATGAGCCACTTTGTTTGTAGTTGTAGTTTGGAATTCCTTCCTATATGCCAAGGATGGCCCTCTGGGCACATTGAAGGTTTACCATTTCTCTTCGCTTGGCCTTTTCTTGTTTGATGTCTTTAGCCAAGTGTCCACGGGGACGTTCGTTGGAGGCCTTAAAGTTGATGGCCTTTTCACCTGGTTCATTGGTCCTCTTCTGGAATCGTTTCTAACTTCATAAACCAAGTGGGGTTGGGCATTGGTGGCCCTTTTTTCTTTTAGAGATATGGCCCCATACCTCAAGGATTTTGGTTTGACATAAAGTGCATTTTTACAAAAATGGTATTTTACCTTTTTCCAAATAAGGGTTAATCTTGCATGTAATGTCCAAATGGCCAAGATAACACCTTAATTCAATGGTTAAGCATTAAATTATGAAGTGCAAGTTGGTTTTCAGGCCTGCAAGCTAGCACCAAACATGCTGATTTGAAAATGCAAGTTTGTATGAACATGTATTGGTCATGGACAAAAGTGGGTTTTTGCCAACTTCGAACATCCGATTCTCTCTAACCACGAGGGTGTTTGAGGAGTTATTAGACAATTTGGAAAGCTTGGAATATGTACTACAATCCATATTTGCAATGCAACTTGAAATTCCAAGTGGAACTATGTTAAAAGTGGCCAAGAAGATGGGTCCAAATCCTGCCTAGATTAGGGCAAATTTTCTAAGTTAAAAGTTTTAGATACCCTTGTTCCAAAAATCATAACTTGAGATACAAGCTTATTTTGAGAAAACTTTGTGAATAAACGTTGTAGAATTTGTGATGGACTACAACTTTTATGTTTCAAGTTTTGTTTCAATCTATTTTCATCTTGGTGAAAAAATCGGACAAAGTTAGAAAAAAATAAGAAAATTTTATAACTTAGAAAAATTCTAAGTTATGAAATTTTCCCATTTTAAACCCTAATTTTCATTTTTGGGTTTCTTGGTGAACAAGTTTCATAATTTGACATGTTTTGATGAAAAGTAACTCTTGGCACTTGATTTTGACCAAAAAGTCAAAGTTTGACTTTTCAGTGTATAGTCAAATTTTGATCAGTTGACTGAAAAATTCATTTGTCAATCCTATGCATTTGAGATATTTTGAACTTGTTAAATGGGTCAAGACAATGTCATTGAGTCCTTGAGTCCATATGTGGGCTTGATTTGCCATTGGTTAGGTTAAATAGTCAAAAATTGCCTTTGTGCAGTCAAAACCCTAAAAATGACCATTTTGCCCTTTTGGTGATCTGATCAAATTTCTTGTGGAATTGTGATCCAAACTTAATCAAATGGTTCATATGAGTTCATAATGTTGATGTGGGTCAAAATCCATGAGGTTTGACTGTAAATTGGCCACAGTGGACTTTTTCCCCAATACAACTGATTTCTAGGTCAACTGTCCAATTGATTGGGCAGAAATTTGAATCAAGGCTTGAAACTTGGTATGGGTAAACTTGTGAACCCAACATGGAGCATGAAAGTAAATTTGGGTATTGTAGGTCAAAATATCCTTGTGCAAACTCAAACCCTAATTTGGGTTAACAGTGCAAGGAGGGGTCTTGAGTAAAGCAAACCCTAGCTTGATCATGAATTCCAAGAGTCTTGTGATGAGAAAGTGTTGATGAAATGAGAGGGAAAATTTTGGGGTACAACAGTTGCCCCTGTTCAATCTTCTTGGACCTGAAGAGTCAGATTGGCAAGTTTTGCCTTTCGCGACTCGAAGATAAAGGAAGATTGGACACT
The DNA here is from genome assembly GCA_948472305.1 of Vicia faba. Classification (NCBI taxonomy): domain Eukaryota; kingdom Viridiplantae; phylum Streptophyta; class Magnoliopsida; order Fabales; family Fabaceae; genus Vicia; species Vicia faba. Next base: position 343,639,820 of record OX451737.1, on the reverse strand, counting down.
AGAGTGCCCGTAAATTTACACTCGCCAGAATATTGTTGAGGGAATGGGCTTAAAGATGCCATTTGGAGATGGTAGAATCTTGCTAGAGGTGGGCTTAAAGATGCCATCTAAGAGTATTTGTTGAACTGTAATGTTGTAGGTTAGGAGAATGAGCATCAAAATGGTATCCGCGTCTGAAATGCATTTGAACTGTATCTAGAGACTGAGTCTGCATGAGCAAAAGAATGGCGTCCGTGTCTGGAGCGTATCCGAGATCTAACTGTATTTGAACTTTGAACGAACATCAGAATAATTGCCGTGTCTGGAGTGTATCTGTATAGTATCTGAGTAACAGAGAAATATCTGTGTATGGAGCAACTGTGTGTTAGGGATAAACTCTGAATGAGCGACAAAATGGCAACCGCGTCTGGGGCGTATCTGGACTGTATCTGAAGTTGATATTTGTATGAGTAGTAGAATGATCGCCGTGTCTGGGGTGTATCCGTACTGTAACTAGGATTTGAAATTCAGCTTAGTTGGGGAATCCAGCATTAGAAAGCATTTGCTCTGGTGAGGATCCTGAAGTTTAACTCCGTTGGGGAAATATATTCCAAATTTTAACTCTGTTGAGGATCCGAATGATGTATCGTAGGGGATTTCTTCTGAAATGGCATAAAGATATCTTCCTACACATTCAACCTATCAGTAATCATCTTTTCTCAATTTCGTTTTATTTGTAAGCAGTGATTATGTTCAAATGCATATGCCTATTTAACAAAACATTGGACGTTTTCAAATAAAACATAAGTGTAAAAAGAAAAGAAAGGCAAGCAAATTTCTGCACTTGGAAGTGTATTTGTATTAACTTTTGTGAGTATCTTTGTACAAAGGAGACATACATCCTAGTAAGAGAATGTTGTCGCAAAAATTGGAAAATTTTTATACAAAAGAAAGATGGCTATGTGTAACAATTCCATGGGATTCCCATTCTGCTATAGCCTTCACAACTCTGAATATCTTGTCCATTTGTTGCTTCGTCCGTCGATGACTAGATCGATCAGAAGCTCGGAGCTTGTTGATGAAGAGATTGTTCTTTAAAGTGATCCGACGAGACACAGTCATACGCTTTAATTCCCTAACTTTTGCCTGAATCGCCCTTTCGGGTTTTCGATCCACCGGGAAACCCTTTTTTGCCCAAGTCTCCCTTTCGGGTTTTCAACTTGCGGGTGTATATATTTTTTTGTTTTATCCCTATTTTTTGCCTGGACCGCCCTTTCGGGTTTTCGATTCACCGGGATGCCCATTTTTGCCCAAGTCTCCCTTTCGAGTTTTCAACTTGTCGGGTCGTTTTACGCGTAGTATCTTTTGACTATGTCTACGTTCGCAGGGTGTGGCAAGTCGTCGCCGTCCATGGTGGTCAGAATCATTGCCCCACCAGAAAAGATGCTCTTGATCACAAATGGTCATTCATAAGTAGGAGTCTATTTGCCCCTGGGATCACTTTGCAGTAAGATGATTCGCTTGATTACAAGATCTCCGACTTGATATACCTGACGCCTGACTTTCTTGTTGAAATCCTTGATCATCCATTTTTGATACGCCTGACCATGACAAACAGCAGTAAGTCGCTTCTCGTCAATCAAATTGAGCTGATCAAGCCGGGTCTGAATCCAATCGTCTTCACTTAAACCAGCATCCTTCATAATCCTTAAGGAAGGAATCTGAACTTCCATGGGTAGGACAGCCTCCATGCCATACACCAAAGAAAATGGTGTTTCCCCTGTTGAAGTATGTGTCGTGGTACGATATCCATGCAGAGCAAATGGTAACATCTCATGCCAGTCTTTGTAGGTAACTGTCATTTTTTGAATGATCTTCTTGATATTTTTGTTTGTGGCTTCAACAGAACACTTCATCTTTGGCCGATAGGGAGATGAATTGTGATGATAAATCTTGAACTGTTCGCATAGAACGGTGATTATAGTATTGTTCAAATTTGTATCGTTGTCTGTGATGATCCTGTCGGGGATACCATACCGGCATATGAGATTCTGCTTGATGAAGCGGGCAACCACATTCTTTGTAATTGAGGCAAAGGAAGCTGCTTCGACCCACTTGGTAAAATAATCAATAGCGACCAAGATGAAGCGATGTCCATTGGACGCCGTGGGCTTGATCTCTCCAATCATGTCAATGCCCCGCATTGCGAATGGCCAAGGAGCTGTCAGAACGTTGAGAGGAACAGGAGGAATATGTTCCTTGTCGGCGTAGACTTGGCACTTGTGGCAAGTACGGGAATGTTGATGACAATCATCTTCCATGGTAGACCAGTAGTAGCCTGCCCTTAGAATCTTCTTAGCCATCATATGTCCGCTCAAATGGGTGCCAAATGTGCCACTGTGTATCTCAGTCATGATCAACTCTGCTTCAGCTTTGTCCACATAACGAAGTAAAACATAATCATGGTTGCATTTATAAAGGATGCCATTGCTTAGGAAGAACTTGGCAGCAAATCTCCTTAAGAACTTTTTGTCATTGACGGAAGCTCCTTCGGGGTATTCTCTAGTCTGGAGATACCTTTTGATTTCATGAAACCAGGGTTGTTCCACTACTTCTTCGGTATTAATCTCATGACAGTGCGCAGGTTCGTCCATTCGCTCGACAGTGATTTGGGGAGCCTCGTTATCCCAGTTGAGTTTAAACATGGAAGACATTGTAGCCAGAGCATCTGCTAGCTGATTTTCTTCTCGCAGGAAATGCTCGAAAGTAATCTTCTCGAAATGAGGCAACAAAGTCAGGACATGTTCTTTGTACGGGATAAAATTAGGATGTTTCGTGTCCCACTCTCCTTTGACTTGACTGATAACCAAAGCCGAGTCCCCAAATACGACCAAAGATTTGATTCCCAAGTCTATAGCAGCCTTGAGACCAAAGATGCAAGCTTCATATTCGGCCATGTTGTTGGTACAGCTGAAACAAAGTCGGGCAGTGAAAGGTGTATGGCAACTATGATCGGTGGATCTGGAACTGACTGTTTAACGCTGGTTCGCGAAATGTCGCGGAAGCAAGAGTCGCCACCGTCTTTTATTTTCTCCAAATGGAAAGGACAAAAGCACAGAAAAATTCCTTAAAGAGATTGCTCTCGGTCCGGGAGGTAGGTTATAGAAAGGGAAGGTGTTAGCACCATTTCTATCCATGGTTATCCATGGGCTCTTAGATACTTGCTCATTTGTGTTTTCAAAATAGTTTGTTTTCTTTTCAACTGTGGGTTTAAAAGTTTCTTTGAAAATTTCAGTTCGACTCTTGTATCAGTCCTCAAGAGTGTTTGAAAAATTGCTTTCGAAAGCTTTTGAAAATGTGTTGGTGTGAAAAGTATTTTTGATTTGTTTTTGAGATTAGAGCAAGTATCTACGAGAACCTACCTACCCTAAGGAATTTGTCTGTGTAAATGTCCTTTAAAGTAGTGCCATCCCACCATTGAGAGGTAGGTAGCACCACCGTTGGAGGTGTTCGGGTCAATTCGAGGTTCGGGACATGGTGATCACCAGAGCAATGGGAAGACACCTTAGAAGTTACCCTCATGCCAGGTTCCCGGATCATGAGGACTTACTAAGACATCCTCTACTCGACGATCACCTTTCGAGGCAAGGCAACAGCGAGGCGTACCCTAGGGGTGGTGTGTGATTTGTGTGTCAGTTTCGTTTATTTTTATCTTGTCATGTTATTGGTGTTCTACGCTAGTTTTTATTTTATCCATACATTCTTTCATGCTTTTGAGTTAGCAGTTAAAAAGTTGCGAGGAAAGTAAATTCTAAGCTATTACAAATGGCGTGGGTCCACATCGCCAAAATTAACCAGGACCCGATTTGACAGAAAAATAAGGAATGAAAAGTGCAAGAAGTAATTTACATGGCTTCGAAAGAGGTACATAAATATTTAAGCGAGATAAAATAAATATGCGAATTAGAACAAAAATTAGGAACGAGGGCGTTGGACCCTTTTGCAAAAATTGAATTAACGATAAATTAATTAATTAAAAAGAAAGCAAGAAATTTGTTTTTTTGGTGTTTTTTAATATTTTATAATTTAATATAAAAAGAATTAATCAAAATACGACGCAAACCCTAATTCTAGTGGCTTTTAATTTATTAAGAAAAATATTGAATTTAAACCTAATTTAAACCTAATTTTTATATGCAAACTTAATTACAAAATAAATAAGATAAATAATATTAATTATGAAAGAAAAATGAAAAGGATGAAAAATTATTAATTAAACCTATTTCTACATTTTTTAGATTTTTGTCAAAAGTATTAAAATTAAAAACCCTAATTTAAAACTAATTAATTTACATGCATTTATTTATGAAAATACTAAAAATAAAATATTTATTGTTTTTTCTCTTTTCTCTGATTTTTATTGATATTTTATATTTTTTTGTGAAAAATAAGGAATTAATTAAAGACAATAATCAAAGGAAAATAAAAACAAATAAAAACATAAAGAAAGTGAAAAAATTGCAAACCAAGGGGGTTCAGACCCCAATATGGAGGTATAATCTTTCAGCAATTTGGCCCATTTAAGCATGGCCTGGTGGACTTTTTTGCTCACGTGTTGGCATGTTGACTCAAGCTTAGGGTGTTCATCAATTCTGAGCCTTTGATCTGATCTCCAGGGGCACGTGGATGTTGGATTCTGGAAGGCGTATGGTGAACCACAACGCTGAAGCTGCATGTAAACGTACATAGAAAAATAATATTGAGATAATGCAGACCTGGGACTCGAACCCAGGTCTTAGACGTTAACGCACACAACGCTTGCCAGCTGAACCACCTTGTACATGTTAATATATAATAACAAATAAATAATATAAAAGAAAAATACGCATGGATAATGTTTTTAGCGCGAAATTTAAAAGACCCTATCACGTCTCGCCACGAGGTCATCTTCTTCCTCGTTCATGAAATACAAACAGATAGGCCACGGTTTTCCAACTGTTCTCCTAGGCATGCTTTGGAAAAATAGCGATTAGGCCTAGGAGGTCCATAAATTAGGCGCGAGCATGGTATCTTCTTCGTCCAGCCACGCTGATTCTAATGGTGGTGGCCAAGGGTTCCAATTTTTCCTCGTTTCAAAATCCCCAATTTAAAACTCTGCAAACCCTAAAACTTAGCAATGGTGAAATCGTCTATAATGCATAATAATCCAATCAAACGCATGGGTTAGTTTCAGAATAGCATAAGGAATGTAAATCATATATTAAAACTTGTAAAAAACGCATGAATTGATATGCACGATCATGAATTTTATTTGATATAGTCTGCACTCGTGTTACCAATTCTTGAGGTTCTGATGAGTATTCTTGATTGAGAATCGTTCAGTGGACCTTGAGGAAGCTAATGGAAGAAGTCTTGAGATCTGAATCGCCTTGCAAAGGTGTTTTCAGTATTGACTTTTTTGAGAAAAATTTCAAGTTTGGTTATGGCTTTGTTGAGCAGCTGCGTGTGTATGAACATTAGGGTTGTGTTTAGGCTTTTGTACTGAATGCATTAGGTCAAGAAACTTGCTCAAAATCTCTTGCAATCATGGTTTGAAGATTTTATTTTTTCACCATGATTTCCATATCTTTTTCCATGTGTTTTTGGTTCAAATCATATCCAATTGCTCCAATTCTTTCCATATTGACTTATGCACGAAATCTTGAGAATAAAACAAGTACAAAAAGATTTGTTAGGTTAAGTTAAATATTTTTCACATATTTAATTGATTTAAGTGAATTATTATAAATAAAAATTCAAATAAATAAATAAAAAATGAGAAAATACTTCCCTTTGGGCCAAGTGGTCGTGCACATGCTTGGAATGATGAATTGTGGAAGAAAAATGGGCCCATTAGCAATTTTAGGTCATTTGAAGTAATGTTGACTTTTCAAAATATCCAAAAATTTCCCAACTTCTACAAGGCATAACTTGCTCAATTTTTAAGCTTTTCTCATGTTCTTGGACATTTTGGAAAGGTCTTTGAGTCCTCTAACCAATGCCTTTGGTCCCATGTCATTTTGATTTACCAATCTCAAGTTATGGCCTTTGACTTGAAGTCCCTTTTTGTTGACTTTTGAAAATGACCTATAATGTTGAAATTGATAACTTTTTGTGAGAGCATTTCTTGGACTTGGAATATGAAGATGCGTTGTAGGAAATGTCTTTCTCTTCAAAATGAGCTTTGGATGGAATTTTTATGATAATCCATGTGAAAGTTATGCCCTGGTCAATTTCAGTTGACTTTTTCAGCTGTCCAAATAAGGAAACTTTTGCATTTTGATGATTTTTGAGCCAAATTTTGAGAATCATGATCAAGCATTGATCAAATGATGTTTGTGGCTTCAAAATGATATGTTGACCAAAAATTTGAACTTTTGACTGCCAAATGACCATTTTGCCCCTACAGTTGACTGTAGTGCAATTAGGGTTTCTGACTGTGCAATTTTGAGCTGAATGTCTTGAAACTTGGTATGAGGATGCTTGACCATATTTGTAGACATGTGAGATTTGATTGGACCTTTGAGAACTTCATTTTCTTGATCAGAATAAAAACCCTAATTTTGACTGTATAGGAGATCTTTGACTGTGCAACCCTTGGGGAACTTTTGCAGCTTGACTTTGCAAATTCTTGAAGAATATGGGAGGGCAAATTTTGGGGTACAACAGCAACCCTTTGGGGAAATGAGTACCGCACCGATACCGTTGCCAAGTGCATTTGAAGCACCGTCAAAGTATAGGGTCCATCGGGATCCTTGTTCAGGTCCGTCATACGGTCTGTTACCTTCGATGTTGTCTAATGTCATGATGTCCTCGTCTGGGAAGTCGAATCTCATAGATTGATAATCTTCGACGGCTTGATGAGCTAGATGGTCAGCTAGTACACTCCCTTTTATAGCTTTTTGGGTAGTATACTGAATGTCATACTCAGTCAGGATCATTTTCCATCTAGCAATTCTTCCAGATAAAGCAGGCTTCTCGAAGATATACTTGATCGGATCCATCTTGGAAATCAGCAATGTGGTATGAGTCAACATATACTGCCTTAGCCGGCGAGCAGCCCATACCAAAGCGCAGAAAGTTTTCTCGAGCAATGAGTAGTGAGTCTCACAGTCGGTAAACTTTTTGCTAAGGTAATAAATGGCAAGCTCTTTTCGACCAGACTCGTCATGTTGACCCAGCACGCACCCCATTGAGTTATCCAAAACAGTCAGATACATGATCAATGGCCTTCCTTCGACGGGTGGCATCAGGACAGGAGGTTCTAGTAAATACTCCTTGATCTTATCAAAAGAAACTTGACAATCATTGTTCCATTCAACTACCTGATCTTTCTTCAACAGTTTGAAAATTGGCTCGCAGGTAGATGTCAGGTGAGAGATGAACCTTGCAATATAGTTCAAGCGTCCCAAGAATCCTCTGACCTCCTTTTCAGTACGGGGAGCAGGCATTTCTTGTATAGCCTTTACTTTAGCTGGATCAACCTCTATACCTTTGTTGCTGACAATAAGTCCCAGGAGTTTACCAGACCTAACTCCAAAAGTGCACTTACTTGGATTCAGTCGGAGTTTATACTCTTTCAACCTGGCAAACAGCTTTTGCAAATGATCAAGGTGCTCTTCTTCTGTCTGTGATCGAGCTATCATGTCGTCTAAGTAACCTTCGATCTCATGATGTATCATATCATGAAACAAAGCCACCATGGCGCGTTGATAGGTTGCCCCTGCGTTCTTAAGTCCGAACGGCATCACTTTGTAGCAGAAGGTACCCCATTGCGTGACAAAGGTAGTTTTCTCCATGTCCTCGGGGGCCATTTTGATTTGGTTGTATCCCGAGAACCCATCCATGAAGGAGAACACCTTGTGCTGAGCTGTGTTGTCAACCAAGATGTCGATATGTGGCAGCGGAAAATCATCTTTAGGGCTAGCCCTGTTCAAATCCCGATAGTCCACACACATTCTGACCTTGTCGTCCTTCTTGGGTACGGGCACAATGTTATCAACCCATTGTGGATAGGTTGTAACAGCCAGAAAGCCAGTGTTGAATTGCTTCATTACTTCAGCCTTAATCTTTTCAGACATGTCAGGCCTCATCCGTCGAACCTTTTGCTTGATTGGTGGACAATCCTCTCTGGTAGGGAGACGGTGAACCACGATATCTGTGTCTAACCCTGACATGTCTTCATAAGACCAGGCGAATATTTCAACATATTCGTTCAACAACTGCACTAAGCGCTCCTTGACACTCGGTTCCAGGTTGGCACCCACTTTTACTTCCTTCCCGTCTTCCTCTGTCCCTAAGTTGATGGTTTCTAACAGCTCTTCATGAGGAAGAATGGCCCTCTCTTCTTGTTGTAGAAGTCTGGCTAACTCTCCCGGCACTTCACAATCTTCGTCAACTCCGTAATCAGCATGATTGACCAAATCTTCAGAGTCATCGAAGGCTAAAGCAGAATAGTCACCCATGGAATCCGGAGTGGATGGGTACCTGCATTTGTGAGTGTGGGTGTGTGTAAGGGATAGCCATCCTTAAACAAACAAAAATGAAAAAGGAAAGAAAATGAACACAACAATTTATAGATGAAAAATGTCCAATGATTCATTAAAACATGGCATATGATTATGAAGAAAATCAAGCCCTTACAAATGGACCTACATGCCCCGGGCAAGGCATGAGGTGAAAATAGTGCGCGAATTGTTTTAGTTATTACAGACCATAAAAAATGGGAATTTGTTCAAAGATAAAATTACTGGTTGATAAAGGTGATAGGAACAAAATCCTTTGCTTCCCAGTTGCTCAAACCCCCTTCGACAATCGGAAAAATCCAATCTTTAAAGTGGCTCTCCTCATCTTCATCTTCTATATCGTTGATTCTGTGGTGTGAGATCTTGACGGGTGGTCCTCTGACCTTAGAGCGACGCATAGCCTTTTGTCCTGCAGCAGTAAACCCCAACTCAAACTTATCTGTCTTATAGGGAAAGTCGGGAAATTGTCCCCATATTGTGCTCTTCCCCTCCTTAATCACAGCCTCCGCGTCCTTGAGAGATGCCATCCTAGATGCATGCTTTGGAACGATAGGTGCCTCGACCATTGTCTTCGCAACTGCTACCTCGGGAGAAACTTCCTCAAAATGTTGAAAAGGCGTTTCGATGAACTCGCCCTCTAACTGCACATATCGAAAGGAATTGAGATGACTGATCATGTACTCTTCCTCGCCGTGCACAGTTATGATTTTACCCTTAATAGGATATTTCAGCATCTGGTGCAAAGAGGATGTAACTTCCCCGGCATAATGGATCCACGGTCTTCCTAGAAAACATGAGTATGACGGACGGATGTCCATTACGTAGAAGGTGGAGTTGAACACTTTGGTGCCTACCTTGATAGGAATATTAACCTCTCCATGAACCATTCTTTTGGAACCATCTAAAGCTCTGACGATGATGTTACTAGGTTTGAGGGTCAAACCTTCGCAATCCAAACGGTCTAAGGCCTTCTTTGGCAGCACATTCAGGGAAGAACCAGTATCAACCAAGACATGGGCGAGAGTGGTTCCTCAGCATTCAACTGAAACATGTAACGCATCATTGTGGTTCCTTCCTTTGGGAGTTAAGTCAGCGTCAGAAAAACCCAGGCCATTGTCAGCAGTAAGACTGGCCACGCAATCCTGAAATTGGTCAGCCGAGGTCTCTTGGGGTACATGTGCCGTCTTCAAGAATTTAATCAGGGCCTTAGCATGGGCCTCTGAACAGAGCAGGAGGGCTAACATTGAAATTTTAGAAGGGGTTTTCCCTAATTTTTCCACAACATCGTAGTCACTTTTTCTGATTATTTTTAGGATTTCATCCATTTCCTTCTGAGTGGTTTCGGGGATAACCACAGCACGAGCCTTCATCCTGACAGGCATTTCCAGTATCCCCTTACCCTTGTCAGTATTATCAGCAGATGGTCTTTCTTCAGAAGTAACCACTTCTTCAATCACTGGGCCTTGCACAGAGGGTCCAACAGGTGCAGAAGCTTTTAAGGGTCCGAAAACTGCTCGGGGGGAGCAATCTCCGGAGAAAAGATTCGGCCATTGCGGGTTATCTTGCTTGTACTCGCGATGTTCCCTATATCAGGGTCTTCTTCAGAAATTTCTTGGACTATTTGGATTTGTTTGATGTCGTGGTAGAAGATTTCTCCCTCATAGTTCCATGGTATCATTTTGCTTGATTGGTACGGGACAGGTCCCGACATGGTGATCTTTAAAGGTACACATTCAGAGTTGGGTGTAATCCTGACAGGCCTTTTGCAAGCCTTAGGAGGATTGTCGGAAATGGTTATGATGGCAATATCGTTGGTTGAAGTATCACAAGTATCAGGAGTAATCGGATTGAAAGTGTTAACAGGGGTTTTCTAGAAAAGTATTTCTTGAGTATCCATCAGGCGTTGGACACCCGACTTCAACATTGGACAATCACCTTGAATGTTCAAACAAAAATAACAGTCTTTACCACAACCAGGAAAGATCCCGGCCCTCAACAAATTTTCTTTAATCACAAGCAAAGGAGACAACAGATTGGCAACATCAGTAACATGGAGGTTTTCCAAAATGGCATGCACATTGTGGTCGTGCTTGGGCATCGGAGCGGATATAACATTGGGCTTCTCAGGAGCGTCAAATTCAACCTCTTTGGCGTCAATTAAATCCTGAATTTTGTTCTTAAGTGCCCAGCAATTATTGGTATCATTCCCAGCACTGTCATAATGGTAAGCACACTTGGCGTTGGAGTGATAGTATGGAGAGGAGGTGTTAGGGTTTTTTGGAGCCTCCTTCAAACTAGTCAGATTCAGCTTCAACAAATGGGGAAGAACATGTGCGGGCGTCATATTCATGCGGGTGAAATACCGTTGTGGCCGTTCTACCCGTTGTTGATTAGGTCTCGACTGATTGTTACAAGGTTGATCATTTGACGAGTTTTGAATCATCACGGCCCCTACAGTCGGCCGGCGCTCAGTTCTTCCCAATCCCTTCTGAGAGTACACAGCAGATGCTTCTTTCTTGGCTGGAAAAGGTTTTTTAACAGCCGTGGATGCGGAGGCATCCTTTTGAATCTTTCCACTTTTAATACCGGCCTCCACCCTTTCGCCGGTCAAAATCAGTTCAGTAAATCCCGCAGAATAGCTCCCGATTAGATGATTGAAGAAGGGGCCAGACAGGGTCCCCAGAAACATGTCAACTAATTCCCTATCTGATAGTGGTGGCTGCACCCTTCCAGCCAGGTCACGCCACTTCTGGGCGTACTCCTTAAACCCTTCATTTGAAGTCATCCCCATACTTTGTAGCTGAGTACGGGTAGGCGTCAAATCAGCATTGTACTGATACTGACGATAAAAAGCAGCTGCCAAGTCTTCCCAATTGTGGACCTCTGATCTCTCGAGCTTATAAAACCAATCTAATTGAGTGCCAGACAAGCTGTCTTAGAAAAAGTGCACCCATAGGTCTTTATCGGATGAATGTGGTTGGATCTTTCTAACATACGACTTCAAGTGCATCCTAGGGCAAGACAGACCGTCGTACTTGGAAAACGTTGGCACCTTGAACTTGGGAGGGATTACAATCCCAGCTACCAATCCCAATTCCTCAAAATCCAATCCGGGCACCCTCTGCAACTCCATAGCTGCCAATCTGTCTTCAAGGTTCTTATACTTGTCATCCGCTGGTGGATACTGTTGTTCTGAATAGCCTTCGTCTTCTTCCTCTTCCTCCTCTTCTACCTCAGACTCATAAGGTACAATAACTCCTTTCCCCTTTCCAATCCCTTCGTCAGACGTTGAAGGGAACTCAAGAGTCCTTCTAGCATCGCCCTCAAACCTTCTTCCGAAAGTGGCTACCCCCGGTCTCTTTTTCTTTTTCTTCTCTTTATTCTTCTCTAGCAGAACTTTGAGATCCTCTTGACCCTTTGCCAAGGTCATGAGGAGTTGCTGAAATTGTGAATTTTGTGCCTGTAGATCCTTTACTGTTTGCTCCAAATCCATCTTGCTGAAATAAACAGCAGAAAGATAAGGAAACCTGGCTTGAAGACCTGTTTATGCATATGATGAATGGTATGTTATTCATGTAATGCATTCAAGGGTTCAAAAATTCAAATTTGTTGTAAACAAAAAGAATGCATGTCATATTAAGAAGAAATTGTTAGTACATAAGTGCCCCATGGGCGAAATATTACAAAATTCTTAATGTAAAAAGACATTGCGCATCCTCTTTGGTGCGATGTAGGTGTTGAGAGTTTCCTCCTCGTGAAGTCGGCGGGTAAGCTCTAAAACCTTCTTCTCACTGGCATAGAAGCTGGCTTCAAAAGTATCTCGTTCTTCTATGAGTTGGATCCAACTCTTTTGCATTTCCTCCCATGATGTTGGCATGTCAGGATGTAGGATGGTGTATGGAACCTCTCCTTCCATAACAGGCTCTTTGATCAAGGGGAGAATGTGAGGATATGGCATCATAAGATTCTGGGAGCGGGTTCGTACCCACCTGAGGTAAGGCTCAAGGGGGTGGAATTCTTGTGCCCTAGTGTCTTACTATCCACCTTGTTATGCATCCTCCAAGCTCTGATGAACCTTTATCGAAGTCCTTGCGCATCGTTGTCGAAGTCAAAAACTAGGTCCGGAATCAGCATGTCATAAGGGCCATCCCTCCGAGCATATCCAAATTGTCTCAAAGCTAGATAGGGGTTGTAGGTAATGCCTCCCCTAATGCCAAGTAGTGGGACATTAGGGAATTCCCCATAACGATCAATGATGATGACATTTTCTCTGGACCGAGAACACCAATGTACATCAGAATGTGTGAGGGTCATCAATCGTTGTGACCACCTTAAACCCTGCTCATTCTTCAAAATTGCTTGTGGAAAGTGAGAAAAAAACCACCTTGCTAGGAGAGGAGTACAGCACATGAGAACACCTATTTTCCTCATTGTTCGTGTGTAAAATGAGTGTAGGATGTCCCCAAGCAATGTGGGTATGGGATTCCTGGATATGAAAATTTTAACGGCATTTACATCTATAAGTTGGTCAGGGTTTGGGAACAAGACCAACCCATAGATGAGGAGTGCCATAATCTCTTCATAGGCTTATAGATCAAGAGAATTCCAGCATTCTTGTGCCTTCTCAAACAAAAACTTTGCCAAGAATCCCTTGACACCACTTCTGGTTTCCCAATGTCCCTTGATGTCAGATGGTTGCAAGTGTAATGCTTGAGCAACATCTTCAGGTTTTGGTTCTTTTTCCGTACCATTGTAGGGTAGTTGATTATGAATAGGAATTCTCAGGAGTTGAGAAAATTCCTCCAAAGTAGGCACCAATTGGTAATCAGGGAATGTGAAACAGTGGTGTAGGGGGTAAAAGAATTGGAAAAGTACTTTCACCATGTCTTCTTCAATGCTGGTGTTGACTAAGTTGAGGAGTCTACCATGTCTTTCACTGAAGAGAGAATTCTCTGGAATCCTGGAAGTAAGATCCTTAAGTTGAGGAGGGATTCTCACAAGATTGACTTGAATTGTTTTCCTGCGAAGAGATTCCATGACCTACAAAACAAGAACAAAGATGAAGATCCAAACCCTTGAAATGGTTAGTGGATGCATATGATGCTTTATGATGTTCATGATGTATGCACAAATACATGTACAAGCAAGTCACACAAAACCCTAGTTTCAGGCTTGCATGAGGTTTCATAGGTAAGTACCCTCTTGAGTTTAGTTGGCTCAAAACCTGTCCTATAAATAGTAACCGGGTTCTAAGGAGATCAATATCATTGGATTGTTTTATATGTTCATTGTTTTAGTTTAGACACTTAACTAGCGACCAAAATATTTCAAGAAAACAATCCTCAATGAGTGTAGTATCGAGTATCTACCAACTTCGGACTGCACCAAAGCCGGTCATCTCACTACCCCTAATAAAAGGCCAAGATGGTCAAGTAAGGTTCTAGTTCATTAGTTCTTAATGACATCACTCAGCGGCCCCGTATTCTCTTTGATTGACTCAAAGGCTACCGGTACTCACAAATATGTCGCACTAATATAGATATTGCTTCAACCGTGTCGGTATACCCCGCACAGTTTCCACAACGTATTGCTATCTATGAATGTTTCCCAAATCCGGGTGGAGGATTTCAAGCCCAAACAAGAGAACCAAAATGTAAATCAATCAAAGCAAACAATAGTCATGCAAAGGGTGATCTAAGCCCTAAGGTTATTCCACTTAAAAATATGTCCCCAGCAGAGTCGCCAGTTCTGTTATACGGTGGGAGAACTGACTTGAGGTTTTGCGTTTGTGTTCGCAATTGTGCGGTTTAGCAAGAGTCGACACCGACTTTTTATTTTATCCTAAGGAAAGGTCAAAAAGCACAGGAAAGACCTTTGAGATGTTTTCTTGGATTCGGGGAGTAGATTATAGAAAGGGAAGGTATTATCACCCTTTCTATCCATGGTTATCCATGGGCTCTTAGTTACTTACTTAGATCACTTGCTTTGCATTTCTATTGTTTGAAATGGTGCTTTTCAATTGTTTGAAATGGTGTTTTGTGTGTGATTTTGGAAAATGTTTTGAAAAGAGGCCATTGTTGTGGCAACCTTTGTAATGATTCTTGTTTGAATGTATACAAAGGTGTTTTTGTCTTTTGAAAGGTTTTCAATTTTTGAAAGTAGGGTTTTGAAATTATATTGCGGAGTGTGTTTTGAAAAGTAGCAAGGATGTTTTTGCAAGCTTGATCAAGTAGCTAAGAGCTATCTACCCTATTTTACTCAAAGATATTTCTTATGTTTTTTAACCCTTTTAACAGTGTTGTTTCACCATTATATTTGGTGAACAACCTTGTGTTAGGATGTTAACGGGACAGGTGCGGGTCATCGTATAGACCATGATAGCAATAGTGTCAAGTATCTTTGGCAATTTTCTTGAGGGACTTGATCATTTTTGTTTAGGCAACTCAGATAGCGTCATCGAGGGACTATGATATTTTGTTTTGTTTTTGTTTTTCCAAAGTACTTGACATGCAACCATGGCCCATTTTTGAAGGCAACAAGTGGATGAAACCCTAGGAGTGCAAGTGTGCATTGTGTTTGTTTTCCATGCATGTTTATCTTGGATTAGGTCAAATTAATTGTTGATTTTATTTGCATACAAACCCTAGGTCTAAGCATGGCATAATTGAAAGCTTTTAAATGTGCGAGAATTTAAATGTTATACTATTACAATATGATATAGGGATATTTGACAAGAAATTAAACCCTAGATTACTATTACAACCAAATTGAATGTACAAGATACAATATTTAGATGTACAATAATTGAAATAAATACAATAAATAAATGTAAATAACATGTATTATGCAAAAATGTTTTTTAGTATGTAAAAAGTATTTTTCAATGTGAAAAGTAAAATAAAAAGAAAAAGTCAATTTTTTATTATTTTTCTATTTAGGGCAAGAAACCCTTAATTTTCTTAAATAAATAGCATTATTTATTATTTATTTACAATAATATATTAACTTATACAAAAAATAAAAGTATATTGTAAAAATAATATTTTTAGTGCAAAATATTAATACAAATGAAAATGCAATATTTTTGTATTTTTGTCCTAATTATTTAATAAAATAAATTTTATATATATATATATATATATATATATATATATATATATATATATATATATATATATATATATATATATATATATATATATATATATATATATATATATATATATATATATATATATATATATATATATATATATATATATATATATATATATATATATATATATATATATATATATATATATATATATATATATATATATATATATATATATATATATATATATATATATATATATATATATATATATATATATATATATATATATATATATATATATATATATATATATATATATATATATATATATATTAAATATATTAAATATATATATATATAAATAGAAAGTATTTATTTACAAAAATGTGTATTTTCAAGAAAATGTTTTCAAATGTAAATAAAAATAATAAATGAAAATAAGTATATTTTTTGTATTATTTTTGAGGTTTATTAAAAAAGAAAATAGTTTATTTACATATATATACTTAGTAAAATAAAATAAATATCAAATAAATATGAAAAAAAAATAGAAAATTATTTTTGGCATTTTTTATGTTTATACAAAAAATAATAAAGTCGGGATAAAAAATAAAATGTCAAAAATGATAAATATTAAACAAATGGGCCTGGGGGGGGTGCAAACTGAATAAGCATGTGTGAGAAGCAAAAACAACTCAGGCCCATCCCACCAGACTTCTTCTTCTTCCTCTTGTTCACAAAACACGCGTTTCGATGCATCAATGGCTAACTCCTGATTCTTTGATTTTTCAAAACTCACAACACGAAACTTGTAGAGCGTCAAATAACGAATTCAACCATATAAAAAACTTGGATTAACTCTCAAAGACCAGAGAGAATTTCTCTGGCCCTAATTTTTAACCTAGTTTTTTCAGAAAGTTCATGAGTGAAATTCTCTCAGCACGATTAATGTAAATGAAAACTAAGTATATGTATGGCTTCAGGGCTATGAGTACAACATATTTCATTCACAAACCTAAGCCTAACCATTCCTAAATAGAGAGATAGAAGTCCATGAAATACCTGTTTCAGTTGACTTCGAGTTGGACAATGTAGCAACCTTCAATGGTGTTTGAGCTTCTGTTGAGCTTGCCTGAGGTCCAAGGAAGCTTCTCCAATGCTTGGCTTGCTTTGAAACAACTTGAATCATGCTGTAGAACTCAACCTGCAGAGCTTTGAAATGAAAATGGCAAAGTGTATTAGAGGTGTTACAGCTTGCAATGGGGGCCTGGGATAGTTTAGGTGAGTTGATTGGAAGGTGTTGGAACTATCTTGGGACAAAACGCACGATGGAATTTTGTTGTGGCTTGAAAAATGCAGAACCTACCCTGTTTTGCAGAAAAACAGTGGTTCTGAGTATGAGGAGGTTTTAGTAATTAAGGGGTCGTGCTTTAGGCTTGTTGGGAGGTATGGAACTTGTTCACAAAGTTCTTGTAAGCTTGTCTTAACAGATATGAGAGGTTGCTTGTGTTTTGCAAGTTTTCTTCTACTTGAAGCAAGAGAATGGAAATGATGTTATAGCCCTGTACCAGACCTCCTATCATGCTGCATCTTTTGCTCTTGGTTCCTGGAATTGATAGCTTCAATCTTGCTTCAGAGATATGGCCGCATACTCAAGGATTTTGGTTTGACATAAAGTGCATTTTTACAAAAATGGTATTTTACCTTTTTCCAAATAAGGGTTAATCTTGCATGTAATGTCCAAATGGCCAAGATAACACCTTAATTCAATGGTTAAGAATTAAATTATGAAGTGCAAGTTGATTTTGAGGCCTGCAAGCTAGCACCAAACATGTTGATTTGAGTTTTTGCCAACTTCCAACATTCGATTCTCTCTAACCACAAGGGTTTTTGAGGAGTTCTAGGATAATTTGGAAAGCTTGTAACATGTACTAAAATCCATCTTTACTATGCAACTTGAAATTAAAAGCGGAACTATGTGAAAAGTGGCCAAGAAGACGGGTTCATATCCTGCCTAGATTAGGGCAAATTTTCTCTAAGTTAAAAGTTTTAGATACTCTTGTTCCAAAATTCATAACTTGATATACAAGCTTCTTTTGAGATAACTTTGTGAATAAAGGTTGTAGACTTTGTGATGTACTACAACTTTCATGTTGCAAGTTTTGTTTGAATCCATTTGCATCTTGGTGAAAAAATGGGACAAAGTTAGGAAAAAATAAGAAAATTTTATAACTTAGAAAAATTCTAAGTTATGAAATTTTCCCATTTTAAACCCTAATTTGCATTTTTGGGTTTCTTGGTGAACAAGTTTCATAATTTGACATGTTTTGATGAAAAGTAACTCTTGGCACTTGATTTTTACCAAAAAGTCAAAGTTTGACTTTTCAGTGTACAGTCAAATTTTGATCAGTTGACTGAAAAATTCATCTGTCAATCATATGCATTTGAGATCTTTTGAACTTGTTAAATGGGTCAAGACAATTTAATTGAGTCCTTTAGTCCATATGTGGGCTTGATTTGCCATTGGTTAGGTCAAACAGTCAAAAATTGCCTTTGTGCAGTCGAATCCCTAAAAATGACCATTTTGCCCTTTTGGTGATCTGATCAAATTTCTTGTGGAATTGTGATCCAAACTTAATCAAATGGTTCATATGAGTTCATAATGTTAATGTGGGTCAAAATCCATGAGGTTTGACTGTAAATTAGCCACAGTGGACTTTTTCCCCAATACAACTGATTTCTAGGTCAACTGTCCAATTGACTGGGCAGAAATTTGAATCAAGGCTTGAAACTTGGTATGGGCAAACTTGTGAACCCAACATGGAGCATGAAAGTAAATTTGGGTATTATAGGTCAAAATATCCTTGTGCAAACTCAAACCCTAATTTGGGTTAACAGTGCAAGGAGGGGTCTTGAGCAGAGCAAACCCTAGCTTGATCCTGAATTCCAAGAGTCTTGTGATGAGAAAGTGTTGATGAAATGAGAGGGAAAATTTTGGGGTACAACGGATAGTAAATTTCAAAGAAAAAAAAGATTAAATAACAAAAATTACTCTTTTGAAAATAATTTACAAATTACTTCTTGCTTTAGATTTTGTGACTCAAGGAGAACAAAAATAGTGACTCCAAGGATGGACGAACTCAAATTTTTTGGAAGTATGTGTTCCTCAGGGAGGATCTCTCAGGTCACTTTTGTTGGAATAAGTATGATTTTCTTGTGCTTCTCAGATAATTAAAGATGATACCATTGGGTGTATGGTGCGGTGTTGGGTTTGTGATCCTGTTTTCCCCAGTTATGTCTTGGTTCATTTTGATTCCGGGTTTGCATGGTATGAAGTCTCTGTCCCAGATTCCCCAGTAAGGTCTTCACTCACATAACAGAATTCTCTTCCCTTTTGAGTGTTGAGTTGGAATCATTTTAAAAACATCGCCCTTTGTAGAGCTAGATTTTTTGTTGTTGTTTGTTTCCCAGGCAACCAGACAAGGGTAATGTCTTTTCTAAGAAGTGTTGAAGCAGTTGTCAACTTTTTGGGTTTTCTCCCACCAAGTTTTAGGTTTGATTTAAATTCCCCATAAGCTTGATTTCTTTCTATAAGGTTTGACTTCTTAAAATCCCAAGAAAGGCTGAGATAACGTGTCTCTCTGAAAATTGTTATTCCCATAAGGTTTCATAATTTCTTCCCAGAGAAGTTGATGCAATACTCACTCTCAATATTAAAGAACGTATCTTGGTTTCCCCTTAACGATGTGGTATTTCCCTCCCCGATGAAGTCAGTATGAAATCTTCAGTTGATATCTTGACGATGTGGATTTCATCTACCCTATTGAAATCAGTATTGTAATCCCCATTGAAGTCTATATGATATTCCCTGGTGAAGCCTGGAGGGGGATGTTATATCCCTGTATCTATACTGATTTATTGTTATGATTTGATTATTTTCATATTATGTTCCTTCTCAGTAGAGTTAAGCCGTGATATAGGAATCTATTTCCTCGGTTGGTGCTTACTTTCTTGAGAAATTTTCATCTTGGATGTGATTTAGCCGAGTATTAACTTTACCCAAGTTGGTTTTGTCTAATTATCCACACTGTTATATGTCTGTTTTGTCAGGATATACATGATAACATTCATACATTCATACATTCATACATACATCATGCATAGTTGAATTTATCAATTCATTGCTCATTTGCATTCATTATTATTTTGTTGACATATTACCCTATTTGCAGAGCTATGTTATCTTCTCTCCAATACAATGTCAACCTTAAGCAGAAAGTGTATATTCTTTCAATTTCCCCACTGAGTTATCCCTCGTGGAAGATTTTTTCTTTAGCCTTCCTGTACAACTCTTTTTCTGGATAGAAAGTGGTTCCCTCTTGAGTTTATTTCTCATGAGGTGTTATTTTGGTTGACTGATTCATTCTGGTTTATTTCTGGATTGAATCTATGGTCCCCAACAATTTTATTATTTTGATTTCTGCAAGCTTTGAGCTCTGGTTTGAGAATGTGCATTGATTTTGGCACGCAAAGACTTTAGTCCTGCAGCAGAAATGTTTTTAAATTTCCCCAAGAAGTCATATTACTTCCCCAGGAAATCATTATTGCAATTCCTTCTCATAACAGCAAGTGGCGGGTCTCTTTATTTGAGCAACATGTACTCCCCCAGTAAGTTTATCAGTTCCCAGAGAAGATTCATATTTGTTACTCTAATGAATAGTAGCCTTGTCATTATGGAAGGTAGTTCATTGTTGAGATTTGTTACTCCAATGAATGGTAGCCTTGTCATTATGGAAGGTAGTTCGTTGTTGAGATTTGTTACTCCAATGAATGGTAGCCTTGTCATTATAGAAGGTAGTTTATTGTTGAGATATGTTACTCCAATGAATGGTAGCATTGTCATTATGGAATGTAGTTCATTGTTGATATTTGTTACTCCAATGAATGGTAGCCTTGTCATTATGGAAGATAGTTCATTGCTGAGATTTGTTACTCCAATGAATAGTAGTAGCCTTGTCATTATGGAAGGTAGTTTGTTGCTGAGATTTGTTACTCCAATGAATGGTAGCCTTTTCATTATGGAAGGTAGTTCGTTGCTGAGATTTGTTACTCCAATTAATGGTAGCCTTTTCATTGTGGAAGGTAGTTTGTTGTTGAAATATTTTTCCGATGGATGGTAGTCTCACCATTATGGGAGATAGTTCGTTGTTGAGATTCACATTACTCTGAAGAAGTTCATTTGTTCCCGATCGTAAGTACTGATGCTAATCATTTATTACCTACCCTAATATTGGTATTTACCTGTATTATCTTACCACATCTTTCCCTGGTAGGTCGACATTACTTTTTCGTTATCTCCTCAGTGAGTGGATAGTTTGCAGTCATCTGTTGATCACTGTCATCATCTAATTTCTCTCCCCAATCTTAGAGTTGATGACACCTTATCTCCTCTTTGGGCTTTACCCCAATAGAGTCCGGTCTCTTGTTCACCAATGATTTATTTTCCTGGTCGAGTTTTTCTTTTGATCCCTGTTTTTATTTTCTACATTCCCAGTGGTGTTTTGTGTCATTTCTGTATTTGTTCATTTGCATTCATAATCATAAACATTGCATGGAATCTTAGGGTAAAAAATAGGGCTCGTTTTATATTTAAGTATCTTCAATCACGTCGACACTAAGATTTTAACCTTCACATCTCGGGATAGAAGACACTTAAATAAGGGCAGCTGTTGTACCCCAATTTTCCCCCTAAGATTCCTCTATCATATCATACCAACTCAATCACAACAAGATCACACTAGGGTTGGTTCTTCTCCTTATCTTTAGCTTTGCTCATAGGGAATCACCAAGCACCTTGACTTGTATTTTGTGATCATCTATGTTTTGTATTGATTAACTTTTAACTAATAAACACAATGAATGTTTGCCCTAATTGTTGATATCATAGGTGAAAGCACAACACATTCCATCAAGTTGATCTACAGGTTCATGAGTTTATTTCCATGTCTTCTTCAAAAAATCTTCATTGAGATTTAAGCTTCATCATTGAAGGTTATTTGAAGTAATATCATGACAAGGTCTATTATGATTCATCATACCTCAAGTTGCCAAATATAGTTCAAAGATGTAAGGGTTGATTGAAGAAGTTTGACCTAATTGGATAAGTCCTTGATTTCTTGATCACAAGTGAATTTCTCCCTCAATTATAAATATTTGGAATTGGTTATGGTTACTATGGTTTCTCATTATCATCCTTAACAAGTTCTATTTACATTAACAAAAGTATTTGTGTAAGAAGGTTTGTAAAATTTGAAAAGAGTTTCCAAGGAATTTTGTTGCTCTAGTAGCTAGGGTTTTGAACTTCAAAGGGTTATATCTTGCTCATCTTTTGGTATTTTTGAGTTATTCCAAAAACACGCTTCTCTTCAAAGGTTTATCAATAAATCACTTCAAAAGTTTTAATAAGATTTTGTATGGAATATACCTAATGATGAAGAAAGATTATAAGTCCTCTAGATAGGCCATCAAATTCCCTTATGTGACTTTAAAAAATCATAACTTGGTCAATTTTAATCTCCTTAAGACCATTATTTTTCCTTAATAAGCCTAAGGATGTTAAATTCAACTCTTCTTTTATGTGCAAAGATTGAAAATGGATGGAAGATGTCCTAAGGACGCAAAAGATTATAGGTCATCTCATGAATTTTCACCAAATTCACCAAGTCATAACTTTCTCATTTTTTGGAGATTTTAAATGATTCAAGTCTCAAAATGTGATTAAAGAGATCTACTTCATTCCATATTTTTTGGTAAAGAGCAAATTTCAAATGGAAGGCCATATTTGGAAGCAAGACATTATAGGTCACTTTTGAGGGAAAAACTTAGAAATTTTCTAAGTACAAAAGTCAACCTCTTTTTCTCAAATTTGACTTATCACAACTATTAGCTCAAACATCCATTAATTACCATTCTTTTCACATTGTAAATCTTGTGATCTCATCTTTCAAAAGCTTCAATAATCGTGCCCTAAGACTCCTTGAATTGTGAATGCCATTGATTCAAAAATGATACCTTGAAACTAAAGTTTCACTTCAAGACAGAATTTGAAATTCATGTTGTGGCTTCTAAATATCAAATTAGCACACTTTTTTGGTCTAAACATGTTTTAAAAACTTACCAAAGTGTATTAGAGCCTTGAAACACAAGGATTAAGTGATTTTTGATGCTAAACAAATTACACATTCCTCATGTATCAGGTTCACACGATTTCCCACCAAACTTCATCATTTCACACTGTTGTACCCCAAAATTTGCCCTCTCATTTTCTCAAGATTCCTCTCACATGTGTGGTTACAAACACCTATTTAAAGAAATAAAGAAAACAAAAAAAATTGAAGATGTTAATGTATCTTTCGACGGATCGAAGGTGATGGTCGAAGGAAAAGAAAAAAATGAAAAAATTGAAGATGTTAATGTGTCTTTCGACGGATCGAAGGTGATGGTCGAAGGAAAAGAAAAAAGAAAAAATTGAAGATGTTAATGTGTCTTTCGACGGATCGAAGGTGATGGTCGAAGGGAAAAAAACGAACAAAATTTAAGATCTTAATGTGTCTTTCGACAGATCGAAGGTGATGGTCGAAGGAAAAGAAAAATGAAAAAAATTGAAGATGTTAATGTGCCTTTTGACAAGTCGAAGAAGAGCAAGTTGGCTTAGATCCACAAGCTTTAACTGGGAAATGGCTTCCTTCAAGCAACCTGATTCAATCCACAAGCTTCGACTGGGAAGTGGCTTCCTTCGAGCAATCTGTCTTGATCCACTTCTAAACCCTTCGACAGAAGTTCAATGTTTGAAAACTGTTCGACCCCATACTAAAAACACTTGCTCCAGTCTCATCCTTGATTTCAAGTCATAACCTTATACTTCAAATCTCACTCTTCAGACCACGCTTTTACAACATATGGAGACTTGTTTTCCACTCTTCTATCAAAGAAAGTCACAAAGCCCCAAAACCATGTTTCGAACAGTCTGTTGTACTGCTATGAAACAGTCTGGCACCAAGCTGCCACAACACTCCAAAACTGCTGCTAACCCAGTCCAAGCCTGCATTATCTCAGTCCCATATTTGCACAAAATTAGCACATGAGAGTTGCATCAAAAAAGGCAAGGGGACAGTATACCCAAACAATTTGAAAATTATTTGTTTTCCCTCCCAAATCTCAGCCATATCCATCTACAAATAAACCATTCTTCATAATACACGAGAGAGAATAGAGGTTCTTTGAAATAAAATCTAACATAACTTTTTCTTGGCAACCTTTGTTCATCAAAAACTAACTCCACTTTCAAACACAGAATCCTCAAACACCTCAAAACTTACTACATCTGAGTTTTGAATTCGACCTCACTTATTATTTCCTCTTAGCCTTTTTCTTTAAAAAATTCCTAAAAATACCATCTACATACAATCTCATACCTTGTTTCGTGACGCCATCCTCAAAGAAAAGTACCATTTGGAATAGCTTCAAGGAGGTCGAAGCAAGCCCATCATCAAACCATTCCTGTAGGTTCTGTAGAAGTCCTTCAAGTTTCACTCCAAGAGGTAAGTTTTTTCAAACTTGGAACTTTTCATTCTAGCATCATTCGAGAAAATGTAGATATCATGCTGACCATAGTTTCAATTATCATTGCTGGTATAGTTAGGTTTTAGTTTTGATACTGAACAAATTTATGCTAGCCTTCGACCCATGGCTTTTTTAAATTTGTGTGTTTCGATTCATATTCAATTTTAATTTGATTTGATGTTTTCATTTTATTTGTTTCGATTGAGAAATGGAGCCTTTAGAATTCTGCCAATCGAATCATCATGGGCTGTAGAAGCTGGGCATTTCGACACTCAAAAATGAATTCACTTTACATTCGACTGAAGTCATATCATGAATGGATGAAACAGACCACCCCAGTGGTACAAACAACGCGCGCTAAAGCCTTTCCATATCAAAGGTCTTGGGTTCGATACCCCCAGCCTAACCTTTTGGTCATTTTTCCTTATTTTCTCCCATCTGTTTTGTTTGCAGGAGGCACGCCTGAGCCTAACATGGTTTGGGCTTCGATTTCATTTTCTGACCCACTGTTTATTAAGTAACAAACAATCCCTGAGCCCAAACACAAAACTATTTTCTACACAAAAACTATTTTCTATACAAAAACACCTCAAATTCAACTTTCACCCCCCCTGACTTATTTTCTTTATTTTATCTTTTCTTTCTTATTTTCTTTGTTATTATCATTAGTATTATTTTTGTTAATATAAAAAAGACACAAAAAACTATTTTCCTTTTTTAAATTAAATTAGTTTAAATTTCTTTTATTAACTAATTATTTCCTTTTAGTTTATTAACATAAAAACCTTTTCAAAACAAAACAAAACAAGTCCTTCCTTTTCCCATTTTTCCTTGTACATTTATTCAAATTCAATATGGTTGTAATAGATAACTAGGATTTAAATTACTTGCAATCCCCATTTGTAAATTGTACCCCCATCCCCTTCATGATGTAATAGTGTAGGATTTAATTTCTCGCAGATTTACCGCTTTTCATATAATTGCTAGTAAGATAGGGTGTGTATGACAAGATAAAATCAACTGTTAGAAAACCCTAATCTCAAGACTAAAAATTCATGCAATAAAACACACTATTCACAAACGTGCACCTCTAGGGTAACCTCGCTTGTTGCCTAGGAAAATAGTCACGTCCCTCAAATATGGGCATTTTAGAAAAGACCCTCGATAAAAAGATTATAGTCCCTCGATGTCCCTCGATGTTGCCTTTGGTAAAAGATCTAGTCCCTTATGGAAATTTATAAAACGTCTCATAAGTTGCCTTCTATGACTATACAAATGACCCACGCTCGTCCCTTCACATCCAACGATGAGGCTTCTTACCAAATCAATGGCAAGATAGAAACATCTAAAGGAGGAGGAAAAGAACATAGATCTTTTGAGTAGGTAGGATGCTCGTAGTTGCTTGCTCTTGAACTAAACCCATTTTCCACACTTACACTTTCAAAAAAACTTCAAAATCAAATATCTCTTTGAACTATTTTCAAAAACCAACACTTTGTATGAATTCTTATAGAGACAAGAATCATTACAAAGTTTGTCGCAACAAAAGCATTTTGCAAAATACTTTAAAAAAACCCACCACAAAGCACATTTTAAAACAAAGCATTTTCAAGTGATCTAGCAAGAAACTAAGAGCCCATAGATAACTATGGATGAAAAGGGTGCTAACACCTTCCCTTTTCATAATCTACCCCCCGAACTCAAGAAAACATCTCAAATATCTTTCCGGTTCTTTTAACCCTTTCCTTATTGGATAAAGAAAATTTGGTGGTGACTCTTGCTATCCATAATAATTGCAATCAAATGTAAAACAACCAAGTCAGTTCTCTCACCGTATTACAGAACTGGCGACTCTGTTGGGGACAAACTTAAAAGTGGGGTTACCTTAGAGCTAGATCACATTTACTTGCTTTCCTTGTTTGACTTGCTTACATTTTTGGGTCCTTGTTTGGGTTATTGTTAAATATCCTACACCCGTATCTGGGGCACCTCTTTAGGCAAGTAGGAATAAATCATGGAGGTTGTACGGCATAGACCGATATGGAAAAAGTGATAGCTACGTTAGCGTGACACTCTGGCTTGTACTAATTTTCCTTGAGTCAGTCAAGGATAACATTAGGCTTCCTTATAGTGTCATTAAGCGCTAACTGACCTTTAGAACCTTTAATTGACTCAACCTAAGCCATTAGAAAGTAGTGAGTTGGCCGGCTTTGGTTCCGACCAGAGATTGGTTGATACTCGATACTACATTCATTGAGATTGGACTTTTAGGATATTTTGGCCGCAATACTTTAGTGCTTTAGCTAAAACAATGCCTAAAAGAAAAGCATGTGATATAAGAATTCTTAGAACCCATTCACTTTCTAGGACATGTTGAGCCAACTGAAACTTCAAGAGGGTACTTACATTTAAAACTCATGCAAGCCTTTAAACTTAAAGTCTTTATGTTACTTGTTTGTGATCTTAAGAGCATAGCCATAACATCATAAGCATCATAACATGTGCACTAACTATTTCAAGGGCATGGGGATTCATCTCTTCTCTGTTTTGTAGGTCATGGATTCAGTTCGCAGAAAAACCATCTGAATCAATTTTGTAGAGATCCCTCCCAAACTCAAGGAAATGGTCTTAAAAGTTCCTAAGAGCTCATCATTCAACAAGAGATATGATCACTTACTCAGTTTGGTTACTACCAATTTTGATGAAGGTCTGATGAGTGTCCTATTCTAGTTCTTCGATCCAAAGCACCATTGCTTCACATTTCTATACTATCAGTTGGTGCCCACGCTAGAAGAATTCTCCAAAATACTTGGTTCGCCTATTTTGGAGCAGGTACCTTTCACTGGTTTAGAACAAGATCAGTTTCTGAAAGTGTTTCCGTAGCTTTTCATTTGAAACCATCTAAAATTGAGTTTAATTGGGAAAGAAGAAGTGGAGTTAAGGGCCTCCTTACATATTTTCTAATGAAGAAAGATCAGATATTCCTAGATGCTATAAGTTACCATGCCTTTGAAGATGTCTTATCTCTCTTGATATATGGGTTGGTTCTCTTCCCCAATTTAGACCAGTTTATAGATGTCAGTGCCATCAACATGTTCCTTGCTTGCAATCCAGTGCCTACATTGCTCGGGGATATTTTGCATTCACTCCTCACTCGTACCATGAAGAAACGAGGAACTTTTATGTTTTGTACGCCTTTTCTCTATAGGTGGTTTATTTCGCACCTTTCTTGGTCAGTAATTATAAATGTGTTAGGCTTGAGGTGGAACCAAAGGTTAATGTCTCTTTCTCACTCTGATATCTATTGGTGCCCTCGCTCTCAAGAAGATATCTCTTTTATCGATCGTTGTGGAGAATTTCCTAATGTGCCACTCTTTGGCATTATAGGAGGTATCACCTAAAACCCATTTTTAGCCCTACGTCATTTTGGTTACGCCCAGAGGGATGGTCCTTATGATATGCTCATCCAGGGTATTGTGTTCGACTATTCAAATGATCTGCAAGGTTATTACCAGAGGTTCATCCGTGCTTAGGGCATGGTTAAGAAGGCTGACAGCAAGACCTTAGGGCGCAAGAACTCCATCCCTTTGGAGTCATACCTCAAGTGGGTGCAAGCTCAAGCTCAAAGTCTTATGATGTCGTATGTTGTTGTCCTGCCAGTGATTTCAGGGCCTATTGTTTAAGAGGACGAGTCTCACATCATTTTTCATCCTGATATATCGATAAACTTCAAAGAATTGCAAAAGTATTGGATCCAGCTCAAGGAAGAACGAGATACCTTTGAGATCCAATTCTATTCCAGTGAGAAGAAGGTTATGGAGCTCATGAAACAGCTTCATGAAGAGCGAAGTTTGAACGCCTACATTGCACCGAAGAGGATGCGTTCGACCTTTTTGTCTTAAGAGTTTATTTTATATTTATTTCCTCCGTTGTAAGCCCAAGAAGCATGTTTGTACTCAATTTAAACTTATTAATGCAATTGATGTTTGTTCCTTTTGTCCAAAAATCTTCTGGGTTCTTGAAATCATTTGCATATGCACGTTCATGCATCATAACACAAATAGGTTTTTCACAACATGTTTCCTTATCTTTCTACTATTTATTTCAGTAAGATGGATATCAAACAAACAGTGAAGGATCTTCAAGCACATAATGCTCAATTCTAACAGATGTTCCTGGCTCTGGCTAAAGGACAAGAAGACCTGAAGTCTCTCATGATCAAAGACAGGAAGAAGAAGAAGAAGAAGAAGAAAACGATGGGTGTCATGAATACGGGAAGTGTGATAAGGTGGGAGAACTGACTGTTCTACTGGTTTTGCATTTGTATTTGCAAATGTTGCGGTAAGAAAGAGTCGCCACCGACTTTTCTTTTATCCAACAAAGGAAAGGGTGAAAAGAACAGAAAAATACCTTTCGAGAGTTTTCTAAGTAATGGGGGTAGATTATGGAAAGGGAAGGTGTTAGAACCCTTTCCATCCGTAGTTTTCTACGGGCTCTTAGATGCTTAGCTCATTTTGAAAAATACCTTATGCTTTGTGTGTTTTTGAAAATTATTTTTGAAATGCCAATAGTCAGGAAGTTTTCTTTATGATAACTCTTATATCAATCCTCAAGAGTGTTGATAAAGCGTTTGAAAATGTTTTTAAAAGTAAGATTGTGTATGTGTAAAAGTTTGTTTTTGAGAAAGCATATAATCAGCTCTCTACTTTACTCGAAAGGGTCGTTCGTTTCCTCTTTTCCTTTAGACAGTGATATCCTACTATTAGTGAGTAGGTAGCCCTAGTCGTTGGATGTTTGAGGGACATTCCAAGGGACGTTTATACAGTCACAAAGGCAACTAGGCAAGAAACTTTAGTAACTACCCTAGGGTTTTTTAAGATCATACTGAGGCAACATCGAGAAGGTCATCGAGGGACTTATGATCTTTAAACCGGAGGGTAGCCACTAGAATCTCTGACGTTTCGAGAGATGTGACTATTTTCCCGAAGGCAACCAAAGTGGGGGTACCCTAGAGGTGCACATGTGCAATTGTGTTTGTATTCAGTTATTTGTCTTGTGTTAGGTTTGCTAGCGTTTTGATTATTAAGCTCTTGTCATGCAATCCTATTACCATACATCTGAACAGTTAATATATGTACAGAAAATATAAAGTGCGGAAATTAAATCCCACGCTATTATATGGCTTCGGGGAGGGGGATTATTACAAGTCCAAAACATGGGGGGAAATAAAGAAAGCAGTAAAGTAACAAGTCCTAATTATAGTCTATTACATTCCATAAGCAAATACATTAGTGTGAAAAAAATATGAAAGATAATAACACGCGCGAATTGAAAGGACATCTAAAAAAAACCTAAGAGAAAATCTTTTGTTTGTTTTTTGTTTTAATTTATTAATATGGATTAAGTTGAAAATAATTGATCTAGATATATATTTAAAGAAAAAAAGGTTAATTATTAAAGAAACATGAAATTTAAAGAAAAGAAATTAATTCTATGTTGTTATTTGGTATTTTTGTTATGAAAATGAAAATGAATTAAAATGAAATTAAGCCTAAGTTCTATTAATTTTAATTTAAAAAAATGTTAAAGTGATTAGTTAATTAATTTACCAAAATTAAAATTTAATTAAGAAAAATCCTAAATCTATTTTTATGTGATTTTTATATTTGTTTATTGATTAAAACAAAAAAAGGAATTAAAATAAATAAATAAAATGAATAAAACAAGAAAATAAAGATGGGCCTAGTAGCAAAAGTAAACAGGGAGTGCAATCACCAGAAATCCCTAGGCCTGAATCTTTGAAACCTTCATGCCCTAACCATGGTGTTTTCATATTCTTGCGTGGAACCTCTGATTCAACCATCCATAATTGTTCTATATAAACTCAAACAAACGTTAGCATGTCATGAAATGTGATTAAAAATTAGAGATTCGAAGTTTAAAATTTTACCAAACCGGCGTTGTCAAATGGGGATGTGCTAGGCATGTGATGGACTGCTCTTGGGCCTTGTAAGACTCCTGAGGACTTCAGGAGGATGGTTTGAGGTTTGGTGTCAATCGAGATAGACTGCAACCTTGATATATGACTTATACCAATTCTTGGATTTTTCGAGAGCTTTTTAAAGAGCTTTTGGAGAGCTTTTTGGAGAGGAATTCCGTGCTCCCTTTGTCTTGTAATGTTATTTATTTATAGATGGAAGATAGGAGTGAACAAACATGGTAAAGAATCAATGCATTCATGGCCTTGGAGACAAGGATAAAACACATTAAAAAATGTCCATATTTGTGATATCTTTGCCTCTTTGGTCACTTGCATGAACATGGTCCCTTTGGATGTATCTTGCATGAAAATATGGGTCTTCTAATAGATAAAATCAAACCCAAATGTCATGGCCCATTATTCTTTGTATTTTTATTTAATTTATTTGATTTAATTCATATTTAAATGAATAAAAATTGAAATAAATAGAAATAAAAATTGAAATAGTGCATGGTTAGGTTCAGAGGTCCTTGGGTATGTCATAAACATGTTTGAACCCTAAAAGTTAGGTCCATTAACCTAAAAATGCAATTTTTCTCAAAGTTGACTTCATGCATTTTTCACAAATTTTCCCAACTTGTGTAAACCATAACTTGCTAAATTTTCATCTTTTGAAAAAGATCTTTGACTTTTTAGAAATTCCAAGATGTTCTTTACAATCTCTATGTTGATCATTTTTTCTTTTGAAGATATTATCTTAATGTAAGTTGTCTTGACAAAAAGTGTCTTTTGTTGACTCTTAGAAAATGACATGTAATGTATGAGCTCATATCTTCCAAATGATGCATTTCTTGAACTTAAGGATAAAAGATAAGTTGTAGGGAATTGGATTATCTTCAAAATAAGCTTTGGTTGGGGCAAAATGGATGAAGTATGTGAAAGTTATGCCTAGTCAAAGTTCAGTTGACTTTTCCTATAGAAACCCTAATTTAGCAATTCTTGACCTTTGATAAATTAAGAGAATTCCTTGACGAATCATGATCAACCCTTGATCAAATGATAGATATCACTTAAATATGTTGATGTTGACAAAAAATCTTGAAGTTTGACTGGATGTGGGCCACAATTGACTTTTGACCTAGTACAATTGATTTTCAAACATTTGGGCAATTGACTGAGCAAACTTGTTGTTCAAGGCATGAAATTTGACATGGACAATATTGAGGACATATTAGGACCCTATAAAACACTTGAGGCCTTTGTACCTCAAACATATTTGTGAAAAGTGAAACCCTAATTGAAGGTTCATTGCTTAGAAGGAGAATTTGTCTGACCAATTCTTTGGTCAACCTTGAGCAATTGAGGACCTCAATGAGCATGTCTTGAGTAAAAATGGGAGGGAAAATTTTGGGGTACAATAGGAAGGAGATTCATAGAACCAGAAAAGTGAGGTCTATAATTCGCAACTCCGTCAAATGAGGGAGACAATCAGGAAGAGAAGGCAAAAGAAGGAGACCACAGTCTGGGGTCTGATGAAGAGGAGGCTAACTATGCTGAAGAACAATATTCTCATGCTGATGGAAACTATAAATAGCTGGAGGATCGTCTCAATGCCATGGAAATTCAGAGAGTACCTGGTCTGTATTTTGAAGAATTAGGTCTGGTTTATGGGGTGGTCATTCCACCAAAGTTCAAAGTCCCACATTTGCTAAATATGACGGGGTTTCATGTCCTAAGCTGCATCTGAGGTCCTACGTCAGTAAGATCCAACCTCACACCACTGATAGGAACTTGTGGGTGGATTTCTTCCAGGAAAGTTTATCGGGAACTCAATTAGAATGGTTATATCAGCTGGAGGGGACCAACATCCGCAATTTGGAGGACCTGGTTGCTGCTTTCTACAGGCAGTACCAATACAATGCTGACCTCGATTTAACCCGTACAAAACTTCAAAGCGTGTCTATGGGTTCCAGTGAGGGCTTTAAAGATTATGCCCATAAATGGAGAGATCTTGCAGGAAGAGTCCAACCTCCTCTATTTGATAGATAGTTGGTAGATATGTTCTTGGGTACTTTGTCAGGCCCATTCTTCAAACATCTGAAAGGGAGCTCTTTAGTTGGGTACACCGAGCTTATATTGACAGGTGAAAGAGTAGAAGCTAGTATTAAGAGCGGTAAGATCCAGAGAGATGCATCTTCAAGTACATTGAAGAAATCATTCTCTGGGAAGAAAGAAGTAAGTTTTACCTATGGTCAAAATAATCAAAACAAAGCTGAACACCGTCCAACAGTGGGAGTTGTAATGATCTCCAACCCTGTATCAACTCAACGACAAAATAATCAGCATAGGCAGGATGTGCCTAGAAGACAGTTCACCCAGATTAACATGTCCTTATCTCAGGTGTTTCCACACTTGTTAAAGTCTAATCTGGTCACTCTGAAAGAGCCTCCTTAAAACCCTAACACTATATCTCCTCGTTATAATCCAAATGCTCGGTGTGCCTATCACTCCAACAGTCCAGGGCATGATACAAATGATTGTTAGGCTCTAAAGAATAAAGTTCAAGATCTTATTGATGCGAAGGAGATTGAATTTGACCCTATTGAGACCCCTAATGTGATAACTGCACTAATGCCTAAGCATAGTCAGAGTGTTAATGTCGTTGATAAAGACCTGTTTATTTCTTATGTTGATGAACTAGCTACTCCTCTGTTGATTGTTAAGAAGAATCTCTTGCGAGCCGGTTTATTTTCGGGTTGCGGTGAAGGTTGCCATCTGTGTACGTCTCTACCCAACAGTTGCTTATTGTTGAATATAGGTGTCCAACGCCTGATGGACAACAAGGAAATTATGTTTGAGAAAACTCCTTCTGCAAGAAGTCCGTGTAAAGACATATCAATTATTACCATTTTCGATAATCCTCTCAGGGTCTCCTCCAAAATACCTATCAGGATTATATCCATTCCTAAGGTTGCTCATTTAATTATCACTTTTCTTGGGCCAATACCATATTCCTCCGATAAGGCTATTCCTTGGAACTATGGAGCCGACGTATATTACCATGGCATCAAGCAAGACCTATTGGCTTTCAAAAATGAAGTTGTTGAAGAAACTGATCCTAACATCGGCCACATTGTCAGGACTAGTAAAATTACCAGAAGCGAAAGGATATTCTCTCCTGAGATCTCTCTGAGGACTATTGCCACCCCTCTGGTTATTCCTGCTAATGTTCCTATTGTTACTCCTATTGCTACTCCTACTGTCACTCCTGTGATCATTCCTGCTACTGAGTCAGTTGAGACTCGGGGAAAGGAAGTACTGGTTAAGCATGCCCGGGCGGAGGCCCTTAAAGAAACCATTCCTGAAGCCTCTAAAAAAGAAATGGAGGAGATACTGAAAATCATACGAAAAAGTGACTATAATGTTGTGGAACAATTGGGGCAAACTCCCTCAAAAATTTCATTGTTGGCTTTACTATTATGCTCTGAAGCTCATGCTAAGGCTTTGGTGAAGTTCCACAAATATGATCATGTGCCACAAGAGACTTCTGCCGACTAATTAAAGAATTGTGTCGCTAGTCTAACTGCTGACAATGGACTTGGTTTCCCTGATGCTGATTTGACGTCTAAAGGAAGAAAGCATAACGATGCCCTGCATGTCTCTATTGCGTGCAGGGGCACTACCTTGGCTCATGTTCTAGTTGATACAGGTTCGTCACTAAATGTTCTACCCAAGGGTGCTTTAGATAGATTGGATTGTGAAGGACTGGCTTTGAAGCCCAGTAACATTGTGGTAAGGGCTTCTGATGGTTCTAAGAGAATGGTACACGGGGAGGTGGACATTCTTATTAAAGCTGGTTCCCAAACTTTTGGCTCCACTTTCTACGTGATGGACATTCGCCCGTCTTATTCTTGTTTGTTGGGACGTCCTTGGATTCATGGAGCCGGTGTTGTCACTTCTACTTTGCATCAGATGTTAAAGTATCTAGTTAATGGAAAGATTGTTGCAATCCACGTAGAAGAAGAGTATATGGTGAGCCATTTGAACTCTTTCAAATATGTCGAGATGGACGGCGAATTCATTGAGATCCCTTGTCAGAATTTTGAACAGGTTCCTCAGACAATTGCTGCTACCAAGACTGCCACTGCTGTTCCAGAAATTACAAGACCTCCACTGAAGATGGCTTCTCTAAAGGATGCCAGGGCTGTAATTGAAGAAGGTGGGTGCACTATTTAGGGCCAACTACCTGACATCCCCTATAAATCTGACAAGTTTGGTTTGGGTTTCACTTCAGGAGCTCAAAAAGCCATTTGTCGTGCTCGCGCCAGAGGTCCACCATTACGCATCAGTAACCTTGGAGTCAACGTTGTAGGAGAGACTAACAGTGACTTCAACCTGGACCATTGGATCTTTCCTACTACCAACGTTGGACTCATCAATTGGACAGCTAGAGACTCTGTTCCCATTACGTTCATCTAGGAGTAATTGTATTTTTGTTTTCTTTTTGGGATATGTAATATTTGAACAATTTAAACTTTAAAGCCCCGTGTCTTACCCGAGGAATAATGATTTAGTTGTGAGGGTTATCATTTCACTTTCATATGTCATAAATAAATCATTAGATGTTTTGCATACAAATTTTACGCTCTTTGTTTTTCTTTTCTGCTTTTACTTTATCAAAATTTCTATGCTCTCTTATACACACCCATATATCAAACTGCAGATCCATATCCACTCTGGATCCCATTGATAACGGTTCTGTTATTTCCAGTTATGACTTTGAAAATCCAATCTACCAAACTGAGAACAAAGTTGAGGAAGATTGTGAAGTACCAGGAGAACTTGCTAGACTGTTACAACAGGAGGAAATAATGATAGAGCCTCAAGAAGAACCAGTCGAGACGGTAAAATTGGGCACTAGAGAGGACAAAAAGGAAGTCAAGATAGGTTCCAAATTGGAGAATAGCGTCAAGGAGCGGTTAATACAGATGTTACATGACTACATTGAGATCTTTGTCAGGTCGTACAAAGAGATGTCGGGGTTGGACACTAATATTGTGGTTCATCGTCTACCAACGAAAGAAGAATGTCCTCCAGTAAAGCAAAAGGTTTGTCATATGCGGCCTGAAATGTCAGAAAAAATCAAGGCCGAGTTATGAAACAGTTTAACACCGAATTCTTAGCTGTTACTTATTATCCACAATGGGTTGCAAACATGGTACAAATACCTAAAAAAGACGGCAAAGTGCGCATGTGTATGGATTACAGAGATTTGAATATGGGCGATCCCCAAGGATGACTTTCCGCTTCCCCATATTGATGTTCTGGTTGACAACACTGCGCAACATAAAGTTTTATCTTTTATGGATGGTTTCTCTGAATATAACCAGATTAAAATGGTGCCTGAAGGTGTGGAGAAAACAACTTTCGTTACGCAGTGGGGCACCTTCTACTACAAAGTTATGCCATTTGGATTTAAAAACGTTGGGGCAACCTATCAGCGTGCCATGGTATCCTTGTTTCACGATATGATGATCGCGAAATAGAGGTATATGTCGACGATATGATAGCCAGGTCTTAGACTGAAGAAGAGAACTTGGGTCATTTGCATAAACTGTTTGAAATACTGAAGAAATACAAGTTAAGACTGAACCCGAACAAGTTCACCTTTGGAGTAAGATCTGGTAAGCTATTAGGCTTTGTTATCAGTGGCAAAGGTATCAAAGTATATCCTGCAAAGGTTAGATCTATTCAAGAGATTCCAGCTCCCCGCATCGAGAAGGAGGTTAGAGGATTCTTGGGACGTCTAAACTACATTGTCAGATTCATGTCTCATATAACCGCTACTTGTGAGTCGGTCTTCAAATTACTAAAAAAGGATCAAGTGGTAAGGTGGAATGACGACTTCTAGACTTCCTTTGACAAGATCAAGGAATATCTTCAAGAGCCTCCAATTTTAATGCCACCAGTTGAAGGAAGACCTCTGATCATGTACTTAACAGTATTAGAAAATTGAATGGGGTGTGTGCTGGGGCAGCATGATGAGTCTGGCCAAAAAGAGCATGCAATATACTAACTGAGCAAAAAGTTTACCGACTGTGAAACCATATATTCACTGCTCGAGAAAACTTGTTGCGCTATGGTATGGGCTACTCGCCGGCTAAGACAGTATATGCTGACTCACACTACCTTATTGATATCTAAAATGGATCCTATCAAATACATATTCGAGAAGCCCGCTCTCTCTGGAAGAATAGCAAGATGGAAAGTGGTCCTGACTGAATATGATATTCAATACACTACCCAAAAAGCAATAAAAGGAAGTGTACTAGCTGATCATTTGCCTCATCAGGCCGTGGACGATTATCAATCCATGAATTTTAAATTTTCGAACGAGGACATCATGTAAGTGAATTATTGTGAATAACTTAGACCGTATGACGGACTTGAACAAGTATCCCGATGGAATATGGTTTTTGATGGAGCTTCCAACGCACTTGGAAATGGCATCAGCGCTATGATCATATCTCCTGAAGGCTGTCATACTCCTTTCACTGTTAGGCTATGTTTCAATTGTACCAACAATATAGCTGAATATGAAGCATGCATTATGGGTCTCAAAGCTGCTATCAATTTGAGAATTAAATTCTTGAGAGTATTTGGAGACTCGACCTTGGTGATCAATCAAATCAAAGGAGAATGGGACACGAAGCATCCTAATCTCATCCCTTACCGAGAGCATGTGTTGACACTGATTCCACACTTTGAAGAAGTTACCTTTGAGCATTTTCCACGAGAAGAAAATCAATTAGCAGGTGCGCTAGCTACTATGTCATCCATGTTTAAAGTCAGATGGGATAATGAAGCTCCTCATATCACCCTTGAGAGATTGGACGAACCATCATACTGTTATGAGGTGGATACTGAAGAAGTAGATAACAAACCTTTGTTTCATGAAGTAAAAAGATACATTGAGGCCCAAGAATATCCTGAGAGAGCTTCTGTCAATGATAAGAAGTTCCTAAGAAGGTTCTCTGCCAAGTTTTCCCTCAGTAATGGAATACTCTACAAGCGCAACCACGATTCCACTTTACTTCGGTGTGTAGACAAGAGTGAAGTAGAGAGGATTATGGAGGGTATGCACGAAGGTACCTTTTGAATCCACTCTAGTAGGCACGCAGTAGCTGAGAAGATTCTGAGGGAAGGATACTACTGGTCCATTATTGAAGCAGACTGTTATCAGCATTCCCGAACTTGTCATAAGTGTCAGATCTATGATAATAAAGTACATGTGCCTCCAATTCCCTTGAACGTTTTGACTGCTCCCTAGCCTTTCGCAATGTAGGGAATCGATATGATTAGAGAGATTAAACCTACTACTTCTAATGGGCACCGCTTCATCCTGGTCTCCACTAATTACTTTACAAAGTGGGTCGAGGCAGCCTCGTTTTCTTCTGTTACCAAAAACATCGTGGCCCGGTTCATCGTACATAACCTTATCTATCGGTATGGTACTCAAGAAAGAATCATCACAGATATCGGTACCAATCTCAATAATACTATGATCACCGAGCTCTGCGTTCAATTCAAGAGTCAACATCATAATTCTTCTCCTTACCAACCAAAGATGAATGGTGATGTAGAGGCTTCCAATAAAAACATCAATAAGATCGTGTAGAAGATGACAGTGACATACAAAGACTGGTATGAAATGTTACCATTCGCTCTTCATGGTTACCGTACCTCAGTATGCATGTCAACAGGGGAAACTCATTTCTCTCTGGTATACGGTATAGAAGTTGTCCTACCAATCGAAATCCAGATCCCTTCATTAAGAATCATGAAGGATGCAGGTTTGAATGAAGATGAATGGGTTCATACTCGATTTTATCAATTGAACCTCATTGACGAGAAAAGTCTAGCGGTTATTTGTCACGGTCAGATGTACTAGAAACGTATGATCAAAGCTTTTAACAAGAAGGTCAGACATCAGGAATATCGAGTTGGCGACCTAGTAATCAAGCATATTATCCTGCCACAAAGTGATCTCAGGGGAAAATGGACTCCCACCTACGAAGGACCATTTGTGATCAGGAACATATTTTATGGTGGAGCCATGGTATTAACCACTATAGACGGTGACGACCTCCCACATCTTGTAAACCTGAACATAGTTAAAAGATACTACACATTAATAGAGAACCGCTAGGTTGACTGGCCTAGGAAAAAATAAGGGTATCCCGGAGAACCAAAAGGGTTCGGAAAAAGATAGGGATACATACATAAAACTTTTTATAGTTTTCATTTTTACGACAGCATTCTCTTACTAGGATGTTTGTCTCCTTGTAAAAAAATGCATAATATAGGCAGACTTCTTCATATTAATACAAAAACTACCCCTTTGAAAGTGCATAAACTATTTGTTTTCATTTTCCTATTTTGTTTTGCAAAAAACGTCCAATGTTTATTTTTAACATGTGCATTTGAATATGATTGCCGTTTACAAATACACGCATAAAAAACAGAAAGACAGTTATTAATGGCTTTAAGAAACGAAACAATGTCTAAAAAAGCCATCTTCAAATCCCTAAGTAGGTTATTGAATTTTCTTTTCCATGTAGAGTTTATTTCTCTAGCCACGGAAGTCCATCTCTTGGCATTTCAATTTCAATAAGTAACGAAGAATCACACTCTTCATCCCCAACAGCATTCTGGGATTTAACTTCCCAAAGCTCCCCAACACTTGTCAAGGATTTATTTTCCGAAGCAAAGATACATTTCAACAAATATTTCGCATTCATACATCATATTACATAAATGATAAATGCATACATCATAATCTCATTTATTTTGAGAACATCATCAAGCCATGTTGTAACACAGTGGGAGAACTGACTTGGGTGTTTTACATTTGAGCATAATTGTTGCGGATAGCAAGAGTCGACACCGACTTTTCTTTTATCCAAAAGGAAAGGTTGAAAAAAACATGAAAGACCTTTTGAGATTATTTCTTGAGTTCGGGGGGTAGGTTATGAAAAGGGAAGCTGTTAGCACCCTTTTCATTTGTAGTTATCTACGGGCTCTTAGTTGCTTGCTAGATCACTTGCTTTTATTTGAAAATGTGCTTTGTGGTATGGTCAAACTCTCTCCGCCGTGATACGCTCCATCTCACCTCATCTTCAAACCTCCAATTTCTCTGTTCGCACCCATTCATCCTCGTCTTACTCTCTCTCGGTTTCAAACATATGCCTAAGCAGTAAAATGATATAGAAGAAAATAGAAAGGACGATTACCTTCTTGAGAAATCGTCTAGCGCTCCTTCGATTGAGGTATGAATTTTTCGTCGTTCTTCGTATCTTATGCTTCTACTTATTTGCTTTTTGCATGTTATTTTTGTGTTTATTATGGATTTGCGACAGCGGTTCTGAGTGAGTCTGAGTGATGAGGTAGTTTTGAGTGAGTGAAGTTGTTGATGCATTTTTCTGTATATTTCAGTGAGGTGAATCATTGGAGAGTTGAAGGTGATTTTTGAGGTGTCTAATATTATAGGTTGAAGTTATTTGCAGTGATGTGGTAATGTAGGGAGATTTTGCGAGATTGTTGTTTGGGTAGTGAATTTAGAGAGTTTGAGCATAGGGATATGTTTTATGCCATGGTGAGGGAATATTGTGAGGGGTGGAGAGGAATTTGTTATAAGGTGATGACTCGCGAAATAGGTGGTGAGTTGAGTGACGAAGGAACTAATGGTGAGTTGGTGTTTGTGAATGGAGGTTGAGGGTTATAATTGTAGGTTTGAAGTGGTGAGTTCACAGGAGTTGAAGATGCGATGGAAGTTCAGAGAGTACAAAGAAATTTTTAGAGGTTTGGAGATTTTTCTGTGAGTTTTTGTTATTGTTTTCTTTTTTCTCTAACATCCGTCCTCTCTCCCCTTTCTTTTGTTGTATATCAAATGCTATATAGACCAATGATAAAGTTTAGGAGGGAACTTTTTTTGAATGGCCTTTGAACAAATAAAGTGCCCTATTTTTATGCTTTTTGGAAGCAGTATTTTGTCCTGCTGATTTCGTGCAATATTTGTGCAGGTTTTGGCTTATTTTAACATGCTTTATATAGGGCTGTAGCAGGTTTTGAACAGGTTATTGTGCAGCATTGCAGACTATTACGGGCAGCAAGGTTGGACTATTTTAAAGATAGGTTGATATAGGTTATGGACTGATTGTAGTACAATTGTTTGGACTGTTTTGGTTTAGGTGATATCTCTCTAAACTTTTATCTTTTCCTCTTTCTCTTTCAATGATGCAAACTTTTTTTTTATTTTTACACAATCTCTGAAGGATTTGTAGTATAGGGAAAATGATGATATAAGGGCTATGTTTGCACTGTTGTTTTGTGTTTTGGCTTTTTTTGTTGTTGCCTGTTTGTTTCTAAGTTGCTGCCTACTTTATGACTTTAGCGATCTGCTACTAACTTGTAGCTGCTGCTGGCTGCTCTTGTGTTTTTTGTTATTCTGCTGCCTTGCTTTTTATTTTTGTGGCTTTTGCTGTTTGTTTTTATGTCTTGTGCTGTTTGTTTTTGTGGGTTGCGATGCTTGCCAATTGGAGTTGTTTTGATGCTGCTTTTGCAATAAAATTGTTCAAATTTATTTTCGCTTTTTGTGAACCAAAACGTAGACTTTTGTGATTTTAAAAATAGGAGAAGATATCCTATGATCGAAACAAAACCCTTTTTCAATTTCTGATTCCAATCGCAAATCCTAATGATGAGATACAAATCTTTTAATCACTAATTTTTGCTTGGAAAGTTTTTCACGATGCTTGCTAATCTTGTCTTTGATTTGTTTCATGTGACGGTATGGAGAACGGCAAGGCGATCGAATGGTTAATATTAGCATGATGAAACTCTTAAGAAATAAGAGATTGAAGACCAAGTCAATAATGCTTCAGGAGTTTTGATGGACAAAAACTTGTAGTAGCAAAAATTCCTTTGTAATCATGAAATTGTAATGAACATTTGTTGTAGAAGAACTTGATAAAACATCTTGACTTTGTATTTTTTTTTAATGATGAATATGTATTTATTTGAAATTGAATGAAGAATGAATCTTGAATGAATTATGGCTTTGCACATTTGAAATCGAATTTGGACTTGTGAAATAAAAGTTGAAAAATGATGAATGACGCATTGGTACTTCCTTGGAATGGATCTTGATCAAATGAAATTTGAAGGAATGTTGTAACTTGAAGATGAATGAGTCCAATAGTATGGATGTTACTTGAAATTGGTTTGAATTCAACATTCGTATATCATCTCACAGTTTCACAAGAATTTATGCCCAAAACAAAACTTGTATGTTGCACCTAACTCAAATGAACATTAGTTTTCAAACTCGAATTCAAACCCTTGCACGGACAAAACATGTGTTTTAAGAATATTCAACAATCTTGTAACATTAACGAATTCAACATGAGAATCAAGTTCCTGAGAAAACAGTTATGGTATGAATCAAAATTAGGAGCATTCGAAATCAAACAGATGACCTGTGATGATTTGATAACTTTCAAAGTATTCCAAACACAATTTTCCTTCAATTCTTGAAGAGACATTGCTTACGACAATGCGCGGGAGTAATCGTCTCAGAAAATCTTGAAAACTGAGGAAATTACGGTTCTTGGAAGTCAGATAACAATTACTTTAGCTTAGGTCAAAAATCCAGGAAACGACCTCTAAAGTATTCAAATTTTGATGATCCTTCGCACGTAATCAGCTCTTGAATTGTGAAGAGAAATTGGAGATGACGTCAAGGAGAGTCATACGCAAAAATAACCACTCAAAAATACTGAATAATGAAGAAATTACAATTGCTTGAACTTGATATTGAGAAGGTCGGCTTTTGGGTCAATGTAGTTGATTTTCAGTCATTTGAAACATTGACTGAGCGAACTTGCAATGGGAGGTTTGAAACTTGGCACGAACATCCTTGAGGATACATGAAGATCTATGAAGACTATTTGAAACCTTGAAGACTCAATTTTCTTTGAGAAATACAAAACCATAATTGTTGACTTACTACCTAGGAAGAGAATCTGTCTGATCAACTTCTGAGCCAAATTGAGTATTCAAGAAACCCTAGGATAGTATCTTGAATGAAAATAGGAGGGAAAATTTTGGGGTACAACACATGCATACATCTGCATGTAACTAACCTTCTTCCTTGCAAGGAAAAGTCAATCAGCAAAAATCCTCTTTTGGAAAATATCACGATCATTTCTCAAAAGGTCAGAGATTAATTCCTGAAACAAGCCAGGCCAACTATCTCTACGACCAACAATAAAAAGTTCCAGATTAATACCTGAAACAAGACAGGATAACTATCTGAGAACAACTGACTGTAGATTAATACCTGAAACAAGACAGGACAACTATCTATATGAGAAGATTGAAGATTAACTCCTGAAACAAGCCGGGGAAACTATCTATCTTTCTCTAAGGCCATAGATTAATCCCTGAAACAAGCCAGGCCAACTATCTCTACGACCAACAAAAAATAAGTTCCGAATTAATACCTGAAACAAGATAGGACAACTATTCACATGACCAAGTGATCTCCTTCAGAAGTTTTATTCTGAAAATCATCTCCTTCAGCGCTTCGTTATGAAAAGAATTTCCCCTTCAGATATGGAATCCTAAAAAGCATTTCCTCAGAGACCGATTTATGGAAAGCATTTTCTTCAGAGGAGTTTTGAAACGCATTTCCCCTTTAGCACTTCATTCAAAAAATAATCTTCTTTAGCGATTCATTCTGAAAAGCATTTCCCCTTCAGATACGGAATCCTGAAAAGCATTTCCCCCAAAGACCGAGTTATGGAGGTCATTTCCTTCAAAAGAGTTCTGAAACGCATTTCCTCTTCAGCACTTCATTCTGAAAAACATCTCCTTTAGAAGTTTTATTCTGAAAAGCATCTCCTTTAGCACTTCATTATGAAAAGCATTTCCCCTTCAGATACGGAATCCTGAAAAGCATTTTCCCCAGAGACTGAGTTCTGGCGAGCATTTCCTTCAAAGGATTTCTGAAACGCATTTCCCCTTCATCACTTCATTCTGAAAAACATCTCCTTCAGCGTTTCGTTCTGAAAAGCATTTCCCTCTCAGATACGGAATCCTGAAAAGCATTCTTTAAGATACAGTCAAGCATAGATTCGTTCTAATAATCCTATCAACAGTCACTCTGGATGGCATCTGTAAGCCCATCTCCGACAGACTCTCCATCACCTTTCCAAATGAAATCTTTAAGCCTATTCCTGACACAATCAACTAACATACAATCAAGGGAAAATTTTTGGGCACTTTAGTGTTCAATAATCTTCCACCTTCAAGCTACAAATGGCAACAAGCCACTCTCACTTTTCAGGCTTAAGAAGATTGAACAGGGATAACTGTTATACCCCAAAATTTTCCCTCTTATTTTCTCAAGATTTCTCTCACATGTGTGGTTACAAGCACCTATTTAAAGAAATAAAGAAGAAAAAATTGAAGATGTTATTGTGTCTTTCGACGGATCGAAGGTGATGGTCGAAGGAAAAGAAAAAATGAAAAAAATGAAAGATGTTAATGTGTCTTTTGACGGATCAAAGGTGATGGTCGAAGGAAAAAACAAAATGAAAAAATTGAATATGTTAATGTGTCTTTCGAAGGATCGTAGGTGATGGTCGAAGGAATAGAAAAATGAAAAAAAATGAAGATTTTAGTGTGTTTTTCAATAGATCGAAGGTGATGGTCGAAGGAAAAGAAAAATGAAAAAATTGAAGATGTTAATGTGCCTTTTGACAAGTCGAAGAAGAGAAACTTGGTTTCGATCCACAAGCTTCGACTGGGCAATGGCTTCCTTCGAGAAACCTGCTTCAATCCACAAGCTTCGACTGGGAAGTGGCTTCCTTCGAGCAATTTGTCTCGGTCCACCTTTAAACCCTTCGACAGAAGTTCAATGTTTGAAAATTGTTCGGCCCTATACTAAAAACACTTGCTCCAATCTCATCCTTGATTTCAAGTCATAACCTTATCCTTTGAATCTCACTCTTCAGACCATGCTTGTACATCATATGGAGACTTGTTTTCCACTCTTCGATTAAAGCAAGTCACCAAGCCCCAAAACCATGTTTCGAACAGTCTGTTGTACTGCTATGAAACAGTCTTGCACCAAGCTTCCACAACACTCCAAAGCTGCTGCTGACCCAGTCCAAGCCTGCATTATCTCAATCCCATATTTGCACAAAATTAGCACA
Organism: Vicia faba; assembly: GCA_948472305.1. Taxonomy (NCBI): domain Eukaryota; kingdom Viridiplantae; phylum Streptophyta; class Magnoliopsida; order Fabales; family Fabaceae; genus Vicia; species Vicia faba. The sequence goes on along the minus strand of OX451737.1, from coordinate 343,595,297 downwards.
TAAGAGCTGCATCAAAAAAATCAAGGGGACAGCATACCCAAACAGTTTGAAAATTATTTTTTCCCCTCCTAAATATCAGCCATATCTATCTACAGATAAATCATTCTTCATAATATACGAGAGAGGATAAAGAGTCTTTGAAAGAAAATCTAACATAACTTTTTCTTGGCAACCTTTGTTCATCCAAAACTAACTCCACTCTCAAACACAGAATCTTCAAACACCTCAAAACTTACTACACCTGAGTTTTGAATTCGACCTCACTTGTTATTTCCTCTTGGCCTTTTGCTTTAAAAAATTCCTAAATACCATCTACATACAATCTCACACTTTATTTCCTGACACCATCGTCAAAGCAAAGTAGCATTTGGAATAGCTTCAAATAGGTCGAAGCAAGCCCATGATCAAACCATTCCTAGAGGTTCTATCGAAGTCCTTCAAGTTTCACTCCAAGAGGTAAGTTTCTTCAAACTTGTAACTTTTCATTCAAGCATCATTCCAAAAAATGTAGATATCATGTTGACCATAGTTTCGATTATCATTTTTGGTATAGTTAGGTTTTAGTTTTGATACTGAACAAATTTATGCTAGTCTTCGACCCATGGCTTTTTGAAATTTGTGTGTTTCGATTCATATTCAAGTTTTAGTTCGATTTGATGTTTTCATTTTGTTGGTTTTGATTGAGAAATAGAGCCTTTAGAAGTCTGTCAACCGAATCATCATGGCCTATAGAAGTTAGGCATTTCGATACTCAGAAACGAATTCACTTTACATTCGACTGAATTCATCTCATGAATGGATGAAACAGACCACCCCAATGCTACAAACAGCGCGCGCTAAAGCCTTGCGATGTCAAAGGTCCTGGGTTCGAAACCCCCAGTGTGACCTTTTGGTCATTTTTCCTTATTTTCTCCCATCTATTTTGTTTGCATGAGGCACTCCTGGGCCTAACTTGGTTTGGGCTTCAATTTCATTTTCTAACCCCTTGTTTATTAACTAACAAACAATCCCTGAGCCCAAACACAAAACTATTTTCTACACAAAAACTGTTTTCTATACAAAAACACCTCAAATTCAACTTTCACCCCCTGACTTATTTTCTTTATTTTATTTTTTCTTTCTTATTTTCTTTGTTATTATCATTAGTATTATTTTTGTTAATATAAAAAAGACACAAAAAATATTTTCCTTTTTAAAATTAAATTAGTTTAAGTTTCTTTTATTAACTAATTATTTCCTTTTAGTTTATTAGCATAAAAACCTTTTCAAAACCAAACAAAACAAGTCATTTCCTTTTTCCATTTTGCCTTGTACATTTATTCAAATTCAATATGGTTGTAATAGATGACTAGGATTTAAATTACTTGCAATCCCTATTTGTGAATTGTACCCCCATCCCCTTCACGATGTAATAGTGTAGGATTTAATTTCTCACAGATTTACCGCTTTTCATATAATTTCTAGTAAGATAGGGTGTGTATGACAAGATAAAATCAACCGTTAGAAAACCCCAATCTCAATACTAAAAATGCATGCAATCAAACACACTATTCACACACGTGAACCTCTAGGATAACCTCATTTGTTGCCTCGAAAAATAGTCATGTCCCTCAAATATGGCCGTTTTAGCAAAGACCCTCGATAAAAAGATCATAGTCCCTTGATGTTGCCTTCGGTAAACGATCTAGTCCCTTACGAAAATTGCTAAAACGTCTCATAAATGGCCTTCTATGACTATACAAATGACCCACGCTCGTCCCTTCACATCCAACGATGGGGCTTCTTACCAAATCAATGGTAAGATAGCAACATCTAAAGGAGGAGGAAAAGAACATAAACCTTTTGAGTAGTTAGGATGCTCGTAGTTGCTTGCTCTTGAACTAAAACCATTTTCCACACTTACATTTTCAAAACAACTTCAAAAACAAACATCTCTTTGAACTATATTCAAAAACCAACACTTTGTATGCATTCTTATAGAGACGAGAATCATTACAAAGTTTGCCGCAACAAAGGCATTTTGCAAAATACTTTAAAAAAACCACCACAAAGCACATTTTCAAACAAAGCATTTTCAAGTGATCTAGCAAGAAGCTAAGAGCCCATAGATAACTATGGATGAAAAAGGTGCTAACACATTCCCTTTTCATAATCTACCCCCCGAACTCAAAAAAACATCTCAAAGGTCTTTCATGTTTTTTTCACCCTTTCCTTATTGGATACAAGAAAAGTAGGTGGCGACTCTTGCTATCCGCAACAATTGCGATCAAACACAAAACAACCAAGTTAGTTCTCCCAATGTATAACACACACGCTTGAGCATCCCACTTGTTTACCTATAGAGGATCATACCTCTTTCATTTTCTCAAGCTTAGAGAGCCAGAGTCACCCTGTCAAACTTCCTCTTGAACCCACTTTTCTACAACTTCGAATGTGCTTTTACAGCTTTCCTCAATCCATTTTCTTTGTCAATTCATCATCCTCGAACCTCACTGAAGCTAACTGAAGAAGAACCAAGCAATAAGACTTCCTAAATCGTGCTAGCTAAGTCAAGTTTAAGAGCTCTGTATTTGAACTTCAATAGGTAGATTCCTTCACCAATTCTCTCAAACTTTGATACTGTTATGAAGCTCTCATCATACTGATTGTAGTTGCAACATTTATTTTCAACTGGAAGTGAGTTTTGGCCAAGAAATTCCAAATACCTTTTCAAATCTTTCCATCCAAAATGACTGAGCTACACCTTACATAAATTTTTCGCGAGGGTACCATCGGAATTGTCTTGAAGAGACGAAGTGAATGGTACCGGTCTCTAGCTCTAATTTTACCACTTCAGGGACCTACAATTTATGTGACTGGAGGTTAAGATGACCAACGTGTCATCTCTCAACCAATGATAGTGTCCACGCATTTTTTTAAATCTGATTTAATTAAGGATTCAGTGTTTACTTCACTAAGGACTATGATATGCACAACACGTCTGATCCATTAGATTAGCTTACTAACGTGTTTCGACTCTCATCCATTGGCCTATATTTTTTTGACTTTATTTTTTATTTCTGATTTTACATTTTATTTTTTTAAAACTTCAAAAATTCATAAAAAAATCATTTTAACTTCAAAAAATCCAAAAAAAAAACTTAAAAATGCTTTTGATTTTTCTTTTTCTGATTATTATTTTTCACAATTTTATTCTGTGTTTTGATATTTTTTATAATTTTTCACTTTATTTGAGTTGTTTTAAATGTTTAAAAATACTTTTGAACATTTTTAAATTGTGAAAAAAATTCACCAATATCATTTCTCTTATTACTGACCTTCTGAATTTTTATTAGAATTTTATTTTGTCTTCTACTATTTTTGATCTTTTTTCCACTTATGTGAGTAATTTTAATTAGTTTAAAATAGTTTCTAACTTTAAAAAATTACCAAAAAATTTATAAAAATATTTTAGCTCATTTCTGATTTTTCTATTGTCTCATTGAATTTTTCCTGGATGTTTTGAATATAGTTGTTATTTTACTCTTTTATTTTCATTTAAAAAACCATTTTAAAAATCTTTTTCTTTATTTTTTATAGAATTTTATTTTGTATATATTCTGGTTGATCTTGGACTATGAGATTTTGATCATGAGCTTTATTAACATCATTGGATCCATGGTGTTGAGTTTAACTCCACAAAAAATAGATGAATGATTTTAATAATAGCTTGATTAAATTTTTGGTTCAAATATGGTTTTATTCTTACCTTATCCATCTTCCTCTTATCCCATTCTTACTTGTGGTTTTATTCTTACCTCATCCCTCTTCCTCTTATCCCATTCTTACTTGTACTAAATGTTATTGGAGAATAATTTACATGTCATTTCTTTAAACATATGGTACATAGATTGCTATTGACCGACCTCAAAATAAGTGTAACTTTTATATAAGTCCACTTACAATTGCTTAACATAGCACTAAATTTTGTCCCGATTCGAGAAATGATCATTCGTGGCCCAAACCCATGTTTGTAATCCCAAGTATGTTAATTTGAATCCTTTGATCCAATAACTTTGAGATTTATTGTTAGGAGACTTTGGTCTTATCAATCCTCTAATGAATCTTTATAAGCTTTGGTCAAAGTAAATCACTTAAACATCATTGATCATTTATGGTTGCCTTGAGTATTTAAAATAAATGATATACTTGACGAAAAGGAAATGAAACCTGTTATTGAGAGGCTTTGATTTTATCAATCTTATAATGATTTTCAAATGTAAGTTTCAAGATGGTCATTTAGCTAACCTCTAATTTCTAACAATTGACTTTATTTTGTGCCTTTACTTTATGCTCTCTACTTTAAGCACATTTATTTTAGCATTTATATTTCATGTTATTTTCATCTTTGCTCACTTGAGAATTTACTTTTGTGTCATTTTTATTTTTGCTCAATTAATTTGTTTCATTTCTTTTTGAAGATACTAAATAATCAACTTGAACCATAAAAAAACTTTAATGTTACTTGGACTACTTGGTCACTATCCTTGGCATTATGGAGTGATGGACTTCTTGGACTTATGATTAGAGACTTTGACCTACCTTGAGACCTTGTGACCTCAACTGTTATTTTATTTGGAGCTCTTGGGGTTTACCCCAAGACATTGGGTTGTTTGTTTGCTTTGTGTGCAGGTTATTGTGATTACATACTTTATCTGTGATCAGGAATTCATCTGTATACAGTCGTTACTATGCCCAATTTTTGTGAAGACTTAATGCAATTGAAGCTTGGTTTTCTTAAGAGGTTTATTATCTTTGCTTGTTTGGTTTCAAATCTAAAGGATGAGAATTCAACATTGACTCATTGCGTCAAGTGTTGGCTTCTTGTTGGTTAGACGGTTCTTTTCCCTAGCTTTTACCTTATGCTTTAAGATAGTCCTTTCATCTCCTCCCATCTTCTTTAATTTAAAAATTCTCCCTCCTTTTGAAAAATCTTCTTGTTTTTAAACTTGAATCGCTTTCACAATAAACTTGGACTTAGGTCCATGTATTTGCAAGATATTTTCATAATCAAATTTTAACCAACTTAATAATACTTTGACATTTTTGTGAGAAGACTAAAAGTAAATCAATTTCATTCAAACCATTTTTCCACTTTGGCCTTTTACCTTAAAACTTTTCTCAAAAGATTAGACTCTTGTCAATCTTTATAGTGATGCGAGCTACTATAATTCTACGATATGTAGTGAAGTGAGATATTTTCCACTTGGGTGTTGAGTGAGACTTTTGTTGATTTTAAAATCCAAGCCATATCCTCCACTTTGAGATGATGCAAATTCTCCTTTCTCATAATCGTGGGTAGTAAGTATGTTTTCCACTCAGATACGACGATGATATCTTATCTCTTAAAATTGACCAACACACTTGTGTTTCAAAATTTTTAAAGGTGAACTACGGGTACCCTGATCCCCTATTGCACAGAAGGTGGTACGCAGGCACTAAAGGTTCACAACCACGGCAGGTGCAAAAATTGTAAAATATGCTTCTTTTCTCATCTCCATAATCTATTTTATACAAACAATTTATAACCAAAATACACAAATTTTCAAAGAGGTTCCTGCGGAGTATAATAGATTTTTAGGGTGATAATACATTCCCTTTTCATAACCAACTCCCGAACTTAGATTCTCTCCCCCTCTTTTTTTGGGTTATTCTCTCTTTTCCCATTCCTTTGGAAACAATAAAGCGCGGTGGCGATTTTTATTTTGATTTGTACGAGTCAAGTCAATCCAATGGCTTAGTCTCAACATCTATACTGATACACTAACCACTTCTGGAAGATTGTTAAACATGATTAGAAGTAAAAGCGTGCAATAATTTGGTGATTAGAAGCTGAATTGTGCATTTCAAATCCTGACCAAGTTATGATCTTTTGAAGTCACATTAGGCATCTTCCACATAAAATTTTCTTGAAACTCTTGAAGTGATTAGTTGACAACCCTTTAAAGAGAAGCATGTCTTTGGAATCACTGAAAAATATTAAAAGATGAACAAGATGTAGCCCTTAGAAGTTTAAAACCCTAGCTCCTAGAGCACCAAAATGACTTGGAAACCCTTTCAATTTTGACAATCTTCCTTGCACAATCACAATTTCCATGTGAATAGAAGTTGTTGTGGATGATAATGAGAATCCATAGCAACACAAACCACCTCCAAAGATTAATATTATTTAATAATTTATGAACTTCAAAATGAAAAATTAAATAGAAAATTAAGTGCAATAACTTAGAGTTGGCCTGAAACTTCTACTTTTGTTATTATTGTATTGTTGGTCATTTCTTTCTCTAGCAAATCTCAGAACTGAGCAAGGGCAGCAACGTCAAACAACAAAATATCACAGTTATAAATTTTCCTTTTTTAAAAACAAAAGTAAAGTTATCCACTAACCAAAAGCATGTGAAATTTTCTACCTAAATTACATTTTATCAAATATTTATGAATAATAAACAGGGTGAGAAAAAATGCAGGCCCCAACTAAAGTTATAAGTATCTCTTTTAAATGTAAATAAAAATATTTCATTAAAAACCTTTGCTAGTGAAACATGAGATAATTTTTGGACAATATTGGGTATTTCTAAGCTCTCATTTGATTTATCAGTTTTGTGCTTACTCTGTAGTTCTTAGAATATTTATCGCAACATTAACATAGGAAGTATCCAACAAAGGCCGGCACCACGTGCTGCCTAACTGAAAGAAAATCAAGCTCAGTTCAAAAAACAATGTTGCTTTTACAAATAAAATAAGTAAGCATAAAAGAGTGACAAAACGAAAAACTACTATTTTAAACAACCACATCAGCCTATCTAATGTAATATTCTTGAACATTTCTACTAAATGATATGAGAAATGGAAGTGTCGAGAAAAATGACATCCCTCTACTCCTCAATGGATTTCCCAACAAAACAAAAATGAAATCCATAGAGTAAAAGCAATACATAAAAATGTAGAAACAAACATAAAAAGAGGATTGAGGTTGTCGTTGCAAACAATTGAGAAAACCTATTAACAAATTAGAATACATAAACAACAAAATCAAGGGGAAGAAGTATTGATTTTCTTACCTTCAAATAGATGTTATTCTATCGGAGCAAAGGTCTCACTAAGAGTACTTTCATTTTCCATATCTAAAAAATCCTAAATATTAATCAAAATAACAAAATCAATTAGTTTAATTTACACAAATCTCACAAAACCCATAATTAATTGATAATGAATGGTAATAATACGAACCTTCGAAGTTCTCATAGAAAATAAAAAGGATTTAAGAAAAACTTGGCGGCAGAATCAGAATAACATATATGAATAGGAAGAAGCAGAAATATAAAATCTTTAAAGGGGTTATTGGAAAAATCTCACAAAAGATGTACCTTTGATTCGACCATTATTGTGAAGGATTTCCAAAAAGAAGAAAATGCATGCTACCGAAGAATAAGGAAGTAAGGGGAATGAGAAGAGAAGAAGAAACAATTTATATAAATGGGAAATTGTAAGGAATCCGTTGAGTGTCTCAATATAACTTTTGTGTATCATTCCTAATGTGATTTGGATAGAAAAACTCGTAGAAGGAGAAAAAGTTATATTGGAAAGATGAGAAACGGTAGATATGAATGATTAATGCATCAATTTAAAAAATATAAAAAAAGGTTTAAATAGTAAATTAATTAAAGGAATGAAATTAATAAGTAAGTAATAACTAGGGTTGTACAATTAAATTTAAGGATATAAAATAAGTTCTCTAAACTTATTTAGTTAGGATAATATAGTAATTATGTTGATAGTTTACTTTATTATATTAAAAATAGATGTTAACGTTTATTACAAGTTGTACTTGAACATACTAGATCAAGTATGCGTTTTTCATGTATTTTTGTAATATTTTACTATTGTATTATGTTTCAATAACAAAGTTAATGATTAAGATAATGTGATTCTAGACACACATTATTTGGGTTGTTACATCTACGATCTAAAGTGATTTCAGGTCGAATGGTGATATACACCATTATCACCATGTGAATAACTTATGACACTCTACATAACTTTCTATGTAATATTCTCAAAGCGGCTCAATCCAATATAAATATTACTCATAATATTCATACATATGTTAATACTTGATAACTATTTATTCATGATTCATGAGATACGATCATTAGTTTAAACACACAATAGTCTTAATGCTTTAATGTTATCTCAATGATGGTTTCTCGGCAAGTGTACTGATCATTTCGCAGTAATAAGAATATCGATCCACAAGGACTGCTATTTAACAAGATAAATATTATGCAAAGTAAATTAAATATAAGGGGGGGGGGGGGGGGGGGTTTCAAGTTTTAAGGTGGAAAATATTAAAAGGTTATTCTGACAATTATATGAAAGCGACTAGGTTTTGTTATAGAATCCTTAATTCTCCATTGTTGATGTTCGATGCATCGCATAATTAATATTGTTGTTATTAATCCACGGAAGATTAACAAGACCGCTATACACAATCCCTTAGTGTATGACTCACTAATCTATACTCAGAGCTTCATATCCTTAGTCCACCACCGTAAGCAAGATTAGGCAATGTACTAGAACGTTAATTCCTAAGTCACTACTCGAGGTCTCCTATTCCTATTCAACTGACGTAAGCACAACAATTTCCCTATGCATCCAAAATCAGATTAAAAGAGTATCTCATATAAAAATCATTAAGAACAAGGTGCAATTGAATAAAATAATATAAATTATGCAATATCAAATCAAACACGAGTTCCAACAATATTGAAAAAGATTCATCAAAACAAAATCTAACCTATGAGAATATTAGCTACTGATAATTAAGATTACAATACCAATAAATTATATGAGGTTTGCATAAAAGATTCCTTGAAGAACAGATCTCCAATGGCTCCAAATGCACTTCAAATATGCCTTTCGCTGTTGTAAAATCGTACTTCCAGTGTAAAATCACATAACACTTGAAAAAGTGCCAAAAAATCCCTTTTTAAAATTGTCAACGAGTGCCAGAACGAGTCAAAAAATATGCCTAGAAAAAGGCCCATCACATGCATGATAACCTACATCGCGCGCGCGATGCAACTTACCCAAGCCCATCACGCACGCGATGGTGCACAATGCCTGCGTGATTATTCTAGTAACTGACAAGCATTTTTTCCTTTTTCAGCCGATTTTTCCCAAGTCTCTATTTCTTCATACTCGATCTATTTTGCTCCATTCTTAGGCTATTCCTCATCAAATAAAGTGATATTTGACTCGATTTTCTCCGTTTCTTCTATTGAATATATGTAATGACATAGTGCCATCAACTGTTTTACAATAAAGCTCGACTAGATATACTTTTAGGATATCGTCCATATGTTTAATATGATCTTGTGATTAAGTCACACTTAACATTTTATTAAACAAACTATCTATTCCAGGGACTTTATTATTTTAGAAAACAAACATAATAAAGAAATGTCTTTTATTATTAATAAATAATTTGATACAAGTACCAAATTCTAATAAAATTATTGGCCTCTAGGGCTTACACCAACATTTGGCTTCTTCGATGGAACAGACAATATAAGTCTATCTATCGGTAATGGTTCTCAAAGTATTCTCAACGGTCTTAAAATCACTCATATCTTCCCTATAACTTCTCATGTCATGTGCAACCGCATTACTCGACCAAAATAACAACTGATCAGTTCGTCCTACTTCAATGTTAGAACCTTAAAACATCTCCGTAGACAGTTTATTTGAGCTCTCTTCACTCGAACATTGCCTTGAAACTTCATATTTATCGAGTCTGAGAGTTGTTTAGATTTTTTTTTGTGACCATCTTCAGAATTGACTTCTCAACAAGTTGAAACAAGTAAATCTTAGCCTTGAAATCCTCCAGTTTCATCTCCTCTATATTTTAATTTTGTGTTTCCGTCATCCTTCCATGCAACAAGGATGTGAGTAACCTGATTTGACAATAACCCAATATTCTTTAGATTGAAGGAGATTCTCCATGACCATGCTCCAGTGATCGTAGTTTCCATCAAACTTCAGAATGAAAGGTTGTACAAAACTATTTGCTTTTGACTCAATCTCTCTTCAGTCGCTTACATGTTTCTCTTTTTAACACTTCTCTTAACTCTTTTATGTGTTTTCTCTCTAGCCATTGCTCTGATGCAAGAATGTTAGATGCATGCACTTTGAATTAGAAGAGTACGTACAACAGGATCGGCCCAATCAATCCGAAGATTCCGTCGTAATTAAAAATGGACAAAAATTAGAAAACAATACAATTATAATAATTAAAAGTTGATTTTTTTTCAAATAACCAAAATTTTTAATTTTAATACCTAACTAACCAACTTTTCCCTATAATTTCCAATCTAACCATGTTTCAAACAAAAAAAATAGATTAAAGAGGAGACACCACTTGAATTGGCGCTTGCTATATTTTTTTTTCTTTTCCAATTACCTGCGGATTTACCTGCGAATTTGGTGTTACCTGTGAATGTTCTTGCAGATATTCTTGCGGATTTACCTACAGACAAACACGCGCAGATAAATCCGCATGTAATGTCAATTTCGCAGGTAACTTCACAGATAATTGAAAAAAGAAAAAAATATAGGAGACGCCAATTCAAATGACGCCTCCTCTTTAATCCATTTTTTTTTTTGAAACATGATTAGATTGAAAATTATGGAGAAACATTGATTAGTTGGGTATTAAAATTAAAAAAATTAATTATTTGAAAAAAAAATTCTTAAAAGTTACATTTCAAAAATATAATTATTTGTTAATCAAAAATAAATTTAACTATAATAAATTTTACTTTTGACCAAAATAAATATCTTTATATATTAAATTTTTATCATAGCATTTTTTATTTATTAAAAAAAATTATTATAGAATTTTTTTTATATCTATTAATAGAAATAAAACAGGTGAACTACATACCACAATCAAACCAAATAACAAATTATCCTAAAACTACAATTTTTATTAGACTGTAACGTATCATTTTCAACCCTTTAGATGGACAAAAACGTCAGTAACTAAGTGATAGTAGAAAATCAAAATTCATACTTTACCTAAAAATAATAGTAATCCAAATTCAATCCTACACACATTAGACAAGTAACTACATCAGGCCAAGTTAGAGCAAACATAACAAACATACATGATATAAACCCACACTTGTGGGATTAAGCACATGAAGAAATGAAGCACATACGTTGTCATATGCATGGATTTGGCATATGTTTATGTCGTGAGTCTCCCGTACCTAGTATCTTAAGACGATTCACCCTTCTTTAGTAACATGATTCCACTAGGAACTTCGAAAATAAATGTTACTTGATTGAATATTGAAATTACGATTAACTCTTGTTTTGAAATCAAACGGGGGATCGAACAATCGAACATGAGGTGTTAATTAAACCACATGTACCAGTTTAACAGTGTTAGTTATGATGAGGCAACATTACCAAATGTTAAAAATTTGTCGTATTTTATAATGTCAAATCAAATGTAGGGCTATAAGGTATCTCTTGTTTGGAGAATTTAAACTTTTCCATCTCGAATTTGAGCATAATTAATACCTTCACCTACGGTTATGACTGATGAGTGTCCATGTCCATCAATTTGGTACAAAGAATTTATTGTTAATTCCCATATACCATGAACATTATTCTTAATTTCAAAGTAGGTCCATGCATTATATGGCTAGAAATGATCATAAAGTGTCCCACGTAAATCTATTAATGCATGACATAAATTACTATTTTCTAAAACAGAAAAGGCTACACCAAGTATATGGCTTATATTTTAGATCTAGGCTCTCTCTAACGCCACACATTAAACATTGAATTTAATTAGATGGCTTATATTTTATCTAAACTCTACTCTAATATATATACATATTTCCTATATGACGAGTCTAGCTTATGCACATAATAAAATTAAAAAATTTAATACAAATAAAATATGATATAATAATAAAATAAAAATTATTTATGATCTAATTTAACACGATTCATTGATGTGTTATAGAAATTTTATTTATCTATATCTATGACAAAAATTGATAGATCTAGCTAAGATAACATTCAGCTTTGAGCTAATAAAAGAAAAATAAATATAAAATAGCTTGAACATATTTTTCATATCTCATAAGAGAGTAGCATTACAATATAAATATTAGGGTTACTAAAGATATGGGTCATGGGTTTGGTTCAATAAAACAACATAATCAAACTAAAGAAAGAATATTTCTAATTGCACCCCCATTCTAAAAAGAATAAAAATTATTAAACCAAATGAGATCTTTTCTTTTCCTAATGAATTATTGGACATCATAATTTTTTTTAATCAATATTTATGGGCCCAATAAGAACCTTGTCCACAAGGTTCGAAGTTGAAAGAATACGTGATAGAGAGTTGGGTGTGGAAATAGTGTGTGGGATGGCTGAGAGGGTTATTTTCGGAATAATTTGTGGTATTAGTGGAATCCAATGTGGGAATAGGAGCAATGAATGTCGGGGATTATGGTTTAATTGAGGTAGGTGGTGATCGAGGGGTGGGTTTGTGACAGTTGGTCAAAGGGAAAAGGGGGGAATTTAATTTTAGAGTGGTATGGGAAAGCGAAATTGGGAACAGAGGATAGGTGGGCTGGTGCAGATGCTAGGAACATTTTAAGAGACTTTGGCAAGTGGGTGTTTACCGTGAAATTTGGTAAACAACTGTTGGTCTACCAAATCAAAGAAAAGATTGGTGACTTGCAGGATCAACCAGATTGATCCTAAATACATATGTTCTTATTCAAACTTCTGTTCTTGAAAACAAAGAATATTTCGATAGCATTCTTAATCTTTTAAAAAATATTGATTTTGATTGTTACTTTAAATGTAGTAATATAATGCTTTAAAGAAAAAAACTGGTATGTAAAAGACTTTCGACATAAACTTAAAAGGAATATATAAAACTTCAATTAAAGTTGAATGGACATGATAGAGTCATATCTGGAATTTGAAATATGTTAGTCATTTTCCAATCTGGTATGAATCTGGCTAACATGATGCTCTAAATTTGTAGTTGTTTTATCAAACCTCTCTTTCATTTGTTGTTGGGCTTGGGTCATAGCATTGGCAAGGTGAAGGTTGGTTGTATGAATAACTTCTTCTACAATTTCCCTAGAAGAAGGGTTGGTAGGTTTAGTGGGGGCATGAAAGGATTGAAGCTCAAGAATGAAAGCATCAATGATAGATCTAGCTAAGATAACATTCAGATTTGAGCTAATAAAGGAAGATAAACACAAAACAGTTTGACCATATTTTTCATATATTATAAGGGCAACATTACAATATAAATACTAGGATTGCTAAAGATATGGGTCATGGGCCTAGTTCAACAAACAATATAATTATGCTAAAAAAATAATATTTCTAATTGCACGCCATTCTAAAAAGAATAAAATTCCTTAAACTAAATGGGTTGTTTTCTTTCCCTAATGGATTTATTGGGCTTCATAACATTTTCCCCATAAAAAATATTTAATTTTTTAGTTTGAAATACATCCACCAGAGGATCACCTATTGCATCCATTAAAGGGTGTCTAAAACGAACTTAAGAAAAGTTAAATATTTTCAGTCTTATCCACTCTAAACCTTCTATGGTATGGACCAAAGATATAAATGAAATTACGTCTCAAAAGAAAATCATTAGTTTAAAATAACAGAGATTACTCAAACTAATAATAGAGATTACTCATTATAGTTTCAACATGAAATCAATGTTGAAAATGTACAATCACCTATTAAATGGCAAGGGTGTGGAGGATCGCTTGTGAAAGGAAGAAATGAATAAATATCATAAATTCACACTACTACAAAATTGACCTTTACTAATACAATATTACAAAGGCCTACATGTTAACGGTAGTAATAACTCATTTTTGGATGCATTTTTTGTTGTATTTACTAAAACATATTTCACTACGGTCATAGTTAACAATCGTAGTGTAATGTACAAAGAGTGAAAGTGTTTGAATTGCAACTCCAACAATTTTCCATTTATATCGTCACAAAATAAGCTAGACCTTGTATACCACCACGGTTCTTTTAGTCAATCGTGTTGTAAAGTTCAACCATTTCATCACGGTTCGTCTTACCAACATTGGTGAAAGGTGATACTTATTTATATATAAGCGAATTATCTCCCAATTAATACATAACAACCATTTCTCTCAAAATAAAACCATAACATCTATTTCACTCTTCTCTCTCAAAATAAAACTCTAACATCTATTTCACTTGTATCACTCATATTTAAACCCCAAACTTATGCAGCAATTTCGTCTTCTTCAAACCTATGGCTACTTTACAAGTTCGTCTTCTCCAAACTTATGCAGCGATTTCATTTATGTTTTAAAATATTTTTATGTATTATTATTTAGGTTTCAATATGTTGTTTCACAATGTTTTAACTTTCTACTTGTTTTGACTTGTATGTAAGGATGGCTGAATGGAAAAAATTAACGAGGATGAAGCTAAAGTGAGCGCTGCAAACTTGTGGATTAACACGTGTTTGTTGCTCTCACTTCACCTTCATCCTCTTTTCCTATCATTTTGGATTCCATTAAGGGACATGTATGTTTATGACTCATTTTATGAGTTGATGTTGTTGTTGTTGTTACATATAAAAGTTGTATGTTGTTTAAGGTTTGTTGTTGATGAATGTTGTTGTTAATATTTGTTGAAGGTGAGTTATTATATCTTTTATGGTATGAGTATTTTTCCAACACCTCACTGAATATATAAATTTTCAAATTGCATTAGAAAATTATAATATGATAGATACAGTTATATTTGAAAACAAGTCACACGTTCAATTCTAGACAAGAATTCTTTAGCCCATTATCTACATTTTTCTCTTTAATAGTGAGAACTTGGTTTAACCCATCTAATTTTTCAACCTCCACTTCCTTCACCTCTAATTTTTTTTGCAAAGTAAATAATATGTTTCAAATGAACTAGAGGTGAAGAAAAGGTGGTTGAAGAATTAGGATCATTAAAACAAGTTCTAACAACTAAAGAGTAAAATGGATAAAGAGCTGAAGAATTCTTGTCTAACATTAAACATAAAACTTGTTCTCCTAATATAACTTAATTTGTAATATTATAATGTTCTAGATCATACCGAAAGGTTATATGTTTAGTAAATATTGATGAAATAAGCATTTCACATAATTCAAAATAAACTCGGTGTATATATCACAACGGTTGTTTATAGCAGTCGTTGTTAAGTGTTTTTCTTTAAAATATATCACAACGATTGTTTGAAATAACTGTTATGATAATTAGCGTGCTACATGAGTTATAATCACAGTTGCACAACCATGGTGGAAAATAACATACATACATCACATCTTACCTCACAACGATTGGTCATACATTATGGTATTCCTTTTTCAACTGTTGTGGTATCACTTTTACATAGTAGTGTCAAACAGATAAGTGCGATCTATTTTATTTTATTTTATTTTATTTTATAATTCTGATTACAATATAACTAAGCACGACTAACTTGTAAATGTCAAATTTCTTGATGAAGTCATTTGAAAACCATAAATTCCTTTTGATTTATAGGGCATGTTATAGGGAACATAACATAATTTATGCGACCAAATGTATACGTGTAAGTTAAAGGTGAATGGATCTTTATAAAGCTATATATTTTGCCCATCGGTGATATGCAACCTCCAGTGGCGGAAAACCTAATGCATCCTTTTTCAAAGATGACAACAGGGTCATATATGTTTACTAGGAAATGTTCTGGATTTTCCTAAGGATGATATCACAACCATATGATACTTCATACTATAAGCCTCATATGGCACAAGACAAGAATGGATAACCAACAATTAATATAGTAAATACGCAAGGAACCGTCTAAGGGGAGAAGGTTGAATGTAACAACACAAACCTAAAAGATAAGTATAAATTATTCAGTTAATAGTTCATGGGCTTACCCGGTGTGTGGATGATATTATGCCATTGGCCCGTCAATCAATATGACATAATCATGACCTCCTTTAAAATGGACATCATTCACATAGGCGGAAGCCTAATGCGACCTTCAATGACACACAACCTTATACACCCTAAAAGGTGAAAACCTATTGCAACTCAATATGAAGACGATATCAGCCTTCCTACCAAGTTGATGCCTGAACGACTAAGATAAGTGACAACTAATTTTATTTTAATAAATGAGGTTACACCATTATTTTTTATTCTTACACAATGCGTACATGACTTACTCGATTGGTAGCTCAAATATTTAACTTATCCATTTTTATGCTATGTTCGTTAAAAGATTCACATGAACTAATTTTGAAGACCTATACAAGGAACACAATCAAATCTTGCAAAGAACCAAAAGAGAAATAGAAAATAATAAGCCTAAAGTATGGAAGCTCTGAGAGGATGATCTTATCCTCACTGCCACACGTAGTTTCACTACAAGAGAAACTCATTTTAATGTTGAGATTCATGACACTGATTAGCTTATATTTCTAATTTTGTGTTTAATGTTATGTACAAACCATCAAGCATTTTTCCAGATAAACAAGGGATAAGTATAACTTCATTAATAAGAAAGTCACCTCTCTCACTTAACTCTTTGGTTGGGACAAGAAAGGACCAGATAACTCAAAAATTAAGCTCTTTCAATCGACCCATCTGTTTCGTTGAAGAGTATATTAACACTTACTATTAAAAAAATGGAAAAATATAATCTATATTAGTTGAGAAAACTTATAGGTCCTTCAAGAGCTAACATTCAATATCGTTACCCTTCATTTTTTTTTCCATTTTCACGACAAAATGATAAAAAGGATAATTTATCAAGGCCCTTATGCAAAGACAAATGAGCCACAAACTCCACCAAAATGGGTTTATGACTGACCCAAATAAGTGGTCAAACAAATTGGACCATTTAGCTTATTTCCACTAATAAACTTATATAGAGATGGAATAAATCTTTTATTTGGAATTGAAATAAATTTTTGTTAGGTAGGAAATCAAGTTGGTCTCCCCCTCCAAGCTTATACACTTGACCGAGTGAGATTCCCGACCCCTTATTTTTCAACAAATCAGCCCCTTCCAAGCTTCTTCTACGCTTGGTAGACTAAGATTAATAGCATACTGGCGATACACCCACTTTTCTACCAGCCATCGAAGTTAATGGATAATATCGTTATATCTATATTGAATAGGACTATTCTTTGGTATAGGGAAGGGAAAATTTATGTCTTGGAAGAAGACTTTTTCTTAGAGATGATAGGATGTTAATAAAGTCAGAGACATAAATTTAAATCATGATCAAAGTCCCTGAATCCAATGAGACACTAGACTAAAGACACTACTTGACTTCATCAGCAAAAGCTTGAGGGGCTACTCCTCCTACCTGATAATAAGGCCTAAGCAATCATGCCCGCTTCTAATAGCTACTAACTTGAGCATCAAATTGTTTGCAGTTACTACCCTCATTTTCATACCAAAGCATTAATCATATAAGAGTTCATCTTAAAATTATGATCAACACGACCATTAAGGTAAACCCACTTTTCATATCCAAACACCTCTATTGTTTAATTAATTTGTATTTATTTAATGATTAATATTGTGCGTATGATATTTTATATGTTCTTAGATTACTATTTTAAATAAAATTTTAATTTTTAAATTTATTAAATAATTAATATATATTAAATAATTGATACATCTATATATATATATATATATATATATATATATATATATATATATATATATATATATATATATATATATATATATATATATATATATATATATATATATATATATATATATATATATATATATATATATATATATATATATATATATATATATATATATATACACACACACCAAATACTTCAGTTATTTAACTAATTTAAAAAGTAAACTTTTGTTTATAATAATTATGAGTGGTATAGATTAAGAAAAATGTTATTTTTACACCAATTATTTACATCTATACCATATTTCACTATTTATCAATAAGGTTATTGATGAATAGTGAAATATTATAATAGTAAATTAATTAAAAAAATTTGATTTAATTTTTTTACGTTTTTTTAGATTAAAGGAGTACGGATACAAAATTACGTGATTCACCAATTTTTATAACTTTATTAATCATTTTAAATTTCATAACCAACTTCATAACTACTAAAAATCTGGGTGTTTATTAACCAACTTCATAATTTGATTAACTAAGATTTTACATTGTATTAACCAACTTTTTTATTTCTAAAAATTATTTTTAATATCTGTGCGTTTTATTAACTGATTTCATCACTTCATTAACCAACTTTTTACATTTCATTAACCAACTTTATTTTACTACTAAATATTTTTAATATCTGGATGTTTATTAACCAACTTTATCACTTTATTAACTAACTTTTTATATTTCATTAACCAACTTATTTTATCATTAAAAATCATTATTCATGTACTATTTATATACATTGTTTACAGATATTGTTCATGTACTGTTTACGGACACTGTTTATAGATATTATTCATGTATGTACTTTTCACGGTATTTTTCATAAATAAATGTTTTTTTATTTAAGAGAGAGAAGGTGAAGATGACCCACATATGAAAAGTAAGAAACTTTATGAATATTTTATTATTTATTTAGGTATAAATGAACATGATTATACGATGTAATGTTAGATTTGTTCATAACTTTACAATTTCTATCAATATAGAAATCAAGAACAAAACTTAAATAAGTCCCTTAAACTCATACCCAAATACAATTATGATAATGAAAACGAAAGCATACCTGAATTTTTCATTGAGAATTACTGAAGGTTTGCAGGTATTTGATCTTTCAATTTGTAGAGTTCCATATGACTCCTTGATTCTCCTCTGATGGGATGAAGAGAGAATTTCTGATAAGTTGTTTTCTCGTTGTCTACAAATAGGGATCATAACCCCTATAAATAACCATAGGATAATTTTTTAGCTTTCAATATTCTAATTTGGTCCCTCATCAAATTAGATATTGACTTATGATATCTTCACAATAATATTATCTTTCATGATATTTATGCTTTTAGCCACAAACTTATTATTAATTAGACCACTATAGCTTTAGCTAATTACATAAGGGCCCTAACACATATAATATTACAATTGTGACCCAAATATTCTAATAATTTTCCACTGGTCACATATGTAATCATACACATGTGTTAGACTTTATGAATTCAAAATTCGTCATTATATTCCTTAAGCATATCCAAATTATCTCGTCCATTCGTCATGCCAATATACAGAATCAAGGTAATTTTCGTTATATCAATCATAATTAAACCTATCAATGATCACCAATAGTGACACAACTAAATGACATAGATCCATCATGAAATGTGCAATATAAAAATCATATAAAGTTGGTATGTATAAGTCGATTTTCAATTGGTCTTACTTTACTTTAGTGAGATGATTCAATAACTTTATTCTACAAAATGTAAACTACTGAATATCAAACATTATTAATTTGAAAAATATCCAAAAGCATAGTATGCATACATAATACCAAAATATATGACATACAATTTATAATTGACTAACTCCCACTAAGCCAAAGACTCCTCTAATGGTAAAACACTCATGCGAGCAGTGTGCTCATGAAAGACCTTAGGTGGAAGACCTTTTGTAAGAGGATCTTCTATCGTGGAGTTTGTCCCCAAATATTTTATAGAAATTTGTCCACTTTGTACCCTTTCCTTAACAACTAGGAACTTGATGTCATTATGTTTTGACTTGATCGAGCTCCTATTATTGTTGGAGTATAGGACGGCTGATTTATTACCATAGTATAACTTAAGTGGTCTTTCAATTCTTTCCATAATTCGAAGCCCAGTAACAAGATTTCTTAGCCAAATCCCATGGTTTGATGCCTCATAACGTGATACAAACTTTGTTACCATGGTGGATGAAGCCGTAAGAGTTTACTCGACACTATGCCAAGAAATCACACCACTAGCTAACATATATATATATATATAGCACGAAGTGGATCTTTTTCTATCTTGGCATCCAACAAAATCTTAGTTAGAGTATCCATTAATTTCTAACTGGTCTGACCTCCTATATAGGAGCATATAGTCTTTTGTTCTCTTTAAATACCTCATAACCTTTTTGGCTGTTTTCCAATGATCCATTCTTGGATTGCTAAAACATCTGCCTAACATCCATTGAGGAATATCGTCTTGATATCAATTTGATGGAGTTCCAAATCATAATGTACAACAAGAGCCATGATTATCCTAAAAGAGTATTTCGATGAAACCGGAGAGAAAGTATCTTTAAAGTCAATCTCTTCCTTTTGGGTATAGCCCTTAACCACAAGACGGGTCTTATACCTTTCCACATTACCGTTAGAATCTCGTTTAGTTTTAAAAATCCATTTGCAACCAATGGGTTTCACACCTTCTGGTAATGGGATAAGTTCCCAAACTTTATTGTCTTGCATGGACTTATAATCCTCCTTCATTACTTCAATCCACTTTTCCGGGTTGGAATCCTGCATGGTTTGACGGAAGTTGATTGGATCATCTTCCATCATACCATTATTTTCCTTATGTTCTTGGAGAAAGACTATGTAATCATCCGAAATAACATTTCACCTTTCTCTAATGGGTCTCCACAAAGGTATTGGTTCTTGAAACACTTTTTCTTGAGGATTATGAATTTGTTCTTCATGAACTACTAAATTGTCTAGAGTAGAAGGAAAATCAACAATGTCTTGTGGAGGTTCCATACTTGCTTGATCAAAAGCAACTGTATGGATCGGTTCTGGAATTGTTACTGATTTTTCCTCTAAAATAAAGTCTCTAACCCCCAAACTTAATATCCTCAAAGAATATGCTTTTTCCCGTCTCAAAAATTGAGTTTTATTTGGGATCACAAAATTTATAGCCTCTAGATCTTTCAGAATAACCAATAAAGTAGCTTCTCACTATTCGGGAGTCTAATTTCTTTTCATTTGGCCTATAAGGCCTTGCCTTAGCTAGACATCCCCACACATGAAAATGTTTTAGACTAGGTTTTCGCCTAGTCCAAAGTTCATAAGGTGTTTTGGCAGCTACTTTTGTTAGTACTCTATTTAGAATATAAATTGCAGTCTTTAGTGTCTCTCCCCAGAGTGACTCTGGTAAGAAAGAATGACAAATCATACTCCTTACCATATCCTTGAGAGTCCAGTTTCGTCTTTCAGCAATACCGTTCATGCTAGGTGATCCTAGCATGGTGTATTGGGGGACGATTCCACGTTCCTCTAGGTATTTGGTAAAAGGCAATGGACGTTGTTAACTTGAACCATCATATCTACCGTAATATTTACCGCCACGGTCAGATTTGACTTTCTTAATTATTTTGTTGAGTTGATTCTCAACTTCAGCTTTAAATGATTCGAACACATCCAATGATTGAGAATTTTCATGTATGAGAAATATGTATGCATATCTAGAATAGTCGTCTATGAATAATATAAAATATTGTTGACCATTCCAAGAAGGTGTAGGAAATGATCCAAAAATATTCGTATGCATCAATTCTAAGACACATGTAGCTCTATGTGCACCATATTTCTTTATTTTGGTTTGTTTACCTTTAACACATCCAACACAAACATCAAAGTTTGTGAAGTCAATGAAATCCAAAATTTCATTTGACACCAGTCGCTTAACTCTATTTTTAGAGATGTGACCTAGGCGTTTGTGCCATAACGCTCTTGAATTGTTATCATCGATTTTACGTTTAGTATCATGTAATTCCATATTCAATGAATCGCCATTGGTAGCCATTGTGTCAAGTAAATATATATTATCATGACCCATAAGTGAATCAGTTCCAACAATATCTGAATTAAAAGAAAACTTGAACATATTGTTTCCAAATGAACAAAAATAACCCGGTTTGTCCAAATAATAAACTGAAATTAAATTTCGTCTAAATGACTAAACCGCAAAAGTTTCTTTCAAATCCAAATAAAATTCGGTACACAGTAATAATCTAAAATTCTCTATAGATTCCACCTTCATTGACTTGCCATCTCCCATATATATGTATCTTTCAACATCATTTGGCTTCGGTAATTTAGGCAACTCTTTATTGAAACACTGATGTTAGTAGTTGCACCAGAGTCAAACCACCAAGTCTTTCCAAGTACTGAAGCTAAATTGACCTCAGAACAAACCAAACCATTATTCATACGATTTTTCCCAGTAAGGACCAGAACTAAATTCAGATTAACATGTAGCTGAAAAACAAGAACAAAATCAAATACCATAAATATACTCACATAAAAAAATGAATTATCAATTTGTTTAAATAAAGACATAACTCATCTTAAGATACCTAGTGCACCATCAATATTGAGTCTTTGGATACTAATATTATCTGCTAGTAGTACTCTTGTTGTAACAATCAAATATTGATAATAAAAACATGTCAAATAATAAACCCCTCTTTGGATTGATTTATTATTCACATGTAAGGCCATATAATTATCACATATTTACCATCACATGCGCGTATGAAAATCGGTCAACCATTAATTATCCTTTAGGTCAATTGATATTTTCATGAATAAATATACATATAACCAGAAAATTATTTAAACAATTTCCATAAAAGAGATCACTTTAACGACTTTTTCATTTCAATTAACTCACTTAAAATGTTAAATTTTTGTATAAAATACAAACCATAGCCTAAATTTGAACGTAATACTTTATTTCCGTAACTATACCATTCCTTTTTGTCATCATGTCAAAATGTCTTTGACTCTCTTCAACAAATACAATATGATTACATGCAAATAAAAATCAAAAGTAGGTAATAAGATCAGGGACCAGAGAACTATCCTATTTCATTGGTTGAAAGACACTCAATGCTTCATTTCCATGATGATGTACGACATCACCATTTATCATGATATTCCAGATCATCAACTCTTTTCTAAACTATCAAAAATCTTTTGTGCACTTCCTAATTCAAAAATTTTCCAGCAATGCCACACTGTTGAAACAATTTTCCAACAATACCACAACCTGAAACGAAATTCTATGAATGTCACACACAGAGGGCTTCACGCCATTTCAAATGGCGCAAAAGTGGGACCTAGTTGACAGCATAAGGACTCTCGCCATTTGGAATGGCGTGAAAGGGTAATTTTTTTAATTCATATTCTGAATTTTCTTTATTTATATTGATTATTTTTATTATTTAATTTTATTATTTAATTTTTTTATTAATTATAAATAATTTAATAAACTATTTATTTATAAAATTAATTAATAAAATATTAATTTAAAAACTTAAATAATTATAAATTAACAATTACAATTAAATAATAAAAATTATTATTAAGTAATAAAATTTAACAATTACACTATTTAATGTTGATGACCCGGTCCTAAACGAGTACCAGTAAAACAATAATGCGGTCGAGGAGCACGATGACCAAAACCATATTGTAGTTGGGTCTCTGTTGTTGGAGGATTTTCTTGTGTTACATCTGATCTTGGAGGATTTTCTTGAGTTGGAGTTGTAGCTTGCGAAGGAGACCAAATGTTTTCTAGTAAATCTAATCACCAACGTTAAGATCCTCGCCAAAATTGTATTGTGGTTGTTGTGGCGGACATATGGTTGGAACATAAGGCGTTGTAGGGTTATGTTAGGAGGAGGGGGAATCGAAGTTTAGTCGCATGATGGGTGTGAATTGCGTAGTTGGCCTATGATATATTTTTGGTTGTTGGGATTCATAAATGTAATTTGGTTGGAAGTGAGATTGCGGGTATTGGGTGTTAAAGGTTTGATTTTTGTGAAAAGAAGGGGTAGGAGTTTGTAGCTGAGGAAAATGAGGGTTAGAAGTTTGTTGTTCAGGATAATGGGGGATGGGTGTTTGTTGTTGGGAATAGTGGGGGATATATGTTTGTTGTTGGAAGGATTGGGGATGAGGAGGTTGAGAATGATGTGAGTGGTGAGATTGTTGTTGGAATGGTTGTGGAATTTGTTGAGAGTCACTTGCCTGAGTAGGGGCATACTGATTTTGACGAGGGTCAGTGAGAAATTGTTTGTACGATGCATATCTAAATGGAAGCGAGTGATACTGTGATCGGTGGAAATAGAACTGACTGTTTTTAGCTGGTTTCGGGAAATGTCGCGGTAAGCAAGAGTCGCCACCGTCTTTTATGTTCTCCAATATGGAAAGCACAAAAGCACAGCAAAATTCCTTCTTTGAGAATGTTTCTCGGTTCGGGAGGTAGATTTATAGAAAGGGAAGGTGTTAGCACCCTTTCTATCTGTGGTTATCCACGGGCTCTTAGGTACTTGCTCTTATGTTTTCAAAAAATGTTTGCTTTTCAAGTGTGTGTGGGTTTTGAAAAAGTTTTGTTTGAAAAATTTCTAAGTAACTCTTGTATCTGTCCTCAAGAGTGTGTGAAAAATTTGTTTGAAAACTTTTAGAAAGTGCGGGTGCAAAAAGTTGTTTTTGTTTGTTTGAAAAGAGCAAGTACTTAAGAGAATCTACCTACTCTAAGGAATTAAGCTGTGTAAGAGTCCTTTAGATAGTGCTATCCCCATCATTGAGAGGTAGGTAGCACCAT
This sequence comes from Vicia faba, assembly GCA_948472305.1. Lineage (NCBI taxonomy): Eukaryota > Viridiplantae > Streptophyta > Magnoliopsida > Fabales > Fabaceae > Vicia > Vicia faba. The sequence goes on along the minus strand of OX451737.1, from coordinate 343,570,550 downwards.
CGTTGGAGTTATTCGGGTCAATTCGATTATCGGGACAGTGTGGTCACCGAAGCAATGGTATGACACCTTAGAAGTAACCCTAATGTCCTAGATCCTTTGTATCTGAGGCAACCGTTTCGAGGCAACTGGATCTTTTGGACAGAAGGGCGACCTCTAAGACACCCTATACTTGATGACCACGTTCGAGGCAACCAATGAGGCGTACCCTAGGAGTGGCATGTGCTTTGTGTGTTGTTTTTCAGTTAATGTTATCTTGTACATGTTATTTGCGAGCTACAGATTGATTTTATTTACATACATTCTTGCAGGCATATTAGCAGTTAGGAGTGCGGAAAACGAATTGCGAAAATGTAAATTCTACGCTATTACAAGGCGTGGGTCTATACATCGCCAAAGACAAAAACCCGTTTTGGTAAATAAAGTGCAGGAAAATAAATAAAGCAATAAAGGAGGTCCTAATTAACTATTACACTTCCAGAAGCATTTACAAAAATAATCAAAATAAATAAATACGCGCGAATAGAAAATGGAATCGGGAACGTCTTAAGGGTTTTTACCCTTTTGAGAAAGAAATTGAATGTGTCCCTTTTTTAATGAAATGGAATTAAAACTAATTATTTAATTTATTAAAAGAAAAATGTTTTTGTATTTTTATGTTTTTAATGAAATGAAATAGAAGGAATTAAAATTAAAAGTTAATAAAAACCTAATTCTAAATTTATTTTAGTTATTAAGAAAAAAGGTTAAAGTTGCCTAATTAAAACTAATTCAATTTATTAGTATTTATTTACAAAATAATTACCTAAATGAAATTAATAAAGTATTTACATTTTTGGCTTTTTTGAATTTTATTGTGAAAAAAATTAATTATGAGTTAATTAAATAATAGCAGTTAATAACAATAATTAGTTAAAAGAAAATAAAATAAAAAAGAAAAGAAAAGAAAATATGAAAGAACCATGGGGGGTTTGGGTCTTTTTTGGAGGTTTGATTCTGGAATTCAGGCTCATTAAGAAGCAAGTCTCGTTGACCTTGGGGATTGACCACACGCTTGTTGACTAGGGGGTACCATGCTCTTCATCTCCTGGCCATTGGATGTGTGCTGAGAGACACATGGCGCATTGCTGGTTGAAGCGCATGGTGGAACGCACTGGAAAGCTGCATGAGATCAGGTTATGAAAAATAGAAACAAACATTGGGTGGAGCTGGGAAACGAACCCAGGTCCCAACAATTGCCAAGCACGTCATCAACCACTGAGCCATCGCGTTGTCTTTGTTAACATAATAACCAACAAACATAATATATTAATAATGATAACTATGCTGGAAATCAGAAAAATGCGCGCTAAGTTTGAACGTCCCAGTCACATGCTTCCACGTATCATCTTCTTCATCTGGCCTGTAACAAAACAATCAAATAGCGGGGGTTTTAAACCCCCACAAAATGCAAATGTCAAAAATAACGATTAGGGCTACAGGCAATATAAAAAAGGCGCGATGATTGGGTTGAATTCGTCTGGCCTTGACGAATTCAACCATGTACATTTCAATGTCCAATTTTTCTGTATGTGGAAAGCCCTAAAATTCAAGCTTCGAAACCCTAAAGTTCTTCAATGGTGGTTTTTGATTCAGAGCACCATAATCCAATTGAATTACACCAATAGCTTCAGGATGTTCCTATTAACACAAATCAACCCAAAAAATATATTAAAAGTGCATGAATAATGATATGCAATTATGGAAAAATATGCAAACCGTGGGACTTGTTGTGGATGATTCTTTGAGTGTTAGGACTCGTTCTTGGTTGCAAATTGTTTCTGGGAATGTCAGCAACGTGATTGAATCAAGAAAAGGGTGTGAATTATCCTGCAAGTGAGAATTCAGTTTTCAAATATTTCTTTAACTTTTGGGATTTGGTTCTTCCGTTTTTGAGATGCTTAGGTCGTGCCTTAGGTTGGGGAGGCTTGCATATGTATGTTTGAATTAGAATCAAGTCACATGATGAGCCTTTAACCATTGCAATGATGTTTTTGGATTTCTTCATAACCACCATTAAAGCATTTTCCAATTTTGTTCAAATTTGAATTTTCATGCTTAAAATGGACTTTACACGAATTTGGCAACTAGAATATGCTTCATGAAGGCTAATCAAACCACAAGATACCATTTAATCAATTTTTTTGATTTTACTTGAATTATTATGGATTAAAATGAATTAAATCCATAAAAATTAAATAAAAATAGAAAAATAATTATTTGGTCTTGAAATTGATCATGGGACACGTGGGTGGCATGACAAGGCTGAACCAAATGGAAAAAAGTGGGCCCTTTTGTCAAAAATTGAAGTTTCAAGGGTAGTTGACTTTTGCCATTTCACAAAAATTTCCCAACTTCTCCAATGCATATCTTGCTCAATTTTGATCATATGAACATGTTCTTGGACATTTTGGAAAGGTCTTGAAGTCCTCTAACCAATGAATTTGGTCCCATGTAATTTTGATTTACCAATCTCAAGTTATGGTCTTTGACTTAAAATGCCTTTTTGTTGACTTTTGAAAATGACCTATAATGTTGAAATTGATAACTTTTTGTGAGATCATTTATTGGACTTGGAATGTGAAGATGAGTTGTAGGAAATGTCATCCCCTTCAAAATGAGCATTGGATGGGATTTTTCTGATGAACCATGAAAAAGTTATGCCTTGGTCAAGTTACAGTTGACTTTTCAACTGTCCAAAAATAGAAACTTTAGACACCTTGATGATTTTTGAGCCATGCTTGTGAAATCATGGTCAAGATTTAACCAAATGATGATTGTGGCTTCAAAATGAGATGTTGACCAAAAATTGACTTTTGACTGCCAAATGACCATTTTGCCCCTACAGTTGATTGTGAAGCAAATGAGGCTTTTGACTGTGCAACTTGACCTTGTGAACCTTGAAACTTGGCATGTGGATGCTTGACAATGTGTATAGGCATATGTGAATTGATTGAGCCCTTGAAAACCTCAACTTCCTTGCAAGAAACAAAACCCTAATTTGACTGGCTTAGGGGGATGTTTGACTGTGCAATCCTTGAGTAGACTTGAGCAAATTGAGATGATGCTTGACAAATCTTGAAGAATATGGGAGGGCAAATTTTGGGGTACAACAGTTTCCCCTGTTCAATCTTCTTAGACCTGAGGATGTAGATTGGCTTGCGTGCCTTTCGTGATCCGAAGGTGGAAGATGATTGAACACTAGAGTGCCTAGAAATTTGCACTCGCATAGTAGAATGTCAGCAAGGTGATGGCGGGAATGGGCTTACAAATGCCATTTGGAAAGATGATGGATGGGAGGATGGGCTTATAGATTCCATCTGGAGCTGTGATTGAACTTTGTCGGGAATGGGCTTATAGATGCCATTTGGAAAGATGGTATGGGAGGATGGGCTTATAGATGCCATCTGGAGATGTGACAGAACCTTGTCGGGAATGGGCTTATAGATGCCATTTGGAGAGATGGTGGGTGGATGGGCTTATAGATGCCATCTGGAGATATGACATAACCTTGTCGGGAATGGGCTTATAGATGCCATTTGGAGACTGTTGATAGGTGGATGGGCTTATAGATGCCATCTGGAGGTTATCTGTTGAATTGTAATTTTTGTAAGTTGAAAGAGGGAACCTGTGTAGGGTTGCCTGATGATGAGCTCGTGTAAAACTGCATCTTTGAAGGAAGGAAACCTGTGTAGGGTTTACTGATAATGAGTATGTATAAGACTGCATCTGAAATGGAGAAGGAACCTGTGTAGGGTTGACTTTGATGACGAGTCCGTGTAAAACCGCATCTAGAGCTGAGAAGGAAACCTGTGTAGGGTTTACTGATGACGAGTCCGTGTAAAACTACGTCTGGAGTTTGAGAAGGGAACCTGTGTGGGGTTACTTTGATGATGAGCCCGTGTAAAACTGCATCCTGGAAGAAGTAAAACCTGGGTAGGGTTTCTGATGACGAGTCCGTGTAAAACTGCGTCTTTGGGAAGAGAGAACCTGTGTAGGGTTTCTTCGGGATAAGTTCGTGTAAAACTTCTGGAGGAACCGGGGTAAGGTTACTTCGGGATAAGTCCGTGTAAGACTTCTGGAGGAACCGGGGTAAGGTTACTGTAGGATAAGTTCGTGTAAAACTTCTGGATGAACCGGGGTAAGGTCATCTTGAGATAAGTCCGTGTAAGACTTCTGGAGGAACCGGGGTAAGGTTATTGCAGGATAAGTTCGTGTAAAACTTCTTGATGAACCGGGGTAAGGTCATCTTGAGATAAGTCCGTGTAAGACTTCTGGAGGAACCGGGGTAAGGTTACTGCAGGATAAGTTCGTGTAAAACTTCTTGACGAACCGGGGTAAGGTCATCTTGAGATAAGTCCGTGTAAGACTTCTGGAGGAACCGGGGTAAGGTTACTGCAGGATAAGTTCGTATAAAACTTCTTGACGAACCGGGGTAAGGTCATCTTGAGATAAGTCCGTGTAAGACTTCTTCTGAAAGAAAAGGAACCATGTAGGGTTGCCTGAGGATGGTGAATCTGTGTAAGACTTCGTCTGAAAATTGAGAAGGAACCGGTGTAGGGTTGCCTGATGATGAGTTCGTGTAAAACTACATCTGAGGTTGAGAAGGAACCGGTGTAGGGTTGCCTGATGATGAGTTCGTGTAAAACTACATCTGAGGTTGAGAAGGAACCGGTGTAGGGTTACCTGTTGATGAGCCCGTGTAAGACTTTTTCTGAAAGAAAAGGAACCGGTGTAGGGTTGCCTGAGGATGATCAAGTAGATAATTGTCCTGTTTGGTTTCGAATATTAACCCACGATCAGTCGTCCACAGAATTTTCCTGGCTTGTTACCGGTGTTGATCTGGAACTGTAAAGGTAGATGGTAAACATCTTTTGATTGACTTTTTTTCTCTGAAAAGGCAAAGTATTAGTCATATGCAATGTTATGATGCATGAACTGCATGATTTTAAGATGTTCTCAAAAATAAATGAGATTTGTGTTGTATGATGCGTATGCATGCTATAATGTATGAAGATGTGATGTTTATGAATGTATTCTCGTCTGGGAAAATAAATCCTTGACGAATGCCGGGAGTTTGTTGAATCCTGGGCTGATGTTGAAGAGTAGAGTTCTTCGTTTCCGATGGGGATGATGGTTGTAAGAATAAACCGGTAGGAGAAGATGACTCCGTTGGGGAATAAACTTGTTGAGGAGATTACTCTGCGGGGAATTACTCTTTGGGAAGAGATACCTTGCTGAGGTTTTAATGATAACTCTGCTGGGGATTCCGTTGATATGTTTTGTTGAACTCCGCTGGGGGATAGGAAGAACTTCACCGAGGACTATCTTTCCGTGGTAATTAGCTGAGGATAACCCAGTTATAAGCTATGGTGGAGAATAACCTTTGAATAAAGTCGGGGATATGCGTTCGTACTCTGCAGGGGATAAGCTTCCAGAATCTACTGGCGATAAGCTTCCAGAATCTACTGGGGATATTCATTCAATTCTCCTGGGGAAACTTTTGAACTGTACTGGGGAAGTGGCTCCATTAGGGTGTCTTGTATTCTGCCGGGGAATAATCTTATATTAAGACGGCCGGGGATGCTTGCTTAGGAATATCTGTATACTCCGCTGGGGAATATTGAGATTTTCTGGGGATACCCAACTTCCTTAAGGCTGACAGTAGATTAACTCTGCTTGGGGAGAGTGTTGCTGACTTGCTGGAGATATTGTGCCTTTTCGGGGCTGACGGGAGACCAACTCTGCTCGGGGGGAGAGTATTGTTGAAACCTGTCCTTACTCTGCGGGGAGTGGAGGTAACTTGGTTACGTTCTTCAGCCAAACCTACCTTGGTACCCTGGTGGACAGAGCAACTAGATCGCTTAGACAACTCATTATTGTCCCAGTTTCTGTGGGAGAAGGTACCCGTGGAGGTCTTGATAACTGCTGATTGATAAACCTTCTTCTGGTAGGCAAGTGACGAGATGACAGTACATAGTCGTACGCTTTAATCCCTAACTTTTTCCTGGACCGCCCTTTCGGGTTTTCAGTCCACCGGGATACCCATTTTTGCTCAAGCCGCCTTTTCAGGTTTTCGACTTGCCGGGTGTACAGATTTTTTTCATTTCATCCCTTATTTTTGCCTGAACCCTTTTGGTTCGCCGGGAAGCCCTTATTTTTTGCCTAGGTGTGTCAACCTAGCGGGTCTTTGATTTTGCGTAGTATTTTTTCGACTATGTCCACGCTTTCAGAATGTAGGGAGGTACCCCTGTTGGTAGTGCAGTGTTACCATACCACCAGAAGATCTTCGTTTGATCGTCTAATGCCCCAAGTGATCCAGATGGAGATTTGCCCCAAGCTGGTTGGCCTTTTGAGAGATTCTCTGAATCTTGACTTAACAGCCCCAGATGATGGACAATGATCATGCCATGCCCCTTGATTGGAGGTGCTTCTGTTCATTAGACATTCGTCGTGCGAACTTCTATGTTGTTCAAACAAATAGTCATATGCAAGCAATATTATATTAAAATGCAAAGCTCATGTCTGTCTTGAAGTTTTTGAAAATGCATTTTTTTCATAAAAACAAGTGAATTTTTTGTAAACTGTGATGTCAATTTGTTATTTTACCGCAAACCTTAAGGAGTCAGGATACCTTTGGTAACAGTATGCTTTCGAACTAACCCATGCTTCAGCTAGGACTTTTAAGGGTTGTAGCGTGGCCTGGTTCACGGTTTAAGAAACAAAGGATAAAGGCTCAAATTTTATTTGTACCCACCCGCTCTTCGTGATGTTCTTCAAACCTAAACTCAGCTGATCGTGCGTTAGACCTTGTTTGAGTCTTTGCTCTGATATTCCAGTGATGGTTCGGATATTGACAATTTATTTGGAATAGGCAGTGATTCCTTTTTTGGTTGAGGGTTTGTAGGACCTCTTTCTTTTTAATTTTGTTATCCCTGTTTTTTGCCTGAACTGTTCCTTTTTGTGTTTACAGTCAGCGGGATGCCCCAGTTTTTGTAAGTCTCCTTCATAGGTTTTGACTTAATGGGCTTTTATTTCTGAGATATAATGACTGCCTGTCTTTATGATTATCCAGAACCATCACTGTCTTTTGTTTCAGAAGGACTTCTTTGATGTTATTTTGTGCACCTGGATCAACCGAGAGAACTACCCTGCCCTAGGTTATAATTAAGGGTTTTAATTTTTTGTGAAAAGAAAAAAAAACTCCTACTTCTTTGGCTCGAAGGGGTTGACGAGGGATTATCTTCCTTATAACTCCAGTGTTTAGGAATTGAAACAATGCCTGTACCTCATCAGCGGGGTCTGTTCAAAAGCATACTGTAAAGATCGTGGTATCGTTTTCGTCATCCTCCCTCAAGAGGCTTAGAATTTTAGATCGAGAGTTAAACATCAAGAAAAAAAATAAAAGCAATTTTGAATATAGAGAACACAATTAATTCAAAACAGACACGTGTAATGCATTAATGAAATAATAGAGTTTGACATGATAATTGTTTGAATAAGCATAGAAAAATACAATATCAGAATTTAAATGAACAAGAGTCTCTCAATCCTAGCCATGTTTTGGCAAGGGAGTAGTGATCACATCGGGAGTCTCAACAGGCTCGAATTCGATCTCCTTGGCGTCAATCATGTTCTGAATCTTGTATTTCAGCGCCCAACAATCCTCAGTATCGTGCCCCGGGCTTCCGGAATGATAAGCACACCTCGCATCTGGGTTGTAGTTTGGAGAAGAGGTCTTGGGATTTGCAGAAGGGTTGATCACCGCAATCAGATTCATTTTCAACATGTGCTGCAATGCTTGTGACAACGGCATATTGATGTTGGTGAACTGTCTTTTAGGCTCGTCCGGCCTTCACTGATTTCCCTTTGGCGGTTGTCGGCGTGACGCAGAACCTGAGATCATGACTGCCCCTACGTGTTGGTCACGATGATCCTTCTGACTGTATGCAGCATTGGACTCTTTCTTGAATGGTTTCTTCTCAGCGTTCGAGGAGTCACCCTTTTGTATTTTCCCGGACTTGATACCAGCTTCTATCCTCTCACCAGTTAAGATCAGATCTGTGAACCCAACAGAAGAATTCCCAATCAGATGATTAAAGAATGGACCAGACAGGGTCCCCAAGAACATGTCAACGAGCTCACGGTCAGTCAACGGTGGCTGCACCCTGCCAGCCAGGTCTCTCCACTTTTGCGCGTACTCCTTAAAACCTTCACCCGTCCCCAGTGACATACCCTGGAGTTGGGTACGCGTAGGAGCGAGGTCGGCATTATACTGATACTGCTTATAAAAAGCAGTTGCCAAGTCCTCCCAGTTACGAATACTGGTTCCATCCAGCTGATAGAACCATTCGAGCTGAGTCCCTGAAAGACTTTCCTGGAAGAAATGGATCCATAGATTCTTGTCTGCAGTGTAAGGCTGGATCTTCCTTACATAAGAGCGGAGGTGCAGTTTAGGACAGGAAGCCCCATCGTACTTTACAAAGGCAGGTGCCTTGAACTTGTGAGGGATCACCACCCCAGAAGATAAACCTAGGTCCCCAAAGTCCAACCCAGGCACACGTTGAATTTCCATAGCATTTAACCGGTCCTCCAGCTGTTTGTACCTGTCCTCAGCAGGAGGGTACTGTTCATCATTGAAATCTGTCTCGGTGTCAGAGACTACGGGACTAGGAACCCTTCCCTCTTGGTGACTGCCTTCCCCAACAGATGGAGTAGTCCGCTCAGCTTCATTCTGCAGTGTATTCCCAGATCTGCGTCTAGGGTTGAACAAAACAGTCCTCTTCTTCCTTTTCTTCAAAAGCAGAGTCTTCAATTCCTGTTGTCCTTGGGCTAAGCTCATGACCAGCTCCTGGAACTGGGCGTTCTGGGCCTGGAGGGCCTTGATAGCTTGTTCATTGGATGATTCAGGATTCATGATGATGGCTGAAATAAACAGCGAAGAAGATTAAGCAACTTGTGGAAAAGAGTACCTGTAATGCAATGATATGTATGTATGCATGTGATGTTTTCAAGGATCTCGCGAGGTAAACAGAGAAACTTATTAGAATTTGAATCCGGTAGCTTGATTGAAGTAATTTCATGTTGCTGAGAGTCCTTCTTCAAGAGTCAAGGCTCACCATATCGAGTGGGTCATAGCCCCTGACTCAAGTTATCAACCTTGGCTAGAGGAAAATAAATCCCCTTTGCCCCTTGCTAGACATCATGACCTGCATCACAAACCCTTGAGATCCTGGAAATGGATTAGTCCTTATGTAGGATGTATGCAATGGTATGATGTTATGGTAAAGCACACCACAAGTATTCACAAAGGCAAACATGATAAGGCACACAAGTCACACCAGACAACCCTTAGAGTTTAGGCCAGCATGAAATTCAGGTACTACCCTCTTTCAGTTTCGTTGGTTAAGACTTGTCCTATCAAAAGTAACCGGGTTCTAGAGGATCCCAATATCACTGACTACCCTCAATCGGTCATAACTCCAGCGTCACAATATTTTCTTGCGGCCAGAACCATCGCGAGAGTTTAGCCTCAATGGGTGTAGCATACTGCTACTGTTCTATGGCCAAGTTGGGTCACATTAGGGTTCTAAGGTCGGTTGGTGCTTAATGACTCCTCAGAAGACCCATATTCTCCTCGTTGCAACACAAGGGATATCGGTACAGACTAAGGTGCCACACCAACATAGCCACTGCTTCACCCGTGTCGGTCTATGCCGGACAGGTCCTTCACAGCTTATGCTACCTAAAAGGATATCCCCAGATCCGGGTTAGGATCTATGAAACTCCGATGCAAAGCCCACAAATATAAAGCAATCAAAGCAAAGCAATTGAAAACATAAGTATGATCTAATCCTAAAGTACACCTCACTTTTATATTCCCCAGCAGAGTCGCCAGTTCTGTGATCGGTGGGAATAGAACTGACTGTTTTTTAAGCTGGTTTCGCGAAATGTCGCGGTAAGCAAGAGTCGCCACCGTCTTTTATGTTCTCCAACATGGAAAGGACAAAAGCACATCAAAATTCCTTCTTTGAGAATGTTTCTCGGTTCGGGAGGTAGATTTATAGAAAGGGAAGGTGTTAGCACCCTTTCTATCCGTGGTTATCCACGGGCTCTTAGGTAATTTCTCTTATGTTTTCAAAAAATGTTTGCTTTTCAAGTGTGTGTGGGTTTTGAAAAAGTTTTGTTTGAAAAATTTCTAAGTAACTCTTGTATCTGTCCTCAAGAGTGTGTGAAAAATTTGTTTGAAAACTTTTAGAAAGTGCGGGTGCGAAAAGTTGTTTTTGTTTGTTTGAAAAGAGCAAGTACTTAAGAGAATCTACCTACTCTAAGGAATTAAGCTGTGTAAGAGTCCTTTAGATAGTGTTATCCTCACCATTGAGAGGTAGGTAGCACCATCGTTGGAGTTATTCGGGTCAATTCGATTATCGGGACAGTGTGGTCACCGAAGCAATGGTAGGACACCTTAGAAGTAACCCTAATGTCCTAGATCCTTTGTATCTGAGGCAACCGTTTCGAGGCAACTGGATCTTTTGGACATAAGGGCAACCTCTAAGACACCCTATACTTGATGACCACGTTCGAGGCAACCAATGAGGCGTACCCTAGGAGTGGCATGTGCTTTGTGTGTTGTTTTTCAGTTAATGTTATCTTGTACATGTTATTTGCGAGCTACGGATTGCTTTTATTTACATACATTCTTGCAGGCATATTAGCAGTTAGGAGTGCGGAAAACGAATTGCGGAAATGTAAATTCTATGCTATTACAAGGCGCGGGTCTATACATCGCCAAAGACAAAAACCCGTTTTGGTAAATAAAGTGCAGGAAAATAAATAAAGCAATAAAGGAGGTCCTAATTAACTATTACACTTCCAGAAGCATTTACAAAAATAATCAAAATAAATACGCGCGAATAGAAAATGGAATCGGGAACGTCTTAAGGGTTTTGACCCTTTTGAGAAAGAAATTGAATTTGTCCCTTTTTTAATGAAATGGAATTAAAACTAATTATTTAATTTATTAAAAGAAAAATGTTTTTGTATTTTTATGTTTTTAATGAAATGAAATAGAAGGAATTAAAATTAAAAGTTAATAAAAACCTAATTCTAAATTTATTTTAGTTATTAAGAAAAAAGGTTAAAGTTGCCTAATTAAAACTAATTCAATTTATTAGTATTTATTTACAAAATAATTACCTAAATGAAATTAATAAAGTATTTACATTTTTGGTTTTTTTGAATTTTATTGTGAAAAAAATTAATTATGAGTTAATTAAATAATAGCAGTTAATAACAATAATTAGTTAAAAGAAAATAAAATAAAAAAGAAAAGAAAAGAAAATATGAAAGAACCATGGGGGGTTTGGGTCTTTTTTGGAGGTTTGATTCTGGAATTCAGGCCCATTAAGAAGCAAGTCTCGTTGACCTTGGGGATTGACCACACGCTTGTTGACTAGGGGGTACCATGCTCTTCATCTCCTGGCCATTGGATGTATGCTGAGAGACACATGGCGCATTGCTGGTTGAAGCGCATGGTGGAACGCACTGGAAAGCTGCATGTGATCAGGTTATGAAAAATAGAAACAAACATTGGGTGGACCTGGGAAATGAACCCAGGTCCCAACAATTGCCAAGCACTTCATCAACCACTGAGCCATCGCGTTGTCTTTGTTAACATAATAACCAACAAACATAATATATTAATAATGATAACTATGCTGGAAATCAGAAAAACGCGCGCTAAGTTTGAACGTCCCAGTCACATGCTTCCACGTATCATCTTCTTCATCTGGCCTGTAACAAAACAATCAAATAGCGGGGGTTTTAAACCCCCACAAAATGCAAATGTCAAAAATAACGATTAGGGCTACAGGCAATATAAAAAAGGCGCGATGATTGGGTTGAATTCGTCTGGCCTTGACGAATTCAACCATGTACATTTCAATGTCCAATTTTTCTGTATGTGGAAAGCCCTAAAATTCAAGCTTCGAAACCCTAAAGTTCTTCAATGGTGGTTTTTGATTCAGAGCACCATAATCCAATTGAATTACACCAATAGCTTCAGGATGTTCCTATTAACACAAATCAACCCAAAAATAGATTAAAAGTGCATGAATAATGATATGCAATTATGGAAAAATATGCAAACTGTGGGACTTGTTGTGGATGATTCTTTGAGTGTTAGGACTCGTTCTTGGTTGCAAATTGTTTCTGGGAATGTCAACAACGTGATTGAATCAAGAAAAGGTTGTGAATTATCCTGCAAGTGAGAATTCAGTTTTCAAATATTTCTTTAACTTTTGGGATTTGGTTCTGCCGTTTTTGAGATGCTTAGGTCGTGCCTTAGGTTGGAGAGGCTTGCATATGTATGTTTGAATTAGAATCAAGTCACATGATGAGCCTTTAACCATTGCAATGATGTTTTTGGATTTCTTCATAACCACCATTAAAGCATTTTCCAATTTTGTTCAAATTTGAATTTTCATGCTTAAAATGGACTTTACACGAATTTGGCAACTATAATATGCTTCATGAAGGCTAATCAAACCACAAGATACCATTTAATCAATTTTTTTGATTTTACTTGAATTATTATGGATTAAAGTGAATTAAATCCATAAAAATTAAATAAAAATAGAAAAATAATTATTTGGTCTTGAAATTGATCATGGGACACGTGGGTGGCATGACAAGGCTGAACCAAGTGGAAAAAAGTGGGCCCTTTTGTCAAAAATTGAAGTTTCAAGGGTAGTTGACTTTTGCCATTTCACAAAAATTTCCCAACTTCTCCAATGCATATCTTGCTCAATTTTGATCATATGAATATGTTCTTGGACATTTTGGAAAGGTCTTGAAGTCCTCTAACCAATGACTTTGGTACCATGTCATTTTGATTTACCAATCTCAAGTTATGGTCTTTGACTTAAAATGCCTTTTTGTTGACTTTTGAAAATGACCTATAATGTTGAAATTGATAACATTTTGTGAGAGCATTTATTGGACTTGGAATGTGAAGATGAGTTGTAGGAAATGTCATCACCTTCAAAATGAGCATTGGATGGGATTTTTCTGATGAACCATGAAAAAGTTATGCCTTGGTCAAGTTACAGTTGACTTTTCAACTGTCCAAAAATAGAAACTTTTGACACCTTGATGATTTTTGAGCCATGCTTGTGAAATCATGGTAAAGATTTGACCAAATGATGATTGTGGCTTCAAAATGAGATGTTGACCAAAATTTTTGACTTTTGACTGCCAAATGACCATTTTGCCCCTACAGTGTATTGTGAAGCAAATGAGGCTTTTGACTGTGCAACTTGACCTTGTGAACCTTGAAACTTGGCATGTGGATGCTTGACAATGTGTATAGGCATATGTGACTTGATTGAGCCCTTGAAAACCTCAACTTCCTTGCAAGAAACAAAACCCTAATTTGACTGGCTTAGGGGGATGTTTGACTGTGCAATCCTTGAGTAGACTTGAGCAAATTGAGATGATGCGTGACAAATCTTGAAGAATATGAGAGGGAAAATTTTGGGGTACAACAGATACCATTGCATGTACTCATTTGACAGTTTCTCCTCTATTTGTAATTGATCTCCATCCAATGTAAACATTTCTCGATGCAACCAAAAATTTTGTTCATCAGAGTATAGTATGATATATGCTTGTTGGTGCGTTGTTATTGTTGTCATTTTATGGTGTTCAGCTAGGCATCGAGGTTCTTCAGGTATCCCTTGTAAATGGACAAATTGTAGTTTGACCCTATCTGCTTAATACATTTCTACAATATGAAAACATATTATATATGTAGTTGAACTCCATATCAAACTGTCCCCGTGCCTTTGGGGCGCTAATCCAAGATACAGCTTCCAAATAAACTAAAAAGTTATAGATAAAATTTGTTAGTGTAACCAAAATAAAATTCATAAATTTATATGAAGTATTAAAGTGAAGACAAAAAAACCTGATCTTGAAGCATGTGATCAATCCTGAATCGGTATCCTTGTAGATGGTGGCGCGGGTTATTTTGGTAGTCAAGTTTCTTGATGCACCACCTAAAAAGAATTTAAAATTAAACTTTATTTTAAAGTATCCTAACAATTTTAATTATAAATTAAAATTAAAATTAAAATATTACCTTCTTGCGTAAGGATATGGAGCTTGAAGCGGAGCCACCGAAGATATAATAGGCAAGCGTGTAAAAGCCCAAGCTTAAAGAAGTAAAATGAACCCTGACATCTCTGTTACTTTGATGTATACAGACTTGCACATTTCCCTATATAGATTAGCTAAAATGGCGGAACCCCAACTTAATTTTCCACAATCTTTCAAATCCACAACAAATTGTGTCCATTTGGAGTGGATAGTATTACCACTTTTGTTAGGGAACAAAACTTGCCCGATGAGCAGTAAGATATAAATACGAGCATGTCTAATTTTATACTCCTCGGGTGACTCCTCAGTTGGTGGTTCATGTTGGTACATGTCTTTAAGTTATGTCAACCTTGCAGTCATTCCTTTATCACTTTGTAGTGGTTCATCCCCTAAAATAGAACACCATGCACCAACACCTAGCTCGGTTGGACCATTTACCGCTTTACCATCTACAAGAAGCCCCAATAACATACTCACATATTCCAATGTAATTGTGCATTCACTGTTTGGAAGATGAAATGTATGAGTTTTGGGTCTCCACCATTCCAGTAAGGCTATAATTAACCTTGAATCGATGTGTGTGGACCCTATTGTAGATACATGGTAGAAACCATATTGGTGTAGATAAGGGATTATGACTGCATGTGGCTTTAGAGGTTTGTGAGCACGAATTCTCCATTTTGAAATATAAGTATCATCAATCTGCAATAAAAATAAATAATATAGAAAAATATCCAACATTTCTATGAAACAAATTTTTATGAACAAAACTAATATTGTAAACTAAAAAATAAATAATATTAATAATATTAAAAGTATAAAAAATACTTACAACATTAATATTTTCTACTGTTCCCCTATTGTGTACCATACCAAAACATACTGGCCATAATTGTGAAAATGAAGAACTGATTGAAGACTTATCAAAAGAGAGTAGAGAGTGTATAGTCAATAGAATGAAGTGTGTTTGTGGAAAAATGAGGTGAGAGTGATTGAGTATTTATAGAAAAAAATTGAGAGTGATGATAGTTGGTTGGTAGTTGAATAATTTAATTAAATATGGTTAGTAGGTAGTAGAGTAATTTAATTAGAGTTGGTAGGTAGTTGGATAATTTGATAAAACTTCATCGGCTGATCTACTGAATCTAACATACAACTCAAACGGTGTTTTATTAACATCAATTCGAAAATCCTCAAACATGTTAAATACATTTGTATCTATAACTAACTTTGTAATATGCTCCATCAACACTCCATTTTCGTTGACTGTAGCTCGGTTGAAAGATATCTCTGTAATACTCCTATTAATATCTGTGATTTGACATAATTGATTTTTCAAGTGAATGAGCTTAGATCTTTCCATAAGCCGTACAACTAAAGGATTAGAAAATGCATTTCTATAATCAAACATAGAAACTTGTGAATTATACAGAATAATGTATACTGAGCAAAGCATCAGAGTAATTTTAATGTGAAAATATAATCGTTTTCTATTTTATTTATATACATGGCACGTATGCTATTCACGACAACAGTTATGCCCTCACACCATTTGACATGGCTCGTGTCAAAGCTTCACGCCATTTGAGAAGGCACGTATGAGCAGATTTATGCCATTTGAGTTAGCGAGAGCATATGGTTCACTCCATTTGAGTTGGCGAGAGTCTATGCTGAGAAGGTTCACGCCATTTAAGATGGCGACATCATGCGTGAAATGAATTCAAAATTGAATATTGCTTTGTTTATTAATACCAATGCAGTTGTCACTTGTATTACTTCAATCAATTGAATATTACTTCAAACAATGTCACAAAATCATATTTCTTGTCTCTTACATTTCAATGGTAATATTTTTACTGATGATAATATTGGAGTGGTCTTTCAAAATACAGATACACAGATTTTAAATATTCATCAAAAAAGTGATTTAGCCCACTTGACGAAAAAAATAGAAGAAACTTTAAAATAACATGTAACTTCTATTTTTTTAATCAATTTCCAATAGTTAATCCAGTTGATCACAATATCACATACAACACTGCAAAAATCAAAGACGATGAAGATATTTGTTCAATGCTTCAATGCCACTCAAGGTTTTGCAGTCAACAAACAATGAAGTTGTATATTTGTTTTCAAGAGGTGAAGGAAGTATATCCAACGCAATCATTACAATCTCACGCGTACAACAAAGTCAGGCCTCGCTACAAGAAGAGTTTGTCCAAGCACAACATAACAAGCCATTATTTTTGGAAGAGGAAGTGGGTGATGATACTGACTCCGATGATGCCAGACGAATTAATTTGTTTAGTGGATCCAATGATGAGTCAGGTGACAATGACAGACAGTAGGAAAACTCGACTCCTATACTTTATCTATACAACCCACTGTATCATCTAAGAAATGTTTCATTTGAGTGTGTGGAACCAATTTCAGTCTTTGAACCCTTAGACGAAGGTGAGTCACGTGAAGACTTAAAGATTGATATGACATTTGAAAGCAAAGAAGCATGTCTCCATGCAATATCTGAGTCTCACATAAAAAATTCTTATACTTTTAAGATTTTTAAGTCTAATCTGATACAATATTTGATTAAATGTAAAAAGGAGGGATGCAGCTTCACATGTAGAGCTTTGTTAAGGGATGGGTGTGGTCAATGGGTTATTGGAAGAATTGGAGGGCCACACACTTACATATCGTCTGCAATATCTCAAGATCACCAAAAGCTTACTTCAAAGACGATCGTCCATAACATCAGACCTCTTGTCGGCAGTGACGCGACAATCAAGGTTAGACATATTATTGTTCATATTCGTACGACTTATGGCTACACCATTTCTTACAAAAAGGCATGGATTGCAAAATACAAAGCAATCGAAGATATGTATGGCAATTGGGAGGCCGCTTACAACAACCTTATGCAGTAGTTGCTAGTCATGCAACAATTTCTCCCAGGTATTGTCATAGATCTTGAAACACTTCCAGTATATTCAAATGGAGGAACACAAATTGGTGGTGCAAGAATTTTCCATCGCCTTTTTTGGGCCTTTCAACCTTGTATTAGGGGTTTCGCACATTGCAAACCTGTAGTGCAGGTAGATGATACATGGCTGTATGGAAAATATAGGGGAACATTGCTCCTGGTTGTTGCACAAGATGGGAATGGTAACATTTTCCCAATCGCATATGCATTGGTCAAAGGTGAGACCGGGGGGGATTGGAGTTTCTTTCTAAAAAATTTGAGACTCCACGTCACACCCCAGTTAGGCTTATGTTTGATATCTGATCGACATGAGTCCATTAAGAGTGCCTACAATAACCCGTACAATGGTTAGTAGAACCCACCCTCGGTGCATGTGTATTGCATTAGGCACATCGCACAAAACTTCATGCGAGCCATCAAGGACAAAAACCTTCGCAAGACAGTTGTTAACATGGGTAATTTATTCTCTAATTTTTAACATGGCATATAAATATGTAGTTCTTTTATATTAATGTTTGTAATGCTTATACATAGGATATGCACTTAATGAGTCTACATACACATATTATCGGGAGGAGATCCTCCAAACAAACACAGAGGCTTTCAATTGGATAGAGAACCTTCCAAGAGACAAATGGTCGTGAGCTTACAACAGAGTAGCACGATGGGGTCACATGACAACCAACCTTGCTGAATCTGTAAACTCAGTGTTGAAGGAAACCCGCAACCTACCTATTACATCACTTGTAAGATCAACATACTACAAGATGGGTATATTGTGGGGAAAGCGAGGAAAGGATTGGACAAAAAATTTGTCATCAGGAAAGAAATTCACAGATAATTGCATGAAAGGAATTGCAAAAGAAGTAGAAAAATCCCACAGTTATAATGTCTTGGCTTTTGACCGTGAAAGTCACTATTTCGTGGTCCAAGAGACGGTTAATAATAAGAATTGTCGGCCACTTACTCATTTCAACGTTAACCTCCAAACACGAACTTGTGACTGTGGAAAATTTCAAACTTTTCATCTGCCTTGCTCACATGCTATCGCGACTTGTTCTCACATTAACCACGACTACACTAAGTTTATTCCTGATTTGCATAGAGTTATAAACGTCTTCAAAGTTTCACTGGTGTTCCCCAAGAAGATAACTGACCTCCATATTTGGGCGATACTCTTTTACGTGATGAAATGATGCGACGAAACAAAAAATGTCGTCCGAACAGTACTCGCATTAGAACTGAAATGGACCCTGTTGAAAAAATAAAAAGACGATTCAGAATCTGTCAGCAACCACACATGCGCAAAAAATACCCACATCGCCTCAACAATGCAAACTCTTCTAACTAATTTTATCTATGTATTATTATTTATAACTATTTTTAACTGTATTTTTTTATTTAGTAATTTGATTGTAATTGTTAAATTTTATTACTTAATAATAATTTTTATTATTTAATTGTAATTGTTAATTTATAATTATTTAATTTTTTTAATTAATATTTTATTAATTAATTTTATAATTAAATAATTTATTAAATTATTTATAATTAATAATAAAATTAAATAATAAAAATAATTAATATAAATAAAGAAAATTAAAAAAATAATAATAAAAAAAATTATTCTTTCACGTCATTTCAAATTACCAGAGTTTTTATGCTGTCAACTGGATCTCACCTTTACGCCATTTGAAATGGCATAAAATCTTCTGTACGTGATTAATTTCGTTTCAGGCTGTTGTATTATTAGAAAATTATTTCAGCAGTGTAACATTGCTAGAAAAAATTATCCTAATTCACCATTCTTGGCATGCGTGTCCAAAAGAGCAACTACTAGGGCAGTATCTTATGCACATTCATGGGCACAAATATTCAAAGCACTAATAAACATAGCCTAATCACGGAAAAACCATAAGCCAACGTATTAAAATAAGATCAAGTACATCATTATGTCTCTCACACTGATTATATATGCATTAATCAAACAGTTCTAACAATTTGTCCCATTAGGCAGTGAAACATAGCAAATGAATAATTCAGAATTTTATATTTTACAACAAATGTGTTACCGAAGTATAATATACAGGCACGTGCAATTCGGAATTAAATCGCGTATATCAATAATATTGTTTATTAATTTATATATCAAACAATAATATTTTAACAAGTAAACAATTTATTAAATACAAAAGTGTGTCATAAGTTTAATAGATAAGAAGATTAAAAGATCCAATTTCATAACCTTATAAAAAATCTCAAAAAACACATGATAAACAACATGAAAAAAATATTAATTTATACAATTGAAAAATTAAAGAGATAGAAAATAACTTCAAAATTAAATTGAATCATATATGCGGACTCTGATATCATTTGTTAAATCTGCTCATAACCTTATAATTTTTATTAATATAAAAATAAAAAATGTGATTTTAAATAAGTCCCTTAAACTCATATCTTAATATAATTATGATAATGAAAGTAGAAACATACATGAATTTGTCATTCAGAATCACTGAAAGTTTACGGATATTTGATCTTCCGATTTATAGAGTTCCTTATGACTTATTGATTCTCCTCTGATGAAGATGAAGAGAGAATTTCTGATAAACCGTTTTCTCATTGTCTACAAATTTAGACCATAACCCCTTGTAAATAACCTTAGAGTTATTTCTTAGTTTTCAATATTCTAATTTAACCACTCATCAAATTATATATTGATTTATGATATCTACACAATAATATTATCTTTCATGATATATATATATATACTTTTAGCCATATATTTATTATTAGTTAGATTACTATAATTTTGATTAATTACATAATAACCCAAACACATATATATTACAATTATAACCCCAATATTTTAACCTTGTATGACAAATGTGTTAAAATAGCAAAGCTGATAAATTAATGTCCATAATATAAAAGCAACATCTTACACATATAGGTACAGCCACGTTATTCGATTTTGTGTGTCGCCATATTAATTTCTTGACTTTGTTGCACACCTTAATCATCTAGCCCGTTCTTTTTTCTGATCAACATTTAATCCCTCACGCATGCACCAAACCATATAACCTCTCTTAATGTCTTAGAAGTTTTAGTATTCAATCTTCTTCACAATGCCTTATTCTACTAGTCTTCAATGGCTTAGCCTAGTTGGCATCATTTGGCTCCAAGTCATAAATGGAACAAACACAAACTTCCCAGCTTATTCTTCCCAGCTAAAACAGCTTCTCTCCATTTCACAAGTTGAACTCAATAACCTTGCTTTTGCATCTGATGCTGGCAAGCTTTTTGGTTGGTTTTCTGGCCTTGCTGCTATTTACCTCCCTCTCTGGCTCGTCCTCATCGTCGGCTCGTTTCTAGGACTAATCGGTTATGGTGTACAATATCTCTTCATAACCAACCATATATCTTATCTATCATATTGGCATGTCTTCTTCCTAACATTTCTTGCTGGCAATAGCATTTGTTGGATCAACACTGTTTGTTATGTTGTTGCCATACGAAACTTTTTGTCCGATCGTCAAGTCGCGGTCGGGTTAACAACTAGTTATCAAGGATTAAGTGCAAAGATTTATACAAATGTTGCTGATGTTGTTTCTTCACACAATAATAAAGCTAAAACTTTTCTATTCTTGAACTCTATAGTACCTGTGGCTGTTTGCTTAACATTAGCACCTATAGTAAGAGAAATAGAAGTGAAAAATTCAAAGCATTCTAGTGTTGTTTTTGCTTTGATGTTTGTTATCACAATTGCCACTGGAATATATGCTGTGATCAGCAGCTTGCAAATTTTCACTAACAAAATTTCTTCACTTGGTGTTCTTATTGGTATTCTAGTATCTCTTCTCTTACCTCTTTTACTCCCAGTTTGTGTGAAGATCAAGGAGATAGTTGAATCATTGCACAAAAAAAGAGAAAGACTAAGAATCTACCATTTTACCATGGAGGAGAATATTAATAAAGAGAGGATAGAGAGTTATGTGAAAGAGGGTGATGATGAAGTTGAAGATGGTTGTGTTATGGAAGAAATAGGTGTGAAGTTAATGCTGAAAAGAATGAATTTCTGGTTATATTTCTTTGTGTATTTTTTTGGTGCAACAATTGGTTTAGTATTTCTGAACAATTTGGGACAGATAGCTGAATCAAGAGGTTGTTCTGGTACTTCATATTTGGTGTCTTTGTCTTCTTCTTTTGGATTCTTTGGTCGTCTCATTCCATCTCTTCTAGACTACTTCTACAGGTAATTTGCAACAATTTCTATCCCTTTTCCCAATTTTAAATTTCTTTCAACTTATATTAGCTTTTTATATAGTAAAGAATTGCGGTTAATATGTCTTATACAACTTAAATATACTAACTTCAAAATATTATAAGAAAAAATTATCTATTTTAAATAAAATTTTAAATTTATTGAATAACCGAAGTATTACTCAATAAATATAAAAGTAATTGTTTTGTCGTTGTAAACTAAACATCAAAATTAAAAGCTTCTCACCATGCAATCTTAAACATTTTTTTAACACAGTGAAATGTAATACCAACTTAAATTATTGCATTTATGCTTTCATTTATGGCTAATAATGATAATGGAAATGTTGGTTGATCTACATTGATGAAGACAAACAAACCAACAAAGTTAAAAGCTTCTCATTTCTTATGATAGTTACTATTTACTCTTCCGTCTCAAAATTACTAACTTAGTTAATCAATATACATACATTAGAAAAAAAAAAAGAAAAAAAAAACCCAATCCGCTTTTTATATAAGAAATATATTTTTTATAATACTTTAAAGAATCGATGTATCTAATCTATATATAACTTCGCTTAATAATTTAGGGGTAAACATACAATTTCAAGACCTGCCTCGATGGTGGCAGTAATGGCACCAACAGCGTGTGCATTCTTCTTACTTCTCAACAAAACTGACATTGCTCTTTACATAAGCACAGCTGTGATTGGAGTCTCAACTGGAGCAATCAGTTCTACTGCTATTTCCACAACAACTGAACTATTTGGAACAAAGAATTTCTCTGTAAACCATAATGTGGTTGTGGCTAATATTCCAATAGGATCTTTTTTATTTGGTTACTCAGCTGCACTTATCTACCGTAAGCAAGGAAATGGACATGGGAAATGCATGGGCATGGAATGTTTTAGTGACACTTTTATCATTTGGGGTTCTTTTTCTTGCCTTGGAACTTTATTGGCTTTGATTCTATACTTTAGGACTCGTAAGTTTTACTCACAAAACCAATAGGGTGACATTTTTGTTTACTTATTAGTATTATACATCTTTTCAATATGACATAGAGGGGATTGTAGCTGTTATTTCCCAATTGATCTCACCTTAATTTTACACCAATTTAATGTATTTAATATTAGTTAGATATTATTTTTAGCGTACACAAGCGTTATAATATGTATAACTTTGTTATCACATAATAAGTATCATTATTGAATCAAGTAAGATATGGTAGGAATTATTATTCTACTTAGTAAAAAAAATCCATGCATGCATAATACAACCAAGCGACTACTGCCGTGGGGAGTTGTGTAAAGACTTTTGCGATTTCATTTTGAATAAGCATTATGTTATATATTGCGATCGTTATGGTGCACATAAATCACAATACAAAACGGTAAAGTTTGATTCCATTTTCATTATGAAAAAATATTTTAGTTCAGAATCGTGCGATCATTAAATCTTTAGTAACAAGAATATGAAAAGATAAATTTTCATTATGAAAAAACATTTTAGTTCAGAATTTTGCAATCATTAAATCTTTAGTAACAAGAATATAAAAAGATAAATGAATAAATATATATTACCGAGTAATATAAAATATTTACTTATTAGTTTTCCCATATTTTTTATTGGTGATTATGATGAATAGCTTGCACATCATCAACTGAATCATTTTCTTCAGATGAGAGACATACATGTATTGCAAAGAAGGGGTCTCAAAATTGTAATCTTGATTTTCATCACTATCGGAATATATTTGAGATTCCATGACGAATTGTTTTGCTTGAGATTCCATGACGAATTGTTTGTTTATATAAGCCTTCTTTCGAAGATCAATGAATCCTAATTTATTGGTTTATACACTAGTGTTACTGTCAATCCACTTGCACTTAAATAAAGACACTTAAAAGTAACATAATCGATATCAAAAATCTCCTCAATGACCCCATAATACGCTCTAGATGTCAGTACATAATTCTTATCTTTCGAACTAGCACTACTACGCGTTTACCCTAAAAATTGGTAAACAAGCGCTAGTCTTCTAAAAACAATAAAAATCTTTAGTTGCTCACAGGATCGACTAGATTGATCCTAGAACTTGTGTTCTTATTCAAACTTTTATTCTTGAAAACAAAGAATACTTTCGACAGCATTCATAGTCTTTTAAATAATATTGATTTCGATTCGAATGACTCTTCAAAATAAATTTACAAAAAGATTTGTAAAGGCAATGCAACAAAGGTAAATCGAAAGTAAATTGCTAGAAGTAAATTTATGGAAAAGGTAAATTTTATTAAAGTAAAAGATAGTGTTTACACGTACATTTCTCAGGTGACTCTTTTCTCAACACACAGATACTTTGAGTTCATGTGAGATTTTGTACAACCGAATGAACACACAAATCCTATTGATAAGACTCCTATTTATACTATTTTGACCTTAACGGCCACTCTACGCCTAAATGCCACGTTCGGCCTTTTCATGCACTTTCGAAATATCAAATATCCACGCGTCTTTTAGATAAGATCAAATGTTTGAATTTGAATCCTCTCTTCATTTGAAGCGCCAAATCTCCAACATGCCATAACGATCTGATTTCCAAAAATTAAATCTCCAAACCTTTATTCCATAGAATTATTTCAACAATTTTACACCATCCATAATCTTGATCAGTCAAACCTTATGAGAATATCTTTATTTTTCTACCGTCGAAATTCCCAGCTAACAAATGCCCCCCAAAAATGTGTATTTCGATATACTTGGAGAAATATACATTTTTTTGTAAGATATCTATATTTCGACGGACAAACATCCTCCATGATGAACATTTACTACTATGACGTCAGAAACAATAATAATTTCCTTTTTCCAAAACGTCTAATCAAGACGTGCGTGATGCGGTTTCATCATTGCCACTAAAAATAGGTTCCCAATATGGCCTTTCAATAAGTAACCTCTCCATTATCTTATTAAAATCCACCATGTGTCCCACTAACTCCAGAATTTGAAAATACAAATTGAACTAATTCCAGCTATAAATATCTTCTCCTTCCTCAAAAACACTTTTTTTGATCTTCTTGACTTCTTATTTTCCAGAAAATCTATGCAACTTTCAGCTTTCTCTCTCAAAAGCTTTAATCGTTCAACAATCTAAACCCTCAACAATGGCACCAACAAATAAAAGTAGCAAATCCAACAAGAGTGTGAAAGAATATGGAAGCGGGGAACACGATTGATGTTGCATTTAAACCAATTCATCATATCACCAAACCACTTCTTGTTGGAAATCAAGAACTTGTTCCAACACCTCATGTTTCTACAGAATATCAAGCAATTTACGCTTCCCAAGTAATTATCCATTTCACCCTTGCTAATAAAACCCTAGGGTATATGGGTCATATGTTATACTCTGGATGTTTAGAACAACTTAAGGAAATTTTCCAAGTTTATTATGATACTAAACCCATCATTAATAAAGTTGGACCTCCTAAAAAGAAGGATAAAAATCCTGATAAAAATCTAGAAGAATCGTCTGTAGAAAAGATTAAAAAAAACCTTCCTCAGTTCCCGTAACTGAGAAAAAACCCTTTGATTTTGACTATGTGACTGAGAACTTTAGACCTTTTAGGTCTTGTCTCGTAGCAGATAAACAATGTCTTACTTGGCTAGCCAAAGTCGAAATAAAAAATCCCAAGTCTGGAAAGACTTAGGTATCTTTGACTTGATTCAAATTTCGAAAATAGGTTTTAGTTACTGCCAACCTATGTTGATGGCCTTATTATATTTTTGGGATAGTACTTATAATACCTTCCATATCCCTTGTGGAATTATAACTCCTACCTTCTTCGACGTGGCTTCCATCACTGGACTTCTACCAACTGGAGAAACCTTCAACCCTTACCAACAAGAAGATAACACTATTGACTTTAAAGTCGAAAATACCGCCTTCACCAAGTACATAAGTCTTTACCATGTTCAAGGAGACGAAGTATCTAATGTCGAGCATATAGCTTTTCTTGCTCTATGGTTATCCAGGTGCATATTTTGCTGCAAATCCCTACAAGTTGCCAAAAGATTTCTCACCTTAGCGAACCAACTTCATTTTGGTTGAAGAGTATGCCTTAGTGAGTTAATTTTGACCAGATTATATGAAAGTCTTGGAGCTGCCACTTCCAAACTAAAAGGATATAAATTAGGCACGAACCTACTGCTGGTTGACCCATATTGACTTCTCCAAATGTGGATGAATGCAACGTTTGAACCATCTCTCACTACTTCTGGAACAATAGACGAAAAAGATCCTGAAATTCATAATCGAACCGTTGAGGGAACTAGACTGCTTTGACTGACTCCCAACGATGATGCAAAGAACTTTGAGTAGTGTCTTACCAAGTATGTCATGATGTTTTTTAAATTTCATACTTTCAGTCCTTCAGTGGGTCCTTTCGCCAATAGGTCTCATGGCCCTGAGTGGTTCACCAGATCCCTTTCTTACATTTCACCCGATGAAGATACATAAATTGTAGACATCTGGATGTCTTTTTTATTGCCTAGGATGATTGTTTCGAGGATCATTCCTGTGAAAAGCAATGTTTGTATGCTTGCCTATCAACCAAATTTTGTGTCTCGACGATTTGGGATTTTTCAACTGATCCATGCACCTATCTTTGGAAGGAAACGTGAGCTTTGCACAACAAGAATGAAGTTCTTTCTCCTAGACTTAGAAAAACATATGGCCTATTATGCTAACTTTGCAGAATTTAACCATATTCCTTTTCAACCATCCTTATATTATTCGATGGGTTTTGACATTTGGTGGAAAGAGTTTCATTCAAAGAACATGTTCGACACCACTTTTCTCAGCCAACATTTGACAAAATCTTTTGCATTTATGCAGGATTTGACTTAAAAAGGTACGCAAACACATATCAAGGAAATCCAGACGTTCCAAAAGTACTTTGAAACTGTCTATGATCCAACCAATCTTAGTCGAACCACTTTTAATGCAACAAAAATTTTAAAAGAGAAATTTACTAAAATGCTTCCTCATTTAAACATGTCTGCTTGTGTAAAACCTGAAGACAAATGTGACTTAGCCTTCAATATGAGCATGAATATATGCATATAATTCATTTATATTGCATGAATAAGTAGTTTGAAATCTCTAAACATGAACAAATAGAAGATGTTTGGTTGGAGAGTTCTGAGATGTTGTAGGCTTCAGTAGTGATTGGGAACGACTCCTGAAGGTCTCAGGAAGTTGATTGAATGCTCAAAGTTGATTGAAAATTGCTGCAGAAAGAGTTTACTTGTACCCTAGTTTCTTTGCAAATTTGAAGAATTAGGCTTGGCTCTACAAGCCGCTATCCATCCTCTTTTTGGTCTGAATGTAATGGGTATATATAGAAGAAAAGATTAGGTCAAATGGTGGGCTTGGATACCTCATGAAATCATATCTTTGATTTTGTTTGAAAATAAATTGAGATCTTCCAAAACCAACAAAGATTTGATTCAAAAATAAGTCTACACGGTTTTTAGCATGACCTTGAGCCTCTAAAAGATTCAGATCACAAGCTTTTTATGCCTTATACATTTATTTAACATTTATTTGATTTAATTTTGAATTAAAACGAATAAAAATCAAAATAAATGAAATAAAAATTAAAATTATGCATGAATGGACTTATAGGTCTTATAAGGTGTCATGAACATGTTTAGACCTTAAAAGATAGGTCCATTAGTCCAAAAACTCAAGTTTTCTCAAATTGAACTTCATGCACTTTCTTCAAAATTGCTCAACTTGCACAACACATTACTTTCTCAAATTTTGTCATATGAAGGTGATCTTGGACTTTTTGGAAACCCCAAGGTGTCTCCTACTACATTCAATTTTGTTACTTTTTCATATGAAGTCCTTAACTTGATGTAAATTGCCTTCACAAAAAGTCTCTTTTTGTTGACTTTCAAAATGACCTGTAAAGTTTTAGCTCATATCTCTCAAATGAGGCATTTTTTGCCTTGAGTTTAGAGAGACAAATTTGTATAGAATTTAATTTCCTTCTAGATAGGATTAGGTTGAGAAATTTATGATGAAGTATGTGAAACTTGTGCTTGGTCAAAGTTCAGTTGACTTCTCCTTAAGAAAACCCTGATTTAGTAACTTTTGACTTTTGATGAATCTTGAGTTTTCTTGATGAATCATGATAAACCCCCTTATATAAAATGATGAATGTGACTTCAAAATATTTACTTTCACCAAAAATATTGAAGTTTGACTGTATATTGATCAATATTGACTTTTTACCCAATACAATTGATTTTCACTCATATGAGCAATTGACTGAGCAAACTTGTGAAGCAAGGCGTGAAACCTAACATGAGGATTCTTTAAAGCATATGATGAACCATGAAACCCACTTGAGGAATTATAAGCTCAATTTCCTTTAAGAAAAACAAAACCCTAGTTGTAGGAGAATTTCTTAGGAGGATGACTTGTCTGACCAATCTTTAAGAAGTCTTGAGCATTTCAAACTTTTATGAGCCTGAGGGAGTGCCTTGAATTAATTTTTCTTGGAAATTGGAGGGAAATTTTTTGGGTACAACACTAAGTATACCTTGGACAGCTTCAAAGGCTTCCTTCATTATGACTTATCATCTATCTCCATTCTTTCTCCGACACATGAAGGTGTGGAATCAAATTATTTTCTTGGTCCTTTCAATTACCTTTGTTATTTCTTTTATACCTGATACTAACCAGTGTTATCATGTATATTGTTCTAGCCGTCAAAAAGAAAACCACCAAAAAAGAATAACCCATCTTGAAGACCGGTTCAACCGAAGCTTCCAAACAAATTAACACTTCAATAAAAAGTGCTACTCTAGATACCAAAAAATCGAAGACAACAACAGTATAATTTGAGATTTTGTCTGCTTCTTGCACTATATCACCTTTCTAACAACATTACTTTTTTAGGCTAGTCCTTTACCTCTAAAATCTCCATAGAAAATAAAATTCACCCACGAAATTTCTGTGGTGGTCGAAAACGATGGGGACACTCCTCCCACTCCTTTACAGATTAAGAAATTAAAGAAGAAGAAGAAGAAGAAGAAGAAGGCAAGAACCTTTGATCCAGCCTCTTTGCAGCCATCCAAGCAAAAACCTGAGGTCATTACACTGCCTCCAAAACCCAAAGAGTAAAACACGTCCCAACCACCTGACGGTGTTATCCTGGAGAGGGTCAAAAGTAACGACTCAAGTCCTGATGGACCAAAGGTATAACTTTCATTTGTTATTCTTATATCACCATTGTTCTTTTATTCGAACTAATGTTTTCTTTTATTTTGCAGGAAAATAAACTAACTCCTACTGAGTCTCCAATCAAGCATGACGTTCCTCCTAATAGTGGTATTGCTTCATACCATCCCCTGTCTAGCAACAATGATTTCAACAAAGGGTCTTCATCTTAATTAATCAACTTGATACAATTGTACCATCTGAAAAGGAATTTATTCCCCAGGCTAAGAATGACCAAGAGGTACGTCAAGGTGTGACCAAGAGGCTTAGTGATGATGAAGGGAAAAATGATGATGGCCCTAATGATTCTTCTTCCAAAATGATTAAGTTTTTTGATGACTTTCTTGATGAGGAGCATCTTACAGACGAAATCGAACAGTACTTCCAAGAAGATGAAGAAAGAGAAGAAGAAGAAGAAAAATAAAAAGAAACTAAGGGAGAAAAAGACAAGGAACCTCATTGTGATACGGTGGGAGAATTGACTTGAAGGTTTTGTGTTTGATCGCAAATGTTGCGGTTAGCAAGAGACACCGCCGAATTTTCTTTTATCCAAAAGGAAAGGTGAAAAAGCACAGGAAAGACCTTTGAGATTATTTCTTGAGTTCGGGGGGTAGATTATGAAATGGGAAGGTATTAGAACCCTTTTCATCCATGGTTTTCCATGGGATCTTAGTTACTTGCTAGATCACTTGCTTTTTGTTTGAAATTTTGCTTTGTGTGGTTTTTGAAAGTATTTTGTAAAGAGGCCATTGTTTAAGCAATCTTTGTAATGATTCTCGTTCGTAAGAATGTATACAAAGATGTTGAGCTTTGAAATTGTTTTCAAGTTTTGTAAGATGTTTTGGAAGTGTAGGTGTTTGTTTTGAAAATAGCAAGGATATTTTGTTTTGAAAGCGAGCAAGTAACTAGGAGTATTCTACCTACTCAAAAGTATTTCATGTTCATTTCCTCTTTCCTTTGACATTGTTATCTTACCATTGATTTGGTAAGTAACCCTATCTTTGGATGTAAACGGGATGGGCGTGGGTAATTGTATAACCATGATTAACAATGTTGCAAGATATCTTAGCATTCTCTTTTAGGGACTAAGATCAATTGAAAGGCAACATAGATAGCGTCATCGAGGGATTATAATCTTATATTTTGCTTGTTTTTGCTAAGATATCTCACATGTATAATATGACCAGTTTGTAAGGCAACCAAGTGGATTTACCCTAGGGGTGCTTGTGTGCAAGTGTATTATTTTTCATGCTTAGTTTTGTCTTTGATTAGGATTTTCTAATTGATTGGTTTTAGTCTTTCCGTACAAACCCTAATTACTAGCATTTGTATATAAAGCGATAAATTGCGGAATTTAAAATTACTACGCTATTACAATACTTGTGGGAGGGGGGGGGGGGGGGGGGGGGGGGTATACAAATTGTAAATAGGGATTGCAAGAATATAAATCTAATTAATATATTACAACCATATTGAATTGATACAAAAATTGAAATAAATAATGTACAAGATTAATAAATATGCAAGAATATAAATATGAAGAAAATGGGTATATTTGTTTGGATTTTTTATGAAAAGTGAATTTGTTTTAACCTAATTAATTAAATAAAATAATTAATTAAAATAATAAAAGTAAACCTAATTTAATAAGAAAAGAAATTAATAAAACCCTAATTCATTAATTGATAAGAATCTAAGTTTATAAGAAAAGTATTTTTGGTATTTTTTGTCTTGGAAATAAATTATAGTATTATAAAATATTTTTGGCCTTTTTTATATTAAAATAAAATATTTAAATTGGTGTAAAAGAAAATAAATAAAACCTAGTATTTAATTAAATTTACAAGATCTTTAGTGAAATGAATAAAGTATTGATTAAATAAAATATTTTTTATGAGAAAAATAAATAAACTAAGTCAAAATATAAATCTACTATTTTTTATATTTTTATGATTTTTTAGTATTTAGAAAAATAATTAAGAATATAAATAAAATGAAAAATAAGAAAAGAAAATAAAATATGGGCCAGGGTACAAATAGCCTGTAAGGGGGTTGGAAAGTAAAAATAACAACAACAAAATAACAAAAGCCCAACAAGGCCCAGCGCCTGCAAAAAAAACAAAGTCAGAAAGCAAAAAAATATGAAAAAATCAAAAGGGTACCAATGAGGCTCGAACCCAGGTCCCAAAGGTTACAGACGCGCGCTTCTACCACTGGGGTGGCTATACATCAGTTAACATAAGCAAAACAATAAATATATGATACAAAACGCACCCTAAGTTACACTTGACCTTCAACCTCGAGCCAGACCAACTGTAACTTGTTCATTTCTCAACAAAAATGAAAACTGTAAACAATAAACTTGTAACAAATTTCCTTACGGTTTCATAAATGTAAAGCATTAAAACTATAGATCAAAGATAAGCATGAATTTTATTGGCCCTAAACTGAACCCTAAAAATCTCAGAAATTTCAGTCTCAAAATTCTCTAAGCTCAAGCAAAATTAATGGAAACTATGGACATGGTCAGCTTTAGGGCAATGATATCTACATGTTTCATTCACAAATAAATCATTGATGATGCTTGTATGAAAAGTTCCAAAGTTAGAAAACTTACCTTGCAAGAGGGTATCGGGTTTGAAGTTTGAGTAGCTTTCAAGGAGTTCCAATGGTTGGGTTAGCTTCCTCAAGTTCCCAGGAAGCTAATGGAATGCTTAGCTTGAGCTGAAAGGGCCTGAGGAGTTCTGGAGAAGTCCAAGTGCAAAATTCTATTTTTGAAAATGGTGGATGAGGATGGAGGTGTTACAGTGATTCTGCAGGTGTTGGGATTGTTTGTGTATGTTGTTTAGAAGCTTTTGAAAACAAAAGGCCAAGAAACGCACGAGTAGATTTGAAGTTTGGCTTCAAAACTCAGAAATGACAAGTTTTGAAGTGTTTTTGGTGATTCTGAGTTCTAGGTGTTTTCAGGGCTTAATAATTCGCGTCTTTGATGCAAATAGTTTGTGTATCTATAAGCAAAAGGATTGGAATGCATTGGCAAGTCAGAAGTACAAGTTACAAGCTTTTGGCTAGGTTACTTGATTTTCAAGAAAAGAGGGAAACCAAGTTTCAATGTGTAGTACAAGCATGGGCTGGGTGATTGTAAGTGTCTAAACCATTTCTCATGAGTTATAGGACTTGTGTGATTAGAAGAGAATAAGTGCAAGGCTCAAGAACAAGTTTTGTGCAAAAAGTCACTTTATTAAAATGGCAATGTGCACTTTTTTCCAAAAATGGATATAAAGCATGTCCATGCATTGAATGCTTGAAATGATACCTTTAACAGATGTGCAAGCCATTAATTATGGAGTGCCTAACAAGTTTGAGGCCTGCAAAGTAGAGTTTATGCAGCATAGTTTGAATTTTGAATTTGGTTCATCATAAAATGACTTGTAATTCAAGTGATAAAACCCTAACTTCATCTCTTCGATTCTCCCTACTAAAAAATGATCTCAAGGAGTTCTTGGACATTTTGGAAAGCTTGCAATGTGCTCTACAACCAATATTTGAATTGCTTTTGAAGATTCCACTTGGAACCATATGAAAAAGTGCCATGAAGTTGGGTCAAAATCCTGACCAAATTAGGGCAAAATTTCACTAAGTGTTTTGTTTCATGACCACATGTTCTTAAAATTATAACTTGAGATCCAAGTATTTTTTGAATGATTTGTGTAAAGAAAAGTTGTAGATTTCATGGAGATCTACAACTTTCATGTTGGAAGTTTCTCTTGAATCATCTTGCATCATGGTGAAAAATTTGTTCAAAATAAAATCTTGACTTTTTGATTTCTTGATGAATAAGTTTCATATTTTGACATGTTTTGATGAATTGTGATCTTTGGCATTAGATTTTGACCAAAAAGTCAAAGTTTGACTTTTAAGTATACAGTTGACTTTAGATCAGTTGACTGAAAATTCATCTGTCAATCCATTGGACTTGAGCAATGTTTTGAGCCATGTCATTAGGTCAAAATGATGCAATTGGACTATTGAGATCATGCCTTAAACCAATTGATCATTTGCTAGGTCAAAAATTAGAAATTTCCCTTTCCCGGTTAAAATCCTAATTTTGACCATTTTGCTCTTTTGGAGATTTGATCAAATTTCTTGGGGAATTATGGTCCAAACTTGATCAAATGATACATATGAGTCTAAAATGTTGAAGTAGATAAAAAATTATGAAGTTTGACTATAAATTGGTCATGGTTGACTTTTCCCCAATACAGTTGATTTCTAGGTCAACTGCTCAATTGATTGAGCAAAAGTGTGATCCAAGGCTTGAAACTTGACATGACTAATATTGGGGGTCCATAATAATCCATGAAAGTCATATGAAGCATTGAAAGTTCAATTATCCTTGTGCAATCTCAAACACTAATTTGGTTATCAGTGCTTAAGGAGGTGTCTTGAGTTTATCAATCCTAGTGCAGTTTTGAACCAAGAGAGATCTTTGTGAGAAAATAATTGATAAGTGAGAGGAAAATTTTTGGGGTACAACAGTTCCCCCTGTTCAATCTTCTTAAACCTGAAGAGTTAGATTGGCGTATTTTCCATTCGTGACTTGAAGGTGGAAGAGGACTGGACACTAAAGTGCCCAGAAATTTGCACTCGAGGATGTAATGGTTGATGGTATAGGGAATGGGCTTAAAGATTCCATTTGGAGAGGAGATGAGAAGTTGTCGGAGATGGGCTTGCAAATGCCATCGAAAATGATTATCGGACTGTATCTAAAAGAGAATCTGAATGAGTATCATAATGGCGTCCGTGTCTGGAGCATATTTGAACTGTATTTGAAGGTTGAATCTGTATCAGAATGGCATCCATGTCTGGAGTGTATCTGAACTGTATCTGGAAGCTGGGCCTGAATGAGTATCAGAATAGCGTCCGTGTCTGGAGCGTATCTGTATTGTATCTGAGAGAGAATCTAAATGAGTATTAGAATGGCATCCGTGTCTGGAGCGTGTCTGAACTGTATATGAGGTTGAGTTTGAATGAGTATCAGAATGGCATCCGTGTCTGGAGCGTATCTGAAAAGCCTTTGAACATTTTTAATGGTAGCTGTTGAATAATCTTATCCTGAAAAGGGTAAAAATATTAGCTGTATACAATGTCATGATGTATGAAATGCATGGTACAATGAGATTGTGATATATGAATTCATGATATATGGATGTGATGTATGCGTATTTGAGTTAATCTGTTGCACTTCTGTAGGATAAGGGGAAATAAAATCTCTGATTGCTGCTGAGGATATGAAGGGTAAGTCTTCATGTTGTGAAGTTGAAGTGTTGATGAATTTCCGTTTAGAGAAATAAACTCTGTTGTAAGGGAAATGATGTGTGCTGCTTGTAAAAACCTGTTGGGGAAACCTGAGAAATTGGATGACTTCTACTGGGGATTGATAACTGGAAGCTTTGTTCTGCTGGGGATTAAATTTCACACTGCAGGGGATTTTATGGAATAGCTCAAAGATATTTGCCTATCTCTTAAAGCCATCAGTGATTGTCTTTCTACTTCATTTATTTGTAACCAGTAATTATGTTCAAATGCATATGTTCAAAAATAAATCATTGGACGTTTTTGTAAACAAAACACAAAAGTAAAGAAAATAGATAGTTTTGCACTTTCAAAGGGATATCTTTGTATTGACTTTGAGTAAGTATTTTTGTACAATGAGACAAACATTCTGGTAAGAGAATGCCGTCATAAAAAATGAAAATTTTGATACAAAGAAAAGATAGTTATGTGCAATAATCCCATGGGGTTCCAATTCTGCTATAGCCTTCGTGTCTCCGGGCATCTTGCCTGTTTGTTGCCTTGTCCAAAGTTGATTGGATTGATCAGAACCTTTGATTTTGTCAGGTTCTCCGTAAGGTGATCCAACAAGACATAGTCATACGCTTTAATTCCCTAACTTTTGCCTGTACCGCCCTTTTGGGTTTTCAGTCCACCGAGATACCCTTTTTTGCCCAAGCCGCCCTTTTGAGTTTTCAACTTGCCAGGTGTACAGATTTTTTTTGGTTTTATCCCTAATTTTTTCCCCAACCTCTTTGGTTCGCCGGGATGTCCTTGTTTTGCCTAGGTGTGTCAACCTAGCGGGTCTCTTATGCGTAGTATCTTTTGATTATGTCTGCATTCGCAGGGTGCGGCAGGTCGTCGCCATCCATGGTGGTCAAGATCATTGCTCCACCAGAGAATATGCTTTTGATTACAAATGGTCCTTCGTAGGTGGGAGTCCATTTGCCCCTGGGATCACCTTACGGCAGTATGATACGTTTGATCACCAAATCCCCAACTTGATATACTTGGCGTCTGACCTTTTTGTCGAAAGCCTTGATTATCCGTTTTTGATACATTTGACCATGACAGACAGCAGTTAGTCTTTTCTCACCAATCAAGTTCAGTTGATCAAGTCGAGTCTGAATCCAATGTTCTTCATTCAGCCTTGCATCCTTCATAATTATCAGAGAGGGGATCTAGTCCTCAATAGGCAAGATAACCTCCATGCCGTATACTAGAGAGTAGGGTGTTTCCCCGGTTGATGTACGCATTATGGTACGATATCCGTGGAGAGCGAAGGGTAACATCTCAAGCCAGTCTTTGTATGTGACTGTCCTTTTCTGTATGATCTTTTTGATGTTTTTATTTGCTGCTTCGACAACACCATTCATCTTCGGCCGATAAGGGGGAGAATTGTGATGCTGGATCTTGAATTGCTTGCACAGGGTGGTGATCATAGTATTGTTTAGATTCATACCATTGTCTGTAATGATCCTCTCTGGGATACCGTAATGACAGATGAGATTTTGCTTGATGAACTGGGCGACAACATTCTTGGTGAAAGAAGCGAAATAGGCTACCTCAACCCACTTTGTAAAATAGTCAATGGCCACTAAGATGAAGCAGTGTCCATTAGAGGCTGTTGGCTTGATTTCCCTAATCATATCGATGCACCACATAGCAAAGGGCCAAGGAGCCGTCAATACATTCAGAGGAACCGGAGGTACGTGCACCTTGTCAACATAAATCTGACACTTGTGGCAGGTTCGAGAGTGTTGATAGCAGTCTGCTTCCATGGTATACCAGTAATAGCCTGCCCCTAGGATTTTCTTTTCCATTGTATGCCCATTGGAATGGGTGCCAAAAGTGCCTTCATGTAACTTAGCCATGATCTTTTCAGCTTCAACTTTATCTACGCAACGAAGTAACATCAAGTAATGGTTGCGCTTGTAGAGAATGCCATTACTAAGGAGGAATTTAGCAGAGAATCTCCTTAAGAACTTCTTATCATTGACTGAAGCTCCTCCTGGATATTCTTGAGCCTCGATGTTGTACCCCAAAATTTGCCCTCCCATATTCTTCCAAGATTGCAAAGTCAAAACTTCAAAATCTCCCCAAGGGTTGCACAGTGCAAGGGCCTCCTAAGCAGTCAAAATTAGGGTTTTGGTTCTGAAAAAGTAAATGAAGTTTCCAAGGGTCCAATAAAGCCCCATATGCCTATAAATATGGTCAAGCATCCTCATACCAAGTTTCAAGACTTACAGCACAAAATTGCACAGTCAAAAACCCTAATTGCACTACAGTCAACTGTAGGGGCAAAATGGTCATTTGGCAGTCAAAAGTTCAAATTTTTGGTCAACATCTCACTTTGAAGCCACAAACATCATTTGATCAATGCTTGATCATGATTCTCAAAGCTTGGCTCAAAAATCATCAAGATGCAAAAGTTTCCTTATTTGGACAGTTGAAAAAGTCAACTGTAAATTGACCAGGGCATAACTTTCACATGGATTATCAGAAAAATTCCATCCAAAGCTCATTTTGAAGAGAAAGACATTTCTTACAACTCCTCTTCATATTTCAAGTCCAAGAAATGCTCTCACAAAAAGTTATCAATTTCAACATTATAGGTCATTTTCAAAAGTCAACAAAAAGGGACTTTAAGTCAAAGGTCATAACTTGAGATTGGTAGATCAAAATGACATGGGACCAAAGGCATTGGTTAGAGGACTCAAATACCTTTCCAAAATGTCCAGGAACATGAGCAAAACTTAAAAATTGAGCAAGTTATGCCTTGTGGAAGTTGGGAAATGTTTGGATACTTTGAAAAGTCAACATTGCTTCAAATGACCTAAAATTGCTAATGGGCCTCTTTTTCTTCCACAATTCATTATCCAAGGCATGTGCACGACCATTTGGCCCAAAGGGAAGTTTTTATCATTTTTTATTTATTTATTTGGATTTTTAATCATTAATAATTCATTTAATTAATTAAAATACATGAAAAATGCTAAACCTAATTTCTCAAATCTTTTTGCGCATAGAATAATCTTAAGATTTTGTGTGTAATCAGATTTGGAAAGTATCTTGGTGATTGAACATGATTTGGACTAAGTTTGCATGAAAAGATTAGAAAATATTTTGCCTTGAAAACCAAATATTATTCAATCAATGCAAAGGTTTTTTGGATCAAATTTTAACCCTAATTGATTCCATACATAAGCTTGATCAAGACCTAATGCCTGGTAACCAAAAAGCTGCGCCATATACCAAGAAACAAACTTGAACTTTTTGCTTGAAAACTCAAATCTGAAAACTGTTTTCCAGGGCGATTCAAGCTGAGATAATCATCTCATCACCTTCCTGAGACCTTAAACAACATATTTGAATAGGTTTCCACGTCTCTAACGCCTTGAATCATTGTACAGAAGTCAAACTTTTTCACTTTTTTCTCATAATCGTGTTTTACAATTTAGGCATATTCATTGCATTTTATTTGTGGATTTGTGCTAATTAAACCTTTCTGAAGCTAACCAAATAGTTTAATTGTGTTTTTGTGCATTATTGGAGATTTCACCATTGTTGGACATTAGGGTTTTCCAAGCTGTGAATTGGGGTTTTTCATTTAAGGAAAAATTAGCACTCAAGACCTGGACCATTGAATCAAGCATGCTTGGACGAAGAGAAACCAACCCTCGCGCCTAATTTATGAGGCCATATGGCCTATTCGCTATTTTCTGGAATAATACCTTTTAGAACGGTTCAAAACCGTTGCCTATATTTTTTGTATTTCAGGAAAATAAACAACCCACGAAGACGATGATTTGGTGGCAGGCAACAAGTGGTTGGTTTTGAATTTTCGCGCCAGGCTTCCACTAACCCTTATTTTCATTTATATTATTTGTGTGTTATTTTAGATGCAAAACGCGTTGAGTGCTTCAGTGGTAAGGCTTGTGTTGGTGACCTTCAGGACCTGGGTTCGATGCCCAGGTCCCCACCCCTTCAATATTATTTTCCTATTAATGATTCTATGCAGATTCGCTATGAAGGAACACCCAACACTCAATGCCTTGGTATTCCCACGCGCCCAGTAGTCACAATCTGAGGGTCACCATGTGAGATCTATCACGCACACTCGGTCAACCATAAGCATATGATCAGGAAAGTCAAAGAGGCCAAAGAGTAATTGGGCCAGCAATGCAAATACACCTCCAAATTAGGGGCAGAACCCCTTAGGTTTGCTATCCTTTTTTATATTTTTTTTTCATTTTTTTTTATTTTCAATTATTATGCTTTTTTTAATTAATTCTTTTAATTTAATT
Organism: Vicia faba; assembly: GCA_948472305.1. Lineage (NCBI taxonomy): Eukaryota > Viridiplantae > Streptophyta > Magnoliopsida > Fabales > Fabaceae > Vicia > Vicia faba. Next base: position 343,532,176 of record OX451737.1, on the reverse strand, counting down.
ATTTCCATAAAAAATATAAAAACAATATAAAATCAGAAAAAAGACAAAAAATAGTATTTTCATTTAATGTTTTAATATTTTGTAAATAAACAACTTTAATTGATTTTAGTTCTAATTTAGGTTTAAATCTTAACATTTTCTTAAATAATTTAAAATTGGTAGAATTAGTCTTAATTAATTTTTATCCTTTTTTTCTTTTCACTAATAATTAACTATTTATTTTTATGAATCAAATCGCATTAATTAATTAGGGTTAATTTTAGGTTAAACTTTAATATGTTTTCATAATAAAATTAAAATTGTAGAATTAGGTTTTAATTGCATTAAATTCTCCTAAATTCCAAAAATACCAAAAATAATTTCTTTTTCTTTAGTTTAATTAATTTAACAGTTTAATTTAATTCCATTAAAAAGGGTCCAACGCCCTCGTTTTTAATTCTTATTTAATTAACGTATTTATTTATTTTCCTTTTAATGTTTATGTATCTCTCCCAAAGCCGTGTAATCTATTTCTCGCACTTTAATTCTTTATTTTTTCTGTCAAATCGGGTCCTGGAAATTTTGGCGATGTGGACCCGCGCCTTTTGTAATAGCTTTAGAACTTTTACTTCTCGCACTTTTAACTGTTAATCAAGGCATGCAAGAATAAATGACTAATAAAAACCAACGCATAGATCACCTTTAACATGACAAGATAAATGCAAATGAAAACGACACACAAATCACGCATCACCCGTAGGGTACGCCTCACTGTTGCCTTGCCTCGAAAGGTGATCGTCGAGTAGAGGATGTCTTAGTAAGTCCTCATGATCCGGGAACCTGGCATGAGGGTAGCTTCTAAGGTGCCTTCCCATTGCTCTGGTGATCACCATGTCCCGAACCTTCGAATTGACCCGAACACCTCCAACGGTGGTGCTACCTACCTCTCAATGGTGGGATGGCGCTACTTTAAAGGACATTTACACAGACGAATTCCTTAGGGTAGGTAGACGACTCTAGATACTTGCTCTAAATTTAAAAACAAATCAAAATACTTTTCACACCGACACCTTTTCAAAAAGCTTTCGAAAGCAATTTTTCAAACACTCTTGAGGACCGATACAAGAGTCGAACTGGAATTTTCAAAGAAACCTTTTAAAACCCACAGTTGAAAAGCAAACAAACCATTTTTGAAAACACAATGAGCAAGTATCTAAGAGCCCATGGATAACCATGGATAGAAAGGGTGCTAACACCTTCCCTTTCTATAATCTACCTCCCGAACCGAGAGCAATCTCTTTAAGGAATTTTTCTGTGCTTTTGTCCTTTCCATTTGGAGAAAATAAAAGACGGTGGAGACTCTTGCTTCCACGACATTTCGCGAACCAGCGTTAAACAGTCAGTTCCAAATCCACCAATCACAGAACTGGCGACTCTGCTGGGGACTTAAACTTAAAGTGAGGTGTACCTTAGGGTTAGTTCATAACTGTGTTTTCAATTGTATTGACTTGTCTGCTTTAAATTTGTGGGTTGCATGGGAGTTACATAGATCCTAACCCGGATCTGGGGATACCCTGTTTAGGTAGCATAAGCTGTGAGGGACCTGTTCGGCGTAGACCGACACGGATGAAACAGTGGCTACGTTGGTGTGGCACCTTGGTATGTACCGATATCCCTTGTGTCGCAACGAGGAGAATATGGGTCTTCTGAGGAGTCATTAAGCACCAACAACCTTAGAACCTTAATTGACACAACTTGGCCATTATAACAGTAGCAATATGCTACACCCATTGAGGCTAAACTCTCATGATGGTTCTGGCCGCAAGAAGAGATTGCGATGCTGGAGTTATGACCGATTGAGGGTAGTCAATGATATTGGGATCCTCTAAGAACCCGGTTACTTTGATAGGACAGGTATGAACCAACAAACTGAAAGAGGGTAGTACCTAGACCTCATGCTGGCCTAAACTCTAAGGGCTTGCCTTGTGTGACTTGTGTGCCTTACGATGTTTGCCTTTGTATCTATTTGTGGTGTGCTTTATCATAACATCATAACATCATGAGCATTGCATGCATCCTGCATAAGGACTGACCATTTCAAAGACAAGAGGGTTTCACCTTTGCTCTGTTTTGTAGGACATTATGATGCCTGTGCGAAGGAATACTATCCGGTTCAACTTTGTTCACTCACATGAGTTGCTTGAAGAGTTGGTTAGCAGAATTCCAAATACCACTTCCTTCATTTAGAGACATGGTTCTCTTCTCAGTTTAGTCACTGCAAAGCGGGATCAACAGTTGATGAGTGTTCTGACCCAGTTCTATGACCCTCTGTACCAGTGCTTCACCTTTCAAGACTTCCAGCTGGTCCCTACCCTGGAAGAGTTCTCTGATTTTCTTGGTATCCCTATCTTGGATCAGACTCCCTTTACTGGTTGGGAAAAGACCCTCAGGCTTGAGGATGTTGCTGCAGCTCTTCCCTTGACACATCAAGAGGTAATGGACATCTGGGTAACTAGAAGCGGAGTTAAGGGTTTCTTGGCCAAGTTTCTGATTGGTAAAGCTAACAGTTTATGGAATGACCTGGACTTTAGGGCATATGAAGACATCTTGGCTCTCTTAATCTATGGGTTAGTCTTGTTTCCTAATCCTGACAACTTCATCAATGTCACCGCCATAAGGATCTTTATGTCTCAGAATCCGGTACCCACTCTCTTGGGTGACATCTTGCAACAACTCCATGCTCGTACTACCCGAAGACGAGGAACCCTATGGTGTTGTATCCCTTTGTTGGTGAGGTGGTTTATTTCGCACCTCCCCAAGTTCGTACTGAAGAACCAAGAAGGAAGAGGTTGGGCTCATAGGTTAATGTCTCTCACCGACAAAGACATCATTTGGACTTGCAGAGGTTTGGATGAGATAGCTGTCATTGATCGATGCGGGGAATACCCTAATGTTCCTCTGATTGGTACCCAAGGAGGGATCTCTTACAATCCATGTCTAGCACTCCGTCAGTTTGGAAGAGCAAGAAGAGCAGGGCCTCATGAGATATTGGTGCCTCACATCAGTTTTGAGTTTCAGGTGGATAGTGACGAGCTGCGTCGTAGGTTCATCAAGGCTTGGGACAAAGTTCATAAAGCTGACCCACAAGATCTGGGGCCAAAGACTTCTTTACCTATGGAAGCCTACTACAAATGGGTTCGCATCCGTGCTCAGAAGTTAGGTATGCCGTATGAAGCTGTCAGACCCGTCATTCTTGAGTGTCCTGACAAAGATGGTGTTCCTCCAACTGTCCTTCCTCCTCAGATACCTACTGATTATGAGACATTGAAGAGATCTTGGTCGCAACTGCGAGAAGAGCTGGATTCTTACCGGGAAAAGTTCAACGAGCAGGAATTAAAGATCCAGAAGCTGACAAAACAGTTGGAGAATGAGAGAGCTCTGAATGCCTACATCTGTACTGAGAAGAGGAGACCATGGGATCAATAAGGAGCTCCGGATGTTCTTTTACAGTTTTATTTCCCTTTTCAGTATTTCCTTTCATGTAACGCCTAAGGGCAACCTGTTGAATAATTTCAGTTTCAAAGTTGAATCTAATGAAGTGTGTTCCTTTTTGTTTACAAAGTTGATTCCCAATTGTCTTTGAAAACATAAATCATACGCATTCCATTCATCATGTGCATAGCAGGTTTTCCTCTTTTCAGGTTGCTTACCGTTCTTCGCTGTTTATTTCAGCGTCATGAATCCTGACTCGTCATCAACTGAGATGTCCATCAAAGCTCTACAGGCGCAGAATGCACAATTTCAGGAATTAATCATGGGTTTGGCTCAGGGCCAAGAGGAGCTGAAGGCTCTGCTCCTGAAAAAGGAAAAGAAGAAGAAGAGAAGAACTGTTCTGTTCAGCTCGGGCCGAAGGTTTGGCAACACCCTGCAAAATGAAGAGGCTGGGTCTTCTATTGGCAAGGGTACTCCTCCAGCGGAAAAAGGTCCTAGTCCGGTAGTCTCCGACAACGAGACTGATTTTGATGAAGAGAAATATCCTCCGGCAGAAGACCGTTACAAGCAGCTGGAGGACAGGCTGAATGCTATGGAGATCCAACAGGTACCTGGGCTGGATTTCGGAGACTTGGGTTTGTCTACTGGTGTGATTATTCCTCGGAAATTCAAAGCACCATCCTTCACTAAGTACGACGGGGCGTCTTGTCCCAAACTACATCTCAGGTCCTATGTTCGGAAGATTCAACCGTACTCAGCGGATAAGAATTTGTGGATCTACTTCTTCCAGGAGAGTCTTTCAGGGACTCATCTCGAATGGTTCTATCAGCTGGATGGGACCAAGGTTCGTAACTGGGAGGAGTTGGCTACTGCTTTCTATAAGCAGTATCAATATAATGCCGACCTTGCCTCTACGCGTACCCAACTCCAGGGTATGTCGTTAGGTTCAAGTGAAGGTTTTAAAGAGTACGCTCAGAAGTGGAGGGATCTGGCTGGCAGGGTGCAGCCTCCGTTGACTGATCGGGAGTTGGTAGACATGTTCTTGGGGACCCTATCTGGGCCATTTTTCAACCATCTTATTGGGAACTCGTCTGCAGGGTTTACTGATCTCATTCTGACTGGAGAGAGAATTGAGGCTGGGTTGAAGTCTGGAAAGATTCCGAAGGGTGCATCGTCTAGTTCAGAGAAGAAACCCTTCAAGAAGGAGGCTAGTGCTGTATATGGCTCTAGGAGACCAGAGAAATTTGAGCGCCGCCAATCTGTCAGTGCGGTAATGATTGCCAAGCCCGCTGCCGCTCCTTGGCCAAACAATCCTCAAAGGGCTGAAAGACCCCGGAGAGAGTTTACTCGTTTGAGCATGACCTTATCGCAAATCTTGCCGCAGTTACTATCCACCAACCTAGTGACTGTCAGAGAGGCCCCCAAAGGTGTAAACACTGCCTCTCCGAAATACAACCCAAATGCTCGTTGTGCTTATCATTCTGATAGCCCGGGGCATTCCATTAATGACTGTTGGGCATTAAGGAATAAGGTGCAAGACCTTATCGACGTGAAGGAGATACAGTTCGAAGCGCCTGAGAGGCCGAATGTGGTGACTGCTCCTATGCCTCAGCATGGGGTAAATGCTGTTGATGAAGAAGTATACGCTGTTTCTGTGGATGATCTGGCTACTCCTCTGAAGACTGTCAAGAGGAACCTGCTGCTGGCCGGTTTATTTCCGGGTTGCAGTGAGGGTTGCCTGTTCTGTGCTGTTTCCCTATCTGGTTGTCCCTTGCTGAAGTTAGGCATCCAAAGCCTAATCGATAGCAAGGAGATTCTGTTTAAAAAGTCTGCTGTTCAATTGGTTCCGGTAGAAGAAGTTTCTATGGTTACCATCTTCAATAATCCGATCAAGGCTCTCCCGAAGAAGCCTGTTCAAATCATGACTGTCGCACCTGTTGTTATCACTGTTCCGGGGCCTCTTCCCTATGTATCTGATAAAGCTGTCCCCTGGCACTATGGGGCAGATGTGTATGTAAACGGAATTAAACAAGAGTTCAACACTGGCGCCAGTATCTGCGATATCACTGGTCCAGCCAAGGTCACCCGCAGTGGCAGGCTCTTCTCGCCTGACATTGCACCGCCCGCTACTCGAAGACCCCTCCTCATAACACCTACAAGTGTACCTGTTCCTGTTGCTGATCAAGTTGTTTCCCCTGCCGCCGAGTCGTCTAATGCTCGGGGCAAAGGGATTGAAGTCGAGCCTGCCCGGATGGAGGCACCGATACCTATAAATGCTGAGGCCTCCCAACAAGAGATGGAGGAAATCCTGAAAATAATAAAGAAGAGTGACTTCAATATTGTGGAACAGCTGGGGCACACGCCCTCCAAGATCTCCATGCTCTCCTTATTGCTATGCTCAGAGGCCCACGCTAAGGCCTTGATCTCATTTCTCAAGACGGCCCATGTGCCACAGGAAACATCTGCAGTCCAGTTCACTGATTGTGTAGCAAATCTGACAGCAGACAATGGCTTGGGTTTCTCAGATGCTGACCTGACTGCAAAAGGAAGATACCACAATGATGCTCTGCATGTCTCTATCGAATGCAGGGGCACTACTCTGGCACATGTATTGGTGGATACTAGTTCTTCTTTGAATGTGCTACCCAAGAAGGCTTTAGACCGTTTGGATTGTGAAGGCCTGGAATTAAAACCCAGCAATATCATCGTCAGGGCCTTTGACGGTTCAAAAAGGATGGTTCATGGAGAGGTTGACCTTCCTATTCGTGTGGGCTCTCAGGTGTTTGACTCTACATTTTATGTGATGGATATCCGTCCATCGTACTCTTGTCTACTGGGTCGACCTTGGATCCATAAAGCTGGGGCAGTGACCTCTACCTTGCACCAGAAGCTGAAGTACCCCGTCAGAGGGAAGATCGTCACTGTGCAAGGAGAGGAGGAGTATATGGTGAGCCACTTGAATTCCTTCAGGTACATTGAGATGGACGGGGAGTTTATTGAGACCCCTTTTCAACATTTCGAGGAGGTGTTTCCAATTTCAGCAGCAGCAGAAACAGCGGTCGGAGAGGATGTTCCCTTGAAGATGGCTTCCCTGAAGGATGCCCGGGCTGTGGTTCAAAAAGGTGATTGTGCTAACTGGGGAAGGCTTCCCGACTTTACACATAAAACTGAAAAATTTGGACTGGGTTTTACTGCAGAGGGTCAGAAAGCTATGCGGAAGGCGAAGACCAGAAGACCTCCTGTGCTCATCACAAACCCAGGAGTGAATGCTGTTGGAGAGGGCAATGAAGTGGATGAAGCAGAATTCAATAGCTGGATCTATCCGACGACTGAAGGAGGATTAACCAATTGGATTGTCAAAGACCATACTCCTGTTACTTTTGTTACGCAGTAATAAACTTCTTTGTTTTGTTATTTGTAATAAACAATAAATAAACTCTATGGCCCGGTGTCTTACCCGAGGCACCGTGGTTTCATTTGTGAGGGCATATAAATTGTCATTTCATATATCATAAATGAAAATCTTGGACGTTTTCTCGCATTTCAAATCTTATGCTCCTTTTCTGTCTTTCCCTCCTTTACATATTTTTCAAAACAGCTGTATTTACACACACTCACTCATACAGGTTTCAATCCACTCTGGATCTCACTGATAACGACTCTGCTACTGCCAATTATGACTTCGAAAATCCGATCAACTTAGCCGAAGACGAAGGTGAAGATGATTGCGAAGTGCATGGCGAGCTTGCAAGACTGTTGCTTCAGGAAGAGAGGGCAATTCAACCACATGAAGAACCAGTGGAAACAATAAACCTGGGTACTGAAGAAGACAGGAAAGAGGTAAAGATTGGTGCCAACCTAGAGCTCAGCGTGAAGCAACGGTTGACTAAAATGCTACATGATTATATGGAGATATTTTCCTGGTCCTACGAAGACATGCCCGGGTTGGATACCGATATTGTGGTCCATCATTTGCCTACTAAGGAAGACTGCCCTCCGGTTAAGCAAAAGGTCCTCCGTATGCGTCCAGAGATGTCTGAGAAGATCAAAGCCGAGGTTATGAAGCAGTTTGATGTCGAGTTCCTTGCAGTGACTTCTTACCCTCAGTGGGTTGCTAATGTGGTTCCAGTACCAAAGAAAGACGGTAAGGTCAGAATGTGTGTCGACTACAGGGATCTGAACAGGGCCAGCCCCAAAGATGACTTCCCTCTACCTCACATTGACGTCCTGGTGGATAATACTGCTCAGCATAAGGTGTTCTCTTTCATGGATGGCTTTTCAGGTTACAATCAAATCAAGATGGCTCCTGAAGACATGGAGAAGACTACATTTGTTACTCAGTGGGGCACCTTCTGTTACAAGGTCATGCCTTTTGGACTAAAGAACGCTGGGGCAACCTACCAACGTTCCATGGTTGCTCTATTTCATGACATGATCCATCATGAGATAGAAGTGTATGTTGACGACATGATCGCAAGGTCCCAGACTGAGGAAGAGCACCTAGATCATCTGCAGAAGTTGTTTGACCAGTTGAAACTATACAAGCTGAGGTTGAACCCGAACAAGTGCACCTTCGGGGTAAGATCTGGGAAGTTGCTAGGCTTCGTTGTAAGTGATAAGGGTATTCAAGTGGACCCGGCCAAGGTAAAAGCTATTCAAGAGATGCCAGTTCCTAAGACAGAGAAGGAAGTCAGAGGCTTTTTAGGACACCTGAATTACATTGCTCGCTTCATCTCACACCTAACTGCTACCTGTGAGCCAATCTTTAAGCTGTTGAAGAAAGATCAGGTAGTACGTTGGAATGACGAATGTTAGGCTACTTTCGACAGAATCAAAGAGTATCTCCAAGAACCACCCATCCTTATGCCACCGGTCGAAGGGAGACCTCTAATACTATACCTGACAGTACTTGAAAATTCAATGGGGTGTGTGCTGGGGCAGCATGACGAGTCTGGCCGAAAAGAGCACACCATTTATTACCTTAGCAAAAAGTTTACCGACTGTGAGACCCGATACTCACTGCTTGAGAAAACTTGCTGCGCTTTGGTATGGGCTGCTCGCCGGCTGAGACAGTATATGCTGACTCACACTACCTTGTTGATCTCAAAGATGGATCCTATAAAGTACATATTCGAAAAGCCTGCTCTGTCTGGGAGAATAGCAAGATGGCAAATGATCTTGACGGAATACGATATTCAGTACACAACTCAGAAAGCCATCAAGGGAAGTGTATTGGCAGAACACTTGGCACATCAGGCAGTAGACGACTATCAGTAAATGAACTTCGAGTTTCCAGACGAAAGCATTATGATTGTGACTGATTGTGAAGTACCTGGACCGGATGAAGGACCTGAGGAAGGATCCCGATGGTCTATGCACTTCGACGGAGCCTCCAACGCTTTGGGTAACGGTATCGGCGCCATAATCATATCCCCTCAAGGTACTCATACTCCGCTCACTGCCCGGCTATGTTTCAACTGTACCAACAACATGGCGGAGTACGAGGCATGCATCATGGGTCTTCAAGCTGCGATCGACTTAAGGATCAAGTTTCTGAGTGTCTTCGGAGATTCCGCTCTTGTGATCAATCAGATCAAAGGAGAGTGGGATACGAAACATCCAAACCTGATTCCTTACAGAGAATGTGTGTTGACCTTGATCCCCCACTTCACGAAGATAACCTTTGAACATTTTCCGAGAGAGGAGAATCAGCTGGCGGACGCGTTAGCTACAATGTCTTCTATGTTCAAGGTCAAATGGGATAATGAGGCTCCCCGGATCATCATCTGGAAACTGGACGAACCGGCATACTGTTGTGATCTCGAGACTGAATTGGTGACTGAGAAGCCTTGGTACCATGAGGTGAAGAGATATCTAGAAGCTCAGGAATACCCTGAGGGTGCCTCTGTCAATGATAAGAAGTTTCTGAGAAGGTTCGCAGCAAAGTTCTTCCTTAGCAACGACATCCTGTATAAACGAAACCATGATTCAACCTTACTACGTTGTGTGGATAAGACTGAAGCAGAAAGGATCATGGAAGAGCTACATGAAGGGACCTTTGGTACACATTCCAGTGGACACACTATGGCGAAGAAGATCCTTCGGGCAGGGTATTACTGGTCCACAATGGAAGCTGACTGCTACCAACATTCCCGGACATGCCACAAATGCCAGATTTATGCAGACAAGGTGCATGTTCCTCCGGTTCCTCTAAACGTTCTGACTGCGCCTTGGCCGTTTGCAATGTGGGGCATAGACATGATCGGTGAGATTAAACCTATGGCATCTAACGGGTATCGCTTCATCCTGGTAGAAATTGACTATTTCACGAAGTGGGTCGAAGCGGCTTCCTATGCTACAGTAACCAAGACTGTTGTGGTACGGTTCATTCGGCATAACCTGATCTGTCGATACGGCGTCCCAGAAAGGATTATTACAGACAATGGTACCAACCTGAATAATAAGATGATCACTGAGCTCTGCGAGCAGTTCAAAATACAGCACCACAATTCTTCTCCTTACAGACCGAAGATGAATGGGGCTGTAGAGGCAGCAAATAAAAATATCAAGAAAATCGTGCAGAAGATGACAGTGACTTATAAAGATTGGCACGAGATGTTACCGTTCGCTCTACATGGGTACCGTACCTCAACCAAGACGTCAACCGGGGCAACTCCTTTCTCTTTGGTTTATGGTATGGAGGCAGTCTTACCGATCGAAGTGCAAATACCCTCTCTCCGGATAATGAAGGATGCAAATCTAAGTGAAGATGATTGGATTCAAGCACGACTTGATCAATTAAACCTTATTGATGAGAAGAGACTTGCTGCTATCTGCCATGGTCAGACGTATCAGAAACGGATGATTAGGGCATTTAACAAAAAGGTCAGACCACAGGAATATCAAGTTGGGGATCTGGTAATCAAGCGAATCATCCTTCCTCAGAGTGATCCAAGGGGCAAATGGACCCCTACGTACGAAGGGCCATTTGTGGTTAAACATGTGTTCTCAGGAGGAGCCATGATTCTAACCAACATGGATGGTGACGACCTTCCTCACCCCGCCAATGCAGACATAGTAAAAAGATACTACGCATGAAAAAGACCCGCTAAGCTGACATGCCTAGGCAAAAATTAGGGCTTCCCGGCGAACCAAAAGGGTTCGGGAAAAATGAAGGGATGAAATGAAAAAATCTGTACACCCGGCAAGTCGAAAACCTGAAAAGGCGGCTTGGGCAAAAATGGGTATCCCGGTGGACCGAAAACCCGAAAGGGCAGTCCAAGCAAAAGTTAGGGATAAAGCGTAATACTATGTCTCATTGGATCACTTTGCATCCAGAATCCGGTATCTACATCAAGTTCAGACGACATCGATCAGTCAACTTCACCTTCAACCAAGGTCATCAAGTGATGAGACGCTCAGAGTTATAAAGGCAATAGCAGAGTTGAAACCCAGTGGGATCATTCATTTCACACAGCCGTTTTATTTTCTTTTGTACAAAATTTGTATAAACTCTTTTGTTCGGCGGCGTTCTCTTACTAGGACGTCAGCCTCTTGTACACAAAACGCCTATTTACAGGCCATTCAAAAATCAATACAAATATACTTTTCAGTAAAAAAGTGCCAATTGTTTTTTCTTTTTCTGTTTTGTTTTGCGAAGAACGTCCAAGGTTCAATTTGTGATATATGCATTGACAATAATTTTCTAACTCATGAATATTTTGCATACGAAATAAAGGGTCAATTACAGGTAACATTAGAAGCAGGGGCAATAAAGAGTTGTCTAAACAATCTAATTGTTCTATCCACTAAGGTACCAAGGTAGGTTTAGCTAAAGAACACAACCAGATATCTTAATTCCCCAGAGAGTGAGTCAGCAAGTCAATACACTCTCCCTAAAGCAAAGCTATATTATCAAACCTTAAAGAAGTTGGGTATCCTCCAGCAGATCTCAACATTCCCCAGCAGCATATATATTCTTAACAAGCATCCCCGGCAGTCTTGGTCTAAAGATTGTTCCCCGGTGGTATATCAGACATTCAAAGGAGTCACTTCCCCCAAGAGAGTCCAATCCAGTTCCCAAGGAAAGTTGGAATTCATCTCCCCAAGCAGTAAGCTTATCCCCAGTAAATTCGGGAAGCTTATCCCTCGCAAAGCACGAATGCGTCTCCCGGCTTTATTCAAAGAGTTATTTCCTTACCAGGATATAACTGGGTTATCCTCAGCCAAAAGGCCATGAGAAGATCGTCTTCGGTGAAGTCCTCTTATCCCCAGCGAAGTCTATCAACACTTCCAACACAACAAGGGTATCCCCAGCAAGTTATTATCAACAACTCAACAAAGTATCTCCCTCCCCACAGAGTATTACTCCCCAGCAAGATCGTTAGAGTACTTTTCTCCCCGCAGAGTAATCCATTCGCCAAGTCTATTCCCCAACGGAGTTATCTTCTCCTATTGGTATTCTTGCAACTATCATCCCTAGCGGAAGCAAAGATCTATTCTCCAACATCAGCCCCAGAGTGACTTCCCGACACCCGTCAAGGATTTACTTTCCTAGACAACAAAGATACATTCATAAACATCCATCATTATAGCATACATATACGCATCATATCTTACAAATCTCATTTCTGTTGAGAACATCATTGCTTGATTCATATCATGCATTTCATATGACTGACCTTTACCTTTCAGGAAAAGATTCAGTTAAGTTCTCAGCCATATTTCAAGACCTAGACCGGTTCAGTTAAATCGACCCCAAAGATTTCTCTGTTTCTTATCCAGTCAAAGGCCTTCTCTGGTTCAGTCAGATCGACTCCAAAGATCTCCCTGTTTCTTATCCAGTTGAAGACATTCAAGACCTAGACCGGTTCAGTTAAATAGACTCCAAAGATTTCTCTGTTTCTTATCCAGTCAAAGGCCTTCTCTGGTTCAGTCAGATCGACTCCAAAGATCTCCCTGTTTCTTATCCAGTTGAAGACATTCAAGACCTAGACCGGTTCAGTTAAATCGACTCCAAAGATTTCTCTGTTTCTTATCCAGTCAAAGGCCTTCTCTGGTTCAGTCAGATTGACTCCAAAGATCTCCCTGTTTCTTATCCAGTTGAAGACATTCAAGACCTAGACCGGCTCAGTTAATCGACTCCAAAGATTTCTTATCCAGTCCAAGGCCTTCTCTAGTCCAGCTAAATCGACCCCAAACAGATTTTCTGATGAAGACTCAGTAGAAGTTATCCAAGGTTTTCTCAATGATTGCTATTGAGGTTGTAATCGCCTATGGTTCTCTCCCCGATACTGCGGAGATGATAATTCCACCCAAGGTTTTCTCAATGATTGCTATTGAGATTGTAATCGCCTATGGTTCTCTCCCCGATACTGCGGAGATGATAATTCCACCCAAGGTTTTCCCAATAATTGCTATTGAGGTTGTAATCGCCTATGGTTCTCTCCCCAATGCGGCGGAGATGATAATTCCATCCCAGGTTTTCTCAATGATTGCTATTGAGATTGTAATCGCCTATGGTTCTCTCCCCAATGCTGCGGAGATGATAATTCCATCCCAGGTTTTCTCAATGATTGCTATTGAGATTGTAATCGCCTATGGTTCTCTCCCCGATACTGCGGAGATGGTAATTCCCACCAAGATTCTCTCAAAGATTGCTATTGAGGTTGTAGTCGCCTATGGTTCTCTCCCCGATACTGCGGAGATGGTAATTCCCACCAAGATTTTTTCAACGATTGCTGTTGAAGTTAAAGTCACCCAAGGTTCTCTCACCGTTCCTGTTGAGATAGTAACCATCCCTGGTTCATTCATCACCGTTTGAAGCTCCAGATTCAGCTCCTGTAACCAGTCAGGACACACCTACACAAAGAGTTTGAAGACTAGCTCCTGTAATAGGTCAGGTAATCATTTTTCTTTTGCAGGTACACAAGTTCTCGCTAAGGAATCTCTTACGCGATCAACATCCAGATGGCATCTATAAGCCCATCCACCTTCCATCATCTCTTAGCATGGCATCTATAAGCCCATCATCCTATCCATCAATCTCTAAATGGCGTCTATAAGCCCATTCCACCATCACACTGCTACTATGTAAGCGCAAATTTCTGGGCACTCTAGTGTTCAATCATCTTCCACCTTCGGATTACGAAAGGCACGTCAGCCAATATGCATCCTCAGGTCTAAGAAGATTGAACAGGGGCAACTGTTGTACCCCAAAATTTGCCCTCCCATATTCTTCCAAGATTGCAAAGTCAAAACTTCAAAATCTCCCCAAGGGTTGCACAGTGCAAGGGCCTTTTAAGCAGTCAAAATTAGGGTTTTGGTTCTGAAAAAGTAAATGAAGTTTCCAAGGGTCCAATCAAGCCCCATATGCCTATAAATATGGTCAAGCATCCTCATACCAAGTTTCAAGACTTACAGCACAAAATTGCACAGTCAAAAACCCTAATTGCACTACAGTCAACTGTAGGGGCAAAATGGTCATTTGGCAGTCAAAAGTTCAAATTTTTGGTCAACATCTCACTTTGAAGCCACAAACATCATTTGATCAATGCTTGATCATGATTCTCAAAGCTTGGCTCAAAAATCATCAAGATGCAAAAGTTTCCTTATTTGGACAGTTGAAAAAGTCAACTGTAAATTGACCAGGGCATAACTTTCACATGGATTATCAGAAAAATTCCATCCAAAGCTCATTTTTAAGAGAAAGACATTTCTTACAACTCCTCTTCATATTTCAAGTCCAAGAAATGCTCTCACAAAAAGTTATCAATTTCAACATTATAGGTCATTTTCAAAAGTCAACAAAAAGGGACTTTAAGTCAAAGGTCATAACTTGAGATTGGTAGATCAAAATGACATGGGACAAAAGGCATTGGTTAGAGGACTCAAATACCTTTCCAAAATGTCCAAGAACATGAGCAAAACTTAAAAATTGAGCAAGTTATGCCTTGTGGAAGTTGGGAAATTTTTGGATACTTTGAAAAGTCAACATTGCTTCAAATGACCTAAAATTGCTAATGGGCCTCTTTTTCTTCCACAATTCATTATCCAAGGCATGTGCACGACCATTTGGCCCAAAGGGAAGTTTTTATCATTTTTTATTTATTTATTTGGATTTTTAATCATTAATAATTCATTTAATTAATTAAAATACATGAAAAATGCTAAACCTAATTTCTCAAATCTTTTTGCGCATAGAATAATCTTAAGATTTTGTGTGTAATCAGATTTGGAAAGTATCTTGGTGATTGAACATGATTTGGACTAAGTTTGCATGAAAAGATTAGAAAATATTTTGCCTTGAAAACCAAATATTATTCAATCAATGCAAAGGTTTTTTGGATCAAATTTTAACCCTAATTGATTCCATACATAAGCTTGATCAAGACCTAATGCCTGGTAACCAAAAAGCTGCGCCATATACCAAGAAACAAACTTGAACTTTTTGCTTGAAAACTCAAATCTGAAAACTGTTTTCCAGGGCGATTCAAGCTGAGATAATCATCTCATCACCTTCCTGAGACCTTAAACAACATATTTGAATAGGTTTCCACGTCTCTAACGCCTTGAATCATTGTACAGAAGTCAAACTTTTTCACTTTTTTCTCATAATCGTGTTTTACAATTTAGGCATATTCATTGCATTTTATTTGTGGATTTGTGCTAATTAAACCTTTCTAAAGCTAACCAAATAGTTTAATTGTGTTTTTGTGCATTATTGAAGATTTCACCATTGTTGGACATTAGGGTTTTCCAAGCTGTGAATTGGGGTTTTTCATTTAAGGAAAAATTAGCACTCAAGACCTGGACCATTGAATCAAGCATGCTTGGACGAAGAGAAACCAACCCTCGCGCCTAATTTATGAGGCCATATGGCCTATTCGCTATTTTCTGGAATAATGCCTTTTAGAACGGTTCAAAACCGTTGCCTATGTTTTTTGTATTTCAGGAAAATAAACAACCCACGAAGACGATGATTTGGTGGCAGGCAACAAGTGGTTGGTTTTGAATTTTCGCGCCAGGCTTCCACTAACCCTTATTTTCATTTATATTATTTGTGTGTTATTTTAGATGCAAAATGCGTTGAGTGCTTCAGTGGCAAGGCTTGTGTTGGTGACCTTCAGGACCTGGGTTCGAGCCCCAGGTCCCCACCCCTTCAATATTATTTTCCTATTAATGATTCTATGCAGATTCGCTATGAAGGAACACCCAACACTCAATGCCTTGGTATTGCCACGCGCCCAGTAGTCACAATCTGAGGGTCACCATGTGAGATCTATCATGCACACTCGGTCAACCATAAGCATATGATCAGGAAAGTCAAAGAGGCCAAAGAGTAATTGGGCCAGCAATGCAAATACACCTCCAAATTAGGGGCAGAACCCCTTAGGTTTGCTATCCTTTTTTATATTTTTTTTTCATTTTTTTTTATTTTCAATTATTATGCTTTTTTTAATTAATTCTTTTAATTTAATTATTTCCATAAAAAATATAAAAACAATATAAAATCAGAAAAAAGACAAAAAATAGTATTTTCATTTAATGTTTTAATATTTTGTAAATAAACAACTTTAATTGATTTTAGTTCTAATTTAGGTTTAAATCTTAACATTTTCTTAAATAATTTAAAATTGGTAGAATTAGTCTTAATTAATTTTTATCCTTTTTTTCTTTTCACTAATAATTAACTATTTATTTTTATGAATCAAATCGCATTAATTAATTAGGGTTAATTTTAGGTTAAACTTTAATATGTTTTCATAATAAAATAAAAATTGTAGAATTAGGTTTTAATTGCATTAAATTCTCCTAAATTCCAAAAATACCAAAAACAATTTCTTTTTCTTTAGTTTAATTAATTTAACAATTTAATTTAATTCCATTAAAAAGGGTCCAACGCCCTCATTTTTTATTCTTATTTAATTAGCGTATTTATTTCTTTTCCTTTTAATGTTTATGTATCTCTCCCAAAGCCGTGTAATCTATTTCTCGCACTTTAATTCTTTATTTTTTCTGTCAAATCGGGTCCTGGAAATTTTGGCGATGTGGACCCGCGCCTTTTGTAATAGCTTTAGAACTTTTACTTCTCGCACTTTTAACTGTTAATCAAGGCATGCAAGAATGAATGACTAATAAAAACTAACACATAGATCACCTTTAACATGACAAGATAAATGCAAATGAAAATGACACACAAATCACGCACCACCCCTAGGGTACGCCTCACTGTTGCCTTGCCTCGAAAGGTGATCGTCGAGTAGAGGATGTCTTAGTAAGTCCTCATGATCCGGGAACCTGGCATGAGGGTAGCTTCTAAGGTGCCTTCCCATTGCTCTGGTGATCACCATGTCCTGAACCTTCAAATTGACCCGAACACCTCCAACGGTGGTGCTACCTACCTCTCAATGGTGGGATGGCGCTACTTTAAAGGACATTTACACAGAAGAATTCCTTAGGGTAGGTAGACGACTCTAGATACTTGCTCTAAATTTCAAAACAAATCAAAATACTTTTCACACCGACACATTTTCAAAAAGCTTTCGAAAGCAATTTTTCAAACACTCTTGAGGACCGATACAAGAGTCGAACTGGAATTTTCAAAGAAACCTTTTAAAACCCACAGTTGAAAAGCAAACAAACCATTTTTGAAAACACAATGAGCAAGTATCTAAGAGCCCATGGATAACCATGGATAGAAAGGGTGCTAACACCTTCCCTTTCTATAATCTACCTCCCGAACCGAGAGCAATCTCTTTAAGGAATTTTTCTGTGCTTTTGTCCTTTCCATTTGGAGAAAATAAAAGACGGTGGCGACTCTTGCTTCCGCGACATTTCGCGAACCAGCGTTAAACAGTCAGTTCCAGATCCACCGATCACACTCGAGATACCTCTTGACTTCGTGAAACCAAGGCTGGTCCACTACTTCTTCAGTATTAATCTCGTGACAATGAGTTGGTTCATCCATTCGTTCAATGGTGATCTAGGGAGCCTCGTTATCCCATTTAAGTTTAAACATGGATGACATTGTGGCTAGTGCATCTGCTAGCTGATTTTCTTCTCGCAGGAAATGCTCGAAGGTAATCTTCTCAAAATATGGGAGCAATGTCAACACATGTTCTTTGTAAGGGATAAGGTTAGGGTGTTTAATGTCCCATTCACCTTTGATCTCGCTGATAACCAAAGCTGAATCTCCGAATACATTTAAGGACTTGATCCCCAAATCTATGGAAGCTTTGAGACCAAAAATGCACGCCTCGTATTCTGCCATGTTGTTTGTACAATTGAAGCAGAGTCTTGTCATAAAAGGAGTATGACATCCTTCAGGAGACATGAGTACAACACCAATACCACTGCCGAGTGCGTTAGATGCTCCATAAAAAACCAGGATCCATCGGGATCCTTTTTCAGGTCCGTCATATGGCCTGAATTCTTCATAGTTGTTTACCATCATGATGTCTTCATATGGGAATTCGAACTTAATGGACTGGTAGTCTTCCACAGCTTGGTGAGCAAGGTGATCAGCTAGTATGCTTCCCTTTATTTCTTTCTGGGTAGTATATTGTATGTCATATTCTGTCAGGATCATATGCCATCTCGCTATTCTCCCAGAAAGGGCAGGCTTCTCGAAGATGTATTTTATTGGATCCATTTTATATATCAATAAGGTAGTATGGGTCAGCATATACTGTCTTAGCCGGTGAGCAGCCCATGCCAGAGCACAACAAGTTTTCTCGAGCAGTGAATATCTTGTTTCACATTCCGTAAACTTTTTGCTCAGGTAGTAAATAACATGCTCTTTTCGGCCAGACTCGTCATGCTGCCCCGACACACACCCCATTGAATTTTCCAAAACAGTTAGATACATGATCAATGGTCTTCCCTCAACTGGTGGCATCAAAACAAGAGGCTCTTGCATGTACTCTTTGATCTTGTCGAAAGTAGTTTGGCACTCGTCATTCCATTTGACTACTTGATCTTTCTTCAGTAATTTGAAGATTGGCTCACAAGTAGCCGTCAGGTGAGAAATGAATTTGGAAATGTAGTTTAAACGTCCCAAGAATCCTCTAACTTCCTTCTTAGTACGAGGAGAATGCATCTCTTGTATCGCTTTCACCTTGGCGAGATCCACCTCGATACCTTTATTGCTGACGACAAAGCCTAGGAGCATACCGGACCTCACCCGAAATATGCATTTATTTGGGTTCAACCTCAGCTTTTACTTCTTTAGCCTCTCAAACAGTTTCTGTAAATGATCAAGATGCTCTTCCTCTATTTGATATCTAGCTATCATGTCGTCCATATAGACCTCTATTTTGTGATGTATCATGTCGTGAAATAGAGATACCATGGCACACTGATAGGTTGTTCCAACATTCTTCAGTCCGAATGGCATAACCTTGTAGCTGAATGTGCCCCACTGCGTGACAAAGGTTGTTTTTTCCATGTCCTCAGGGGCCATTTTAATTTGGTTGTAGCCAGAGAAACCATCCATGAAGGAAAACACTTTATGTTGCACCATATTGTCAACTAGAATATCAATGTGGGGAAGTGGGAAATCATCCTTAGGGCTTTCCCGATTCAAATCTATGTAGTCCACGCACATTCGTACCTTGCCGTCCTTTTTTGGCACGGCAATAACATTGGCAACCTATTGTGGATAAGAGGTGATGACCAAGAATCCAGCATTGAATTGATTCATGACTTCTGCCTTAATCTTCTCCGACATGTCTGGCCGCATTCAACGAACCTTTTGTTTTACTGGAGGACAATCCTCTTTTGTAGGTAGACGATGTACTACAATATCTGCATCAAGTCCTCGCATGTCTTCATACGACCAGGCAAAGACCTCAACATAATCGTGCAACAACTAAATCAGACACTCTTTGACACTGGGTTCCTGATTGGAACCCACCTTGACCTCTCTTTTGTCTTCTTCGGTACCTAGGTTTATTGTGTCCACTGGTTCCTCGTGGGGCTGAATGGTCCTCTCTTCTTGTTGTAGTAACCTGGCTATTTCCCCTGGTACTTCACAATCTTCCTCACTTTCGTCTTCAGCTTGGTAGATTAGATTTTCAGAGTCACAAAAAGCCATAGCAGAACCGTTACCCATGGAATCCAGAATGGATGTAGACCTGCATTGTGAGTGTGAGTGTGTGTAAGAGTATAACTATCTTTGAAAGAAACGAAAATGTAAAAATAAAAACAATGAGCACAAATTTTGTATGCAAAAACGTCCATGATTCATTGATGTCATATGGAAATGAGATAATAACCCTTACTAATGGACCATTGTGCCTCGGGTAAGACACAATGTTTTAAGAATCTGAATTGTTTTAATATTACAGATCCGACAAAATGTAAAGACAAATTACTGTGGGATAAAAGTGATCGGGACAAGATCTCTAGCTTCCCAATTGTTGAGCCCTCCATTGACAGTTGGGTAAATCCAATCCTCCAGGTCATAGATGTCTTCATCATCCTCCACTACATTTACTTCACGGTTGCTGATCTTTAAGGGTGGTCCTCCGGCACGAGTGCAACGTACAGCTTTCTGGGCACCTGAAGTGAAACCCATACCAAATTTGTCAGATTTGTATGGGATATCTGGGAGTTGTCCCCAAATAGTGCACCCATCTTCTTCTATCACTTCCTTGGCATCCTTCAAAGATGACATATTGAGTGGAGGCCTTGTGATCTTGGGGACTTGATACACAACTTTGGTTATTGCTACCTCTTGCGGGACTTCTTCAAAGTGATGGAATGGAGTTTCAATAAATTCACCATCTAATTCCACACATCTAAAGGAATTTAGATGGTTGACCATATATTCTTCTTCTCCATGAACAATGATAGTTTTCCCTTGAATTGGATATTTTCGTATTTGATGCAACGTAGAAGTGACAACACCAACATTGTGAATCAATGGCCGTCCTAATAAGCAGGAATATGAAGGGTGAATATCCATTACATAAAAAGTTGAATCAAATGTTTGGGTTCCAACTTTTATGGGGATGTCCACTTCCCCCTGCACCATCCTTTTTGAGCCATCAAAGGCCCTCACTACTATGTTGCTTGGTTTCAACGTCAATCCTTCACAGTCAAGCCTATCAAGAGCCTTTTTAGGCAACACATTCAGAGACGAACCGGTGTCAACCAAGACATGAGCCAACGTCGTTCCCCTGCATTCGACTGAGACATGTAATTCCTCATTATGCTTCCTCCCTCTTGGCGTTAAATCAACATATGAAAAACCTAGACCATTATCTGCAGTCAAGCTGGCTATGCAGTCTTGGAACTGATCGACAGATGTTTCTTGGGGTACATGGGGCAGTTTTGAGGAATTTTACCAAGGCCTTTGCATGCGCCTCAGAACATAGTAATAAAGCCAACATGGAAATTTTTGACGGAGTTTGCCCTAGTTGCTCGACTACATTGTAGTCGCTTTGTTTTATGATCTTTAGAATTTCCTCCATCTCTTTTCGGGAAGTCTCATGGATAGCCACTGATTGTGCCTTCGTCCGGACAGGCTCAACCAAAATACCTTTACCTCGCGTCTCAGTTGACTCGGCAGCAGGGATGTCAGTAGGGGTGATAACAGTTTTGTCAACAGGAGTATTAGCATATATGATTGTAGGACTGGGAATAGCCTTTGGAGGAGAAACAACAACAAGAATGATTACGGGTCCAAACACTGCTTTTGGGGGAGCAATTTCTGGAGAGAAAACCCTTCTGCTTCGGGTAATCTTACTAGTCCCTGCGATATTACTGATATTGGAATTAACTTTCTCAGAGCTTGAATCTTCAGCAGCTGGCCAATCTTGCTTGATACCGTGGTAGTAGACATCCCCTCTATAATTCCATGGTACGGTTTTGTCTGACGAATACGGGATTGATCCAGGAATTGTAATTACCAAAGGAGCTACTTTAGGAACTGATGTAATTCTAACGGGTTCTAAGGAGCTCAATATCACCAGTTTGTTTCTTTGGTCATTGTTTCAGCACAAGCCTCTTTAATGGCGGCCGAAATATCCCAAAAAACCAAACCTCAATGAGTGTAGTATTGAGTATCTACCAACTTCAGACTGCACCAAAGTCGGTCATCTCACTACATTCTAAAGGCCAAGTTGGTCAAGTAAATGTTCTAAAAGTACATTAGTGCTTCATGACATCACTCAGCGGCCCCGTATTCTCCTTGATTAACTCAAAGGCTACCGGTACCCACAAATATGATGCAATAACATAGCTATTGCTTAGACCATGTCGGTATACCCCGCACAGTTTCCATAATGTATTGCTACTTACCTATAAGGTGTCCCAAATTCGGGTAGAGGATTCAAACCCAAACAAAGAACCATAATGTAAAGCATACAAGTCAAACAAAGAAAGCAAGTAAATGTGATCTAACCCTAAGGTAACCCCACTTTTAGAATTTTCCCCAGCAGAGTCGCCAGTTCTGTGATACGGTGGGAGAACTTACTTGAAGGTTTTGCATTTGATTGCAAATGTTACAACTACCAAAAGTCGCCACCGACTTTTCTTTTATCCAAAAGAAAAGGTGAAAAAGTACAGGAAAGACCTTTGAGATTTTTTCTTGAGTTCGGGGGGTAGATTATGAAAAGTGAAGGTATTAGCACCCTTTTCATCCATGGTTTTCCATGGGCTCTTAGTTACTTGCTAGATCACTTGTTTTTCCTTTGAAATTGTGCTTTGTGTGGTTTTTGAAAGTATTTTGTAAAGAGGCCATTGTTTAGGCAATCTTTGTAATGATTCTCGTTCGTAAGAATGTATACAAAGATGTTGGTCTTTTGAAAATGTTTTAAAGTTTTGTAAGATGTTTTGAAAGTGTAGGTGTTTGTTTTGAAAATAGCAAGGATGTTTTATTTTGAAAGCGAGCAAGTAACTAGGAGTATTCTAACTACTCAAAAGTCTTTCGTGTTCACTTCCTCTTTCCTTTAACATTGTTATCTTACCATTGATTTGGTAAGTAACCCTATCTTTGGATGTAAACGGGACGGGCGTGGGTCATCGTATAACCATGATTAGAAATGTTGCAAGGTATCTTAGCATTCTCTTTTAGGGACTAAGATCATTTGAAAGGCAACATAGATAGCGTCATCGAGGGACTATAATCTTATATTTTGCTTATTTTTACTAAGATAACTCACATGCATAATATGACCATTTTGTAAGGCAACCAAGTGGATTTACCCTAGAGGTGCTTGTGTGCAAGTGTATTGTTTTTCATGCTTGGTTTTGTCTTTGATTAGGGTTTTCTAATTGATTGGTTTTAGTCTTTCCATACAAACCCTAATTACTAGCATTTGTATATAAAGCGATAAATTACAGAATTTAAAATTATTATGCTATTACAATACTTGTGGGAGGGGGTATACAAATTGTAAATAGGGATTGCAAGAATATAAACCTAATTAATCTATTACAACCATATTGAATTGGTACAAAAATTGAAATAAACAATGTACATGATGAATAAATATGCAAGAATATAAATATGAAGAAAATGGGTATTTTTGTTTGGATTTTTTAGGAAAAGTGAAATTGTTTTAACCTAATTAATTAAATAAAATAATTAATTAAAATGATAAAAGTAAACCTAATTTAATAAGAAAAGAAATTAATAAAACCATAATTCATTAATTGATAAGAAACTAAGTTTATAAGAAAAGTATTTTTGGTATTTTTTGTCTTGGAAATAAATTATAGTATTATAAAATATTTTTGGCGTTTTTTATATTAAAATAAAATATTTAAATTGGTGTAAAAGAAAATAAATAAAACCTAGTATTTAATTAAATTTACAAGATACTTAGTGAAATGAATAAAGTATTGATTAAATAAAATATTGTTTATGAGAAAAATAAATAAACTAAGTCAAAATATAAATCTACTATTTTTTTATATTTTTATGATTTTTTAGTATTTAGAAAAATAATTAAGAAAATAAATAAAATGAAAAATAAGAAAATAAAATAAAATATGGGCCAGTGTGCAAATAGCCTGTAAGGGGGTTAGAAAGTAAAAACAACAACAAAAAAATAACAAAAGCCCAACAAGGCCCAGCGCCTGCAAAAAAACAAAGTCAGAAAGCAAAAAAATGTGAAAAAATCAAAAGGGTACCACTGGGGCTCGAACCCAGGTCCCAAAGGTTACAGGCGGGCGCTTATGCCATTGAGGTAGCTATACATCCGTTAACATAAGCAAAACAATAAATATATGATACAAAACGCGCCCTGAGTTACACTTCATCTTCAACCTCCAGCCATACCAACTGTAACTTGTTCATTTCTCAACAAAAATGAAAACTGTAAACATGAAACTTGTAGCAAATTTCCTCACAGTTTCAGAAATGTAAAGCATTAAAACTATAGATAAAAGATAAACATGAATTTCATTGGCCCTAAATTGAACCCTAAAAATCTCAGAAATATCAGTCTCAAAATTCTCTAAGCTCAAGCAAAATTAGTGAAGACTATGGACATGGTCAGCTTTAGGGCAATGATATTTACATGTTTCATTACAAATAAATCATTGATGATGCCTGTATGAAAATTTCAAAAGTTAGAAAACATACCTTGCAAGAGGGTATCGAGTTTGCAGTTTGAGCAACTTTCAAGGAGTTCCAATGGTTGGGTTAACTTCCTCAAGTTCCCAGGAAGCTAATGAAATGCTTAGCTTGAGCTGAAAGGGCCTGAGGAGTTCTGGAGAAGTCCAAGTGAAAAGCTCTGTTTTTGAAAATGGTGGATGAGCATGGAGGTGTTACAGTGATGCTGAAGGTGTTGGGATTGTTTATGTATGTTGTTTAGAAGCTTTTGAAAACAAAAGGCCAAGAAACGCACGAGTAGATTTGAAGATTGACTTCAAAACTCAGAAATGACAAGTTTTGAAGTGCTTTTGGTGATTATAAGTTCTAGGTGTTTTCAAGGCTTAAGCATTCGCGTATTTGATGCAAATAGTTTGTGTATCTATAAGCAAAAGGATTAGAGTGCATTGGCAAGTCAGAAGTATAGGTTACAAGCTTTTGGCTAGGTTACTTGATTTTCAAGAAAAGAGGGAAACCAAGTTTCAATGTGTAGTACAAGCATGGGCTGAGTTATTTTAAGTTTCTAAACCATTTCTCGTGAGTTATAGGACATGTGTGATCAGAAGAGAACAAGTGCAAGGCTCAATAACAAGTTTTGTGCAAAAAGTCACTTTATCAGAATGACAATGTGCACTTTCTTCCAAAAATGGATATAAAGCATGTACATGCATTGAATGCTTGAAATGAGACCTCTAACAGTTGTGCAAGCCATTAATTATGGAGTTCCTAACAATTTTGAGTCCTGCAAAGTAGATTTTATGCAGCATAGTTTGAATTTTGAATTTGGTTCATCACAAAATGACTTGTAATTCAAGTGATAAAACCCTAATTCCATCTCTTCGATTCTCCCTACTCAAAAATGATCTCAAGGAGTTCTTAGACATTTTGGAAAGCTTGCAATGTGCTCTACAGCCCATCTTTGAATTTATTTTGAAGATTCCCCTTGGAACAATATGAAAAAGTGACATGAAGTTGGGTCAAAATCCTGA
Organism: Vicia faba; assembly: GCA_948472305.1. NCBI lineage: Eukaryota > Viridiplantae > Streptophyta > Magnoliopsida > Fabales > Fabaceae > Vicia > Vicia faba. The sequence goes on along the minus strand of OX451737.1, from coordinate 343,507,111 downwards.
CGAAATTAGGGTAAAATTTCGCTAAGTGTTTTGTTTCATGACCACATGTTCTTAAAATTATAACTTGAGATACAAGTATTTTTGGAAGGAGTTGTGTAAAGAAAAGTTTTATATTTCATGGATATCTACAACTTTCATGTTGGAAGTTTCTCTTGAATCATCTTGCATCATGGTGAAAAATTTGTTCAAAGTTGTGAAAAAACATGAAATTTCCAATACTTAGAAAAATTTCTAAGTTTAGAAATTTTGACTTTTCAATATTAAATCTTGACTTTTTGAGTTCTTGATAAATAACTTTCATATTTTGACATGATTTGATGAACTGTGATCTTTGGCATTAGATTTTGACCAAAAAGTCAAAGTTTGACTTCTCAGTATATAGTTGACTTTTAATCAGTTGACTGAAAATTCATTTGTCAGTCCATTGGACTTGAGCAATGTTTTGAACATGTCATTAGGTAAAAATGATGCAATTGGATTCTCGAGATCATGCCTTAAACCAATTGATCATTTTCTAGGTCAAAAATCAGAAATTGTCTTTTCCCAGTCAAAACCCTAATTTTGATCATTTTGCCCTTTTAGAGATTTGATCAAATTTCTTGGGGAATTGTGGTCCAAACTTGATCAAATGATACATATGATTCTAAAATGTTGAAGTGGGTAAAAAATTATGAAGTTTGACTGTAAATTGGCCATGGTTGACTTTTTCCCAAATACAACTGATTTCTAGGTCAACTGCTCAATTGACTGAGCAAAAGTGTGATCCAAGGCTTGAAACTTGACATGAGTAATATTGGGAGTCCATAATGATCCATGAAATTCATATGAAGCATTGAAAGTTCAATTATCCTTGTGCAATCTCAAACCCTAATTTGGTCATCAGTGCTTAAGGAGGTGTCTTGAGTTGATCAATCCTAGTGCAATTTTGAACCAAGAGAGATCTTTGTGAGAAAATAGTTGATAAGTTAGAGGGAAATTTTTGGGGTACAACACTCATGTTCAAACTAGCTCTCAAGACAACACCACTTCTACAAATCAAAAAACTCATAACAACGCCCCACCACAACTTTCTCCAGAAGAACTGAAGGCTTTGAAGAAGAACAAACCCCTTGAATATATCAAAGTGATGATGACTAAAAGAGGGCCATCTTTTGATAAACTCAGTCCAACCTTTCGACCACTACAAGTAGAGATAAGAATGAAGCAAGCTATGAACAACTTCTTCAACAAGTGAAAGAGAATGTATTCAAAGTTGATCTGTTTGATACCCTGAAGAAAGAAGCCACTTCATGCTATAAGTTCAAGAAACTGATTAGAAAAACTAACATAACTGTTTGTCCAACTGAAGTTATTGAGGCCTTGATTTATGTAACCAACTTGATTGATCAAATTAGTGCAAAATACAACCGTGAGCAAGATGCTTGATAAGTGTAAATTATAGTTATTTTTATATATACTTTTTGTTGCATTTATCGACTTTTTGTTGTAAATATCATTGAATAATTCCCTACTTTTTGTATAATTATGTGTAAATTGTATTTAATTGAGTTTTTGTGTACATAGTGTATCATTTGATGTTTTTCCATTCATTTTGTAGGTATTTGTTGCATTTTGGAGCATTGAGGAATAAGGTTTAGAAGGCACGGCTCCGGATGTGCATTTTCGGAATAAAAGACCACTTTTGGAACATTCTGTTCAGGAGAGCACGCTTAGCGCGCTGAGGCCGCTAACCGCGAGTGTGCTCAATGCATTTTGTAGTGCGCTGCTTGCGTTCGACAATTTGACAGAACCAATGTTTTGAAGCCCGTTTAGCATAGATAGCACACTCATCATGGTTTAGGTCAGTTTAATGTGTAAAATAAGGAAGTCGCGCTTAGCGCGCCAGGCTTGCTTAGCGCGGTCTGCTGAGATTTATTTTATAACTTCATTTCATTAATTTTTTAGGTTATGGTTTTGGGGAATTTTTTGCTCTCAAATCCATCAAGCTTTAATTTGTTAGGATTAGCTTAGATAACAACTATGGAGCTTGGATACGGATGATCATGGTGGATTTCTCTTTGATCGACGATGACAAACCGGTAGATTTGTAGTTCATTTCTCTTTTTTTTGTGTAATCTCTATTGGTTGGGTTTGTATATGTATTTCATTTGAACTCATGTATATTTGTCACCCTTGGTGTTATATAAAACTTTCTTTACAAATATTTGTCGATTGTTATCCTTGATTTTTGCTCTGTGCTAGGGATTTGAGTTGTTGTAGACATATACTGCTTAGATTATTATCTAGGATAATTATCTAATAGTGTCTGAATTCTAGAGATAGATTTAGAACTATTATTCACTTAGGGTGTCTGTGATTAATTCCTTTGTGTTGTTTGTGTCACTCTGAGAGATCTTTAAGGCAAGCGAGCATAATTGACTTTTGTGTTGTTGAGGTGGTTGAGAGATCACTACTGAGGTGATGCAGTCAACCTCTCAATTTGGGTTAGAAATGACTTAGGTTGTGAGTGACATGTGATGACATTAACGAATATTATAGGTTTAGTATAACAGGTCGATAGGTTTAAGTCTATGATAAGTAGTATATATGCATGCTTGATAAGTTATTCCTTTTTCTTTTTTATACATTTATTTTTTGTTGATAATTTTCCTTTCAACCCATTTAACCCCAAGCTCATTAATGATAGAATTGCCAAACGACGAATCAATAATAAATCTTTATGGACATGATATGATATAACTTAAATACCACCCAATAAATTAATAACTTACTTTTTGCTTGCCGCTCTATAGCAGCAACAAAATGGCGTCGTTGCCGAGGATTAGTGTTTATTGTTTTTGAATTGTGATAAGTTTCTTTGATTTTGAGCTTTGTAATTAATGTATATGTTGTATATAATGTGTACATTAACTTGTCTATTTTTACTTGTACATGTTTTGTGTTTACTTTCCATAATTGTACATATGTTTGTTTTTCTTTGTTTTCACGTATTGTTGTGAATTGTATCATTTTCGTAATGTTTGTTGTATGGATGTTAGGACACTTTCTTTAGGTTTGCACGGCGTGACAATAACATGGCATGGCGAGAGGAGGTTACTAGCTCATACAATAAAGGCGTCGAGCTTACAACATAAAACAAGCATGTTTTGTTTGTATTTATTTATGTATGTGTTGACTTGTGTTTTAACAAGTTGAAATTGGACCTGTTTAAAATTCTCAAATTTTCACTTTTTAACTTGTTAATTCACTTTCACCCGTTTATTTCGTTATGTAAATTTGTCGTGTATAGCTTGAGGAAGTTTGTATGTTGTGAATAATCTGTACATTAAGGGTGTGTAGGCGATTATGGAGATTGCAAGAAACTGCACCAGTTGTTGTCATGTTTTTCTGCAACTGGTGTAGCGCGCTTAGTGTGGTTTAGGCCACTTAGCACGCTCTCCTGTGCTGCGCCAGTGAAGTTTATTTTAGTTTTCGCTTGGATTTCCTTTTTTCCACTTCCACCTAGGATTTAAATATTAAATAATATTAGTATAATTAATTCTTTTGTTGTTTTTTGACTCAAATTTTGATTAGATAGCTTGAAGTCGCTTTTGGAGATTTTCTAAGTTTGAGTGTTTCAACTTGCGAATGCGTGGTAATGATTTTGTTAAAGTTTTGTACATGTTCAAGGTATGTTTTTATCTCTTTATATACTTTAGCATATTCATTATAATTAGACTTTTTTACAATTTTTATGTCATTCGTTCTTTTATATACTTGTTCATTTGTGAATCACTTTAGTTCCTACTTTTTTTGTGAGGTAGCTTTCCATTGTTCACATATGCTGGAGACCACAACTCTTATTTTAATTGGATTTTATTATGCTTAATGTTTTATTTGTATTGTTTGTATGAAAGCATAAACATGATCAAGGCATTTTTTTGTTCCATTTTGAGCACAACTACCCCTAGCCAAATAGTCAATTCACCTTGTGAGTGTGTGATCATTAGCAACCCCTTTGAGATTTTTGTCGATATCCATATTGTTTTTGATAAATTCTTGTCTATGAGTGTTTGGTTCATATTTTTGTATGGATATTGATTCTTTGTTTTCTTGAACCTTTAACTATGAGTTATCGTTTGAATTTTTACCTTGCCTTAGAAAGTAGGGAGTATTCACATTATGGTGATGGTTGAATTCAAGTTGGGGAGAGGAATGTTTATGTGCTTATTTCTTGATTGCTATGAGGTTGTGATAGAAAAGAAAAAGAAAAAAAATGTGAAAAAGACGTGAAAATAAAAAGAAATAAAAAAATGAAGAAAAAAAAAGCTTTGAAAAAGAAAAACAAAAGGAGTTCGAATAATAGTGCTAATAAGTGATGTGTGTTGATTTGAAATTTGGAATGAAGAAGAAGTTTGATTGAAATTATTTTGCTTGAGTCTCTGTGAGTTGATCACTCCCTTAGGTTAAGGCAAGTTTTTGTTTCTATTACCTTTAGGAATTATCCCTTGTTTGTTAACCAAGCCACATTACAACCTTGAAAATCCCTTGAGATTCTTTCCTTTGTATGTTCAATGTGAATTTTTGAATGAATGCATAATTTAGTCTTTTGTTTGCAAGATTGTGGATGAGTGAAAATACCTTACTTTGTGTGTTTTTCATCTACCGATGATTGTTTTTTCTAGGTGTAATTCATTTGTGAACTAGTGTTGTTTTAGAATATTTGGCATGTTATTTGTATTTAGAAATCGTTTCAGGTTTATGTTATTGTCGTAGTTTAATGGTAAGTACATTTCTTCGTGTGTACTATTTTTCATTTGAACCATTGTATTTGTTTTCTGTTTTCAAAACTTGTTGATTCATGATTCTTTGATTTATTACTTTTGGTTCTTTGAGTTGTTCGGATTTGTTTGAGGACAAACAAATTCAAGTTGGGAAGAGTTTGATAAGTGCAAATTTTATTTATTTTTGTATATACTTTTTGTTGCACTTGTCGACTTTTTGTTGTAAATATCGTTGAATAATTCCCCTCTTTCTGTATAATTATGTATAAATTGTATTTAATCGAGTTTTTGTGTACATAGTGTATTGTTTGATGTTTTTCCATTCATTTTGTAGGTATTTGTTGCATTTTGGAGGATTGAGGAATAAGGTGTCGAAGGCACGGCTCCAGATGCGTGTTTTTGGAATAAAAGACTAGTTTTTGGTCATTCTGTCCAGGAGAGCCCGCTTAGCGCGCTGAGGCGGCTAAGGGCGGGTGTGCTCGATGCATTTTGTAGCGCGTCGCTTGCGTTTGACAATTTGGCAGAACCAATATTTTGAAGTGCGCTTAGCGCGGATAGAGCCCTTAGCATGGTTTAGGTCGGTTTGATGTGTAAAATAAGGAAGTCGTGCTTAATGCGTTAGGCCTGCTTAGCGCGGTCTGCTAAGATTTGTTTTATAACTTCATTTCATTCATTTTTAGGTTATGGTTTTGGAGAAGTTTTTTCTCCCAACTCAATCAACCTTTAATTTTGTTAGGATTAGCTTAGATAACAACTATGGAGCTTGCATACGGATGATCCGGGGTGGATTGCTCTTCATCGGCGCTGACAAACCGGTATATTTGTAGTTTATTTCTCTTTTTCTTTGTGTAATTTCTATTGGTTGGGTTTGTATATGTATTTTCTTTGAAATTATGTATATTTGTTGCCCTTGGCGTTATATAAAACTTGCTTTACAAATCTTTGTCGATTGTTATCTTTGATTTTTGCTCTGTGCTAGGGATTTGAGTTACTACAGACATATACTGCTTAGATTCTTATCTAGGATGATTATATAATAATGTCTCAATTCTAGAGATAGATTTAGCATTTTTATTCACTTAGGGTGTCTATGATTAATGCCTCTGTATTTTTTGTGTCGCTCTAAGAGATCGTCGAGGCAAGTGAGCACAATTGACTTTTATGTTGTTGAGGTGGTGAGAGATAACTATTGAGGTGATGTAGTCAGCCTCTCAATTTGGGTTAGAAATGACTTAGGTTGTGAGTAACATGTGATGACATTAACGAATATTGTAGGTTTAATATAACAGGTTGATAGGTTTAAGTCTGTGAGAAGTAGTATATATGCATGCTTGAAAAGTTATTCCTTTTCCTTTTTATACATTTATTTTCTGTTGATACTTTTCCTTTCAACCCATTTAACCCCAAACTCATTAACGATAGAATTGTCGAAGGACAAATAAATAACCAATCTCTGTGGACACGATACGATATAACCTAAATATCACTTGGCAAATTAATAACTTACTTTTTGCTTGTCGCTCTACAACAGCAACAATGGTGCGTCGAGGCTTCAAGAAAAATAAGCTACTTAAGCTGCTGAATGGGATAAAGCCCTTGAAACATCCAAGAAGGCTTAAAAAATGGAGAACTCATACAACATAACACAAGTGGATTTCGACGTGTATGCACGCTCTATTTCCCTTTGGAATAATCAAATCTAAGAGTTGTAGGGCAAGATTTCTCAAGTTAATGCCCGATAGAAAGCAATTAAGGACATGGACCACCTTGAAATCGACAAAATCACTACACAAAGTGTTCTTCATGTTGAAAAAGCCAAAGCACTAGACGAATAAATTTCTACCCTTCAGAGAACTCAAACTTCCATTGACTACACGCTGAGACTGATGAAGATTAAGCATGACAGAATGAAAACTATGTTTCCTTTTTGATCTTCTAGAACTTAGAATTTATTGCTTTTTTTGTTTTCCTTTAACAATGTAATCTTTACGACATAGCCATTTTGGCATCTTTTGATTAATGAATACCATTTTGGCTTCATAGCATTTTGTTTTACTATTCTGTCATAATTTTTATTTCCTGCAGTATGGGTTTATACCTTTTCAAGTATTTTCCGTTTATCTTCAGAATCCTTTGATCCCCTGTTAACTCTTCTATCTTATAATAATTGTTGGAAAATAATTCAATGATTCGAAAAGGTCCTTCCCAACGTGGGGACCATTTACCCAATAATTTATTCTTTCGATCCATTGGTAATATCACTTTCTAAACCAAATCATCGACTAAGAATACTTTTCCTTTAGCCCTTTTATTATAGGATTTAGTTATTCTCTCCTTTTGTCTTCTTAAGATTTCTAAAGCATGCAGTCTTTCCTTGTCTAGTTCAACTAATTCGTCCAACATCATATTCCAATACATCTAAGCTGGAATCTCATGTTGTCTTTGAATCCTAGTTGATTGTAGATGAATCTTAACTGGCAATACTGTATCGTGGCCATACGTCAGTCGAAACGGTGTAGCATTTATAGCTTCTTTAGGCTAAGTTCGACAAGCCCATATATCTTATCTAACGCCTTATGCTAATTCTTTGGCTTTTTCCCCACATTTTTAACCAAACTAATTACCACCTTATTTGCTGCTTCGACCTGGCCATTTTCCTGGGCGTAATAAGGTGTAGATGTCAACAACTTGAATCTCATTTTGTTGGAAAACTCCTGAAGTTTTCGACCAGTAAAAATTGCTCCTTGGTCAGTTGTAATAGTCTCTAGGAATAAACCTATAGATGATGTGCTTTTGGATGAATTCAATCATAGCTTCTCGATCCACATTTACCAATGGTATCGGTTCGACCCACTTGGTGAAGTAATCAATCCCTACCAAAATATACCTTTGATTCTCTGATGAAGCTGATCAAATTTCTCAAATTATGTCTAAAGCCCATCCTCTAAAAGGCCAAGGTTTTACAATGGAATTTGTATGCCCACATGCATTTTGCATTCTTGACATCCTTTAGCAAACTCCACACAATCCTTAAGCATGGTGAGCCAATAAATTACTTGTCGAAATAAAAGTCATTTCATCTTATGACCTACTTAATGAGCCCCAAATATCCCACTATGGACACTACAAAGGGCCAAATAGGCCTCAGATTCGCTAAGGCATTTACGTAAGACTCCCTTATGTGTCTTTTTAAATAACTCATTACCCATAAGGGTATAAGTTAAAGCTCGGTACCTGATTTTTCTTTCGACAAAAGTTGTATGATTTTTCAAATATTCTACTATTGGCTTTCTCCAATCTCCGTCTGTTAAACTGTCTATGGCTAGAATTTCAAAATTCTCTTCATCAACGTACCCTAGCTTTGTAGTTTTTAAATATGATGGAGACAGTTTGGTTTCAACAAATCTTCCACTGACTTCAATTGCGTCTTGTAAATTTTCCTTTGAAATTTTGTACCCAGAAGCAATTTAGGCCAAATAATTAGCCTCTTGATTTTCAAGTCGAGGTATATGTCGAATATTTACCATTTCGAATCTTCATAGGAGTTGAATAGCTATTACAAAATACATAGTGGGATTTTCTTTAACACACTTATACTCTTTTGTAATTTTCTTTATAACTAACTCTGAGTCACCCATTATTTTGACTCGAGTTGGCCCCAATTCCAACAAAATTTCAAGTCCGGCTATCAAAGCTTCGTACGTAGCCTCATTATTTGAACAAAGGCCTTCGACCTTATACTTGAATCTTGTTGGGATTTTATTAGGAGAAATGATCAGCACTCCTACGCATGTCCCATTTTTGTGACTAGAGCCATCGAAATACAACTTCCAAGGCTCAAGTTCAAGATAATCCAAAGGACTTTCGACTAAGAGTGGTCAACTATAAAATATACCACTATCTATCCTTTAACAACCTTTAAAGGTGTATATATCAGTGAATATTCAGTTAATCAAAATCCCATTTTCCAATTCGACTGTGTAATATTAGTTTAGATAACATGCACTTAATAATGTCGAAATGAGACGAGACATAAACATCAATTGGTCTTATATAATGCTTCAACTTTGTACATGAAAAGTATAGAAAGATACATATTGTTTCAACTGTACTATATCTAGTTTCTGCGTCATTCAGAACTCTACTAAGATAATAAATGGCCCTTTCGACATCATTTTCATCCTCTTTAGCCAAAATGCTCCCTAAAGTTACATCAGACGCAAATATATACGATCTCATACTCTTATTTCTACAAGGAGAAGATAGGATTAGAGACTGAACAAGATAATTATTGATCTTGTCTAATGCTTCTGTTGAGTCTTCCCTCATTCAAAACCTTCCTTATTGAGTCGAAGAAGTGGTGAGAAAGCTTGATTATTGCCACTTAAGTTAGAAATAAACCTACTTAAGAAGTTAATTTTTCCTAATAGTGATTGCAGTTCCTTCTTATTTGATGGCATTTTCGCTTCCATAATGGCCTTAGTCTTATTCTGATTTATTTCTATTCCTTTCTTGTGGACCATAAAGCCTAAGAAATCCCCAGCTATGTCATTTTTTCCTGCAGCTGATAAAGGAAAAGATTGCAAGTTAGTGGTGTATACTTATTCAAGTTGGTGTAGTGATGCTGAGGATCGAAAATCCATAGCAAGATATTTTTCATGCTAGGTGGTGCACCAGTTGCTTTGAGTTTGAGAAAGGAACCAGTAGTGGAGTTATCATCTTGCAAAGAAGATTACATATGTGCTTCTCTTTGTGAATGTCAAGCAACATGGATGGTGAACTTGGTCGAAGATATTACATGGAAAGATCGTGAAGCAATTACCATGAAGATCGACAGCATGTCAGCTATCAACCTGGCGAAGAATCTGATAGCACATGGTCGAAGCAAGCACATCTAAATGAGGTTCCACTATCTTCGAGAGCAGGTAGCAGGAGGGAAGTTGAAGATGGAACACTGCAGAACTGAGAACTAGATTGAAGACATCATGACAAAGGGTGTGCAGGTAGAAGTGTTTAGAAGACTAAGAGTTGTGATGAATATAGTTAGTTTAGACATAATGAATTAGGTGTTGTGTTAAAAGCACAATTCCTTGTGTCGAAGTAGCTTGCTCGAAAGAAAACAAGGAAATGTTAAAGTGTGGAAGCAGTTTGTTACACACATATTTGATTTAGATCTAAAATATATATATATATATATATATATATATATATATATATATATATATATATATATATATATATATATATATATATATATATATATATATATATATATATATTTGATTTAAGTATAAAACAAATAGATTTGATTTAGTTTTAAAATAGGTATTTTGGGCTTTTATAGTTTTTTACTTTGGCTTAGAGAGCAAGATAACTTAAATCTATAAATAGATGGAGTAACCCATATTTTGTAATCAAGTTGTATTCACAGAGTTTACAGTTGCAAGTGAATTAGAAAGTTTTCCATAATTTATGGGCAGAGATTTACTCTGCAAAAACCCTAAATCTCTTTTCTTCTTCAAATTTTTCTTTTCTTTTCATTGTTATTGTATGGTGATAACAATCTTGTTCATCAAGATTGATAGAAATTCATCATATGAATTGGTGGATTTCCAACACACGCTTTAAACCGAAAGTAAAAAAATCTCATATCATTATGGTCAAATGTATTATGGGGTATCTCAATAGCACACTACAAATGGATTTAAGTTAACTCTAAATGACTTAGATTGTTGTTATTTAGTTTGATATTGTGGTTCTAAATTTAATATTTATAAGTTTTATCATAAAATTAGCAACAATGCATGTCATTTGTTTGGTAACTCATTTGTCTCCTAGCAAAACAAGAAATAAGCAAGTGTTGTGTTATATATATTTAAAGAAGAATATGTAGTCATTTATAGTTGTTGTTGTGTGTGTAATCTGGATAAAACAATGCTTAATCGATTTTTGAATTAATCTTGGAATTGTCTTGATTAAGTGTGAAAACTATAGCACCAAAAACCTAACTAATAATCCAATATTTCATTATTAGATGAAACACATTGTAATTAGACACCATTTATTAGGTATCATGTCGAAAAAGGTGGATTGTATAATTAATTGTGTTTCTTCATCTAGCCAACTAGCATATATGGTTTGAAAATATGACTCCACACACAATAGCCGTGAATTGTGGGGTTTAAAAATAATTTTCAAAATTATAGTTTAAATTTTTTTTAAAAAACAATTGAATAAGCACCGAACAATCAAGGTAAAGAAAATATGCAAAAAAATAAAAAGTCAAGGGAAGAGAGATAACACCAATAATTTGTAGAGGTTTGGTCTAAAAGAAGTGACATACTCTTTTTCCAAAGAATTGATCTTGAGAGTATCTAATAATGTTTGAGAGCTTTTAGAAGGTTAAGCCCACAAACCTCTTTATACAACGAAATATGAAGTTTCAGGTTTACCACTTCCAATAACTTCGAACAGTTAGTCTCTAGGCCAAACAGAGACTTTTTATGGAATTATCTCGAACTAAATTTGGAGTTTTAAATTGACTATCCTCCAAACTGGATCAAGGTTTTTTACCAGGCTGACCATAAACTAAATCGAGATTTTACCACGGGATGATATCAAACCGACTGAGATTTATACCATGGTGAGCTCAGGAACGGATGTGAATATTTTCTCTATTTATTCTTCACAAACCCAAAAATAAGATATTTTCCTTAAGTGGCACAACTCATGAAACCAAATTCAAACGTAACTTTGATAAGATGTGAGAACTGACTTGGGTGTTTTGCGTTTGATCACAAATGTTGCGGTTAGCAAGAATCGTCACCGACTTTTCTTTTATCCAAAAGGAAAGGTGAAAAAAGCACAGGAAAGACCTTTGAGATTGTTTCTTGAGTTTGGGGGTAGATTGTGAAAAGGGAAGGTATTAGCACCCTTTTCATCCATGGTTTTCCATGGGATCTTAGTTACTTGCTAGATCACTTGCTTTTGTTTGAAATTATGCTTTTGTATGATTTTTTGAAAGTATTTTGTAAAGAGGCCATTGATTAGGCGAACTTTGTAATGATTCTCGTTTGTAAGAATGTATACAAAGATGTTAATCTTTTGAAAATGTTTTCAAGATTGAAAGAGGTTTTGAAAGTGTAGGTGTTTGTTTTTGAAAATAACAAGGATGTTTTGTTTTTGAAATTGAGCAAGTAACTAGAAGCATTCAACTTACTCAAAATTCTTTCATGTTCATTTCCTCTTTCCTTTGACATTGTTATCTCACTATTAATTTGGTAAGTAACCCTATCTTTGGGTGTAAAGCGACGGGCGTGGGTCATCGTATAACCATGATTAGAAATATTGTAAGGTATCTTAGCATTCTCTTTTTAGGGACTAAGATCATTTTAAAGGCAACATGGATAGCGTCATCGAGGGACTATGATCTTTGTATTTTACTTGTTTTTGCTAAGATACCTCACATGCATAATATGGCCATTTAGTAAGGAAACCAAGTGGATTTACCCTAAGGGTGCTTGTGTGCAAGTGTATTGTTTTCATGCTTGGTTTTGTCTTTGATTAGGGTTTTCTAATTGATTGGTTTTAGTCTTTCTATACAAACCCTAGTTATTAGCATTTTTATATAAAGCGATAAATTGCGGAATTTAAAATTACTACCCAATTACAATACTTGTGGGAGGGGGTGTACAAATTATAAATGGGGATTGCAAGAAAATAAAACCTAATTACCTATTACAACCATATTGAACTTGGACAAGGATTGAATAAATAATATACAAAAATGAATAAATATACAAGAATGTAAAATGTGAAGAAAATGGATGTTTGTTTGGATTTTTTAGAAGGAAATGGTTTTGTTTTAACCTAATTAACTAAAGAAAAATAATTAATTAAATAATAATAAGTAAACCTAAATTTACTAGGAAAAGAATTTAAATAAAACCCTAATCTAAATATTAATTTAAAAAAAGAAATTAAGTTCAAGAGAAGAGTATTTTTTGGTATTTTGTCTTTAAAAATAATTTATAGTATTATAAAATATTTTTTGATCTTTTTTGGTTTTAAAATAAAATATCTTAAGAAGATAACTAAAACCCTAGTTTTTTAAATTAAATTTACAAAACCAATTAGTAAAAATAAATTAAGTAGGATTAAATAAAATAATTTTTTGTGTAAAAAATAAATAAACTTTATCAAAATATAAATCTCATGTTTTTTTTACATTTTTTATGATTTTTTTAATATTAAATAAAATATTTAAGAAATAAAATAAAATAAATAAATGAAAAAAAGAAAATAAATGGGTCAGGGTGTGAATAGCCAGCAGGGGGTCAACAACAAGAAAAAAAACATAAAGGTCCAAGGGAGGCCCAACGCTGCCAAAAAGAGTCAGAATGCAAAAAATATGAAAAATCCAAAAGGGTACCATTAGGGCTCGAACCCGGGTCCCTATAGTCACAGGCGCGCACTTCTACCACTGGGGTGGCTATACATCCGTTTATATAATCAAAACAATAAATATATGATAGTAAACCAATCCATGGCCTGAACTTCATCTTCAACCTCACATCCAGCCAGAGCCTCTTTATATTGTTCAATTCTCAACAAAAATGAAAAATGTAAACAGGAAACTTGTAGAAAATTTCCTCACGATTTCAAAAATGAAAAGCAATAAAATTATAGATTAAAGAAAAGCATGAATTTCAATGGCCCTAATCTGAACCCTAAAAATCTCGGAAACTTCAATCTTAAAATTCTCTAAGCTCAAGCAAAATTAATGAAAACTATGGACATGGTTAGCTTTAGGGCAATGATATCTACATTTTTCATTCATAAATAAACCATTAATGATGCATGTATGAAAAGTTCCAAAGTAAGAAAACTTACCTAGCAAGAGGGTATCCGGTTTAGAGTTTGAGTAGCTTTCAGTGAGTTCCAATGATTGGATTAGCTTCCTCAAGTTCCCAGGAAGCTAATGGGATGCTTAGCTTGAGCTGAAAGTGCCTGAGGAGTTCTGGAGAAGTCAAGGTGCAAAGTGCTGTTTTTGAAAATGGTGGATGATGATGGAGGTGTTACAGTGGTGCTGCAGGTGTTGGGATTGTTTGTATATGTGGTTTAGAAGCTTCTGAAAGTAAAAGGCCAAGAAACGCACAAGCAAATTTGGAGATTGGATTTAAAACTCAGAAATGACCAATTTTGAAGTGTTTTTGGTGATTCTGTGTTCTAGGTGTTTTCAGGGCTTAAGCATGCGTGTGATTTGTGGCAAATGGCTTGTGTTTGTATAAGAAAAAAGTCTTGAGTGGTTTTGAAAGTCAGAATTACAAGTTACAAGCTATTTTCTATGTTACTTGATTTTCAAGAAAAGTGGGAAAACAAGTTTCAAGGGGAAGTACAAGCATAGGCTGAGTGATTGTAAGTGTCTAACAAGTTTCTTATGAGTTATGGGACTTGTATGATGGTTGGTGGTATAGTGAATGGGCTTAAAGATGCCATTTGAAGGGTTGATGTAAAACTATCGGAGATGGGCTTGTAGATGCCATCCAGAAATGATTGTTGAACCGTATTTGTAAGTTAAAACTGAATGAGCATCAGAATGGCGTCTGTGTCTGGAGCATATTTGAATTGTATCTGTAAACCGAATCTGAATGAGTATCAGAATGGAGTCCGTGTCTGAAGCGTATCTAAACTGTATCTGAGAGTGAATCTGAATGAGTATCAGAATGGCATCCGTGCCTGGAGCGTATCTGAACTGTATCTGAGAGTTGAATCTGAATAAGTATCAAAATGGCGTCCGTGTCTGGAGCGTATTTGAACTGTATTTAAGAGTTCAATCTGAATGAGTATCAGAATGGCGTCCATGTCTGAAGCATATCTTAACTGTATCTAAGAGTTGAATCTGAATGAGTATCAGAATGGCATCCGTGTCTGGAGTGTATCTGAAATGTATCTGAGGCTTGAATCTGAATGAGTATCAGAATGGCATCCGTGTCTGGAGCGTATCTGAACTGTATCTGAGAGTTGAATCTGAATGAGTATCATAATGGCATCCGTGTCTGAAGCGTATCTGAACTGTATTTGAAAGTTGAATCTGAATGAGTATCAGAATGGCGTCTGTGTCTGGAGTGTATCTGAACTGGATCTGAAAAAGCCTGTGAACTTTGTTAGTGGTAGCTATTGATTGACCTTATCCTAAAAAGGGTAAAACGTTAGCTAATATGCAATGTCATGTTGTATGAAATGCATGGTGTAATGAGATTGTGATGCATGCATTTGTGTTATCGATGTTTATGATATATGGATGTGATGTATGTGTATGTGAGCTAATCTGCTGCAATGCTTGTTGGATTGGGAAAAATAAATCCCCGACTGCTGCTAGGGATGCAGAGTGTAAGTCCTCATGTTTTGAAGTGTTGATGAATTTCCACTTAGAGAAATAAACCTTGTTGTAAGGGAAATGTCATGTACTGTTTGTAAAATCCTGTTTGAGAATCCTGAGAAATTTGGCGACTTCTAATGGGGAGTGTTAACTGGAAGTTTTGTTCGGCTGGGGATTAAACTGCACACTGCAGGGGATTTTATGGAATAACTTAAAGATTTTTTCCTATCTCTTAAAGCCATTAGTGATTGTATTTCTATTTTGTTCATTTGTAAATGGTAATTATGTTCAAAATGCATATGTTCAAAAATAAATCATTTGACGTTTTTGTAAACAAAATATAAGAGTAAAGAAAAACAGATAGTTTTGTACTTTCAAAGGGATATCTTTGTACTGACTTTGAGTAAGTATTTTTGTACAATGAGACAAACATTCTAGTAAGAGAATTCCCTCGTAAAAAATGAAAATTTGATACAAAGAAAAGATAGCTATGTGAAATAATCACATGGGGTTCCCATTCTGCTATAGCCCTCGTGTCTCTGAGCATCTTCTCTATTTGTTGCCTTGTCCGAAGCTGATTGAATTGATCAGAATCGTCGATTTTGTAGGTTGTCCGTAAGGTTATCCAACAGGACATAATCGTACGCTTTAATTCCCTAACTTTTGCTTGGACCGCCCTTTCGGCTTTTCAGTCCACCGGGATACCCTTTTTTGCCCAAGCCGCCCTTTCGGGTTTTCAGCTTTCCGAGTGTACAGATTTTTTTTTATCCTTAATTTTTGCCCAAACATTTTTGGTTTGTCGGGATGCCCTTGTTTATCCTTATCTTTTGACTATGTACGCGTTCGTGGGGTGCGGCAGTTCGTCGCCATCCATGGTGGTCAAGATCATTGCTCCATAAGAGAATATGCTTTTGATCACAAATGGTCCTTCGTATGTAGGAGTCCATTTGCCCCTGGAATCATCCTGCGGTAGTATGATACATTTGATCACCAAATCACCGACTTGATACACTTGGCGTCTGACCTTTTTGTTGAAAGCCTTGATCATCCGATTTTGATACATTTGACCATGACAGACAGCAGTAAGTCTTTTCTCATCAATCAAGTTCAGTTTATCAAGTCGAGTCTGGATCCAATCGCCTTCCTTCAGACCTGCATCCTTCATAATTCTTAGAGAGGGGATCTAGAACTCAATAGGCAAGACAACCTCCATGATGTATACCAGAGAGTAAGGTGTTTCCCCAGTTGACGTGCGCGCTGTGGTACGATAACCGTGGAGAGCAAATGGTAGCATCTCATGCCAGTCTTTTGACGTGACTATCATTTTCTGTATGATCTTTTTGATGTTCTTATTCACGGCTTTGACAACACCATTCATCTTGGGACGGTAAGGGGAAGAATTGTGATGCTGGATCTTGAATTTCTCGCACAAGGAGATGATCATAGTATTGTTTATATTCGTACCATTGTTTGTGATGATCCTCTCCAGGATATCATAACGACATATGAGATTTTCCTTGATGAACCGGGCGATAATATTCTTGGTAACAGAAGCGAAAGAAGCCTCCTCAACCTACTTTGTGAATTGTCAATGGTCACCAAAATGAAATGGTGTCTATTAGAGGCGGTTGGCTTGATTTCCCCAATCATGTCGATGCCCCACATAGCAAAGGGCCAAGGAGCCGTCAGGACATTCAGAGGAACCAGAGGTACGTGCACCTTGTCAGCATAGATCTGACACTTGTGGCAGGTTCTAGAATGTTGATTACAATCTTCTTCTATGGTAGACCAATAATAACCTTCCCCTAGGATTTTATTTGCCATCGTATGCCCACTGGAATGGGTGCCAAAAAATGCCTTCATGTAAGTCAGCCATGATATTTTCTGCTTCAACCTTGTCTACGCACCGAAGTAACACAGAGTCATGGTTGCGTTTGTAGAGAATGCCATTACTAAGGAAGAATTTAGCAGATAACCTCCTTAAGAACTTCTTATCATTGACTGAAGCTCCTTCCGGATATTCTTGAGCCTCGAGATACCTCTTGACTTCGTGAAACCAAGGCTGGTCCATTATTTTTTCAGTATTAATATCGTGACAGTGAGCTGGTTCATCCATTCGTTCAATGGTGACTTGGGTGGCCTCGTTATCCTATTTAAGTTTAAACATGGATGACATTGTGGCTAGTGCGTCTGCTAGCTGATTTTTCTCTCGTGGGAAATGCTCGAAGGTAATCTTCTCAAAATATGGGATCAATGTCAACACATGTTATTTGTAAGGGATAAGGTTAGGGTGTTTGGTGTCCCATTCCCCTTTGATCTGGATAATGACCAAAGCTGAATCTCTGAATACATTTAAGGATTTGATCCTCAAGTCTATGGCAGCTTTGAGACCAAAAATGAATGCTTCATATTCTGCCATGTCATTTATACAATTGAAGCAGAGTCTTGCCGTAAAGGGAGTATGACATCCTTTAGGAGATATGAGTACAACACCTATACCATTGCCGAGTGCGTTGGACGCCCCATTAAAAACCAGGGTCCATTGGGACCCTTGTTCAGGTCCGTCATATGGTCTGAATTCTTCACAGTTGTTTACCATCATGATGTCTTCATCTGGGAATTCGAACTCCATGGACTGGTAGTCCTCCACAGCTTGATGAGCAAGGTGATCAGCTAGTACACTACCCTTTATTGCTTTCTGGGTAGTATACTGTATGCCATATTCTGTCAGGATCATCTGCCATCTTGCTATTCTCCCAGAGAGGGCAGGTTTCTCGAAGATGTATTTTATTGGATCCATTTTAGATATCAATAAGGTAGTATGGGTCAGCATATACTGTCTTAGCCGGCGAGAAGCCCATGCCAGAGCACATCAAGTTTTCTCGAGCAGTGAATATCTTGTTTCACAGTCGGTAAACTTTTTGCCCAGGTAATAAATAACATGCTCTTTTCGGCCAGACTCGTCATACTGCCCCATCACACACCCCAATGAATTTTCCAAAACAGTTAGATACATAATCAAGGGCCTTCCCTCAACTTGTGGCATAAAAACAAGAGTCTCTTGTAGGTACTCTTTGATCTTGTCGAAAGCAGTTTGGCATTCATCATTCCATTTAACTACTTGATCTTTCTTCAGTAATTTGAAAATTGGTTCACAAGTAGCTGTTATGTGAGAAATGAATCTGGCAATGTAGTTTAGCCGTCCTAAGAATCCTCTGACTTCCTTCTCGGTGCGAGGAGCAGGCATTTCTTGTGTTGCTTTCACCTTGGCATGATACACTTTGATTCCTTTACCGCTGATGACAAAGCCTAGGAGTTTACCAGACCTTACCCCAAACGTGCATTTATTCGGGTTCAACCTCAACTTGTATTTCTTTAGTCTCTCAAACAGCTTCTGCAAATGGTCAAGATGTTCCTCCTTGATTTGAGATCTGGCTATCATGTCGTGCACATAGACCTCTATTTTCTGATGTATCATGTCGTGAAATAGAGCTACCATGGCACGCTGATAGGTTGCCCCAGCGTTCTTCAACCCTAATGACATAACCTTGTAACAGAATGTGCCCCACTGTGTGACAAAGGTTGTTTTCTCCTTGTCCTCATGATCCATTTTGATTTGGTTGTACCCTGAGAAACCGTACTTGAAGGAAAACACCTTATGCTGTGTTATATTGTCAACCAAAATATCAATGTGGGGAAGTGGGAAATCATCCTTAGAGCTTGCCCTATTCAAATCTTTGTAGTCCACGCACATTCGTACCTTGCCATCCTTTTTAGGTACGGGAACAACATTGGAGACCCAATGCGGATATGAGGTGATGGCCAAGAATCCGGCGTTGAATTATTTCATGACTTCTCCTTTAATCTTCTCGGACATGCCGGGTCGCATGCGACAAAGCTTTTGTTTTACCGGAGGGCAGTCTTCTTTTGTGGGTAAACGATGTACCATAGTATATGCATCAAGTCCTGGCATGTCTTCATACGACCAAGCAAAGACCTCAACATAATCATGTAGCAACTGAATCAAACACTTCTTGACACTGGATTCCAGATTGGCACCCACCCTGACTTCTTTCTTGTCTTCTTCGGTACCTAGGTTAACTGTGTCCACTGGTTCTTCGTGGAGCTGAATGATCCTCTCTTCTTGTTGTAGTAACCTGGCTAGTTCCCCTGGCACTTCACAATCTTCCTCACCTTCGTATTCGACTTGGTAGATTAGATTTTCAGAGTCACAAAAGGCCATAGCATAATCGTTACCCATGGGATCCTGAGTGGATGTAGACCTGCATTGTGAATGTGAGTATGTTTAAGAGTATAACTATCATTGAAAGAAATAAAAATGTAAAAAGGAAAGAAAAAGAACACAAAGTTTGTATGCAAAAACGTCCATGATTCATTGATGACATATGAAAATAAGGTAACAACCCTTACAAATGGACCGTTGTGCCTCGGGTAAGACATAAGGCTTTAAAATTCTGAATTGTTTAATTATTACATATCCGACAAAATTCAAAGATAATTACTGTTGGATAAAAGTAATTGGGACAAGATCTTTAGCTCCCCAGTTGCTGAGTCCTCCATTGACAGTTGGGAAAATCCATTCCTCCATATCGTGGATGTCCTCATCATCTTTCACTGTGTTGACTCCGTGGTTGTTGATCTTCAAAGGGGGTCCCCCGACGCGAGCACGACGTACAACTTTTTGGGCTCCTGAAGTGAAACCCAAACCAAATTTTTCATATTTGTATGGGATATCCGGGATTTGGCCCCAAATAGTACACCCACCTTCTTCTATCACTGCCTTGGCATCTTTCAGAGAAGACATCTTTAGCGGAGGTCTTGTAATCTTCGGGATTTGGGAAACAACTTTGGTTACAACCACGGTTCGTGGGACTTCCTCGAAATGCTGAAATGGAGTTTCAATGAATTCACCATCTAATTCCACGTATATGAAGGAGTTTAAATGACTGACCATATATTCCTCTTCTCCATGGACAGTAATGATCTTCCCCGTGGTTGGGTATTTCAGCATTTGATATAATGTAGAGGTGACAACACTAGCATTGTGAATCCAATAAGTAGGAGTAGAAAGGGCGAATGTCCATCACGTAAAAAGTTGAATCAAAGGTTTGAGTTCCAACTTTTATGGGGATGTCCACCTCTCGATGCACCATTCTCTTTGAATCATCGAAGGCCCTTACCACTATATTGCTGGGTTTTAAGGTCAAACCTTCACAGTCGAGTCTATCAATAGCCTTCTTAGGAAACACATTCAAAGACAAACCGGTATCAACCAAGACATGGGTCAAAGTTGTGCCCCATAATTCAACAGATAGATGTAATGCCTCATTGTGCTTCCTCCCTCTAGGCGTCAAGTCAGCATCAGAAAAGCCTAAGCCATTGTCAGCGGTTAAACTGGCTACACAGTCTTGGAACTGACCAGCAGAGGTTTCTTGTTGTACATGGGAAGTTTTAAGGAATTTCACCAAGGCGTTCGCATGAGCCTCGGAGCACAATAATTTTCAGAATTTCTTCCATCTCTCTTTTGGAGGCCTCAGGAATAAATATTGTTTGCGCCTTCATCCAGACAGGCTCAACCAGAATGCTTTTTCCCCGAGTCTAGGTTGTCTTGGCGGCAGGAGTATCAGCCCGGGAAACTATAGGAATTGTAGTAGTAGTGGTGTCAACAGGAATAGAAACAGGGATGATTACAGGACCGGTAACAATCTTTGAAGTAGCAATCTCTGGAGAGAAAATTCTTCCACTTCGAGTTACCTTACTGGTCCCCGCAATATTACTGATGTCGGGGTCCGCTTTCTCAAGAATTGAGTCTTCATCATCCAGCCAATCTTGCTTGACGTCGTGATAGTAGACATCGCCCCCATAGTTCCATGGGATAGTTTTATCTGCTGAGTACGGGATTGGACCTGGCATAGTAATTATCAATGGAGCTACTTTAGGAACAGATGTAATCCTAACGGGTATTTTGGTGGAGACCCTGGAAGGATTGGCGGAAATGGTTACTTTGATACGGTGGAGGAACTGACTTGAGGTTTCGCGTTTGTTTTTGCACTTGTTCGGTTTAGCAAGAGTCGCCACCGACTTTTTATTTTATCCAAAGGAAAGGTCAAAAAGCACAGGAAAGACCTTTGAGATGTTTTCTTGGGTTCGGGGGGTAGATTATGAAAAGGGAAGGTGCTAGCACCCTTTTCATCCATGGTTTTCCATGGGCTCTTAGTTACTTATTTTAGATCACTTGGCTTTGCTTTTCAATTGTTTGAAATGGTGCTTTGTGTGTATGGTTTTAAAAATGCTTTGAAAAAAAGAGGCCTTGTCTAGGCAACCTTTGTAATGATTCTTGTTTGAATATATACAAAGGTGTATGTCTTTTTGAAAAGATATTTCAATGTTTTGAAAGTTGTTTTGAAATTTTTTTGAAGTTGTGTTGTGAAGTGTGTTTGAAAATGGCAAGGATGTTTTGCAAGATTTTTTGATCAAGTAACTAAGAGTTGTCTACCTATTTTACTCAAAGATCTTTCTTATGTTTTTAACCCTTTTAACAGTGTTGTTTCACCATTGTATTTGGTGAACAACCTTATGTTAGGATGTTTAAACGGGACAGGCGCGGGTCATTGTATACAATCGTTGAAAGCAACTTGTGAGACGCTCTAGCAATTTTATAAGGGACGAGATCGTTTTATCGAAGGCAACATCAAGGGTCATCGAGGGACTACGATCTTTGTTGATCGAAGAGGCATTCGCTAGAGTGTCTCACATTCGAGGGACATGATTGCATTTTCCGAGGCAACAAGCGAGGTTACCCTAGAGGTGCAAGTGTGCATTGTGTTTGTCATTTTCATGCATTTGTCTTGTATTAGGTCATCTGGCGATTGATTTTAGACTTTCACATACAAACCCTAATCTCTAATCATGGCATAATTTAAAAGCATAAAGTGCGAGAATTAAATTCTAAGCTATTACAAAAGAGTATCCGGGGATGGGGGTACAATCATTTACAAATGGGGATGAGTCTCTCAAGAATAATAATGTCCCAAATATTATGGGTTACAACCAAATCGAATCGATGCAATTCAAATATTAACAAATTATAACAAAACATAAAAATAAAGAGAATTAAAAGTATTATGAGATGCATGTGTTTATTTACCAATAAAACAAATAAAATTTAACCTAAGGAAGAATAAGTATTGTATTATTATTTTTGTGTTTTTATTAATTATGTAAAGGAAAAATTTTAAAAGAAAGAAAAAATTGTTTAAATTAAAGTTCTATTATTTATGTATTTTATTAAATATAACAAATATTAAATAAAATTATATTAAGAAAATTCAAACAAAATTTTAATACAATTTTAGTTTCATTATTTAACAAAAGAAAAAGAATCAGATTATTTAAAAATGAAAATAAAGAGAAGTGTTAGTTTTAAAAAATTTAAAAAGAAAAAAAAGATAATGGGCCTAAGAAATGTTTTTGGATGGCCAAAATAGAAAATGATAAAGAACAAAAATTAGGAAGAAGAAAGGGGGGTGGGGCGCGCTTAGTAAAAGCGTTGTGGGCTTAGCAGTCTGGGAGCGGGTCAGGCCCAAAATCCAACTTGCATAATTTTGTTAGGGTTAGTGTTGTGTTCTCAGAATTTAGGGTTTGCATGTTTTGGCCTCAGCGGCGCCTCCTTCTTCTCTCGTTCTCTTCATCTTTCTCAAGCCATAGCACTGATCCCGTCTAGCCTCCAGGTTGCCAGAGCGCCACCCCCTCTCGCTTTCTCTCCTCTCACAGCGGCCCATAGTTGTGGTTTGAATGGTACAAGTTTTATCTTATTTTGATTCTTAGGGTTTTTACAGTTTGCATGCTTGTTTATTGATTGCTTATGTTCTTGCTTCATCTTTTAATCCATGGTTATTATGTCTAAGATGCAGTTAAGTTTGGGAAGAACATTCGTACCTTGGAGATTGGTTTCTAGAAAATGGATTGAGAGGAAAAATGAGTTGGACCGGCGACGCTCTTGGTCGCCAAAGGGCGGAGGATGGAACGATGATGGTCGCTTCTGGTATTTTTTTGTTGCTCTTTGAATGTTTGATGATGAATCTTAGCTTCTGAAAACCTATTTGCTTCTGAATCTCCTTTTGTGGATTGCTTCTGATTTTCTCTTCCTCTTCTCTTTGTTACTAATGTTTGATGATGATGAATCTGAAAACTGGTGTTTGGCCTCTGAAAACTCCTTTCTTTCTCTTTGAATGCTTGAATAATGATGATGAAATTGTTCTGAGAACTTGCTATTATTGTTCGCCTCGTTGATATTGTTGATGATGAAAATATATTCTGAAACTTTTGTGGGCTTCTGAATCTCTTCCTCTTTCTGGTTTTGGTATAGATGGTGAAAGTACTTCTGAAACTTTTTTTGTTGTTTCTGAATGTGTTGATGATGAAAATATATTCTGAAACTTTTGTGGGCTTCTGAATCTCTTCCTCTTTCTGGTTTTTGTATAGATGATGATGATACTCTGAAATTTGTTGTTGATAGTTTTGGTTGGGTTTTTGAGCAAGTTGCAGATTTGGTAAGTTGCAGTTTATGCAGGTTTGAGCTTGTTTGATTTGCAGGCTGTGTTTGAAAACTGTTTGGTTTGGCCTTGTTGAGCTTGTGGTTTACATGCTTGTGAGTTTTAGACAGGTTTGCAGTATGGAAAGCAGGTTTGCAATTTATAATGCAGGCTTGTGATTTCTGGTAATGCAAGCTTGTGATTTTTTGCAAACATGTTTATCAGTTATGAAATGCAGGGTTGGGTTTGGCCTGAGTGTTTGTGCAGGCAGGTTTGGGCTTTTTTTCTGGTTTGTAATACACGTTTTTGAGTTTGGCCTGTGTGTTTGTAGTTTTGACAGGTTTGTTGTTGTTTTTGGACAGGCAGTTTGAATTGCAGGTTTGAGTTTTTTCTGGTTTGTAATGCAGTTTGAGATGGTTTGTCCTTTGTTCTGTTTGTGTTTGTTGAACAGACAGGTTTGGGCTAGCAGGTTTGGTTTTTTTTTTCTTCTGGTTTGTAATGCAGGCTGTTGAGTTTTTTTAGTTTGGACAGGTTTGAGTTTGATATCTTGTGCAGGTTTTGCAAAACAAGTTTTTTAGTTTGCAGCTTACTCAATATTTCTCTCTCTCTTGGACTGTTATACAGTCTCCTCTTTATATCTTTTTTTTGTTTTCTTTACTGTCTTTGACAGCCCGCCTTAGCCAAACTGCCAAACTTCTCACTTCAGGTCCTCTCTTTCTCTCCCTCTCTCATAAGCATTTTTGCTTATTATTTTAATTTTGAAAAGTTGGCTGTCTAGAAAATGATGAAAGCCTTTTGACAAGTTTTGACTTGTCAAGTGAATTACCTCTCGTTGTCTTGCTTTTGCCTGCTGTATTTCTGTTTCCATGCTGCATTACCATATTTATCCAATTTGTCTTGTAACTTGGTTTTGGGCAATTTGTTCTGTAGCTGAATATGGGACTTTGCTTAATGCTGTATTATACATTTGTTTGACTTGTACCTTGGAAGTTTTGGCGCCTGTTTGTCCCTTTGAATTTGTGACTCAGTTTGGTTTGGCTGCCATGTTTGGTTAGCTTGGTTAGACAGTTTGTAACTCAACATGCTTGCATTTTTCAATTTGTATTTTAATTTTCTCTTTGTGAACCAAGGAGAGAAATCTTCTTGTGATTTGCAGAGAGAAAAAATAAAGCGTGACGAAAATAAGCAATCTGATTCCAGACGGCCAATTTTAATGATGACTTTTTTTCTTCTGCTTGAAAAATTCTTCCAGTTAATTGTGCTAATTTCTTTCCTTTCTTCTTTTTCAGGTGGATGCATCTTGGACAATAGCAAAAGCAGTAGAAGCCAAAGATTTTAGGAGATTAGGCTTAGATTTATTTTCTCACTTATTGTAAATAAATATTATTGTAAATATTGTAAGTTGTAAATTTACAATATTCAGATAAATTTTGTAACAATATTTGAAACGAATAAATAAAATAAGTCTTTGTCAAATATCTTCTAATCTTTCTCTGCATTGTTTATTTAATTATTTAAGACGCTCAAATAAAAATAATTGGAACTGTATCCCAATAATTTTAATCCATATAAAATAAATAATCAACAAACTTTGCAGTCTCGTAACCTTGCATTACTCACAATACGCATGGTATTCCAATTAACACACACATTGTACAGTTAAACAAACAAAGCATTCCATTAAACGATAAACCTTTCACTCCACTTAATCAAGCAGATGCCTTAATGTTCCAAACAAAAGTCTCAGCTTTTATCCCAGATAATCAGGCCTTGAGAAACAACCAGTAAATTTGAACAAGCGTGAAAACAACGTAACAGTTAACTGAATTTATGAGGATTCAGTTCCTTCTGAGAAATGCGAGCGAAAACCCTAATTCCAGATTTGTTGCCAAAGAAAAGTCTGCTTGATCAATTCCTGAGCCAATCTTCAAAAATCAGAGAAAACCCTAATTCTGGATTGACTGATAAAGAAAAGTCTGTTTGACCGATTCTTGAGCCAATTTCAAAAATCAGAGAAAACCCTGGGATTGTGATTTCTTGTGAAAAAGGGAGGGAAAATTTTGGGGTACAACAGTTGCCCCTGTTCAATCTTCTTCAACCTGAAGAGTTAGATTAGTAATTTTGTCGTTCGCGACTCGAAGGTAAAAGATGATTGGACACTAGAGTGTTCATAAATACGCACTCGTCAAAGAATAGTTGAGGGAATAGGCTTAAAGATGCCATTTGGAGATGTGACAGAATCTTGTCGGAGATGGGCTTAAAGATGCCATCCGAGAATGTTTGTTGAACTGTATGTTGTAGGTGAAAGAATGATTATCAGAAAGGTATCCGTGTTTGGAACATCTCTGAGCTGGGGGTCTGAATAAGCAATAGATTAGCATCCATGTTTGGAGCTTCCGTAAACTGTTTTCAAAAGTTGAATCTGAACAAGCGATAGATTGACATCCATGTTTGGAAGCATCCGTAAACTGTTTTCAGAAGTTGAGGTTGAATAAGCAATAGATTAACATCCGTGTTTGGAGTATCCTTAAACTGTTTTCAAAAGTTGAATCTGAACAAGCGATAAATTGACATCCATGTTTGGAAGCACCCGTAAACTGTTTTCAGAAGTTGAGGTTGAATAAGCAATAGATTACCATCCGTGTTTGGAGTATCCGTAAACTGTTTTCAGAAGTCTTGAAGTTGAATAAGCAATAGATTAACATCCGTGTTTGGAAGCATCCGTAAACTGTTTTCAAAAGTTGAATCTGAACAAGCGATATATTAACATCCGTGTTGGGAAAATCCGTAAACTGTTTTCAGAAGTTGAGGTTGAATAAGCAATAGATTAACATCCGTGTTTGGAGTATTCGTAAACTGTTTTCAAAAGTTGAATCTGAACAAGCGATAGATTGACATCCATGTTTGGAAGCACTCGTAAACTGTTTTCAGATTATGGAGTCGAAGCTTGCTAATCTTATCCTGAAAAGGGTAAAATATTAACTGAAACACAAAGTTATGTTGCATGAAATGTATGATGCAATATATGTGTTATGTCAATGTTTATGATATGTGAATGTAATGAATGCGCATGTAAGCTGATTAACCGTCTTGCTGAGGAAAACAAATCCTGGATAGCTAGAGATAATAAAATCTTTGACCGCTATTGGGGAAAATAAATCCTTGGCTGCTGTCGGGGATTGAAAATCCCTAGATCGCTGAAAATGAGAAGTCCTGGGACCACTGTTGAAGAGTATGTGTGTCTTCAAGCTCTTTGACAACCTCTGCGGGGAGAAGTTAAACTGCTGGGGAAAGTCAGGAGTTTTGGTTGTATGCCAATCTACTCGGGATTCCTATTTTGATGTTTGAGGAGAACTCCGCTGGGGAATATCTGAAAACTCTGTGGAGAAATGAGAATGAGAATCTTCATTCTGCTAGGGGAATTTGTGCCGAGGAATCAAGAATGAGAATCTTTGACCTGCAGGGGATTTGAAATTATGTGGGGAATAGCCATACTGTTGGAGAGTAAGCTCGGGACCCTAGGAAAAGCTTATTCCTATTTGGAAGAAGTTCAGTAGCTTAGGTTGTATGCCACTTTATTGGGGAAGCAAGAAGGAGGAACTCCGTTCTGTTAAAGATATAAGGGAAAAGCTGAATGGCTTCTGCTGGGGATTGGTAGCTCCAAGTTTCCTCTCCGTTGGGGGTCCTAGTGACATGTTGATTTGATTGGCGACTTCACTGGGAAAAAGTTTTAAAAATAACTTTCAGATGAATTATCTGGTTTGAAAGCAACTTTCCGGGAGAAGGGAGGAAGCTGGATGATCTTCACTGGTGTTCATAGGTTGGAGTTTTGTCTCTGCTTGGGGAAGAAAGTTTCATTCTTACCGATGATTTTTAGTTCAAAGTTCTGCTCTACTGTTGGCTGAGAATTTGAACACTCAACTCCGATGGGGATCCTTGAAATTTAACTCCACTGGGGATATGCCTTTCAAAGTTTTAGTTCTGCTTAGGAACCGGATGATGTATTTGCAAGGGATTTCTTCTGGAATAGCCTAAAGACACTTTCCTACACTTTCATCCTATTAGTAGTTATTCTTTCTTATTTTTTTTTATTTGTAAGCGGTGATTACATTCAAATGCATATGCTCATTAAATAAATCATTGGACGTTTTCAAATAAAGCACAAGTGTAAAAAAGAAAGAAAAGACAGACATTTTTTTGTACTTTGAAGTAACTTTGTATTAACTTTGTGTAAGTATTTGTACAAAGGAGACAGACACCCTAGTAAGAGAATGTTGTCAAAAAGCTGAGAAAAAATTTTATACAAAGAAAGATGGCTATGTGTATCAATTCCATGGGGTTCCCAATCTTCTATAGCCTTCACAACTCTGAGTATCTTGTTCATTCGTTGCTACGTCCGCAGATGATTGCATTGATCAGAAGCTTTAGAGCTTGTCCGTGAAGAGATTGTTCTTAAAGTGATCCGACGAGACATAGTCATACACTTTGATTCCCTAACTTTTTCCTGGATTGCCTTTTCAGGTTTTCGATCCACCGGGAAACCCTTTTTTGCCCAAGTCGCCCTTTCGTGTTTTCAACTTGCCGGGTGTACAGATTTTTTTTGTTTATCCCTAATTTTTGCCTGAACTGCCCTTTCGGGTTTTCGATTCACCGGGATGCCCATTTTTGCCCAAGTCGCCCTTTCGGGTTTTCGACTTGTCGGGTCGTTTATGCGTAGTATCTTTTGACTATGTCTGCGTTTGCAGGGTGTGGCAGGTCGTCACCGTCCATGGTGGTCAGGATCATTGCTCCGCCAGAAAAGATGTTTTTGATCACAAACGGTCCTTCGTAAGTAGGAGTCCACTTGCCCCTGGGATCACTTTGCGGCAAGATAATCCGCTTGATTACAAGATCCCCGACTTGATATACTCGTCTCTTGACTTTCTTGTTAAAAGCCTTGATCATCCGTTTTTGATACGTCTGACCATGACAAACAGCAATAAGTCGCTTTTCGTCAATCAAGTTAAGTTGATCAAGCCGAGTCTGAATCCAATCGTCTTCATTCAAACCAGCGTCCTTCATGATTCTTAAGGAAGGAATCTGAACTTCTATAGGTAAAACAGCTTCCATGCCGTATACCAAAGAGAAAGGTGTTTCCCCAGTTGATGTTCGCGCCGTGGTACGGTACCCGTGTAGAGCAAACGGTAACATCTCATGCCAGTCCTTGTAGGTGACTGTCATCTTTTGAATGATCTTCTTGATATTTTTGTTCGCAGATTCGACAGCACCGTTCATCTTTGGCCGATAGGGAGATGAATTATGATGTTGAATTTTGAACTGTTCGCACAGAGCGGTGATCATAGTGTTGTTCAGGTTTGTACGGTTGTCCGTAATGATTCGGTCAGGAATGCTATACCGGCAAATGAGGTTCTGCTTGATGAAACGGGCAACCACATTCTTTGTAACAGAGGCGAAGGAAGATGCTTCGACCCATTTGGTAAAGTAATCAATAGCCACCAGGATGAAGCGATGCCCATTGGATGATGTAGGCTTGATCTCTACAATCATGTCGATGCCCCACATTGCGAATGGACAAGGAGCTGTTAGGATGTTGAGAGGAACCAGAGGGATATGCACCTTGTCAGCATAAACTTGGCATTTGTGACAAGTACGGGCGTATTGATGGCAGTCAGCTTCCATGGTAGACCAGTAGTAGCCCGCCCTTAGGATTTTCTTAGCCATCGTATGTCCGCTCAAATGGGTGCCGAATGTGCCACTATGCAGTTCAGTCATGATCTGCTCAGCTTCAACCTTGTCCACACAACGAAGCAGAACACGATCATGGTTGCGTTTGTATAGGATGCCATTACTCAGGAAGAACTTAGCAGCAAATCTCCTCAAGAATTTTCTGTCATTGACTGAAGCTCCTTCAGGGTATTCTAGAGTCTCGAGATACCTTTTGATTTCGTGAAACCAGGGTTGTTCCACTACTTCTTCGGTATTAATCTCATGACAATGTGCAGGTTCATCCATTCGCTCGATGGTGATTTGGGGAGCCTCATTATCCCAGTTAAGTTTAAACAGGGAAGACATTGTAGCTAGAGCATCCGCTAGCTGATTTTCTTCTCGCGGGAAGTGCTCGAAGGTAATCTGCTCGAAATGAGGTAACAATGTCAGGACATGTTCTTTGTATGGGATGAGGTTAGGATGTTTAGTGTCCCACTCTCCTTTGATTTGACTGATGACCAAGGCTGAGTCTCCAAATACCACCAAAGATTTGATTCCCAAGTCAATTGCATCCTTAAGACCAAAGATACAAGCTTCATATTCGGCCATGTTGTTGGTGCAACTGAAACAGAGTCTAGCAGTGAAGGGCGTATGGCAACCTTCTGGAGAGATAAGTACAGTGCCGATACCGTTTCCAAGTGCATTTGAAGCACCATCAAAGTACAGGGTCCATCGGGATCCTTGTTCAGGTCCGTCATACGGTCCGTTAACTTTAATGTTGTCCAATGTCATAATGTCCTCGTCAGGGAAGTTGAATCTCATAGATTG
This sequence comes from Vicia faba, assembly GCA_948472305.1. Lineage (NCBI taxonomy): Eukaryota > Viridiplantae > Streptophyta > Magnoliopsida > Fabales > Fabaceae > Vicia > Vicia faba. The sequence goes on along the minus strand of OX451737.1, from coordinate 343,476,878 downwards.
GTAATCTTCGACGGCTTGATGAGCTAGATGGTCAGCTAGTACACTCCCCTTTATAGCTTTTTGGGTTGTGTATTGAATATCATATTCAGTCAGGATCATTTGCCATCTAGCGATTCTTCCAGATAAAGCAGGCTTCTCCAAGATATACTTAATCAGATCCATCTTGGAAATCAGCAAAGTGGTATGAGTCAACATATACTGTCTTAGCCGGCGAGCAACTCATACCAAAGCGCAGCAAGTTTTCTCGAGCAATGAGTAGCGAGTCTCACAGTCGGTAAACTTTCTGCTAAGGTAATAAATGGCATGCTCTTTTCGACCAGACTCGTCATGTTGGCCTATTACGCACCCCATAGAATTATCCAAAACAGTCAGATACATGATTAACGGTCTTCCTTTGACGGGTGGCATCAAAATAGGAGGTTCCATCAAATACTCCTTGATCTTATCAAAAGCAACTTGACAATCATTGTTCCATTTGATCTTTCTTCAACAGCTTGAAGATTGGCTCACAGGTAGATGTTAGGTGAGAGATGAACCTCGCAATATAGTTTAAGCGTCCCAAGAAACCCCTAACCTCCTTTTCAGTGCGGGGGTAAGGCATTTCTTGTATAGCCTTGACTTTAGCAGGATCAACTTCAATGCCTTTGTTATTGACGATAAATCCTAAAAGTTTACCAGACCTGACTCCAAAAGTGCACTTGCTTGGGTTCAGTCTGAGCTTATACTCCTTCAATCTGACAAACAGCTTTTGCAGATGGTCAAGGTGCTCTTCTTCTGTCTGTGAACGGGCTATCATGTCGTCTACGTAGACTTTGATCTCATAATGTATCATATCATGAAACAAAGCTACCATGGCTCTCTGATAGGTTTCCCCGACATTCTTTAGTCCGAATGGCATCACTTTGTAGCAGAAGGTACCCCACTGCGTGACAAAAGTAGTCTTCTCCATGTCTTCGGGGGCCATTTTGATCTGGTTGTATCCCGAGAATCCATCCATGAAGGATAATACCTTGTGTTGAGTTGTGTTGTCAACCAAGATGTCGATGTGTGGTAGTGGAAAATCATCTTTAGGGCTAGCCCTATTTAGGTCCCTATAGTCCACACACATTCTGACTTTGCCGTCCTTCTTAGGCACGGGCACGATGTTAGCAACCCATTGTGGATAGGAAGTAACAGCCAGAAAGCCAGCATTGAATTGCTTCATTACCTCAACTTTGATCTTCTCAGACATGTCAGGCCTCATTCGGCGGACCTTTTGCTTGATCGATGGACAGTCTTCTCTTGTAGGGAGACGATGGACCACGATATCTGTGTCTAATCCCGGCATGTCTTCATAGGACCAGACAAAGATCTCAACATATTCATTTAACAACTGCATTAAGCGCTCTTTGACACTTGGTTCTAGGTTGGCACCCACCTTTACCTCTTTCTTGTCTTCCTCTGTTCCCAAATTGATGGTTTCTAGCAACTCTTCATGGGGCCGAATAGCCCTCTCTTCTTGTTGCAAAAGTCTGGCTAACTCTTCAGGCACTTCACAGTCTTCATCATCTTCGTACTCGGCATGATTGACCAAATCTTCAGAGTCACCGAAGGCTAAAGCAGAATAGTCTCCCATGGAATCCGGAGTGGATGGGTACCTGCATTTTATGAGTGTGGGTGTGTGTAAGGGATAGCCATCCTTAAACAAAACAAGATGCAAAAGGAAAGAAAATGAACACAACAGTTTATAGATGAAAACGTCCAATGATTCATTAAAACATGGCATATGATAATGAAGAAATCAAGCCCTTACAAATGGACCTACATGCCCCGGGCAAGGCATAAGGTGAAAATAGTGTACGAATTGTTTAGTTATTACAGACCAAAAATAGGAAATTGTTCAAAGATAAATTACTGGTTGATGAAAGTGATGGGAGTAAAGTCCTTTGCTTCCCAGTTACTTAATCCTCCTTCGACGGTTGGAAAGATCCAATCTTCAAAGTTGTCTTATTCATCATCATCTTCTAAAGCATTAATTCCATGGTGAGTGATTTTTACGGGTGGTCCTCCAGCCTTGGAGCGACACATACCTTTCTGGCCAGCAGCAGTAAAACCTAACCCAAACTTGTCTGTTTTGTGAGGAAAATCAGGCAGTTGCCCCCACACTGTACTCCCCCCTTCTTTGATTACAACCTCTACATCCTTGAGAGACGCCATCCTAGACACATGCTTGGAAACGATAGGCACATCAACCATTGTTTTTGCAACTGCGACTTCGGGAGAAACTTCCTCAAAATGTTGGAAAGGCGTTTCTATGAATTCGCCATCCAACTCCACATAGCGGAAGGAGTTGAGGTGACTTATCATGTACTCTTCCTCGCTGTGCACCGTTATAATCTTACCCTGAACAAGATATTTTAGCATTTGGTGTAAAGAGGAGGTAACTGCCCCATCATAGTGGATCCACGGTCTTCCCAATAAACAATAATATGAAGGACGGATGTCCATCACATAAAAGGTGGAGTTGAAAAATTCTGTGCCCACTTTGATAGGAATGTCAACCTCTCCGTGGACCATTCTTTTGGATCCATCAAAGGCCCTAACAACGATGTTACTGGGTTTGAGGGTCAATCCTTCGCAGTCCAAACGGTCTAACGCTTTCTTTTGCAGCACATTCAAGGATGAACCAGTATCAACTAAGACATGGGCAAGGGTGGTTCCTCTGCATTCTACTGAGACATGCAGCGCGTTGTTGTGCTTCCTTCCCTTGGGGGTCAAATCAGCATCAGAAAAATCAAGACCGTTATCAGTAGTTAGGTTGGCCACACACTCTTGAAACTGGTCAGTCAAAGTTTCTTGAGGTACGTGTGCCATCTTTAAGAATTTGATTAAGGCCTTAGCATGGGCCTCAGAGCAGAGTAGAAGAGCCAACATGGAGATTTTGGAAGGGGTCTGCCCTAGCTGTTCCACGATGTCGTAGTCACTCTTTTTGATTATCTTTAGGATTTCTTCCATTTCTTTCTGGGTGGTTTCGGGGATAACCACAGTATGAGCCTTCGTCTTGACAGGCGCTTCTAGTATCCCCTTACCCTTATCAGTAGTATCAACAGATGGTCTAACTTCAGGAGTATCCAATTCTTCAATTATCGGGCCTTGCACAGATGGCTTAACAGGCACAGAAGCTTTCGAGGGTCCGAAGACTGCTCTGGGGGGAGCAATCTCCGGAGAGAAAATTCGTCCGCTGCGATTTATCTTGCTTGTTCCCGCAATGTTCCCTATATCAGGGGTTTCATCATCAGAGTTCTCTTGGACTGATTCAATCTGTTTGATACCATGATAGAAGATTTCTCCTCCGTAGTTCCATGGTATCGTCTTGTTAGATTGATACGGGACATGCCCCGGCATGGTGATTTTTAACGGCACAATCTTGGGATCAGGCGTAATCTTGACAGGCCTTTTGCAAGCCTTGGGAAGATTGTCGGAGATGGTTATTATTGCAATATCATTGGTTGAAGTAGAAAAAGTAGCAGGAGTAACAGGAATGAAGGTATCAACAAGAGTCTTTTGGAAGATTATCTCTTGGGTATCCATCAGGCGTTGGATGCCTGATTTCAACAGTGGGCAGTTAGCTCGTATGTTTAAACAAGAGTAACAGTCTTTTCCACAGCCTGGGAATATCCCGACTCTCATCAAATTCACTTTAATCACTGATAAGGGAGTCAAAAGGTCAGCAACATTGGTAACATGAAGGTCTTCCATAACGGCATGAACATTATGATCGTGCTTGGGCATCGGGGCAGAAATCACATTCGGCTTTTCGGGCGCATCGAATTCTACCTCCTTGGCCTCGATCAAGTCTTGGATTTGGTTTTTGAGGGGCCAACAGTCGTTGGTGTCATGCCCTATACTGTCTGAATGGTATGCACATTTTACATTGGGATGATAATGTGGAGAAGTGGTATTTGAATTCTTAGGTGCCTCTCTCAAATTAGCGAGGTTTAATTTCAGGAGATGTGGAAGGATCTGAGCAGGTGTCATATTTATCGGGGTATATTACCGTGGTGGCCTTTGCTGATAGGTTTTGGGCTGATCATTCCTCGGTTGACTGTTTCTAGGCCGGTCTGATGCAGACTTCTAAATTAATACGGCCCCCACTGTTGGCCAACATTCCTCTCTTTCCCGATTTCTCTGGGTGTAAACAGCAGAACTCTCCTTCTTGGCTGGGAAAGTCTTTTTTATAGCGGCTGAAGCAGAGGTATCCTTCTAAATCTTGCCACTCTTAATACCAGCTTCGATCTTTTCTCCTGTCAAAATTAATTCAGTGAACCCTGCAGATGAGCTCCCTATTAGGTGATTGAAGAATGGTCCAGACAGGGTCCCCAAAAACATATCAACAATTTCCCTTTCAGACAAAGGTGGCTGCACCCTTCCAGCCAAATCCCGCCACTTCTGAGCATACTCTTTAAATCCTTCATTAGAAACCATACTCATACTCTGTAGTTGAGTACGAGTGGGCGCTAAATCTGCATTGTATTGGTATTGTTGGTAGAAAGCAGCAGCCAAGTCTTCCCAGTTATGTACGTCAGCCCTCTCAAGCTGATAGAACCAGTCTAATTGTGTGCCCGACAAACTATCTTGAAAGAAATGGACCCACAAATCCTTATCAGAAGAGTGAGGTTGGATCTTTCTAACGTAGGATCTCAGGTGCATATTTGGACAGGACAAACCTTCGTATTTAGCGAATGTGGATACTTTGAATTTGGGAGGAATGACGATCCCAGCAACCAATCCCAGCTCTTCGAAATCCAGTCCGAGAACCCTTTGCACTTCCATGGCTGCTAACCGCTCTTCCAGATTTTTATACCTGTCGTCCGCAGGAGGGTACTCCTGCTCGGAGTAATCTTCATCCTCTTCAACTTCTTCCTCTTCAACCTCAGACTCGGAGGGTACTGCAGCTCCTTTTCCTTTGCCAGTCCTTTCGTCAGACGTCGAGGGGAACTCCAAAACTCTCCTAGCTTCGTACTCAAATCTTCTTTCCAGAGTAGCTACTCCGATTCTTTTCTTTTTCTTTTTTCCTTTTTCCTATTCTTTCTTCTCTAACAGGGCTTTAAGATCCTCTTGACCCTTTGCCAACGTCATGAGGAGTTGTTGGAATTGCGAATTCTGTGCTTGTAGATCTTTGACCGTCTGCTCAATATCCATCTTGCTGAAATAAACAGCAGAAAGATAAGGAAACCTGGTGTGAAGACCTGTTTATGCATATGATGAATGATATGTTTATTCATGTAATGCATCCAAGGATTCAGAAATTCAAAGTTGTTGCAGACAAAAGAACACACGTCATATTAATAAGAAGAAATTTGTCAGTACATAAATGCCCCATGGGCCAAATATTACAAAGCTTCTCAAGGTAAAAAGACGTTGCGCATCCTCTTTGGAGCGATGTAAGTGTTAAGAGTCTCCTCTTCATGAAGTCGGCAGGTAAGCTCCAAAACCTTCTTCTCACTGGCATAGAAGCTGGCTTCAAAAGTGTTCTGTTCTTCTTTGAGTTGGATCCAACTCTTTTGCAATTCTTCCAATGATGTTGGCATGTCTGGATGTTGGAGGGTGTATGGAACCTCTCCTTCCCTAACAGGCTCTTTAATCACGGGGAGAATGTGGGGGTAAGGCATCATAAGATTCTGGGCGCGGGTTCGTACCCACTTGAGATAAGGCTCAAGAGGGATGAAATTCTTGTGCCCTAGTGTCTTACTATCCACCTTGTTGGGCATCCTCCAAGCTCTGATGAACCTTTGTCGAAGTCCTTGCGCATCGTTGTCGAAGTCAAAAACTAGGTCAGGAATCAACATATCATGAGGGCCATCCCTTCTAGCATATCCAAACTGTCTAAGAGCTAAACAGGGGTTGTAGGTGATGCCTCCCCTAATGCCAAGTAGTGGGACATTAGGGAATTCCCCACAACGATCAATGATGATGACATTTTCTCTGGACCGAGAACACCAATTAACATCAGAATGTGTGAGGGTCATCAACCGTTATGACCACCTTAAACCCTGCTCATTCTTCAAAACTAACTGGGGAAGGTGAGAAATAAACCACCTTGCAAGAAGAGGAGTACAACACATGAGAACACCTCTTTTCCTCATTGTTCGTGTGTAAAATGAGTGTAGGATGTCCCCAAGCAATGTAGGCACAGGATTCCGAGACATGAAAATCTTGACAGCATTCACATCTATAAGTTGATCAGGGTTTGGGAACAAGACTAACCCATAGATGAGTAGTGCTACAATCTCCTCAAAGGCTTATAGATCTAGAGAATTCTAGCAGTCTTGTGCCTTCTCAAACAGAAATTTTGCCAAGAAACCCTTGACACCACTTCTGGTTTCCCAATGACCTTTGATATCAGATGGTTGCAAGTGTAATGCTTGAGCAACATCTTCAGCCTTTGGTTCTTTTTCCGTACCGTTGTAGGGTAGTTAATGAAGAATAGGAATCCTCAGGAGTTGAGAAAATTCCTCCAAAGTAGGTACTAGTTGGTAATCAGGGAATGTGAAACAGTGGTGAAGGGGGTCAAAGAACGAGAAGAGGACTTTCATCATGTCTTCTTCAATGTTGGTGTTGACCAAGTTGAGAAGTCTACCATGTCTTTCATTGAAGGGAGAATTCTCTGGAATTTTGGAAGTAAGCTCCTTGAGTTGAGGAGGGATTCTCACAAGGTTGACTTGAATTGTTTTCCTGCGAAGGGATTCCATGACCTACAAAACATGAACAAAGATGAAGATCAAAACCCTTGAAATGGTTAGTGGATGCATATGATGCTTTATGATGTTTATGATGTATGCACAAGCATATGTACAAACAAGTCACACAAGATCCTAGTTTCAAGCTTGTATGAAGTTTCATAGGTAAGTACCCTCTTGAAGTTAGTTGGCTCAACATGTCCTATAAATAGTAACCGGGTTCTAAGGAGCTCAATATCACTGGATTATTTTTTGTGTTTTCAGTTTAGCCACTTTACTGACGACTGAAATATTCCAAGAAAATAACCCTCAATGAGTGTAGTATCGAGTATCTACCAACTTCGGACTGCACCAAAGTCGGTCATCTCACTACCCCTAAAAAAGGCCAAGATGGTCAAGTAAGGTTCTAAGAGTTCATTAGTGCTTCATGACATCACTCAGCGGCCACGTATTCTCTTTGATTGACTCAAAGGCTACCGGTACCCATAAATATGTCGCACTAATATAGCTATTGCTTCAACTATGTCGGTATACCCCGCACAGTTTCCACAACGTATTACTATTTACCTATGAATGTTTCCCAAATTCGGGTAGAGGATTTCAAACCCAAACAATAGAACCAAATGTAAAGCAATCAAGGAAAACAAGATAATCATGCAAAGGTGATCTAAAAACCCTAAGGTAACCCCACTTATAGAAATATGTCCCCAGCAGAGTCGCCAGTTCTGTGATACGGTGGAGGAACTGACTTGAGGTTTCGCGTTTGTTTTCGCACTTGTTCGGTTTAGCAAGAGTCGCCACTGACTTTTTATTTTATCCAAAGGAAAGGTCAAAAAGCACAGGAAAGACCTTTGAGATGTTTTCTTGGGTTCGGGGGGTAGATTATGAAAAGGGAAGGTGCTAGCACCCTTTTCATCCATGGTTTTCCATGGGCTTCTAGTTACTTGTTTTAGATTACTTGCCTTTGCTTTTCAATTGTTTGAAATGGTGCTTTGTGTGTATGGTTTTGAAAATGCTTTGAAAAAAAGAGGCCTTGTCTAGGCAACCTTTGTAATGATTCTTGTTTGAATATATACAAAGGTGTATGTCTTTTTGAAAAGATATTTCAATGTTTTGAAAGTTGTTTTGAAATTGTTTTGAAGTTGTGTTGTGAAGTGTGTTTGAAAATGGAAAGGATGTTTTGCAAGATTTTTTGATTAAGTAACTAAGAGTTGTCTACCCTATTTTACTCAAATATATTTCTTATGTTTTTAACCCTTTTAACAGTGTTGTTTCACCATTGTATTTGGTGAACAACCTTGTGTTAGGATGTTTAAACGGAACAGGCGCGGGTCATTGTATACAATCATTGAAAGCAACTTGTGAGACACTCTAGCAATTTTATAAGGGACGAGATCGTTTTATCGAAGGCAACATCGAGGGTCATCGAGGGACTACGATCTTTGTTTATCGAAGGGGAATTCTCTAGAGTGTCTCACATTCGAGGGACATGATTGCATTTTCCGAGGAAACAAGCGAGGTTACCCTAGAGGTGCAAGTGTGCATTGTGTTTGTCATTTTCATGCATTTGTCTTGTATTAGGTCATCTAGCGATTGATTTTAGACTTTCACATACAAACCCTAATCTCTAATCATGGCATAATTTAAAAGCATAAAGTGCGAGAATTAAATTCTAAGCTATTACAAAAGAGTATCCGGGGATGGGGGTACAATCATTTACAAATGGGGATGAGTCTCTCAAGAATAATAATGTCCCAAATATTATGGGTTACAACCAAATCGAATCGACGCAATTCAAATATTAACAAATTATAACAAAACATAAAAATAAAGAGAATTAAAAGTATTATGAGATGCATGTGTTTATTTACCAATAAAACAAATAAAATTTAACCTAAGGAAGAATAAGTATTGTATTATTATTTTTGTGTTTTTATTAATTATGTAAAGGAAAAATTTTAAAAGAAAGAAAAAATTGTTTAAATTAAAGTTCTATTATTTATGTATTTTATTAAATATAACAAATATTAAAGAAAATTATATTAAGAAAATTCAAACAAAATTTTAATACATTTTTAGTTTCATTATTTAACAAAAGAAAAAGAATCAGATTATTTAAAAATGAAAATAAAGAGAAGTGTTAGTTTTAAAAAATTTAAAAAGAAAAAAAAGCTAATGGGCCTAAGAAATGTTTTTGGATGGCCCAAATAGAAAATGATAAAGAACAAAAATTAGGAAGAAGAAAGGGGGGTGGGGCGCGCTTAGTAGAAGCGCTGTGGGCTTAGTAGTCTGGGAGCGGGTCAGGCCCAAAATCAAACTTGCATAATTTTGTTAGGGTTAATGTTGTGTTCTCAGAATTTAGGGTTTGCATGTTTTGGCCTCAGCAGCGCCTCCTTCTTCCCTCGTTCTCTTCGTCTTTCTCAAGCCATAGCGCTGATCCCCTCTAGCCTCCGGGTTGCCAGAGCGCCACCCCTCTCGCTTTCTCTCCTCTCACAGCGGCTCACAGCTGTGGTTTGAATGGTACGAGTTTTATCTTATTTTGATTCTTAGGGTTTTTTACAGTTTGCATGCTTGTTTATTGATTGCTTATGTTGTTGCTTCATCTTTTAATCCATGGTTATTATGTCTAAGATGCAGTTAAGTTTGGGAAGAACATTCGTACCTTGGAGATTGGTTTCTGGAAAATGGATGGAGAGGAAAAATGAGTTGGACCGGCGATGCTCTTGGTGGTCAAAGGGCGGAGGATGGAACGATGATGGTCGCTTCTGGTATTTTTTTGTTGTTCTTTGAATGTTTGATGATGAATCTTAGCTTCTGAAAACCTATTTGCTTCTGAATCTCCTTTTGTGGATTGCTTCTGATTTTCTCTTCCTCTTCTCTTTGTTACTAATGTTTGATGATGATGAATCTAAAAACTGGTGTTTGGCCTCTGAAAACTCCTTTCTTTCTCTTTGAATGCTTGAATAATGATGATGAAATTGTTTTGAGAACTGGCTATTGTTGTTCGCTTCATTGATATTGTTGATGATGAAAATATATTCTGAAACTTTTGTGGGCTTCTGAATCTCTTCCTCTTTCTGGTTTTGGTATAGATGGTGAAAGTACTTCTGAAACTTTTTTTTTGTTGTTTCTGAATGTGTTGATGATGAAAATATATTCTGAAACTTTTGTGGGCTTCTGAATCTCTTCCTCTTTCTGGTTTTTGTATAGATGATGATGATACTCTGAAATTTGTTGTTGATAGTTTTGGTTGAGTTTTTGAGCAAGTTGCAGTTTTGGTAAGTTGTTGTTTATGCAGGTTTGAGCTTGTTTGAGTTGCAGGTTGTGTTTGAAAACTGTTTGGTTTGGCCTTGTTAAGCTTGTGGTTTACAGGCTTGTGAGTTTTGGACAGGTTTGCAGTATGGAAAGCAGGTTTGCAATTTGTAATGCAGGCTTGTGATTTTTGGTAATGCAGGCATGTGATTTTTTGCAAACAGGTTTATCAGTTATGAAATGCAGGCTTGGGTTTGGCCCGAGTGTTTGTGCAGGCAGGTTTTGGCTCTTTTTTTTTTCTGGTTTGTAATACAGGCTGTTGAGTTTGGCCTGTGTGTTTGTACTTTTGACAAGTTTGTTGTTGTTTTTGGACAGGCAGTTTGAATTGCAGGTTTGAGTTTTTTCTGGTTTGTAATGCAGTTTGAGATGGTTTGGCCTTTGTTCTGTTTGTGTTTGTTGAACAGGCAGGTTTGGGCTAGCAGGTTTGGGTTTTTTTTCTGGTTTGTAATGCAGGCTGTTGAGTTTTTTAGTTTGGACAGGTTTGAGTTTGATATCTTGTGCAAGTTTTGCAAAACAAGTTTTTTAGTTTGCAGCTTACTCAATATTTCTCTCTCTCTTGGACTGTTATACAGTCTCCTCTTTATATCTTTTTTTTGTTTTCTTTACTGTCTTTGACAGCCTGCCTTAGCCAAACTGCCAAACTTGTCACTTCAGGTCCTCTCTTTCTCTCTCTCTCTCTCTCTCTCTCTTTCTCTCTCATAAGAATTTTTGCTTATTATTTTAATTCTAAAAAGTTGGCTGTCTAGAAAATGATGAAAGCCTTTTGACAAGTTTTGACTTGTCAAGTGAATTACCTCTTGCTGGCTTGCTTTTGCCTACTGTATTTCTGTTTCCATGCTGCATTACCATATTTATCCAATTTGTCTTGTAACTTGGTTTTGGGCAATTTGTTCTGTAGCTGAATATGGGACTTTGCTTGCTGCTGTATTATACATTTGTTTGACTTGTACCTTGGCAGTTTTGGCGACTGTTTGTCCCTTTGAATTTGTGACTCAGTTTGGTTTGGCTGCCATGTTTGGTTAGCTTGGTTAGACAGTTTGTAACTCAACATGCTTGCATTTTTCAATTTGTATTTTAATTTTCTCTTTGTGAACCAAGGAGAGAAATATTCTTGTGATTTGCAGAGAGAAAAAATAAAGTGTGACGAAAATAAGCAATCTGATTCCAGACGGCCAATTTTAATGATGACTTTTTTTCTTCTGCTTGAAAAATTCTTTCAGTTAATTGTGCTAATTTCTTTCCTTTCTTCTTTTTCAGGTGGATGCATCTTGGACAAAAGCAGAAGCAGTAGAAGCCAAAGATTTTAGGAGATTAGGCTTAGATTTATTTTCTTATTTATTGTAAACAAATATTATTGTAAATATTGTAAGTTGTAAATTTACAATATTCAGATAAATTTTGTAACAATATTTGAAACGAATAAATAAAAAAAGTCTTTGTCAAATATCTTCTAATCTTTCCTTGCATTGTTTATTTAATTATTTAAGACTCTCAAATAAAAATAATTGGAACCGTATCCCAATAATTTTAATCCAGATAAAATAAATAATCAACAAACTTTGCAGTCTCGTAACCTTGCATTACGCATAATACGCATGGTATTCCAATTAACACACACATTGTACAGTTAAACAAATAAAGCATTCCATTAAACGGTAAATCTTTCACTCCACTTAATCAAGCAGATGCCTTAATGTTCCAAACAAAAGTCTCAGCTTTTATCTCAGATAATCAGGCCTTGAGAAACAACCAGTAAATTTGAACAAGCGTGAAAACAACGTAACAGTTAACTGAATTTCTGAGGATTCAGTTCCTTCTGAGAAATGCGAGCGAAAACCCTAATTCCGGATTTGTTGCCAAAGAAAAGTCTGCTTGATCAATTCTTGAGCCAATCTTTAAAAAATCAGAGAAAACCCTAATTCTGGATTGACTGATAAAGAAAAGTCTGTTTGACCGATTCTTGAGCCAATTTCAAAAATCAGAGAAAACCCTGGGATTGTGATTTCTTGTGAAAAAGGGAGGGCAAATTTTGGGGTACAACAGTTACTATGGAAACATCTTTGTAAGAAACGGTTGGAGCAGGAGTCTTTTCAAACAAAATCTCTTTGTTATCCATTAGGCGTTAAACACCTACTTTCAATAAATGACAACTAGTTGGTCGGGATAAACAGAAGTGACAGCCTTCATTACAACCCGGAAATAGACCAACCTTCAATAGGTTCTTCTGACGGTCAGGAGAGAAGTAACAAGTTCATCAACAGCAGTAACAAACATATCATCGTCAATAGCGTTAACACCACGACCATGCTTTCGCATAGGAATGGTGATAACATTCGGGTTTTCAGGAGCATCAAACTCAATTTATTTTTCTTTAAGAAGGTCTTGCACCTTGTTTTTTAAAGCCTAACAATTGTTAGTATCATGGTCTGGGCTTTCTGAATGGGATGCACAGCAAGCATTAGGATGTGTTGTACCCCAATTTTTTCCCCTAAGATCCCTTCATCATACCATGTTGATTCACTCACAACAAGATCACACTAAGATTCTTGGTTCCCCTCCCTACTTTTAATTTTTCCGTTTTGAGGGATTACCAAGAACCCTGACTTATGTTCCTTTTATGATCATGAATATTGTTTTGTTTTCTTCATTTAACTAATAAAAATGAAATGTTGGTTTGTCTTGCTTGTTATCCATGTAGGTGAAGGCAATGAGATTTAACAAGCTACCCCATGGGTTCATAAGTTTATTTCCATGCCCTAGTCAATATAGTTTGAGAAGTTAAAACCTCACCATTGGATTAGTTTTGGAAGAATTGGCATGGCAAGGTTGCTTTGGTTCATCACATTTCAAGGTTATTAGATTTGACTCAAAAGTACAAGGGGTTGATTGGAGAAGTTGTCATGTTTGGACAAGGCCTTGTTCCTATTGGTCACAAGAGCATATTTCTCTCAAATTTCAAGATATGGATGTGGTTTTGGTGGCTATGAGTCATCATTATCATCCTCAACAACTTCTATTCACAAAGCAATAATATTGGTACAAGAAGTTTGTTCAAACTTGTCAAAGTTCCTCAAGGCATTTTCTTGATCTAGAAGCTAGGGTTTTGAACTTCAAAGGAGTATATCTTGCTCACCTTTTGGTATTTTTAAGTGATTCAAAAGACATCCTTCTCTTCAAAGGGTTATAAACAAATAACTTCAAAAGTACCAAGGAGTTTTCATGTGGAAGAAACTTGGTGAAGAAGAAAGATTACAAGCCATCCAGATGAATCCACAATTTTACATAAGTGACTTCAAATGATCATAACTTGGTCAATTTTTATCACCTTGAGTCCATTCTTTTCCATAATGATCTTGAAGATGTGAATTTTATGCCTTATTTTATGTTCAAAGTGGGAAAATGGATGGAGGTTGCCTTAAATATGAAAAAGATTATAGGTCATTTCATGATTTTTGGCCGACTTCAACAAGTCATAACTTGCTCAATTTTTGGATATTTTGAATGGTTCAAGTTTCAAAATGTCATTCAAGAGATCCACTTCATTCCATCTTTTTTGGTCAAGAGCAAATTCCAAGTGGAAGGCCATGTTTGGATGCAAAAGATTATAAGTCATTTTTGAAGAAGAATTTGAAATATTTCTAAGTATGGAAAGTCAACCCTTTTTCTTCAACTTTGACTCAATACAACTTTCATCTCAAGCATCCATTTAACTCCATTCTTTTTCCACTGCAAAGCTTGTAACCTCATCTTTCTAAAGCATCAAGAATCATGCCCTAAGACCCGTTGAGTTGAAAATGCCATTGGTCAGAAGTTGGCACTTTGAAATTGAATTTCTCACCAAGTTAGAATTTTGAAATCCACAATATGGCCTCTAATCACAAGTTTTCCACGTCTTTTTGCCTCTAAACATATTTAGTGAAGTTCCAGATTTGTTTAGCACATCAAAACGCAAGAATAGGATGAGTTTTGATGAAGTTTGTATCACACTTCACTCGTGCATCAGGTCTGCACGATTTCCCTCCAAAACGCATCATTCACCCTTCCTTTTGATCCCATTCGCTTCTCCTATAAATACATGAACTATCCCATTCAATTTCCCAAGCTTGGATAGCCAGAATCACCCTTCCAAACTTATTTCATAACTCAGAATTCAGCAACTTCAAAATCCATTCTCGACCCTTTTTCAATCCAATTTTTCCCGTAATTGACCTTTCTTGATCTTACTTGAAGCTAACCATATAATTACATTCAAGAATCGTGCCCTATACTGCTCCATAGAAGTCCAGTTTCAGAGCTCTGCAACTCAACTTCAATAGGTAGATTCCTTCATAAATTCTTCAAAACTTTGATATCATTGTGTTGCTCGCATTTCCCTGGTTCTAGTCGCAACACTTACCTTTCACTGGAAACACGTTTTGACCATGAAATTTCTAATCCCTTTTCAAAACTTTCTTTCCAATTGGCGCCAGGGTGTGGTTGTCTTCGTCTTGAAGAGACGAAGTGAATGGCATATGTCTGAGCTTCTGATTTTACAGTTTAGGAGACCTGCAATTCGTGATTGCTGGAGGTTGAAGATGACCAACGTGTCATCTTCCAACCAATGAAGGCGCGCCATCAGTTTTTTTTTCAAAATCTGATTTAATTAATGATTTTGTACATTATTCACTAATGACCATGATATGCACAGCGTGCCAGATCCCTTGGATTTGATTACTAACGCATTTTGACTCTCATCCAATGGTCCACATATTTTACTTTTATTTTCTTTTTCTAATTTTTATATTTTAATTGTTTTAAATTTCAAAAAATCATAGAAAATTCATTTTTAGTCCAAAAAATCTGCAAAAATTATGAAAAATATTTTTGATTATTCTCTTTCTGATTTTTATTTTTTCACAATTTAATTTTGTGTTTTGGTATTTTTTATAAAATTTACACTTATTTGATTTGTTTTAAATGTTTAAAAATACTTTTAAACATTTTTAAATTATGGATTGATCCAATGATATTGTGACAAATATTGGTGACCTTATTTTATTTTTGATTCTGACTTTACCATTTTTTACTTTTGTTTGTTTATTTTACACATTTATTTTAATTTTAAAAATAGTTTCTGACTTTAAAAAATTACCAAAAATTTGTAAAATTACTTGGCCCTTTTTCTAATTTTTCTATGGTCTTACTTTTCATTTCTTGAATAATTTGAACATAGTTGATACTTTTCTCATTATTTTCTATTTTTAAAACATTTTTAAAATCCTTTTTTGTGTATATTAAATGTGATATTATTTTGTGATTATTTTCTGACTGATCTTGGGTTAGATTTTGGATCATGAACTTTATTAACATCATTGGATCTATGGTGTTGAGTTTAACTCCACAAAAATGGATGAATGATTTTAATAATAGTTTGATTAAGATTTAATTCAAATGTGGTTTGTACATTTTTCCCCATCTCTCTTCATCTCATTCCTTTCTTATTGCACTAGATGTTGTTAGAGCATGATCTCTATATCATGTCTCAAAACAAATGGTTCATAGATTGCTATTGACCGACTTATGTCCATGCATTTTCAAAATATTTTCATAAATAAACTCCAATCAACTTAATAATACCTTGACATTTTTTTGCGAGAAGACTAAAAGTCAATCAATCTCATTTCAAACCATTTTGCCACTTTGGATTTTTATCTTTAAAACTTTTCTTAAAAGATTAAACTCTTGTCAATCCTTGTAGTAATGTAAACAACTATACTTCTAAAATATGTAGTGAAGAGATATATTTTCCACTTGGGTGTTGAGTGAGGCATTGTTGATTTTGAAATCCAAGCCATATCCTCCACTTTGAGATGATGCAAAATCTCCTTTCTCATGATTGTGGGTAGTAGGTGTGTTTTCCATACGGGCAATGACGATGATGTTTTATCTTATAAAATTAACCAACACATTTGGGTTTTAAATTTTTGAAATAGGAACTACGTGTACCCTGATCCGCTATTGCACAAAAAGGTGGTACGTAGGAACTAAAGGTTCGCAACCGCGACGGGTGAAAAAATTATAAAATAAATATATTTATTTTCTCACCTCCACCATCCATTTTTTTATACAACATTTTTTATATCCAAAATATACAGATTATACAAAGAGGCTCCTGCGGAGTACCGTAGATGTTTAGGGTGATAATACCTTCCCTTTGCATAACCAACCCCCTTACCTTGAATCTTTCCCCCTCTTTTTGGGTTATTCGCTCTTTTCTCATTCCTCTGGAAACAATAAAGCATGCTGGAGATTTTTATTTTTGATTTGTATAAAGTCTAGTCAATCCAATGGCTTAGTCTTGAACATTTCTACCGCTACAGAAAAATGGCGACTTTACTGGGGATAGATTGACCTCTTGATGGTCCATCCCTAAGTGGGTTAATCCTATATTTGTTTATATCTGTATATGTGTTATTATTGTTTTGTGTTATATGTTGTATATATGTTTGTCTGGATTTTCCTGATTTTCAGGGTGCTTGGTGATTACTCACAAGTCCTATACCCAGACTTGGGAAAACTTTAAGATAGGGCGGGAGGTATAGTCATGTTAAATTTGAGGGAGTAATCCCAAAAAAGGAGGCATGAGATCCCCCACTCAGTGGAGGCCCCTTTGACTATAGTGTCGTTTACCGTGTAATCGGGAAGACGTACTGATTTTGACCTGGAAGCCTGCTGAAACTGAGGATCATAGAATACCAAACCCATCTTGGCCTATGAACCCTATATGTGTGATCTTGTGTGTGATTATTGCATCATACATCCATGCACTCATAAGCATCTTTTCAAGAAACCATATTTCAAGGGATTTAAAGGTTGACTATTTGTGAATCTCTCAGGTACTTTTTGACCATGGATTCTGGAAAGAGAAAGACCGGGAAATACAATTTCAAGGATCCCAAGATAGATGAATTGATCAGTCTAATTACCGAGATCGAGTGTTCTGCAGACTTTCAGAAGAAGCATGGATCCATTATTCCTCTCATGAAGCTGGAGATGAAGGAGGGTATTCTCTCGACCTTGGTCCAGTTCTATGATCCTATGTATCATTACTTTACTTTTCCCGACTATCAGTTGATGCCTACACTGGAGGAGTATTCTTATTTATTTAATTTACCTGTTATCGATCGTATTCCTTTTATTATTTTGAAGGGTGAGCCAAAATCACATTAGATTGCTGCCTTGATTCATCTGGAGAAGTCTGAGGTGGAAGCCCATATGACTACTAAAGGAGGGATTAGAGGATTACCAACTCAGTTCTTATTGGAGAAAGCTCGTTACTTTTCTAGAATGAAGAGTACAGTTGCTTTTGAGGCCATCTTTGCTCTACTTGCTTATGGGTTGTTCTTATTTCCTAATGTGGACAACTTTGTCGACATTAACGCTATCGGAATCTTCATAATTGGAAATCCAATTCCTACAATGTTGGGTGATGCTTATTACTCTATTCATCTTCAGAATTCTTATCATGGGGGGATGATTATCTGTTGCACGCCTCTGTTGTACCGGTGGTTTATCTCTCATATGCCTCAATCTGATGCTTTTTGGGATGTCAAGAAGGAACCCCGTTGGGCTCCTAAGATCATGGCACTTACTCACTCGGATATTGATTGGTATCATCGAGCTTACCAGGATATAGAGATTATTGACAGTTGTGGTAGTTTCCCCAATGTACCTATTCTTGGTACAAAGGGAGGAATTAACTATAACCCTATTCTTGTACAGCGACAGCTTGGTTATCCGATGAGGGATAAACCGAATAATATTCATTTGAGTAGTTTCTTTCTGAAGGAAGGGGAAGACCATAGGGAAGCTAGGGAGCAGACTGCGAAGGCATGACGTCACATTCATAAGAAGCTAGGGGTGCTGTTTCTTTGGAGCCATATCTTTAATGGATCCGATCGAGAGCCATTCAGTTAAAGATGCCGTATTCCAGGGAAACACCTATGCCTGATTTGTTTGCAAAGACCACTCCTCCCTTATCAGATGACCTAGAAGAGCTGTAGTTTGCTTTGGTTAGGATGCAACAGGAAAGGGATGCTTGGAAGAACAAGTTCCAAACTTTAGAGAGTTCCTATAGAGCATACCTGAAAGAGAAAGATAACTTGATTAAGATTCTTGAGAGTCGAGTGGTAGAGTCTATGGAGAGGCAAGGGGATTTATTTTCTCCTAAGCCTCAATCAGGTGCTGATCACTTACTTCCTGATTCAGGTGATTGGAAGGAAGTTGCCATCAGACAAGGGGAAGAAAACCAGAGGTTGAAGGCTCAGATTTCCATGCTCACAGGGAAGCGCCAGCGTATAGAGTGATCTACATCAATTCTTTTTCTCAGGATTTTAGATTGTATTTTCATCTTGTACTTGGGATCATTGAAACTTGTAATCCATTTTGGAGTTATTATAATATAAAAATTTTCAGTATTTCAAAAAACGTTATTACTTTGATGTTTGCAACATGTCTATAAATCTATAAATCCCTTGAAATATTAAATAAAAAATAATCATGTACATTACATGTCATGCATTATATTGCACATATTTCTTGCATTTTTTACGCATACCCAGGTGTCTTACCAAGCTTCTTTACTTCGTTCAACAATCTGGCTCATCACTACAACACTCGGGATAATTTCAAAAAGAAGATGGACAACTTAGAATAGGAGAACCGCGAGCTACGCAAAGAAGTTTCTGCTTTGAAGGCCGACATGGCTAATCTGACTACTCTGATGGAAGCTCTGGTGGCTGCTCAGAATCAGCCACCGAGTGTTCAACCTCAACCAACAAAGGCAACTATTGAAGCTCCGACTGTTCCCGTATCTGCTACTCTGGCTGTTGTTCAGAATCACATGCCTCAAGGTTATCCATGGGGAATGCCAGATAATTTTTCACCTGAAGGTTTAAATCTTGGTCCTCAAGATACTCCAGTGGTTCAGACTATTGTTACTCTGGCACCTCCTGTGGTACATGTTGCTCCTGCTGCACCTCTTTCGGTGAATATGGTTCCGTTTGTTAATGATGATGTGTGTCGTCCTTTCCCTCTGCCGAGTGAAGACTTGGGTCTTTATGACAGAATAAATTATTTTCAAGAGCAATTTGACAAGATGCAAAGAGAGATGAAGGCCCTCAGGGGAAAAGAGCTATTTGGGCAGAATGTGAATGAGCTATGTTTGGTCCCGAATGTTAAGATACCTGCTAAGTTCAAGGTCCCGGAATTTGAGAAGTATAAGGGCAACACTTGCCTTTATGCTCACCTGGTGATGTACGTGAGGAGGATGTCTACCCATACTGACGATCAGCGTATGCTAATTCACTTTTTTCAGGATAGTTTGACCGGTGATGCGTTGAAGTGGTATATGAGTTTGGACAATGCCAATATCCATACTTTTAATGATTTTGGAGAAGCATTCATCAAACAATACAAGTACAATATGGACATGGCGCCTGACCGTGATCAACTTAGGGCCATGGTTCAGAAATACAGGGAATCATTCAAAGAGTATACACAGAGATGGCGCGAGGTATCCGCCCAAGTGATTCCTCCCATGGAAGAGAAAGAGATGACTATGATTTTCTTGAAGACGCTGGGTGCTTTCTACTACGAGAGGATGGTAGCAAGCACACCAAGTGACTTTACTGAGATGGTTAGAATGGGTATCCGCTTGGAAGAGGCTGTAAGAGAAGGCCGTTTGACGAAGAATGAAGGATCTGGAGGTGCAAAGAAGCCGTCTTATGGGTTTACCAAGAAGAAAGAAGGAGATGCAAATGTTGTTATACAAGAGAGGAGGGTAAATTCTCCTAGAAGGAATTATCAGCGTCATCAGCAAGTCGCCTCAGTTACTCCTGTTATGAATGTCGTTCCAACTACCGTTGCTTATCAGAGACCGTCCCAACAAGGGAATCAAGGGTATAATAGGAGAAGAGAGAGTTATGACCCTATTCCCATGAGCTATACAGAGCTACTACCAACATTGATTCAGAAAAAGTTGGTCCAGACACGACCACCTCCCGTTGTACCATCACCATTTCCTTGGTATTACAAGGCAGACCAAACATGTGCTTTTCATCAAGGAGCCCCATGGCATAATGTTGAGAATTATTATCCTTTGAAGACTAAGGTGCAGAAATTGGTAAAGTCTGGTGTTCTATCTTTCAAGGACATGAGACCTAATGTGAAAGATAACCCTCTAGCCAAGCACGGGGGAGTAAATGATGTAAATATGGTGGTCAGTTGTCCAGGCGACTTCCGGATTTTGACATTAATCTGGTTAGAGGAGATTTGGTGAAAATGCACATAGACCTATATGAATTTAGCTACTATACGCATGACCATACCGGCTGTGCTACTTGTAGTACAGATATACAGGGTTGCGATAAGATAAAGGTTGATTTACAGGAGATGATGGATGAGGCCCTCATCCATATAATCAGGCCTAGGGCAGAGTATGAAGAGGAAGTGAACATGGTTTCTGGATGTCCTGGTGAATTCAGAATTTTTGATGTGGAGTATATGAATGAGGACCTCGTACAGTTGCATGCAACCTTCTGCCATATGGCTGGTCAGGTGGAACACCAATATGGATCTTTCCTAGTTTGCTGTCGAGATCCCCGAGGATGTTCAATCGTGAAGAAGGGTGTTCAGTTGCTGTTAGACAATGGAACTATCAAGATCACAGGTCAGAGGGATGATTATCATGAGGTTGATATGGTTGAGGTTTGTTTAACGGAATAAGAGTCAGAGGAAGAGTATGCCTCAGCGGATGAGTATTTCTCTTTAGACGAAGATTTGTTTTCCAGAAATGACTTATTGATGACCGGTTGTGTTGAAGAAGGAGTAAACATCATTGTGCCTTGTTTCGGTGCACCAGCCCATTTTGAGGTGAAGTATCATAGCAAGCCAGCTGTTACCCCATTGGTAATTAGTTTGCCAAGTCCTATCCCCTACAAATTAGATAAGGCTGTGCCTTACAAATACAACGCTACAATCTTAGAAGATGGGGTGGAAGTTCTCATCCAGCCAATGCCCAATGTTGGAAAAATAGCTGAAAATAGCAGGGTGACCCGTAGCGGTCGTGTGTTTCCGCCGATTGTTCGGAGAGATATTACTGCTGGAAAGAAGATTGCTGAGAATGATGAACCTAAGAAGACTACAGGAGAGACTAGTGGAGCTACGCTAGAGAAAGAAGTGGATGATATTTTGAAGATAATTAAGATGAGCGACTACAGAATTGTAGATCATCTACTGCAGACTCCTTCAAAGATATCTATCTTAGCTTTATTAATGAACTCCTCTGCTCATAGAGAATCCTTGATGAGGGTAATGGACCAAGCTTTTATGGAGAGTGACATGCCAATGGATCAATTCAGCAGTGTAATTGGAAACATTACATCATGTAATAACTTAAGTTTCTACGATGATGAATTACCAGATGAAGGGAGGAATCACAACCTGGCCCTCCACATATCTATGAACTACAAGAATGATTCACTATCCAATGTGTTAATTGATAATGGATCCGTGTTGAATGTTATACCGAGGAGTACTCTCATGAAGTTGAAATATCAAGGAACACCTATGCGCCCGAGTGGCATCATTGTGAAAGCATTTGATGGGTCGAGGAAATCTGTCATCGGTGAAGTGGACTTGCCTATCCATATAGGACCACATTTGTTCCAGATAACCTTCCAGGTCATGGACATTATTCCCGCTTATAGTTTTTTGCTAGGACGGCCATGGATACATGAAGCAGGGGATGTCACTTCAACTTTACATCAAAAGCTAAAGTTTGTGCGTGAAGGGAAGGTAGTGCTCATAAATAGGGAGCAGGCATTGTTGATATCTCATTTGTCCTCCTTCAGTATTGTAGAAGCGGATGAAGCTGCTGTTGGAACCCAGTTCCAATCCCTATCCATTAACAACATAAGGGGAAATGAGAATTCCATGGTCTCTCTGAAGGATACGCAACAGGTTGTGCGCAATGGTCCTAATGCAGTTTGGGGACGAATTTTGGATCCACTCGTGAACAAGAACAGAACTGGCTTGGGTTTCTCTTCGAAGAACGACAAAGGGGAAGGTTTGAAGTCAAAGTCTACTATGAGTAGCTATCATGATGTTTTCCGCAGTGGAGGTTACCTCCATCCAACTGATTCTGGAATTAATGTTGTTGAGGAGGATGAAGCAGAACAGGAAATGTCGAATTATATGACACATGGAGTCAGGGTTCAGAACTGGGTCACCATTGATGTTCCCTCTTGCATACATGTTTCAAAGTGATTTGATTTGATTAATCTTTTTTCTTGAAAGGATTTCACTCTGCCCAAGGTGGAAGTATTAATGTTGTAGGGCTTATCTGTTTGCTGTGACTTTAAAGATCATTAATAAAAGTTGTCTTTGCTTCCCGAATTATGTCTTTATTTTCTGCTTTTTCTTGGAAAATGGTAATAAAAAAACCTTTCAAAATAAATAATAACTGAAATTCAATCTGCATGATCACTTGTTATATGTGTCAGTTTCTAAAAGCAATCATAAATCATATGTGCAGATTAATTAAAAAACTCGTTGAATACAATGACCCTGCACCCTCTCCCAACTTTGAATGTCATGTGTTTGGGGCTGAAGAAGAAGATTATGATGAGATTCTAGAAGAGGTCTCACGGTTTCTTGAGCACGAGGAAAATACCATTCATCCATATAAAGAGCCTTTGGAAGTGATCAATTTGGGTTCAGAAGAAGATCCGAAGGAAGTCAAGATTGGAGCATCGTTGCATCCCGAGGTGAAGAGAAGGTTGATTGAGTTGTTGAAAGAGTATGTGGATATTTTTGCTTGGTCTTACCAAGATATGCCTGGTCTAGGTACAAATATTGTCGAGCAACGTTTGCCGTTGAAGCCAGAGTGTCTGCCAATTAAACAAAAGTTGAGAAGAACTCGCCCAGATATGGCAGTAAAGACCAAAGAGGAGGTTCTAAAGCAGATTAATGCTAGTTTTCTTGTGACGTCAGTGTATCCTTAATGGATTGCCAATATTTTCCCAGTACCTAAAAAAGAAGGAAAAGTCCAGATGTGCGTAGATTACAGAGATCTAAATAAAGCTAGTCCAAAAGATGATTTTCCATTGCCTCACATCGACATGTTATTGGATAGCATAGCAAAATTCAAAGTATTCTCGTTCATGGACGGATTTTCTGGGTATAATCAAATAAGAATGGCTCCAGAGGACATGGAAAAAACAACGTTTATCACACCCTGGGGAACATTCTGTTACAGAGTGATACCTTTCGGGTTGAAGAACGCTGGTGCAACGTACCAAAGGGCTATGACAACCTTATTCCATGATCTGATGCACAAGGAAATTGAAGTATATGTTGATGATATGATTGCCAAATCCCAGACTGAAGAAGGGCATATAGAAGATTTGTTGAAGTTGTTTCAGCGTTTGAGGAAGTATCGTCTCTGCTTGAATCCAAATAAATGCACCTTCGGTGTTCGACCGGGGAATTTGTTGGGTTTCATTGTTAGCAATAAAGGAATTGAAGTTCACCCTGATAAAGTCAAAGTAATTTAAGAAATTCCAGCACCATGAACTGAAAAGCAAGTCAGAGGTTTCGTCGGGCGTTTGAATTATATTTTCAGATTCATTTCCCACATGACTGCAACATGTGAACCGATCTTTAAGTTGTTAAAGAAAGATCAAGGTTGTGTGTGGATGGATGACTGCCAAAGGGAATTTGAGAGTATTAAAGAATATCTGCTTGAACCTCCTATCTTGCTCCTTCCTGTAGAAGGAAGACCATTGATTATGTATCTGACAGTGTTAGATAAATCCATGGGTTGTATTCTGGGACAACATGATGAAACATGGAAGAAAGATTTCTCCATTTATCATCTCAGTAAAAAATTCATTGATTGTGAGTCACGGTATTCCATGCTGGAAAAAACATGTTGTGCTTTGACCTGGGCGGCAAAGCGTTTGCGGCAGTATATGTTGAATCACACCACTTAGTTGATCTCCAAAATGGACCCAATCAAGTACATTTTCGAAAAGCCTGCTCTTACTGGGAGAATTTCTTGCTGGAAGATGTTGTTATCTGAAATGATATCGAATACCGCACTCAAAAGCTATTAAAAGTAGTGTGTTGGCAGATTATCTTGCTCACCAACCAGTGGAAGATCACTAGTCTGCAAAATATAAATTCCCCGATGAGGATGTGATGTTCCTGAAAGTGAAGAATTTTGATGAACCATTACCTGAGGAAGGTCTTGACCCTGAATCTCGTTGGAGAATGATATTTGATGGAGTTGTGAATGCTTATGGTAAAGGAATTGGTGCTGTGATTGTCACTCCTCATGGATCGCATATTCCTTTTACTGCAAAGTTGACATTTGATTGTACTAATAATATGGCAAAATATGAGGCTTGCATCATGGGTCTAGAGGAAGCCATTAATCTCAGAATTAAAATTCTAGATATGTATGGTGATTCAGCTTTGGTAATAAATCAGATTAAAGGAGAATGGGACACTCGTCACCCTAGCTCGATCCCTTACAAAGATTATGCTAGAAGACTATTAACATTCTTCAATAAAGTTTAATTCCATCACATCCCTAGAGATGAAAAATCAAATGGCGTATGCTCTGGCAACTATGGCTTCTATGTACCAAGTGAATACTTGGAATGATATACCCCGAATTACGGTTCGACGGCTGGATATGCCCGCTCATGTGTTTACAGCAGAGGAGGTAGCAGAAGAAAAACCCTGGTATTATGATATCAAGCATTTTCTTCAGACTCAGGAATACCCGATTGGTGCGTCGAGGAAAGATAAAAAAATATTGAGAAGATTGGCTGGCAGTTTCTTCCTCAGTGAAAATGTGTTATACAAGAGAAATTATGACATGGTCTTGCTCAGATGCGTGGATAGACACGAAGCAGACATGCTGATGCATGAGATTCATGAAGGTTCATTTGGCACTCGTGCCAATGGACATTCGATGGCTAAAAAGATGCTGAGGGCAGGTTATTATTGGCTAACAATGGAATATGACTGTTACAAATTTGCAATGAAGTTCCATAAATGCCAAATTTATGCAGACAAGGTCTATGTTCCTCTGACGCTCTCAATGTGATTTCCTCCCCATGGCCTTTCTCTATGTGGGGTATTAACATGATTTGGATGATAGAACCCAGAGCTTCAAACAGACACCGTTTTATCTTGGTAGTTATTGATTACTTCACCAAGTGGGTGGAGGCTGCTTCATATTCCAATGTTACTAAGAAGGTGGTTGTGCGCTTCATTAAGAATAACCTTATATGTAGGTATGGTGTGCCGAGCAGAATCATCACTGACAATGGCTTGAATTTGAACAATAAGATGATGACAGAACTGTTTGAAGAATTCAAGATTGTCCATCACAATTCATCTCCATACAGGCCAAAGATGAATGGGGCTGTTGAAGCTGTTAATAAGAATATCAAGAGAATTATCCAGAAGATGGTAATTACTTATAAGGATTTGCATGAAATGCTCCCTTTTTCTCTGCATGGATATTGAACATCTATCCTCACTTCAACAGGAGCAACCCCGTTCTCCCTAGTGTATGGAATGTAAGATGTACTCCCAGTCGAGGTAGAGATTCCCTCGTTGCGTGTGATAATGGAAACTAAGCTGACAGAGGTTGAATGGGTCCAGAACAGGTTCGACCGATTGAATTTGATTGACGAGAAGAGGAAGACAGCCTTGTGTCATGGTCAGTTATATCAAAGAAGAATGAAGAAAGCTTTTGATAAAAAGGTCAAACCTCGTGAATTCAGAGAAGGCAACCTCGTGCTCAAGAAGATCTTTTCTTTCAATACTGATTCTAGGGGCAAGTGGACTCCTAATTTTGAAGGCCCGTATGTTGTCAAGAAATCCTTCTCTGGTGGTGTATTAATTCTTGAAACTGTGGATGGAGAGGAGTTTCCACGTCCCATGAATGCTGACGCAGTCAAGAAATAGTTCGCCTAAAGAAATAAAAGAACAACTTGCTAAGTTGAAAACCGGAAAGGGCGGCTTAGGCAAAAAAAGGAGCGTCTCGGTAGGCCGAAAATCTGAAAGGGCGGTCTAGGAAAAAATTAGATACCTAAACAGAATAAATTTCCCGCTAAGTTGAAAACCCGCAAGGGAAGCTTAGGAAAAAGTTAGGGATTTTTTGGGCAAGTAACTACGTCAGACAAGACTTGATCGTTGAAGAAACAATCTTCTCGAATCCTCACCATACTTCAACAGAAGCCGCTGCTCAGGATTGTTAGGGGGGATAGTGGTCATTGTATCTCAATGTATCTTTTCCATTATGTATTACCATTTCCCAAACTTTGTAATCATCTATGGAGTCTTTCCATTCACAGACTACCGTTCTATTAATGAAATTTGAGCTTTTACCCAATTCTTTGTATTTCTTATGTTATTTAGCTTGCAAAGACTCCATTTATTACTGATAATAACTTTCAAAGCAAAGAGATTAAATAACAAAATTGATTTTTCAAAAAAAAAAAGATTTTTACAATTTCCTTTTACTTTGAGATTTGTGATGAAACAATGACAACAAAAATGGTAATCCTAAGAATGGACAAACTCCAGTTGTTTTGAGAAGCTTTTGTTCCCCTCGGGAATGTCTACTCAGGATGTTTTTTCCGCATGAGGTTTATGATTCCGGTATCCTCGGTCAAGTTTGGATTCATTTCTCTTTTTTTCTGAGTTTTCATGATGTGAAGTTTAAATCCGCATTTTCTCCAGCAAAGTGGGTCTGAATTCCCCAGTGAATGTTTGGATGTTTCGGTGTTAGTCTGCTTTATTTGAGACTGGTCTTTCAATCTCCAGTAGGCATGTTACTTTTGAGAAACACTGGTTTCCCCAATGAAGCTTGAAGAAGGATGTTCTACCCCGATATCTGTTTGATTTGTCTACCTCCAGATTATGTTTCTCCTCAGTAAAGTTAGAAGCAGGCAGTAGGTTTGGTTTCCGCGGCTGGCCTTTACCTTTCTTGGAATGATCATCTTGGTTGAAGTTTAGCCAAGTGTTGTTAGTTCCCGAGGCAGTTTTTCCTGGTTGTTCCCCATGTTGTGTATCTGTTTTGTCAGCATGCACACGATAACACTCATACATTCATACATGCATCATGCATAGCAAAAATTGACAAATCATTCTTAATTGACATTTGTTAATATTTTTGTTAACATATTACCCTGCTTTGCAGAGTTATGTTACCCTCTTTTCATTAGAGCGTTGGTCTTAAGCAGAAAACGTGCATTCTTTCAAATTCCCTACTGAGTTATCCCTCATAGGAGATTTTTGCTTTAGCCTTCTGGTACAGTTCCTTGTTTGGATGGATCTTGTTTTCCCTCTTGATTTTATTTCTCAAAGGATGTATTCTAGTTGACTGTTTCATTCTAGTTTATTTCTGGTTTGGATCTGTGGTTCCCCGACAATATTATTTACTTTGGGATTCTGAAAAACTCCAAGCTTTAGTTGGTGCATTTATTTTGCACAAGAAGACTTTATCCCCTCCATGAGAATATCATGGCATCTCCCTAGGAAGTCATACCTATGAACCAAAAAAGTCATTTCCTTTTACAATCCTCCATAACCACAAATAGCAGGTCTCTTTATTTGAGACAGCTTATGTATTATCCTTTCCAGACGGAGTGCCTTGGTTAAAGAAGAAGTTGAGACCCGTTCTAGGCGAAACACCAGAATCTTGGGGAAACTTGTTATCTTTTTGCTATCTTCAGTGAACATTGATAGTTCATCGTCAGTGAACGAAGGTGCTATAATATATTCTCTTCCTACCCTACAGTGAAAGTTGGTAGGACATCGGCAGTGAACGTCGGTGTTTGTTATCTTTTTGCTATCTTCAGTGAACGTTGATAGTTCATCGTCAGTGAGTGGCGGTGATATGATATAGTCTCTTCCTACCTTTAGTGAAATTTGGTAGGACATCGACAGTGAACATTAGTGTTTGTTATATTTTTGCTATCTTCAGTGAACACTGATAGTTCATCGTCAGTAAACAATGATGATATGATATATTCTCTTTCTACCTTCAGTGAAAGTTGGTAGGACATCGGCAGTGATAGTCGGTGTTTGTTAACTTTTTGCTATCTTTAGTGAACCTTGATAGTTCATCGTCAGTGAACGGTGATGATATGATATATTCTCTTTCTACCTTCAGTGAAAGTTGGTAGGACATCGGCAGTGAACGTCGGTGTTTGTTATCTTTTTTCTATCTTCACTGAACGTTGATAGTTCATCGTCTGTGAACGGTGATGATATGATATATTATCTTTCTACCTTTAGTGAAATTTGGTAGGACATTGACAGTGAACGTCGATGTTTGTTATCTTCTCTCTGCCTTCAGTAAACGTCGGTAGCTTCACCTTCAGTAGAAGTTAGTGTGTCCTTTGACCATTCTACCATCCTCTCTAATTCAGTTCTCTGAGTCCACCAGTGATTTATTTTCCTGGTGGGGGTGCTCCTTTGTTCCTTTTATTATTGTTACATCCTCAGTGTTATTTTGCGCCTCTTTGGTCCTGTTCATATGGATTCATGATCATAAGCATTTGCATGGTATCTTAGGGCCAAAAATAGGGTTTGTTTTATATTTAAGTATCTTCGATCGCGTCGACACGAAGATATTTAACCTTCGTATCTCCGGATAGAAGAAACTTAAATAAGGGCAGCTGTTGTACCCCAATTTCACCCCCTAATATCCCTTCATCATACCATGTTGATTCACTTACAACAAGATCACACTAAGATTCTTGGTTCCCCTCCCTACATTTAATTTTTCCTTTTTGAGGGATTACCAAGCACCTTGACTTATGTTCCTTTTGTGATCATGAATATTGTTTTGTTTTCTTCATTTAACTAATAAAAATGCAATGTTGGTTTGTCTTGCTTGTTATCCATCTAGGTGAAGGCAATGAGATTTAACAAGCTACCCCATGGGTTCAAAAGTTTATTTCCATGCCCTAGTCAATATAATTTGAGAATCTCAAACCTCACCATTGAATTGGTTTTGGAGGAATTGGTATGGATAGGTTGCTTTGGTTCATCACATTTCAAGGTTATTAGATTTGACTCAAAAGTACAAGGGGTTGATTGGAGAAGTTGTCATGTTTGGACAAGGCCTTGTTCCTATTGGTCACAAGAGCATATTTCTCTCAAATTTCAAGATATGGAAGTGGTTTTTGTGGCTATGAGTCTTCATTATCATCCTCAACAACTTTTATTCATAAAGCAAGAATATTGGTACAAGAAGTTTGTTCAAACTTGTCAAAGTTCCTCAAGGCATTTTCTTGATCTAGAAGTTAGGGTTTTGAACTTCAAAGGAGTATATCTTTCTCACCTTTTGGTTTTTTTGAGTGATTAAAAAGACATCCTTCACTTTAAAGGGTTATCAACAAATCACTTCAAAAGTTCCAAGGAGTTTTCATGTGGAAGAAACTTGGTGAAGAAGAAAGATTACAAGTCATCTAGATGAATCCACAATTTTACATAAGTGACTTCAAATGATCATAACTTGGTCAATTTTTATCACCTTGAGTCCATTCTTTTTCCATAATCATCTTTAAGATGTGAATGTTATGCCTTCTTTTATGTGCAAAGTGGGAAAATGGATGGAGGTTACCTTAAATATGCAAAAGATTATAGGTCATTTCATGATTTTTGGCCAACTTCAACAAGTCATAACTTGCTCAATTTTTGGAAATTTTGAATGGCTCAAGTTTCAAAATTCCATTCAAGAGATCTACTTCATTCCATATTTTTTGTTCAAGAGCAAATTCAAAGTGGAAGGCCATGTTTGGATGCAAAAGATTATAGGTTAATTTTGAAGAAGAATTTGAAATATTTCTAAGTATGGAAAGTCAACCCTTTTTCTTCAACTTTGACTCAATGGAAATTTCATCTCAAGCATTCATTTAACTCCATTATTTTTCCATTTCAAAGCTTGTAACCTCATCTTTCTAAAGCATCAAGAATCATGCCCTAAGACCCGTTGAGTTGAAAATGCCATTGGTCAGAAGTTGCCACTTTGAAATTGAATTTCTCACCAAGTCGGAATTTTGAAATCCATAATGTGTCCTCTAATCACAAGTTTTCCATGCGTTTTTGCCTCTAAACATGTTTAGTGAAGTTCCAGATTTGTTTAGCACATCAAAACGCAAGAATTGGATGAGTTTTCATTAAGTTTGTATCACACTTCACTCGTGCATCAGGTGTGCACGTTTTACCTCCAAAACGCATCAATCACCCTTCCTTTTGATCCCATTCACTTCTCCTATAAATACATGAACTATCCCATTCAGTTTCCCAAGCTTGGATAGCCAGAATCACCCTTCCAAACTTGTTTCACAACTCAGAATTCACTAACTTCAAAATCCATTCTCGACCCTTTTTCAATCCAATTTTTCCCTCAATTCACCTACCTTGATCTTCCCTGAAGCTAACCGTATACTTACATTAAAGAATCGTGCCCTATACTGCTCCATAGAAGTCCAGTTTCAGAGCTCTACAACTCAACTTCAATAGGTAGATTCCTTCATCAATTCTTCAAAACTCTGATATCATTGTGTTGCTCTCATTTCCCTGGTTCTAGTTGCAACACTTGCCTTTCACTGGAAACACGTTTTGACCAAGAAATTTAAAATCCCTTTTCAAAACTTTCTTTCCAATTTGCTTGAGCTACAATTTATATAAATTTTGCGCGAGGGTGTGGTTGTCTTCGTCTTGAAGAGACGAAGCGAATGGCATAGGTCTGAGCTTCTGATTTTACAGTTTGAGAGACCTGCAATTCGTAATGGTTGGAGGTTGAAGATGACCAACGTGTCATTTTCCAACCAATGAAGGCGTGCCATATGTTTTTTTTCAAAATCTGATTTAATTAATAATTTTGTACATTATTCACTAATGACTATGATATGCACAGTGCGCCAGATCCCTTGGATTTGATTACTAACGCGTTTTGACTCTCATCCAATGGTCCACATATTTTACTTTTATTTTCTTTTTCTAATTTTTATATTTTAATTGTTTTAAATTTCAAAAAATCATAGAAAAATCATTTTTAGTCCAAAAAATCTGAAAAAATTATGAAAAATATTTTTGATTATTCTCTTTCTGATTTTTATTTTCACAATTTAATTTTGTGTTTTGGTATTTTTTTATAAATTTTACACTTATTTGATTTGTTTTAAATGTTTAAAAATACTTTTATACATTTTTAAATTCCCTAAAAATTATGGAATGATTCAATGATATAGTGACAAATATTGGTGACCTTATTTTATTTTTGTTTCTGACTTTACCATTTTTTACTTTTATTTTATTTTACCCATTTATTTTAATTTCAAAAATAGTTTCTGACTTTAAAAAATTACCAAAAAATTTGAAAAGAAAACTACCCTGCCCCAGGTTATGATTAAGGGTTTTAATTTTTGAAAAGAAAAACTCCGACTTCTTTGGCTCAAAGGGGTTGACGAGGGATTATCTTCCTTATAACTCCAGTGTTTAGGAATTGAAACAATGCATGTACCTCATCAGCAGGGTCGGTTCAAAAGCATATTGTAAAGATTGTAGTATCGTTTTCGTCATTCTCCCTCAAGAGGCTTAGGATTATCAATCGAGAGTTGAACATCACAAAAAATGAAAGCAGTTTGAATATAGCGAATGCGAATATATTGACTCAAAACAGACATATGCGATGCATTGATAAAGTAATAAAGTTTAACATGAACAAATGTTTGAACAAGCAAAGAAAAATACAACTTGAAACTTCCAATGAACAAAAGGTCTTCTCGTCTAGGGATAGTAGAAGAACTCCACCTGACCATCTGGGGTGAATTCCACTGCTCCTTCATCAATCAGGTCCTGGATCTTGTTCTGCAGAGTTCAACAGTCGTTGGTGTCGTGTCCAGGACTGTCAGAATGGTAGGCACATCTCACACTCGGGTTATACCTGGAAGAGGAAGTGTTAGGATTCTTAGGAGGGTCCCTTAATGTGATCAGATTCAATCTCAACAGGCGTTGTAAGGCTTGAAACAGCGACATGTTAAGCTGGGTGAATTGCCTCCTAGGCTTGTCTGGCTTGCTCTGATCAACCCGTTGTTCTTGGCGAGGTCGTTGTTGGACCTGTGAAGTAGCAGTAGCTTGGAGAGGCCTATGCATTGAACCAAACCTTTGACTTTTTGGAGGCTGATTACCGGTTTGGTCCCCAGCCCTGACTACTTGCTTCATACTGTCTTGCTGAAGCTGGTGAGGTTGATGCTGAATTTGTGATCCTGAAGCAAGTTGAGGAGCTTTTCCCTTGTCTTCTTGTCTCAAAGGGAATTTAATGATGACTGGATTTTCAACCTTAGATGTTTGCCCCAGTTGGTTATCCCGAAGCAGTTGGTTGACGAGAACCTTGAGCTCTTCTTGTCTTTGAGCTAAGTCTTGAATGAGAGCCATCTGCCCCAGCATCTGGGTTCTCATTGTATCTACCTCAGCTTACAGACGTTTCATCCATTCGTCTTTATCGTCTTCTGGACTGTTCCTGACCAAAGTCCCCATGAGGAGTGTTCTCAGCTCTTCCTGCCCCTTGGATAGATTTAGGAGGATCTCCCCAAACCGAGTCTCTTGAGCATGAAGATCGTGGTTGTCTTGTTAGGAAGCCATTGCTGAAATAAACAGCGAAGAAGGTAAGTTACCTGTAACAAGGGTACCTGTTATACAATGATGTGTATGTATGCATGCAATGTTTTCAAGGATCTCGCAGGGTAAACAAGGAAAATTGTTAGCATTTGAATTTGTAGCTTGATTGAAGGAACTGCATATTGTTGAGAGTCCTTATTCAAGAGTCAAAGCTCACCATATCCAGTGGGTCATAGCCCCTGACCCAAGTTATCAATCTTGGCTAGAAGAAAATAAATCCCCTTTTTCCCTTTGCTAGACAGTTGGTATATCATGACCTGCATCACAGACCCTTGAGATCCTTGAAATGGGTTAGTCCTTATGTAGGATGTATGCAATGGTGTGATGGTATGATGCTATGCTATGCGTGGAGTAACGTAGGTAAACCCTGTTACGAATCCAGATTAAGGACTGTAAACAAAACCTGCAAGAAACTCAAGTGTCAGATAACAAGCATGCAAGTAGTCAAGTTTGAAGGCACACAAGTCACACAGAGAGCCCTTAGAGTTTAGGCCAGCGTGAAGTTTAGGTACTACCCTCTTGAAGTTGGTGGGCTCAAAACCTGTCCTAAAAATAGTAATCGGGTTCTAAAGCATCTCAATATCATCGACTACCCTTAATCGGTCATAACTCCAGCCTCGCAATCTTTTCTTGCAGCCAGAACCATCGCGAGAGTTTAGCCTCAATGAGTGTAGCATACTGCTACTGTTCTATGGCCAAGTTGGGTCAATTTAGGGTTCTAAGGTCGGTTGGTGCTTAATGACTCCTCAGAAGACCCATATTCTCCTCGTTGCAACACAAGGGATATCGGTACAGACCAAGGTGTCACACCAACGTAGCCACTGCGTCACCCGTGTCAGTTTACGCCGGACAGGTCCCTCACAACTTATGCTACCTAAAGGGTATTCCCCAGATCTGGGTTAGGATCTATGTAACTCTGATGCAATGCCCACAAATATAAAGCAATCAAAGCAAGCAATTGAAAACATAAGTATGATCTAATCCTAAGGTACACCTCACTTTATAATTCCCCAGCAGAGTCGCCAGTTCTGTGATCGGTGGAAATAGAACTGACTGTTTAAAGCTGGATCGCGAAATGTCACGGAAGCAAGAGTCGCCACCGTCTTTTATGTTCTCCAACATGGAAAGGACAAAAGCACAGCAAAATTCCTTATTGAGAATGTCTCTCGGTTCGGGAGGTAGATTTATAGAAAGGGAAGGTGTTAGCACCCTTTCCATCCATGGTTATCCATGGGCTCTTAGGTACTTGCTCTTATGTTTTCAAAATTTTGTTTGCTTTTCAAATGCGTGTGGGTTTTGAAAAAAGTTTCGTTTAAAAAATTTCTAAGTAACTCTTGTATCAGTCCTCAAGAGTGTATGAAAAATTTGTTTGAAAACTTTTAGAAAGTGTGAGTGCGAAAAGATGTTTTGTTTGTTTTGAGAGAGCAAGTACCCATGAGAATCTACCTACTCTAAGGAATTAGGCTGTGTAAGAGTCCTTTAGATAGTGCTATCCCACCATTGAGAGGTAGGTAGCACCGTCGTTGGAGGTATTCGGGTCAATTCGATTAAGGGACATGTGTGGTCACCAAAGCAATAGTAGGACACCTTAGAAGTAACCCTAATGTCCTAGATCCTTTTTATCCGAGGTAACCGTTTTGAGGCAACTGGATCTTAGACATAAGAGCGACCGCTAAAACACCCTATACTTGACGACCACTTTCGAGGCAACGAGTGAGGCGTACCCTAGAAGTGGCATGTGCTTTGTGTGTTGTTTTCATGTTAACATTTATCTTTGATCATGCAATTGTGAGCTACGAGTTGGTTTTTAATTATCATACATTCTTTCATGCAATTTAGAAGTTAGGAGTGCGGAAAAGAAAATACGGAAAGGTAAAAGCTACGCTATTACAAGGCGCGGGTCTATACATCGCCAAAAAACAAAGACCCGTTTTTGATAAAGTGCGGAAAGTAAAGAAAGCAATAAACCTAATTACTATTACATTCCGGAAACAGTTACATAATAATCAAAATAAGAAAATAACGCGCGAAAGAATTAAATTGGACGTCCTTAGGGTTTTTGACCCTTTTGCTTTTATGAGCTTTTTTGTCCTTTTGCATTAAATTAAAATTGAACCTAATACTAATTATTTAATTATTTACAAGAAAGATATTTTTTATGTTTTTGTATTAAAATAAAATAAATTAAAAGTCAAGAAAACCCTAGCTCTAAGTTTATTTTAATTATTAATGAAAATATTAAAATTAACCTAATTTAAACTAATTAATTAATTTACATGTCATTTACAAAAATAATAATAATTAATAATGATGATAATAAGAAAATGATTAAAAAGGGTCAAAACCTAATTCTATGCAATTTTATTTATTAAGAAAAAGGACTAAAATTTAAACCTAAATTAAGCTAAGTTAGTTATTAGTATTTATTTACAAAAATAAGTTAATGGTGAAATTAATAAATAATTAAAATATATTTACAATTTTGATTTTCTGATTTTTATTAGGAAAAATTAATTTGTGGTGAATTAATAATAATAATTAAAACAATTAAAAGAAATTTAAAAGAAAAGAAAATAAATTGCAAACCAAGGGGGGTAAGATGGCCCATATGGAGGTTGTTTGTGAGAAATTATGGCCCAAGAACTCTAAGCATATTGACTTTTCATGATCACGTGCATGCTGTTTGACTGGGGAGTATTATGGGCTTCATCTCCTGGCCACTGGATGGGTGCTTGAAGCCACATGGCAAGCTATTGTTGGGCGTGCATGGTGGAATTTTGGTACAAGCGCTGCATGAGATTGCTTTAGAAAAAATATCAAGAATTATATGGGGGACCTGGGAATCGAACCCAGGTCCCAGTGTTTGCCAGCCACGTCTCCAACCACTACGCCATCTGCATTTGTTTGTAAACATAATAACCAATAAAAATAATATATGAAAAGTAATAACTATGCTGGGAACACAAAAAGCGCGCGCCATGTTTGAATGATCCACTAGCATTTGGCCAGCTCACCATCTTCTTCGTTTACCTGCAATAATATCAAACAGATAGCGGGGGTTTTAAACCCCCACAAAACAAAAGTGCCAAGAATAGCGATTAGAGCTATGGATGATATAAAAAGAGCGCGAGGGTTTGGTTGAATTCGTCTGGCCTTGACGAATTCAACCATGCTTGTCTCAAGGTCCAATTTTTCCTTATGCGCAAAGCCCTAATTCTCAAGCTTCGAAACCCTAGATATCTCCCATGGTGGATTTCGATTCAGGAAGTTTCAACACAATTAAACTATCCCATTAGCTTCAGAATGTTCCTAGCAACACAAACCAATCAAGAAAATGGATTAAAAACGCATGAATTATGATATGCAGATTTGGAAAATAATGCAAACCGAGTGACTTGTGTTCTTTGATTCTTTGCGTATTTGGAATTGTTCTTGATGGCAATGGATTCCTGGAGACTCAGGTAAGGTGTTTGAATCTTTTTTAGGCTTTGAATTGTGCTGCAAATAAGAATTCAGTTTCACACTATTTCTTGAATTTTTTCAATTTGGTTATGGTATTCTTGCAGCAATTTCACGTGTCCAGGAATAGGGTTTGCTTCAGCCTCTTTATGTGAAGAGAATTAGGTCAATTTTAAGCCCAACAATCCATTGCATTCATGTTTCATTATGTGATTGCCAATCAAATCTTTTTCTATCTTTTTCTTTGATAAAACCTTGCCAATCATGGAGATTTTGATGTCTTTGAGGTGCACACGATTTGCCAGCTTTCCCTGTTCTCATTTGCCTTATAAAAAGATTTGACAACCATGTTTTGATATTTTCCTATAATTAAATTAATTAAATGAATTATTAATCAATTAAAAATCCAAATAATTAATAAAAATGAGAAAATAATTCAATTTAATCTTAATGGGTCGTGCATAAGCCTTGGTTAAAGATTTAAGAAGGAATTTGAGGCCCATTAGTAAAAATGAAGTGTTTTAGGCAAAGTTGACTTTTGAGAGTTCCCAAAAATTTCCCAACTTCTCCAATGCATATCTTGCTCAATTTTGAAGCTATGAACATGTTCTTGGACATTTTGGAAAGGTCTTGAAGTCCTATAACCAATGCCTTTGGTCCCATGTCATTTTGATTTACCAATCTCAAGTTATGGTCTTTGACTCAAAGTGCCTTTTTGTTGACTTTTGAAAATGACCTATAATGTTGAAATTGATAACTTTTTGTGAGAGCATTTATTGGACTTGGATTGTGAAGATTAGTTGTAGGAAATGTCATCCCCTTCAAAATGAGCATTGGAGGGGATTTTTCTGATGAACCATGAAAAAGTTATGCCCTGGTCAAGTTACAGTTGACTTTTCAACTGTCCAAAAATAGAAACCTTTGCATCTTGAGACTTTTTGAGCCATGTTTGAGGAATCATGATCAAGAATTGATCAAATGATGATTGTGGCTTCAAAATAAGATGTTGACCAAATTTTTTGACTTTTGACTGCCAAATGACCATTTTACCCATGCAGTTGACTGTGAAGCAACTAGGGCTTTTGACTGTGCAACTTGATGCTGTGAGTCTTGAAACTTGACATATGGATGTTTGACAATGTATATAAGCATATGGGACTTGATTGGACCCTTGAAAACCTCAATTTCTTTGCAAGAACCAAAACCCTAATTTTGACTGTGCTAGGAGACAATTGGACTGTGCAACCCTTGAGAGATTTTGAACCATTTGGAGATTGATCTTGACAAATCTTGAAGAATATGCGAGGGCAAATTTTTGGGTACAACAGTTGCCCCTGTTCAATCTTCTTAAACTTGAGGATGTAGATTGGCTTGCGTGCCTTTCGTGATCCGAAGGTGGAAGATGATTGAACACTAAAGTGCCCATAAATTTGCACTCACATAATAGAATATCAGCAGCGTGATGGCGGGAATGGGCTTACAGATGCCATTTAGAGAGATGATGGATAGGAGGATGGGCTTATAGACGCCATCTAGGTGTCGATCGCGTAAGAGATTCCTTAGCGAGAACTTGCGTACCTGAGAAAGAAAAGATAATTACCTGGCCTGTTATAGGGGTTGATCTTCAAACTCTTTATGTAGATATGCTCTGGCTGGATACATGTATCGAATCTCTAAACTCTTCATGTAGATATGCCCTGGCTGGATACAGGTATCGAGTCTACAATCAGTTACTCACAGATGTGCCCTGGCTGGATACAGGAATCGAATCTTCAAACTCTTCAGACGTGCCCTGGCTAGATATAGGAATCGAGTCTGGAATTTAGTCGTCAACAGATATGCCCTGGCTGGATACAGGAATCGAATCTTCAAACTCTTCAGACGTGCCCTGGCTGGATACAGGAATCGAGTCCGGAATTTGTCGTCAACAGATATACCCTAGCTGGTTACAGGAATCGAATCTTCAAACTCTTCAGACGTGCCCTGGATGGATACAAGAATCGAGTATGGAATTAGTCGTCAACAGATATACCCTGGCTGGTTACATGAATCGAATCTTCAAACTCTTCAGACGTGCCCTGGCTGGATACAGGAATCGAGTCCGGAATTAGTCGTCAACAGATATACCCTGGCTGGTTACAGGAATCGAATCTTCAAACTCTTCAGACGTGCCCTGGCTGGATACAGGAATCAAGTCTGGAATTAGCCGTCAACAGATATACCCTGGCTGGTTACAGGAATCGAATCTTCAAACTCTTCAGACGTGCCCTGGCTGGATACAGGAATCGAGTCTGGAATTAGTCGTCAACAGATATACCCTGGCTGGTTACAGGAATCGAATCTTCAAACTCTTCAGACGTGCTTTGGCTAGATACAGGAATCGAGTCCGGAATTAGTCGTCAACAGATATACCCTGGCTGGTTACAGAAATCGAATCTTCAAACTCTTCAGACGTGCCCTGGCTGGATACAGGAATCGAGTCCGGAATTAGTCGTCAACAGATATGCCCTGGCTGGTTACAGGAATCGAATCTTCAAACTCTTCAGACAAGCCCTGGCTGGATACAGGAATCGAGTCTGGAATTAGTCGTCAACAGATATACCCTGGCTGGTTATAGGAATCGAATCTTCAAACTCTTCAGACGTGCCCTGCCTGGATACAGGAATCGAATCTGGAATTTCTTCATGCAGATATGCCCTGGCTAGATACAGGTGTCGAATCCACAAGTAATCGCTCACAGATATGCCCTGGCTAGATACAGGTATCGAATCCGGAATTGCGACAGTTGATAGTAATCATCTTTGTATTGACCTTTTTCCTGAAAAGGCGAAACATTAGTCGTATGTAATGTCATGATGTATGAAATGCATGACGTTCTCAAAAAAAATGAGATTGTATGTCCATGATGCGTATGTGCATGCTATAATGTATGAAGATGTGATGTTTATGAATGTATTTTTTGTCTAGGAAAGTAAATCCTTGATGAATGCCGGGAACTTGTTGAATCCTGGGCTGATGTTTGAAGAGTAGAGTTCTTCGTTTCCGCTGGGGATCATGATTGCAAGAATAAACCGGTAGGAGAAGATGACTCCGTTGGGGAATAAACTTTGTGAAGAGATTACTCTGCGGGGAATTACTCTATGGGAAGAGATGCTTCGCTGAGATTTTAACGATAACTCTGCTGGGGATACCGTTGATAAGCTTTGTTGAGGGATTTGATGAACTCCGCTGGGGATAGGAAGAACTTCGCTGAGGACGATCTTTCCGTGGTAATTAGCTGAGGATAACCCAGTTATAGGCTCTGGTGGGGGATAACCTCTGAACATGGTCGGGGAGAGATATTTGTACTCTGCAGGGGAACAACTTCCAGACTCTACTGGGGATAAGCTTTCAGAATCTACTGGGATATGGTTCAACTCTCCTGTGGAAAACTTTTGAACTGTACTGGGGAAGTGGCTCCACTGGGGTGTCTGTATTCCGCCGGGAAACAATCTTATATTTCTTTTGAGGAATATCAAGACTGTCGAGGATGCTTGTTGAGGAATATTTGTATACTCTGCTGGAGAATATTGAGATCTTTTGGGGATACCCGACTTCCTTAAGGCTGACAGTAGACTAACTCTGCTTGGGGAGAGTATCGCTGACTTACTAGGGATGTTGTGCCTTTTCGGGGCTGATGGGAGACCAACTCTGCTTGGGAGAGTATTGTTGATTCTGGTCTTACCCTACTGGGAGTGGAGGTATCTTGGTTACGTTCTTCAGCCGAACCTACCTTGGTACCTTGAGGACAGAGCAGCTTGTACGGTTCAGACAATTCTTATTGCCCCAGTTTCTGCAGGAGAAGGTGCCTGTGGAGGCGCTTGATGACTGCCGATTGACAAATCTTCTTCTGGTAGGCGAGTGACAAGATGATGGGACATAGTCGTACGCTTTGATCCCTAATTTTTGCCTGGACCGCCCTTTCGGGTTTTCAGTCCACCGGGATACCCATTTTTGCCCAAGCCGCCTTTTCAGGTTTTCGACTTGCCGGGTGTACAGATTTTTCATTTTCATCCCTTATTTTTGCCCGAACCCTTTTGGTTCGCCGGGAAGCCCTTACTTTTGCCTAGGCCAGTCGACCTAGCGGGTCTTTGATTATGCGCAGTATTTTTTCGACTATGTCCATGCCCTCAGAGTGCAGGGAGTTGTCACTGTCAGTAGCGTTGTGTCGCCATACTACCAGAAGATGTTTGTTTGATCGTGCAAGATTATTCGCTGGAATTCATGTCCAATGCCCCAAGTGACTCAGGCGGAGATTTGCCCCAGGCTATTTGGCCTTTTGAGAGATTCCCTGAATCTTAACTTCACTGCCCCAGATTATGGACAATGATCATGTCTGCCCCTTGGTTGGAAGTACTTTTTGTTCACTTAGATATTTGTCGTGCGAATTTCTCTGTTGTTCGAACAAATAGTCATATGCAAACAATGTTATATTAAAAATGCAAAGCTTATGTCTGTCTTGAAGTTTTTGAAAATGCATTTTTCAGTAAAACAAGAAAATTTTGTAAAATGTAATGTCAACTCGTTATTTTACCGCAAGCCTTAAGGAGTCAGGATACCTTTCGTAACAGTATGCTTTCGAACTAACCCATGCTTCAGCTAGGACTTTTAAGGGTTGTAACGTGGCTTGGTTCACGGTTTAAGAAACAAAGGATAAAGGCTCAAATTTTATTTGTACCCACCCGCTCTTCGTGATATTCTTCAATCTTAAACTCAGCTAATCATGCATCAGACCTTGTTTGAATCCTTGCTCTGATATTTCGGTGATGGTTCGGATATTGACATTTTATTTTGAATAGGCAGTCATTTCTTTTTTGTTGGGGGTTAGTAGGACCTCTTTCTTTTTGATTTTGTTATCCCTGTTTTTTTCCTGAACTGTTTCTTTTTGTATTTACAGTCAGCGGGATGCCCCAGTTTTGTAAGTCTCCTTCATAGGTTTTGACTTATTGGGCTTTTATTTTTTGAAAGATAACGACTGCCTGTCTTGATGATTATTCGGAACCATCACTGTCTTTTGTTTTGTAAGGACTCTTTTGATGCCATTCATTGTGCACCTGGATCAACTGAGAGAACTACCCTGCCCCAGGTTATGATTAAGGGTTTTAATTTTTGAAAAGAAAAACTCCGACTTCTTTG
Organism: Vicia faba; assembly: GCA_948472305.1. Taxonomy (NCBI): domain Eukaryota; kingdom Viridiplantae; phylum Streptophyta; class Magnoliopsida; order Fabales; family Fabaceae; genus Vicia; species Vicia faba. The sequence goes on along the minus strand of OX451737.1, from coordinate 343,435,455 downwards.
GCTCAAAGGGGTTGACGAGGGATTATCTTCCTTATAACTCCAGTGTTTAGGAATTGAAACAATGCATGTACCTCATCAGCGGGGTCGGTTCAAAAGCATATTGTAAATATTGTAGTATCGTTTTCGTCATCCTCCCTCAAGAGGCTTAGGATTATCAATCGAGAGTTGAACATCACAAAAAATGAAAGCAGTTTGAATATAGCGAATGCGAATATATTGACTCAAAACAGACATATGCGATGCATTGATAAAGTAATAAAGTTTAACATGAACAAATGTTTGAACAAGCAAAGAAAAATACAACTTGAAACTTCCAATGAACAAAAGGTCTTCTCGTCTAGGGATAGTAGAAGAACTCCACCTGACTATCTGGGGTGAATTCCACTGCTCCTTCATCAATCAGGTCCTGGATCTTGTTCTGCAGAGTTCAATAGTCGTTGGTGTCGTGTCCAGGACTGTCAGAATGGTAGGCACATCTCACACTCGGGTTATACCTGGAAGAGGAAGTGTTGGGATTCTTAGGAGGGTCCCTTAATATGATCAGATTCAATCTCAACAGGCGTTGTAAGGCTTGAAACAGCGACATGTTGAGCTGGGTGAATTTCCTCCTAGGCTTGTCTGGCTTGCTCTGATCAACCCGTTGTTCTTGGCGAGGTCGTTGTTGGACCTGTGAAGTAGCAGCAGCTTGGAGAGGCCTATTCATTGAACCAAACCTTTGACTTTTTGGAGGCTGATTACCGGTTTGGTCCCCAGCCCTGACTACTTGCTTCATACTGTCTTGCTGAAGCTGGTGAGGTTGATGCTGAATTTGTGATCCTGAAGCAAGTTGAGGAGCTTTTCCCTTGTCTTCTTGTCTCAAAGGGAATTTAATGATGACTGGCTTTTCAACCTTAGATGTTTTCCCCAGTTGGTTATCCCGAAGCAGTTGGTTGACGAGAACCTTGAGCTCTTCTTGTCTTTGAGCTAAGTCTTGAATGAGAGCCATCTGCCCCAGCATCTGGGTTCTCATTGTATCTACCTCAGCTTGCAGACGTTTCATCCGTTCGTCTTTATCGTCTTCTGGACTGTTCCTGACCAAAGTCCCCATGAGGAGTGTTCTCAGCTCTTCCTGCCCCTTGGATAGATTTAGGAGGATCTCCCCGAACCGAGTCTCTTGAGCATGAAGATCCTAGTTGTCTTGTTGGGAAGCCATTGCTGAAATAAACAGCGAAGAAGGTAAGTGACCTGTAACAAGGGTACCTGTTATACAATGATGTGTATGTATGCATGCAATGTTTTCAAGGATCTCGCGGGGTAAACAAGGAAAATTGTTAGCATTTGAATTTGTAGCTTGATTGAAGGAACTGCATATTGTTGAGAGTCCTTCTTCAAGAGTCAAAGCTCACCATATCCAGTGGGTCATAGCCCCTGACCCAAGTTATCAATCTTGGCTAGAAGAAAATAAATCCCCTTTTTCCCCTTGCTAGACAGTTGGTATATCATGACCTGCATCACAGACCCTTGAGATCCTTGAAATGGGTTAGTCCTTATGTAGGATGTATGCAATGGTGTGATGGTATGATGCTATGCTATGCGTGGAGTAACGTAGGTAAACCCTGTTATGAATCCAGATTAAGGACTGTAAATAAAACCTGCAAGAAACTCAAGTGTCAGATAACAAGCATGCAAGTAGTCAAGTTTGAAGGCACACAAGTCACAGAGAGAGCCCTTAGAGTTTAGGCCAGCGTGAAGTTTAGGTACTACCCTCTTGAAGTTGGTGGGCTCAAAACCTGTCCTAAAAATAGTAACCGGGTTCTAGAGGATCTCAATATCATCGACTACCCTTAATCGGTCATAACTCTAGCCTCGCAATCTTTTCTTGCAGCCAGAACCATCGCGAGAGTTTAGCCTCAATGAGTGTAGCATACTGCTACTGTTCTATGGCCAAGTTGGGTCAATTTAGGGTTCTAAGGTCGGTTGGTGCTTAATGACTCCTCAGAAGACCCATATTCTCCTTGTTGCAACACAAGGGATATCGGTACAGACCAAGGTGTCACACCAACGTAGCCACTGCTTCACCCGTGTCGGTTTACGCCGGACAGGTCCCTCACAACTTATGCTACCTAAAGGGTATTCCCCAGATCCGGGTTAGGATCTATGTAACTCCGATGCAATGCCCACAAATATAAAGCAATCAAAGCAAGCAATTGAAAACATAAGTATGATATAATACTAAGGTACACCTCACTTTATAATTCCCCAGCAGAGTCGCCAGTTCTGTGATCGGTGGAAATAGAACTGACTGTTTAAAGTTGGATCGTGAAATGTCGCGGAAGCAAGAGTCGCCACCGTCTTTTATGTTCTCCAACATGGAAAGGACAAAAGCACAGCAAAATTCCTTATTGAGAATGTCTCTCGGTTCGGGAGGTAGATTTATAGAAAGGGAAGGTGTTAACACCCTTTCCATCCATGGTTATCCATGGGCTCTTAGGTACTTGCTCTTATGTTTTCAAAATTTTGTTTGCTTTTCAAATGCGTGTGGGTTTTGAAAAAAGTTTCGTTTAAAAAATTTCTAAGTAACTCTTGTATCAGTCCTCAAGAGTGTATGAAAAATTTGTTTGAAATATTTTAGAAAGTGTGAGTGCGAAAAGATGTTTTGTTTGTTTTGAGAGAGCAAGTACCCATGAGAATCTACCTACTCTAAGGAATTAGGCTGTGTAAGAGTCCTTTAGATAGTGCTATCCCACCATTGAGAGGTAGGTAGCACCGTCGTTGGAGGTATTCGGGTCAATTCGATTAAGGGACATGTGTGGTCACCAAAGCAATAGTAGGACACCTTAGAAGTAACCCTAATGTCCTAGATCCTTTTTATCCGAGGTAACCGTTTTGAGGCAACTGGATCTTAGACATAAGAGCGACCGCTAAAACACCCTATACTTGACGACCACTTTCGAGGCAACGAGTGAGGCGTACCCTAGAAGTGGCATGTGCTTTGTGTGTTGTTTTCATGTTAACATTTATCTTTGATCATGCAATTGTGAGCTACGAGTTGGTTTTTAATTATCATACATTCTTTCATGCAATTTAGCAGTTAGGAGTGCGGAAAAGAAAATACGGAAAGGTAAAAGCTACGCTATTACAAGGCGCGGGTCTATACATCGCCAAAAAACAAAGACCCGTTTTTGATAAAGTGCGGAAAGTAAAGAAAACAATAAACCTAATTACTATTACATTCCGGAAACAGTTACATAATAATCAAAATAAGAAAATAACGCGCGAAAGAATTAAATTGGACGTCCTTAGGGTTTTTGACCCTTTTGCTTTTATGAGCTTTTTTGTCCTTTTGCATTAAATTAAAATTGAACCTAATACTAATTATTTAATTATTTACAAGAAAGATATTTTTTATGTTTTTGTATTAAAATAAAATAAATTAAAAGTCAAGAAAACCCTAGCTCTAAGTTTATTTTAATTATTAATGAAAATATTAAAATTAACCTAATTTAAACTAATTAATTAATTTACATGTCATTTACAAAAATAATAATAATTAATAATGATGATAATAAGAAAATGATTAAAAAGGGTCAAAACCTAATTCTATGCAATTTTATTTATTAAGAAAAAGGACTAAAATTTAAACCTAAATTAAGCTAAGTTAGTTATTAGTATTTATTTACAAAAATAAGTTAATGGTGAAATTAATAAATAATTAAAATATATTTACAATTTTGATTTTCTGATTTTTATTAGGAAAAATTAATTTGTGGTGAATTAATAATAATAATTAAAACAATTAAAAGAAATTTAAAAGAAAAGAAAATAAATTGCAAACCAAGGGGGGTAAGATGGCCCATATGGAGGTTGTTTGTGAGAAATTATGGCCCAAGAACTCTAAGCATGTTGACTTTTCATGATCACGTGCATGCTGTTTGACTGGGGAGTATTATGGGCTTCATCTCCTGGCCACTGGATGGGTGCTTGAAGCCACATGGCAAGCTATTGTTGGGCGTGCATGGTGGAATTTTGGTACAAGCGCTGCATGAGATTGCTTTAGAAAAAATATCAAGAATTATATGGGGGACCTGGGAATCGAACCCAGGTCCCAGTGTTTGCCAGCCACGTCTCCAACCACTACGCCATCTGCATTTGTTTGTAAACATAATAACCAATAAAAATAATATATGAAAAGTAATAACTATGCTGGGAACACAAAAAGCGCGCGCCATGTTTGAATGATCCACTAGCATTTGGCCAGCTCACCATCTTATTCGTTTACCTGCAATAATATCAAACAGATAGCGGGGGTTTTAAACCCCCACAAAACAAAAGTGCCAAGAATAGCGATTAGAGCTATGGATGATATAAAAAGAGCGCGAGGGTTTGGTTGAATTCGTCTGGCCTTGACGAATTCAACCATGCTTGTCTCAAGGTCCAATTTTTCCTTATGCGCAAAGCCCTAATTCTCAAGCTTCGAAACCCTAGATATCTCCCATGGTGGATTTCGATTCAGGAAGTTTCAACACAATTAAACTATCCCATTAGCTTCAGAATGTTCCTAGCAACACAAACCAATCAAGAAAATGGATTAAAAACGCATGAATTATGATATGCAGATTTGGAAAATAATGCAAACCGAGTGACTTGTGTTCTTTGATTCTTTGCGTATTTGGAATTGTTCTTGATGGCAATGGATTCCTGGAGACTCAGGTAAGGTGTTTGAATCTTTTTTAGGCTTTGAATTGTGCTGCAAATAAGAATTCAGTTTCACACTATTTCTTGAATTTTTGCAATTTGGTTATGGTATTCTTGCAGCAATTTCACGTGTCCAGGAATAGGGCTTGCTTCAGCCTCTTTATGTGAAGAGAATTAGGTCAATTTTAAGCCCAACAATCCATTGCATTCATGTTTCATTATGTGATTGCCAATCAAATCTTTTTCTATCTTTTTCTTTGATAAAACCTTGCCAATCATGGAGATTTTGATGTCTTTGAGGTGCACACGATTTGCCAGCTTTCCCTGATCTCATTTGCCTTATAAAAAGATTTGACAACCATGTTTTGATATTTTCCTATAATTAAATTAATTAAATGAATTATTAATCAATTAAAAATCCAAATAATTAATAAAAATGAGAAAATAATTCAATTTAATCTTAATGGGTCGTGCATAAGCCTTGGTTAAATATTTAAGAAGGAATTTGAGGCCCATTAGTAAAAATGAAGTGTTTTAGGCAAAGTTGACTTTTGAAAGTTCCCAAAAATTTCCCAACTTCTCCAATGCATATCTTGCTCAATTTTGAAGCTATGAACATGTTCTTGGACATTTTGGAAAGGTCTTGAAGTCCTATAACCAATGCCTTTGGTCCCATATCATTTTGATTTACCAATCTCAAGTTATGGTCTTTGACTCAAAGTGCCTTTTTGTTGACTTTTGAAAATGACCTATAATGTTGAAATTGATAACTTTTTGTGAGAGCATTTATTGGACTTGGATTGTGAAGATTAGTTGTAGGAAATGTCATCCCCTTCAAAATGAGCATTGGAGGGGATTTTTCTGATGAACCATGAAAAAGTTATCCCCTGGTCAAGTTACAGTTGACTTTTCAGCTGTCCAAAAATAGAAACCTTTGCATCTTGAGACTTTTTGAGCCATGTTTGAGGAATCATGATCATGAATTGATCAAATGATGATTGTGGCTTCAAAATAAGATGTTGACCAAATTTTTTGACTTTTGACTGCCAAATGACCATTTTACCCATGCAGTTGACTGTGAAGCAACTAGGGCTTTTGACTGTGCAACTTGATGCTGTGAGTCTTGAAACTTGACATATGGATGTTTGACAATGTATATAAGCATATGGGACTTGATTGGACCCTTGAAAACCTCAATTTCTTTGCAAGAACCAAAACCCTAATTTTGACTGTGCTAGGAGACAATTGGACTGTGCAACCCTTGAGAGATTTTGAACCATTTGGAGATTGATCTTGACAAATCTTGAAGAATATGGGAGGGCAAATTTTGGGGTACAACAGTTGCCCCTGTTCAATCTTCTTAAACCTGAGGATGTAGATTGGCTTGCGTGCCTTTCGTGATCCGAAGGTGGAAGATGATTGAACACTAAAGTGCCCATAAATTTGCACTCACATAATAGAATATCAGCAGCGTGATGGAGGGAATGGGCTTACAGATTCCATTTAGAGAGATGATGGATAGGAGGATGGGCTTATAGACGCCATCTAGGTGTCGATCGCGTAAGAGATTCCTTAGCGAGAACTTGCGTACCTGAGAAAGAAAAGATAATTACCTGGCCTGTTATAGGGGTTGATCTTCAAACTCTTTATGTAGATATGCTCTGGCTGGATACATGTATCGAATCTCTAAACTCTTCATGTAGATATGCCCTGGCTGGATACAGGTATCGAGTCTACAATCAGTTACTCACAGATGTGCCCTGGCTGGATACAGGAATCGAATCTTCAAACTCTTCAGACGTGCCCTGGCTAGATACAGCAATCGAGTCTAGAATTTAGTCGTCAACAGATATGCCCTGGCTGGATACAGGAATCGAATCTTCAAACTCTTCAGACGTGCCCTGGCTGGATACAGGAATCGAGTCCAGAATTAGTCGTCAACAGATATACCCTAGCTGGTTACAGGAATCGAATCTTCAAACTCTTCAGACGTGCCCTGGATGGATACAGGAATCGAGTCCGGAATTAGTCGTCAACAGATATACCCTGGCTGGTTACAGGAATCGAATCTTCAAACTCTTCAGACGTGCCCTGGCTGGATACAGGAATCGAGTCCGGAATTAGTCGTCAACAGATATACCCTGGCTGGTTACAGGAATCGAATCTTCAAACTCTTCAGACGTGCCCTGGCTGGATACAGGAATCAAGTCTGGAATTAGTCGTCAACAGATATACCCTGGCTGGTTACAGGAATCGAATCTTCAAACTCTTCAGACGTGCCCTGGCTGGATACAGGAATCGAGTCTGGAATTAGTCGTCAACAGATATACCCTGGCTGGTTACAGGAATCGAATCTTCAAACTCTTCAGACGTGCCCTGGCTGGATACAGGAATCGAGTCCGGAATTAGTCGTCAACAGATATACCCTGGCTGGTTACAGAAATCGAATCTTCAAACTCTTCAGACGTGCCCTGGCTGGATACAGGAATCGAGTCCGGAATTAGTCGTCAACAGATATGCCCTGGCTGGTTACAGGAATCGAATCTTCAAACTCTTCAGACGTGCCCTAGCTGGATACAGGAATCGAGTCTGGAATTAGTCGTCAACAGATATACCCTGGCTGGTTATATGAATCGAATCTTCAAACTCTTCAGACGTGCCCTGGATGGATACAGGAATCGAATCTGGAATTTCTTCATGCAGATATGCCCTGGCTAGATACAGGTGTCGAATCCACAAGTAATCGCTCACAGATATGCCCTGACTAGATACAGGTATCGAATTCGGAATTGCAACAGTTGATAGTAATCATCTTTGTATTGACCTTTTTCCTGAAAAGGCGAAACATTAGTCGTATGTAATGTCATGATGTATGAAATGCATGACGTTCTCAAAAAAAATGAGATTGTATGTCCATGATGCGTATGTGCATGCTATAATGTATGAAGATGTGATGTTTATGAATGTATTTTTTGTCTAGGAAAGTAAATCCTTGACAAATGCCGGGAACTTGTTGAATCCTGGGCTGATGTTTGAAGAGTAGAGTTCGTCATTTCCGCTGGGGATGATGATTGCAAAAATAAACCGGTAGGAGAAGATGACTCCGTTGGGGAATAAACTTTGTGAAGAGATTACTCTGCGGGGAATTACTCTATGGGAAGAGATGCTTCGCTGAGATTTTAACGATAACTCTGCTGGGGATACCGTTGATAAGCTTTGTTGAGGGATTTGATGAACTCCGCTGGGGATAGGAAGAACTTCGCTGAGGATAACCCAGTTATAGGCTCTGGTGGGGGATAACCTCTGAACATGGTCGGGGAGAGATATTTGTACTCTGCAGGGGAACAACTTCCAGACTCTACTAGGGATAAGCTTTCAGAATCTACTGGGGATATGGTTCAACTCTCCTGGGGAAAACTTTTGAATTGTACTGGGGAAGTGGCTCCACTGGGGTGTCTGTATTCCGCCGGGGAACAATCTTATATTTCTGTCGAGGAATATCAAGACTGCCGGGGATGCTTGTTGAGGAATATCTGTATACTCTATTGGAGAATATTGAGATCTTTTGGGGATACCCGACTTCCTTAAGGCTGACAGTAGACTAACTCTGCTTGGGGAGAGTATCGCTGACTTACTAGGGATGTTGTGCCTTTTCGGGGCTGATGGGAGACCAACTCTGCTTTGGAGAGTATTGATGATTCTGGTCTTACCCTACAGGGAGTGGAGGTATCTTGGTTACGTTCTTCAGCCAAACCTACCTTGGTACCTTGAGGACAGAGCAGCTTGTACGGTTCAGACAATTCTTATTGCCCCAGTTTCTGCAGGAGAAGGTGCCTGTGGAGGCGCTTGATGACTGTCGATTGACAAATCTTCTTCCGGTAGGCAAGTGACAAGATGATGGGACATAGTCGTGCGCTTTGATCCCTAATTTTTTCCTGGACCGCCCTTTCGGGTTTTCAGTCCACCGGGATACCCATTTTTGCCCAAGCCTCCTTTTCAGGTTTTCGACTTGCCGGGTGTACAAATTTTTCATTTTCATCCCTTATTTTTGTCCGAACCCTTTTGGTTCGCCGGGAAGCCCTTACTTTTGCCTAGGCCAGTCGACCTAGCGGGTCTTTAATTATGCGCAGTATTTTTTCGACTATGTCCATGCCCTCAGAGTGCAGGGAGTTGTCACTGTCAGTAGCGTTGTGTCGCCATACTACCAGAAGATGTTTGTTTGATCGTGCAAGATTCTTCGCTGGAATTCATGTCCAATGCCCCCAGTGACTCAGGCGGAGATTTGCCCCAGGCTATTTGGCCTTTTGAGAGATTCCCTGAATCTTAACTTCACTGCCCCAGATTATGGACAATGATCATGTCTGCCCCTTGGTTGGAAGTACTTTTTGTTCACTTAGATATTCGTCGTGCGAATTTCTCTGCTGTTCGAACAAATAGTCATATGCAAACAATGTTATATTAAAAATGCAAAGCTTATGTCTGTCTTGAAGTTTTTGAAAATGCATTTTTCAGTAAAACAAGAAAATTTTGTAAAATGTAATGTCAACTCGTTATTTTACCGCAAGCCTTAAGGAGTCAGGATACCTTTCGTAACAGTATGCTTTCGAACTAACCCATGCTTCAGCTAGGACTTTTAAGGGTTGTAACGTGGCTTGGTTCACGGTTTAAGAAACAAAGGATAAAGGCTCAAATTTTATTTGTACCCACCCGCTCTTCGTGATGTTCTTCAATCTTAAACTCAGCTAATCATGCATCAGACCTTGTTTGAATCCTTGCTCTGATATTCCAGTGATGGTTCGGATATTGACATTTTATTTTGAATAGGCAGTCATTTCTTTTTTGTTGGGGGTTAGTAGGACCTCTTTCTTTTTGATTTTGTTATCCCTGTTTTTTGCCTGAACTGTTTCTTTTTGTATTTACAGTCAGCGGGATGCCCCAGTTTTGTAAGTCTCCTTCATAGGTTTTGACTTATTGGGCTTTTATTTTTTGAAAGATAACGACTGCCTGTCTTGATGATTATTCGGAACCATCACTGTCTTTTGTTTTGTAAGGACTCTTTTGATGCCATTCATTGTGCACCTGGATCAACTGAGAGAACTACCCTGCCCCAGGTTATGATTAAGGGTTTTAATTTTTGAAAAGAAAAACTCCGACTTCTTTGGCTCAAAGGGGTTGACGAGGGATTATCTTCCTTATAACTCCAGTGTTTAGGAATTGAAACAATGCATGTACCTCATCAGTGGGGTCGGTTCAAAAGCATATTGTAAAGATTGTAGTATCGTTTTCGTCATCCTCCCTCAAGAGGCTTAGGATTATCAATCGAGAGTTGAACATCACAAAAAATGAAAGCAGTTTGAATATAGCGAATGCGAATATATTGACTCAAAACAGACATATGCGATGCATTGATAAAGTAATAAAGTTTAACATGAACAAATGTTTGAACAAGCAAAGAAAAATACAACTTGAAACTTCCAATGAACAAAAGGTCTTCTCGTCTAGGGATAGTAGAAGAACTCCACCTGACCATCTGGGGTGAATTCCACTGCTCCTTCATCAATCAGGTCCTGGATCTTGTTCTGCAGAGTTCAACAGTCGTTAGTGTCGTGTCCAGGACTGTCAGAATGGTAGGCACATCTTACACTCGGGTTATACCTGGAAGAGGAAGTGTTGGGATTCTTAGGAGGGTCCCTTAATATGATCAGATTCAATCTCAACAGGCGTTGTAAGGCTTGAAACAGCGACATGTTGAGCTGGGTGAATTGCCTCCTAGGCTTGTCTGGCTTGCTCTGATCAACCCGTTGTTCTTGGCGAGGTCGTTGTTGGACCTGTGAAGTAGCAGCAGCTTGGAGAGGCCTATGCATTGAACCAAACCTTTGACTTTTTGGAGGCTGATTACCGGTTTGGTCCCTAGCCCTGACTACTTGCTTCATACTGTCTTGCTGAAGCTGGTGAGGTTGATGCTGAATTTGTGATCCTGAAGCAAGTTGAGGAGCTTTTCCCTTGTCTTCTTGTCTCAAAGGGAATTTAATGATGACTGGCTTTTCAACCTTAGATGTTTTCCCCAGTTGGTTATCCCGAAGCAGTTGGTTGACGAGAACCTTGAGCTCTTCTTGTCTTTGAGCTATGTCTTGAATGAGAGCCATCTGCCCCAACATCTGGGTTCTCATTGTATCTACCTCAGCTTGCAGACGTTTCAGCCGTTCGTCTTTATCGTCTTCTGGACTGTTCCTGACCAAAGTCCCCATGAGGAGTGTTCTCAGCTCTTCCTGCCCCTTGGATAGATTTAGGAGGATCTCCCCGAACCGAGTCTCTTGAGCATGAAGATCCTGGTTGTCTTGTTGGGAAGCCATTGCTGAAATAAACAACGAAGAAGGTAAGTGACCTGTAACAAGGGTACCTGTTATACAATGATGTGTATGTATGCATGCAATGTTTTCAAGGATCTCGCGGGGTAAACAAGGAAAATTGTTAGCATTTGAATTTGTAGCTTGATTGAAGGAACTGCATATTGTTGAGAGTCCTTCTTCAAGAGTCAAAGCTCACCATATCCAGTGGGTTATAGCCCCTGACCCAAGTTATCAATCTTGGCTAGAGGAAAATAAATCCCCTTTTTCCCCTTGCTAGACAGTTGGTATATCATGACCTGCATCACAGACCCTTGAGATCCTTGAAATGGGTTAGTCCTTATGTAGGATGTATGCAATGGTGTGATGGTATGATGCTATGCTATGCGTGGAGTAACGTAGGTAAACCCTGTTATGAATCCAGATTAAGGACTGTAAACAAAACCTGCAAGAAACTCAAGTGTCAGATAACAAGCATGCAAGTAGTCAAGTTTGAAGGCACACAAGTCACACAGAGAGCCCTTAGAGTTTAGGCCAGCGTGAAGTTTAGGTACTACCCTCTTGAAGTTGATGGGCTCAAAACCTGTCCTAAAAATAGTAACCGGGTTCTAGAGGATCTCAATATCATCGACTACCCTTAATCGGTCATAACTCCAGCCTCGCAATCTTTTCTTGCAGCCAGAACCATCGCGAGAGTTTAGCCTCAATGAGTGTAGCATACTGCTACTGTTCTATGGCCAAGTTGGGTCAATTTAGGGTTCTAAGGTCGGTTGGTGCTTAATGACTCCTCAGAAGACCCATATTCTCCTCGTTGCAACACAAGGGATATCGGTACAGACCAAGGTGTCACACCAACGTAGCCACTGCTTCACCCGTGTCGGTTTACGCCGGACAGGTCCCTCACAACTTATGCTACCTAAAGGGTATTCCCCAGATCCGGGTTAGGATCTATGTAACTCCAATGCAATGCCCACAAATATAAAGCAATCAAAGCAAGCAATTGAAAACATAAGTATGATCTAATCCTAAGGTACACCTCACTTTATAATTCCCCAGCAGAGTCGCCAGTTCTGTGATCGGTGGAAATAGAACTGACTGTTTAAAGCTGGATCACGAAATGTCGCGGAAGCAAGAGTCGCCACCGTCTTTTATGTTCTCCAACATGGAAAGGACAAAAGCACAGCAAAATTCCTTATTGAGAATGTCTCTCGGTTCGGGAGGTAGATTTATAGAAAGGGAAGGTGTTAGCACCCTTTCCATCCATGGTTATCCATGGGCTCTTAGGTACTTGCTCTTATGTTTTCAAAATTTTGTTTGCTTTTCAAATTGGTGTGGGTTTTGAAAAAAGTTTCGTTTGAAAAATTTCTAAGTAACTCTTGTATCAGTCCTCAAGAGTGTATGAAAAATTTGTTTGAAAACTTTTAGAAAGTGTGAGTGCGAAAAGATGTTTTGTTTGTTTTGAGAGAGCAAGTACCCATGAGAATCTACCTACTATAAGGAATTAGGCTGTGTAAGAGTCCTTTAGATAGTGCTATCCCACCATTGAGAGGTAGGTAGCACCATCGTTGGAGGTATTCGGGTCAATTCGATTAAGGGACATGTGTGGTCACCAAAGCAATAGTAGGACACCTTATAAGTAACCCTAATGTCCTAGATCCTTTTTATCCGAGGTAACCGTTTCAAGGCAACTGGATCTTAAACATAAGAGCGACCACTAAAACACCTTATACTTGACGACCACTTTCGAGGCAACGAGTGAGGCGTACCCTAGAAGTGGCATGTGCTTTGTGTGTTGTTTTCATGTTAACATTTATCTTTGATCATGCAATTGTGAGCTACGAGTTGGTTTTTAATTATCATACATTCTTTCATGCAATTTAGCAGTTAGGAGTGCGGAAAAGAAAATACGGAAAGGTAAAAGCTACGCTATTACAAGGCGCGGGTCTATACATCGCCAAAAAACAAAGACCCGTTTTTGATAAAGTGCGGAAAGTAAAGAAAGCAATAAACCTAATTACTATTACATTCCGGAAACAGTTATATAATAATCAAAATAAGAAAATAACGCGCGAAAGAATTAAATTGGACGTCCTTAGGGTTTTTGACCCTTTTGCTTTTATGAGCTTTTTTGTCCTTTTGCATTAAATTAAAATTGAACCTAATACTAATTATTTAATTATTTACAAGAAAGATATTTTTTATCTTTTTTTATTAAAATAAAATAAATTAAAAGTCAAGAAAACCCTAGCTCTAAGTTTATTTTAATTATTAATGAAAATATTAAAATTAACCTAATTTAAACTAATTAATTAATTTAGATGTCATTTACAAAAATAAAATAATTAATAATGATGATAATAAGAAAATGATTAAAAAGGGTCAAAACCTAATTCTATGCAATTTTATTTATTAAGAAAAATGTCTAAAATTTAAACCTAAATTAAGCTAAGTTAGTTATTAGTATTTATTTACAAAAATAAGTTAATGGTGAAATTAATAAATAATTAAAATATATTTACAATTTTGATTTTCTGATTTTTATTTGGAAAAATTAATTTGTGGTGAATTAATAATAATAATTAAAACAATTAAAAGAAATTTAAAAGAAAAGAAAATAAATTGCAAACCAAGGGGGGTAAGATGGCCCATATGGAGGTTGTTTGTGAGAAATTCTGGCCCAAGAACTCTAAGCCTGATGGACTTTTCATGATCACGTGCATGTTGTTTGACTGGGGAGTATTATGGGCTTCATCTCCTGGCCACTGGATGGGTGCTTGAAGCCACATGGCAAGCTATTGCTGGGCGTGCATGGTGGAATTTTGGTAAAAGCGCTGCATGAGATTGCTTTAGAAAAAATATCAAGAATTATATGGGGGACCTGGGAATTGAACCCAGGTCCCAGTGTTTACCAGCCACGTCTCCAACCACTACGCCATCTGCATTTGTTTGTAAACATAATAACCAATAAAAATAATATATGAAAAGTAATAACTATGCTGGGAACACAAAAAGCGCGCGCCATGGTTGAATGATCCACTAGCATTTGGCCAGCTCACCATCTTCTTCGTTTACCTGCAATAATATCAAACAGATAGCGGGTGTTTTAAACCCCCACAAAACAAAAGTGCCAAGAATAGCGATTAGAGCTATGGATGATATAAAAAGAGCGCGAGGGTTTGGTTGAATTTGTCTGGCCTTGACGAATTCAACCATGCTTGTCTCAAGGTCCAATTTTTCCTTATGCGCAAAGCCCTAATTCTCAAGCTTCGAAACCCTAGATATCTCCCATGGTGGATTTCGATTCAGGAAGTTTCAACACAATTAAACTATCCCATTAGCTTAAGAATGTTCCTAACAACACAAACCAATCAAGAAAATGGATTAAAAACGCATGAATTATGATATGCAGATTTAGAAAATAATGCAAACCGAGTGACTTGTGTTCTTTGATTCTTTGCGTATTTGGACTTGTTCTTGATGGCAATGGATTCCTGGAGACTCAGGTAAGGTGTTTGAATCTTTTTTAGGCTTTGAATTGCGCTGCAAATAAGAATTCAGTTTCACACTATTTCTTGAATTTTTGCAATTTGGTTATGGTATTCTTGCAACAATTTCACGTGTCCAGGAATAGGGTTTGCTTCAGCCTCTTTATGTGAAGAGAATTAGGTCAATTTTAAGCCCAACAATCCATTGCATTCATGTTTCATTATGTGATTGCCAATCAAATCTTTTTCTATCTTTTTCTTTGATAAAACCTTGCCAATCATGGAGATTTTGATGTATTTGAGGTGCACACGAATTTCCAGCTTGCCCTGATCTCATTTGCCTTATAAAAAGATTTGACAACCATGTTTTGATATTTTCCTATAATTAAATTAATTAAATGAATTATTAATCAATTAAAAATCCAAATAATTAATAAAAATGAGAAAATAATTAAAATTAATCTTAATGGGTCGTGCATAAGCCTTGGTTAAATATTTAAGAAGGAATTTGAGGCCCATTAGTAAAAATGAAGTGTTTTAGGCAAAGTTGACTTTTGAAAGTTCCCAAAAATTTCCCAACTTCTCCAATGCATATCTTGCTCAATTTTGAAGCTATGAACATGTTCTTGGACATTTTGGAAAGGTAATGAAGTCCTCTAACCAATTCCTTTGGTCCCATGTCATTTTGATTTACCAATCTCAAGTTATGGTCTTTGACTCAAAGTGCCTTTTTGTTGACTTTTGAAAATGACCTATAATGTTGAAATTGATAACTTTTTGTGAGAGCATTTCTTGGACTTGGAGTGTGAAGATGAGTTGTAGGAAATGTCATCCCCTTCAAAATGAGCATTGGAGGGGATTTTTCTGATGAACCATGAAAAAGTTATGCCCTGGTCAAGTTACAGTTGACTTTTCAACTGTCCAAAAATAGAAACCTTTGCATCTTGAGACTTTTTGAGCCATGCTTGAGGAATCATGATCAAGAATTGATCAAATGATGATTGTGGCTTCAAAATAAGATGTTGACCAAAAATTTTGACTTTTGACTGCCAAATGACCATTTTACCCCTGCAGTTGACTGTGAAGCAACTAGGGCTTTTGACTGTGCAACTTGATGCTGTGAGTCTTGAAACTTGACATATGGATGTTTGACAATGTATATAAGCATATGGGACTTGATTGGACCCTTGAAAACCTCAATTTCTTTGCAAGAACCAAAACCCTAATTTTGACTGTGCTAGGAGACAATTGGACTGTGCAACCCTTGAGAGATTTTGAACCATTTGGAGATTGATCTTGACAAATCTTGAAGAATATGGGAGGGAAAATTTATGGGTACAACAACCAGCCTTAAAATAGGTTCGACTTCTATATAAATCCACTTACGATTGCTTAACATAGCCCTAAATTTTGTCCCGATTCGAATAAATGATCATTCGTGGCCCAAACTTATGGTTGTAAGCCCAAGTATGTTAATTTAATCTCTTTGATCCAATAACCTTGAGATTCATTGTGTGGAGTCTTTGGTTCTACCAATCCTCTAATGAGTTCCAAATGTAAGCTTCGAGATAGTCATCCAACTAACCACAAACTATTGACCTGTTTTACCTTATACTTTTATTCTTTTTATGCTTTATGTACCATTTACTTTTAGCATTTACATTTCATGCCATTTTCATCTTTGCTCATTTGAGCATTTACTTTCTTGCCATTTTTATTTTGCTCACTTGAGATTTTATTTTCCCTTCTTAAGATACTTAATAATCAACATAAATCCTAAAAAATTATTTAATGGTACTTGGACTATTTGGTTACTATCCTTGGCATTATGGAGCATAAGACTTTTCTTGGACTTAGGATTAGAAACCTTAGCCTATCTTGGAGACCTTGTGATCTTATCTGATTATTTTGTCTGGAGTTCTTGAGGTTTACTACAAGAAATTAGGTTGTTTGTTTGTTTTTGTGTGTAGGTTTTTGTGATTACATCCTTTGTTTGTAATCTGGGATTCACTCGTATACAACCGTTACTCTGCCCAATTTTTGTGAAGACTTAATACACTTGAAGTTTGGTTCTCTCAAGAGGTCTAGTATTTCTTTGCTTGATTGGTTTCAATCCAAGTAATGGGAATTCTGTCTTGGCTCATAATGTCAAGTTTTAGCTTCTTGTTAGTTAGATGGTTCTTATCCCTAGCTTTTACCTTAAGCTTTAGGATAGTCTCTTTTTCTCCTCCCATCTTCTTTAATTTCAAAAATCTTCTTTCCCTTTTTGAAAATTCTTCTTGTTTTTAAACTTGAACCATTTTTATAATAAACTTGGACTTATGTCCATGCATTTTCAAAACATTTTCATAAATAAACTCCAATCAACTTAATAATACTTTGACATTTTTTTTGTGAGAAGACTAAAAGTAAATCAATCTCATTTCAAACCATTTTGCCACTTTGTATTTTTATCTTTAAAACTTTTCTTAAAAGATTAAACTCTTGTCAATCCTTGTAGTGATGCAAACTACTATACTTCTACAATATATAGTGAAGAGAGATATTTTCCACTTGGGTTTTGAGTGAGGACTTATTGATTTTGAAATCCAAGCCATATCCTCAACTTTGAGATGCTGCAAATTCTCCTTTCTCATGATTGTGGGTAGTAGGTGTGTTTTCCATACGGACAATGACGGTGATGTTTTATCTTATAAAATTATCCAACACATTTGGGTTTTAAATTTTTTAAAGAGGAACTACGTGTACCCCGATTCCCTATTGCATGAAAAGGTGGTACGTAGGCACTAAAGGTTCGCAACCGCGGCGGGTGCAAAAGTTATAAAATAAATATATTCCTTTTCTCACCTCTACCATCCATTTTTTTATACAACATTTTTTATATCCAAAATATATAGATTTTACAAAGAGACTCCTGCGGAGTACCGTAGATGTTTAGGGTTCTAATACCTTCCCTTTGCATAACCAACTCCCTTACCTTGAATATTTCCCCCTCTTTTTGGGTTATTCGCTCTTTTCCCATTCCTCTGGAAACAATAAAGTGCGGTGGCGATTTTTATTTTTGATTTGTATAAAGTCTAGTAAATTCAATGGCTTAGTCTTGAACATTTCTACCGCTATAGGATGGTAGTGAGGAGATATTGTGTTAGGATTCTTCGGAGCTTCCTTTAAAGTTACAAGATTGGATCTCAACAAATATGGCAGTAGTTGAGATAATGTCATATTAATCCGGGTAAATTGTCTTACTGGTCTTTCTGTTCTAGGCTGATCGTTCCTTTGTTGAGTAGGTGCAGGTTAGGGATCATGACAACCCCCACCATGTTAGAACAAAGTTTGAATCTACTACCCTATGTTTAAGTTTTGATGATAACAAAGTGAAAAGATATATTATTTATATGATTCATGTATGAACTATCTGCTGCCTAAATTATTACGTTCTGATTTGCAGATACTCTGATTGATATAAGCAAGATCACACCTAATCAGCATCAGAATTTGGTTCCTGACATCAGCATCAGAATTTGCCATATCAGAATGTCAGAATCAGAAGATTAACTCACGTATATGCTGAAGTCTGATGAACAGAACTGCGCTCAACACTCTGATAAAGAAACACAACTGTTCATCAGCAGCTAAGCAGAATCAGAATGAGCCAAGCCAGAACTTGCATTAAGTAAACAACGGTACTGTGCATTGAAAGCAAATTAATACCAACGGCCTCATTCCAGACAAGATCTGCTCGATAAGGAAAGTTTGTTATTAGCATTGAATCAAGAATATTGCTCCAACGTTCAACATCTCAGTGCTATATAAACAAGACTTTGAAGATTGAATTGGCTAATGCTCTCCAAATCTTTACACGCCTGAAAGCTGATCAAAATCTTCCTTCTCTCGGTTTTGCTAAACACTACACATTCTCAGATTCAATCATTGTTTAGCAATCTAGTTTCTAAGCTTTAAGTTGTGTATACATCACAGTTGTGATACAGTTTTGTAGAAAACATTCACACACTTAGATTTATCTTCTTTGTAAGAAAGTGTTTCCTTGACAAACCGGGTTGTGGTTTGCATCAAGAAGGCTTTAGCAGTTGTTAAAGCAGTCTGTAATATTCAGTTGAATATAGTGGATTAAGACCTCGTTGGAGAGAGGCGAAATCACCTTGACGGGTGGACTGGAGTAGTTTGAGATCAAATGAACCAGGATAAAAATATCTTGTTCATTGCATTGATTTTCAGTTTTACAATTCAACCCCCCCTTCTTGTGTTTTTCACTACTTCAATTGGCATCAGAGCTCCTGGTTCTGAGCTAAAACACTTAACCGTGTCAGTACAAGATCCAGCGTCAGAAAAACACAATGGCAGGAAACTATTCTCACACCAGCAATGACAACAATGAGGACAAAGACAAATTCAGCGGCAAACCTCCAGTCTTTGATGGAGAAAACTTTGATTACTGGAAAGACAGAATTGAAAGCTTCTTTCTGGCACATGATGCTGATCTGTGGGATATGGTGACAGACGGATACACGCACCCTGTGAATGCAAGCGGTCAGAAGATTGATAGAAAAACAATGTCTGACCAACAAAAGCGTGACTTCAAGAATCACCACAAGGCCATAACCATCCTCCTCAGCGCCATCTCCTATACTGAATATGAAAAGATCTCCAACAGAGACACAGCAAAGAATATTTTTGACTCACTCAGAATGACGCATGAGGGCAACGTTCAGGTCAAAGAAACTAAAGCTCTGGCGCTCATTCAGAAGTATGAGGCGTTCAAAATGGAAGAATCTGAATCCATTGAAACAATGTTCTCAAGATTCCAGATTCTGGTAGCTGGTCTCAAGGTTCTGGACAAAGGATACTCTACTGTTGACCATGTCAAGAAAATCATCAGAAGTTTACCCAAGCAGTGGAGACCAATGGTTACAGCTCTGAAGCTAGCTAAAGATCTCAACAAAATCACTCTGGAGGAACTTATCAGCTCCCTCAGAAGTCATGAGATAGAGCTAGAAGCTGACGAGCCTCAGAAGCAAGGTAAGCCTTTAGCATTAAAATCTAACAAAAAATTTGAGTCTAAAGTTTTGCAGGCAGTTGAAGAAACATCTGATGGATCCTCATCAGAAGAAGACGAACTCTCCCTCCTTTCCAGAAGAGTAAATCAACTGTGGAAGCAAAGACAAATGAAGTTCAGGAATCCCAGAAGATCTGATCAGAACGAGTCTTCTTCCAGATACAGAAGGACAGATTCTTCCTCTGGATACAGAAGATCTGAAGGCTCCTCTAGCAGCAAAAAGCCAAACACCAAGGACATCATCTGCTATGAGTGCAATGAGCAAGGACACTATAAGAGTGACTTCCCAAAGCTTCAGAGGGAAAAGCCCAAAAAGAAGTTTGGAAGAGAGAAGAAGAAAAGTCTCATGGCTACATGGGATGACTCTGACTCGTCTGAAGCTGACTCAGAATCAGATGATGAGAGGGCAAACATAGCTCTCATGGCTAACATCTCAGAAGATAGTGAAGCTTCTGAATCAGACTCAGAATCAGATACTGAAGAGGTATTTCCTAACTTTGCTGTTAACTTTACAAAGGCTGAACTTGCTGAAAGCCTTAATGAGATTCTGGAACGGTATCAGCAAATTAGAGTTAAATTCAGAGACCTGAAAAGGAATCTTGAATCTGACTCTAATAAGACTGAGAGTCTCAAATTGGAGAATTCTGAACTGAGAAATAAGATTTCAAAATTAGAAAACACTTTACAAAACTCTCAGAAGGAACCAATTTCTGAAACTCCCAGCAACACTGATGAGATCATCAAGGAGTATGATCACAGTTTCCAGAATTTCCTCGCTAAAAGCATAGATAGAAGCAAAATGGCTTCAATGATCTATGGAGTTAGCAGAAACGGCAGGAAAGGAATAGGATACCAAGGTAAGGTTCCTACACCAAAGAATGTCATGGACTTAACCATTAAACACACTCCTCTGAATTCACATTTTGTGTATGGTCACACACATGATATTAAATACACTAGCAGTAAGCACTCTGTGAAACCAAAATTCAACCAGAGTTTTGGTAAAACTAACAAATCAGGACCCAAGAAAATCTGGGTACCTAAGGATAAAATAATACATGTTGCAGATATCTTTAGCAGCAAGTCAGAAACACCAGCCATGGTACCTGGACTCTGGCTGCTCGCGACACATGATGGGAAGAAGGCATATGTTCCAAAGCCTGGAACTTAAGCTTGGAGGCCACGTTGGCTTTGGAGGCAATCAGAGGGGAAAGATAATTGGCTCTGGAACTGTAGGTAATGGAAATCTTCCCTCTATTAATAATGTTCTGCTAGTAGATGGATTGATGCATAATCTGTTATCCATAAGTCAATTAAGTGATAACGGGTATGATATAATCTTTAATCAAAAATCTTGTAAAGCTGTTAGTCAGAAAGATGGGACTATCCTGTTTAATGGTAAGAGGAAAAACAACATTTACAAAATCAAACTTTCTGAACTAAAGAGTCAGAATGTAAAATGTCTTCTGTCTGTTAACAACGAGCAGTGGATCTGGCACAGAAGATTGGGGCATGTTAGTATGAGAAGAATATCTCAGATTAACAAACTCAATCTGGTCAGAGGACTTCCTAATTTGAAGTTCAATTCAGATGCTCTGTGTGAAGCATGTCAGAAAGGAAAGTTTGCAAAACCTTCTTTCAAATACAAAAATGTTGTTTCTACCTCTAAGCCATTAGAACTTCTGCACATTGACTTATTTGGACCAGTTAAAACTGCTTCAGTCAGTGGTAAGAAGTATGGGTTAGTAATCGTAGATGACTATAGCAGATGGACATGGGTAAAGTTCTTAAGACACAAGGACGAGTCACACTCTATGTTTGTTACCTTCTGTAACCAAGTTCAGAATGAAAAGGATCTTAGAATCGTTAAAGTAAGAAGTGATCATGATGGAGAATTTGAAAACAAAGATTTTGAGTCATTCTTTAATGACAGAGGCATTCTGCATGATTTCTCTTGTCCTAGAACTCCCCAACAAAATGGAGTTGTAGAACGAAAGAATAGAACATTGCAAGAAATGGCCAGAACCATGATCAATGAGACAAACATTGCTAAGACCTTCTGGGCAGAGGCAATAAACACAGCGTGCTACATTCAGAATAAGAATCTCAATAAGACCTATTCTGGAAAAAACTCCATATGAATTGTGGAAGAACAGAAAGCCCAACATTTCATATTTTCATCCATTTGGATGTACTTGCTTTATATTAAATGCAAAGAATTATTTGAACAAGTTTGACTCTAAAGCACAGAAGTGTATTATGTTAGGATACTCTGAATGCTCAAGAGGGTACAGAGTATACAATACAGAAACACAGATTGTGGAAGAATCAACCAGTGTTCGTTTTGATGATAAGCTTGACTCTGAAAAGTCAATGCAGAATGAAGTTTTTGCAGGTATGGAAATTGAATTTACAGGTTCTGAAGACAAGTCATCAGAAGCTCTCAATACAGACACTCCTTCAACGTCTGAAAGGAGCACTGCTAGCAATCCTACAACAGCTGCTGATCAACCTCAGAAGAGATTACCCGGAAGCAGCTTGGATCACCCAGAAGAGACTATCTTAGGAAGAAAGGAAGATCCAATCAGAACAAGAGCAAGCTTCAGAAACTCTGAAGAAACTCTCATGGGACTTGTGTCTCTGATTGAACCTTCTTCTATTGATGAAGCACTTCTGGATAATGACTGGATTCTGGCAATGCAAGAAGAGCTGAATCAATTCACCAGAAACAATGTATGGGATCTCGTTCCCAGACCAAAAGGATTCAACATCATTGGAACAAGATGGGTGTTCAGAAACAAGCTAAATGAACAAGGTGAAGTCATCAGAAACAAGGCACGACTGGTTGCACAAGGTTATAGTCAGCAAGAGGGGATAAACTATACAGAAACCTTTGCCCCAGTCGCCAGGTTAGAATCTATCAGACTCTTAATTTCATTTGCTGTTAATAGAGGCATCACTCTGTATCAGATGGATGTCAAAAGTGCATTCTTAAATGGTTATATAGAAGAAGAAGTCTATGTACACCAACCCCCTGGTTTTGAAAATACAAAACATCCAGAACATGTTTTCAAACTAAAGAAGTCACTATATGGTCTGAAACAAGCTCCCAGAGCTTGGTATGAAAGGCTAAGTAACTTTCTATTAGAAAATGAATTCACCAGAGGGAAAGTGGACACTACTCTATTCTGTAAATCAGTTAAGAATGACATCTTAGTTTGTCAAATTTATGTTGATGATATTATCTTTGGTTCTACTAATCCTTCTCTTGGAAGAAAATTTGCTAAGTGTATGCAGGCAGAATTTGAGATGAGCCTCATGGGGGAACTGAAATTCTTTCTAGGAATTCAGATCAATCAAACTCCAGAGGGAACTTACATTCATCAGAGCAAATACATCAGAGATCTTCTAAAGAAATTTGACCTCTCAGAATGTAAGCCATCAAAGATTCCAATGCATCCCACGTGCATTCTGGAAAGAGAAGAGGTAAGCAAAAATGTAGAACAGAAAGTCTACAGAGGTATGATTGGTTCTCTCTTCTATCTGACTGCTTCAAGACCTGACATATTATTCAGTGTTTGTATCTGTGCTAGATTCCAATCAGATCCTAGAGAATCTCACTTAACAGTTGTTAAGCGAATTTTCAAGTATCTGAAAGGTACTACTAATCTGGGTTTGTTTTATAGAAAATCTAGTGATTACAGCTTAGTAGGCTACTGCGATGCTGATTTTGATGGAGACAGAGTGGAACGTAAAAGTACTTCTGGAAGCTGCCAGTTTCTGGGAGAAAATCTGATCTCTTGGTCCAGCAAAAGGTTCTGATCAATCTTCTTTCAAAAAGATAGAACATGCAGATTGTATCAGATGCAAGTCTAAAGATCTGAGAGTCTAAGCTCAAAGACAGACGTGTTGATCACTACATCAAACAAGTGTCATCCAATCATCAGCAAATCTCTGAAGCAGAACGCGTGCACGCTTCTGAGAAGGCAAAACGCTGATTGGGTGCATTTAGACACATGTCTGGTAACCGTTTTTAAGTATCTTTCTCAAATCCCCCAAAATCAGCAAGCATTTAATAAAAGTAATCATGCTTTTAAAACGCAATCATGATTTTTCTCTTTCTTAAAAACGTTTATTTTTTCAAAATATTTTGAAACTCTATTTAAACACATTAACCTCTCATTCTAATTCTTTACAGTTTCTCACTAATTCTCAAGCATTCTCTGCATTTTTCTGTGTTCATCTCTTGCAAAACCCTTTTTCCCAGTTTCTTCTCAAAATCTTTTAGTGTGAACATGGCAACCTCCAGCAATGCTTCTGCAGGTCCTCAGAAGAAAGCATCATCTGAACAGTATCAAGTGCCATTCAGAACACTCCTCACTCCTGTGAAGAATCTTGAAGTGTTATCTGAATTGATCATTGATTTTGGAAGCTTGAAGGAGAACGGTTTTGACCTAACAGAAGAAGTTAGGGCACAGAAATGGGAAAGGTATTTTGACAGGTTGGTTGGACCAACATTCCCTATGTTAGTCAAGGAATTCTGGATTCATGCCAAGGCTTCAACGCATCTAGTCACCTCCTTCGTTATGGGGAAGAAGATTGTGATCACTGAGGATCACATAGCAAGGTTAATCGGTTACAGTGGCGGTGGCGTCCGCTGTGTTCATATGGCTGAGAGATGTGCTGACGTGGGCGTGATAGCTGCAAGGATTTTCACCCATGGGGTGCCCAGCAGCAAGATCAAAGATCTGAAGGATCATCACAGAGTTTGGGCTAAAATTATTCTGGGGTGCTTCAACCATAGGAAGCCAACTAGTTCACCTGATTACATAAATGTGGATCAGCAGTTTCTGATCTACTTTATTGACCAGAAGGTAAAAATCAACTTGGCTCATCTTCTGTTCAACCACCTCAGAACAAGTGTGAAGGAAACCAGGGAAGAAGAAAGAACAAAGAGGGATTGGATACCCTTTGGAAGGTTGATATCAGATATTCTTCCAGAGAATAGGCTGATATCAGATATTCTGACAGAGAATAGGCTGATAGAGCATCTGATAGAAGCTCAAGAGTTAAGCACCATTGAACCAACAGTTGGGAAGCCTCTGAACACGAAGAACTTGAAGAAAATGAAGTTGATAGAGAATATCAAAAAGGAACCCAGAGCTACTCCTATTACTGATATCACCAGCAGAAGAGTTCCACTGAGTGACTTTCCTTTATTTTCTGAGATAGAATCTAAACCAGAGGTGGTTCTCAGATACTTGGATGCATGCAAGGCAGATGGTACATATCCAAATCTGATTATCAAAGCTCTGCATCAACCTCAACAAGAAGTGACTCTGAAGAAGACGAAGAAGAGGAAGGCACCTTCAGAAGGATCATCCCAGCAGACATCCAAGAAAAGAGGTAATTTATCTGTTGCTTCTGTTTTAAATTCTTCTACTATTCCAGCATCTATTCCTCCTCCAACCTCTCATAGAATCTCAATCCCCATCCCAACAATAGATGAAACTGAACCAGAAGATGACCCTTCTGAGGCATTAAAACTCAGAAGACCCAGAACCAAACATCCCAAACCAACAATCTCAACAACATCAGCAATTGACAAAGTGTTGTCTGACATTGATCAACACACTTCTGATCACTCCGCCAATCCAAACTCTGAACCACAAATTGTCCCTCCTCCACAACCAGAACAACAACAATCTGCTGATGAACCAGAACAACAACAACCTCTCTCATCAATTCCAGAAGAACCCCTTATCCCTGAACAACCAGAAATTACAACTCCCTCTCCTCAACCAGAAATTCATCCACAACCATCACCTCTGGCAATCCAGCTGCCAGGTGGAACAACAATCACCTTGGCACAGTTGCCATCCTCACCAGAATCTACACCACCCAATACTCCCAAAACACCAAGCAGTCCAATCATAATCTCTGATTCTCCCACTCCATCTCCAAAACAAACAGCTGCCAAGCAAACCACCGAAAACCCCAGCAGGACCTTCATAGACTTAACCAGTCTTGACCGTCTTGCTGATATGAAACATAAAATAGCCATCCCTAAACCAAAACAACCAGATGTTGGCTCTGGTATTATGAATTTTGAAACAGGTGTGCAGCAATGGATTGCTTCTTTGAAGCAAGTCTGTCCTGGAATGATTGACCCAGCTGCCTCTGACCAGCTCTGGTCACAATTCAGACTTTGGGTACGTGCTGAAGCCCTCAAGTTGCAGGATATCAACTATGAGCAGGCACAACAGAACTTCAGCAAGCTGCTGAAGGAAGTTGACAGTCTGCTGCCTCAGGAAGCTGTGCTCCCTCTGGATAGTGAACCTTGGTCTGAGAAACAGCTAGCTTCAAAGGTGCAACCAGAAGAAGACAAGACCATTCAAGCTGAAGCAAGTCAAGTAGAAGATGTTGCAGAAAGCTCTCAGAAGCTTCCTGCTTCTGATGTTTCTCAAGCTGCCTTGGACAGGCAGACTCTAGAAGAGCTGAAGCTGAATGACATGCGTCTGCAGCAGAGGATGGATGAAAACGACCAGAAGATGAAAGAAATAATGGATGTGCAGGATAGCAAGATTGACACTGTTGTCAGCATGGTGCACAAGCAGAATGAGACTGCTGATCAGATCAAAGCCATGCTGGAGAACCTGTTCACACGCTTTCCTCCCCAACCTTAGTTTTTTCATTCATGTCATTTTCATGTTTTCTTTAATTTTCTGATGTACTATTTGAATATGTTTTGTTTGATTCTGAACCTTTAATATGACAAGTTTTTCTGATCTTAATTGTTTTAGCACTCACCTACACTTTTTGATTGCTGACAAAAAGGGGGAGAACAAGAATGATATTTTAAACAATAACGGTTAACTAAGACAGAAATTCTCAAACATTCTAACTCTATTATACTTGAAAATGTTTTTCTGTTTTTTCTTAAAGTCTACAGGTACAAGGAAGCTCCTGGACACTCTGAAGACTAAAAGCTATGAAGCTCTGATCCGCTCTGATACTCTGATCCAAAGCAAAGCTCTGACAAGAAAAGCTCTAATACGCTGATCTGAAGCTCTGCTCTGATATGCTGATCTAAAGCTTCTGATAGTCAAAGACTCTGATACTCTGATGTTCAAAGAAAGGCAAAAAGATCTGATCCTGAAGAACACTTGTAATCAAAGGGAAGTAATAAACTCAGGGGGAGTATCTCTCAACTCTGATATCTTTTTACCCTTATCTTGGATAACCTCTTACTCTGATGCATCTCTCTGATACCTTTTCACGTTATTTTCATTTAAAAATATCTAGTTTTTGTCATCATCAAAAAGGGGGAGATTGTTAGAACAAAGTTTGAATCTACTACCCTATGTTTAAGTTTTGATGATAACAAAGTGAAAAGATATATTATTTATATGATTCATGTATGAACTATCTGCTGCCTAAATTATTACGTTCTGATTTGCAGATACTCTGATTGATATAAGCAAGATCACACCTAATCAGCATCAGAATTTGGTTCCTGACATCAGCATCAGAAGTTGCCATATCAGAATGTCAGAATCAGAAGATTAACTCACGTATATGCTGAAGTCTGATGAACAGAACTGCGCTCAACACTCTGATAAAGAAACACAACTGTTCATCAGCAGCTAAGCAGAATCAGAATGAGCCAAGCCAGAACTTGCATTAAGTAAGCAACGGTACTGTGCATTGAAAGCAAATTAATACCAACGGCCTCATTCCAGACAAGATCTGCTCGATAAGGAAAGTTTGTTATTAGCATTGAATCAATAATATTGCTCCAACGTTCAACATCTCAGTGCTATATAAACAAGACTTTGAAGATTGAATTGGCTAATGCTCTCCAAATCTTTACACGCCTGAAAGCTGATCAAAATCTTCCTTCTCTCAGTTTTGCTAAACACTACACATTCTCAGATTCAATCATTATTTAGCAATCTAGTTTCTAAGCTTTAAGTTGTGTATACATCACAGTTGTGATACAGTTTTGTAGAAAACATTCACACACTTAGATTTATCTTCTTTGTAAGAAAGTGTTTCCTTGACAAACCGGGTTGTGGTTTGCATCAAGAAGGCTTTAGCAGTTGTTAGAGCAGTCTGTAATATTCAGTTGAATATAGTGGATTAAGACCTCGTTGGAGAGAGGCGAAATCACCTTGACGAGTGGACTGGAGTAGTTTGAGATCAAACGAACCAGGATAAAAATATCTTGTTCATTGCATTGATTTTCAGTTTTACAATTCAACCCCCCCTTCTTGTGTTTTTCACTACTTCACACCATTGGACGATGTTCAGTTCTATCTTGATTCCTTTGAGGATACGCAACACCAACATCTTTCTTCCCAATAAATGGTTTTCTTACAACGGCGGAGGATGCGTCTTTCTGGATCTTCCCACTCTTAATCCCATCTTCCACTCTTTCTCCAGTCAAGATTAGTTCAGTGAAGCCTGCTGAGGAGCTTCCAATTAAATGATTAAAGAAAGGACCGGATAGGTTACTCATAAATATTTCTAATAGCTCTCTTTCAGAAAGGGGAGGATGGACTCTTCCTACTAAGTCCCTCCATTTCTGAGCGTGGTCTTTGAAACCTTCACTTGAAACCATAGCCATACTTTGGAGTAGAGTACGGGTAGGAGAAAGGTCTGTGTTGTATTGATACTGTTTATAGAAAGCAGCGGTAAGGTCTTCCCAATTATGGATATTGGCCCTTTCTAGTTGATAGAACCAATCAAGTTGAGTTCCAGATAGACTATCTTGGAAAAAGTGGACCCATAAATCTCTGTCAGCAGTGTGAGGTTGTATCTTCCTCACATAGGATCGGAGATGCATTTTGGGACACGAAACTCCGTCGTATTTAGCAAATAATGGTGCCTTGAATTTTGGTTCGATGACAATCCCAAACACCAAACCTAGCTCCTCAAAGTCTAGCCCAGGCACTTTCTAGATTTCCATTGCGCTTAGTCGTTATTCCAGATGCTTGTATTTGCCGTCGGCCGGGGGATACTGCTCTTCGGAGCAATCCTCTTCTTCTTTCTCTTCAGACTCTTGCTGGACAACTGCTTCCTTGCCTTTCCCATATTGGTTATCTTTTTCACCAGATGACGTTGCAAAGTCTAGGGTTCGTCTGGTTTGTCCTTGGAACCTTCTTCCCATATTTAGAACTCCAGTTACTTTCTTTTTCTTCTTCTTTTCTTCAATCAGCAAGGTTTTCAGATCTTCTTGTCCTTTGGTTAGAGTCAAGAACAACTGCTGAAACTGAGCATTATGTGCTTGGAGGTCTTTTACTGTCTGCTCGAGATCCATCTTACTGAAATAAATAGTAGAAAGAAGAGGAGACTTGTTGTAAGAAACCTACTTATGTTATGATGAATGGTAAATGCAAATGCAATGATTTCAAGGAAATTAGAGATTTAAAATTGCTTTAGACTAAAAAGGAACACACATTATATTAATAAATCAAAGCTTGAGTAAGTCATGCCTCTTTTGGGCTTACAAAGAAGTACAAAAACTCTAAGATAAAAAAGTTGTACGCATCCTCTTTGGTGCGATGTAGGCATTCAGGCTCCACTCCTCATGAAGTTGCTTAGTGAGTTCCAAAACCTTCTTCTCGCTGGTGTAGAATTGGGCTTCGAAAGTGTCTCGCTCCCCCTTAAGTTGTATCCAATCCCTTTGTAAGTCTTCAAGAGAGGTGGGCATGTCAAGATGCAGGATAGTGTACGGAACATCTCCTTCTACAACAGGCTCTATGATTACCGGGAGAATGGAGGGGTAAGGCATCATAAGATTTTGAGCACGAGCTCGTATCCATTTGAGGTAAGGCTCAAGAGGGATGGAATTATTATGCCCCAATGTCTTTCTATCTACCTTGTTCAACATCCTCCAAGCTCAGATAAATCTCTGGCGATGACCTTGACGGTCGTTCTTGCAGTCAAATACCAAACCTTGAATGAGCATCTAATGTGGGCCATCCCTTCGGGCGTAACCAAACTGTCTTAAGGCTAAGCATGGTTTGTAGGTGATACCTCCACTAATGCCAAGTAAAGGGACATTAGGGAATTCTCCATAACGGTCGACAATAGTAACATCCTCTATGGATCGGGAACACCAATGAATGTCTGAATGTTTGAGCGTCATCAACCTATGTGACCACCTTGAACCTTGCTCGTTCTTCAATACAGATTGGGGAAGATGCGAAATAAACCATCTTGCCAAGAGAGGAGTACAACACATAAGGATACTTCTTTTCCTCAAAGTGCGAGTGTGAAAGGAATGTAGGATGTCCCTTAGCAAAGTAGGCATCGGGTTACGAGACATGAAGATTTTGACGGTGCTCACATCTATGAGTTGGTCAGGATTTGGGACCAAAACCATCCCATAGATGAGGAGAGCCACAATTTATTCAAAAGCTTGCAAATCCAAAGAGTTCCAACAGTTTTGGGCTTTTTCAAACAAGAACTTTGCTAGGAAACCTTTGACACCACTCCTTGTTTCCCAATTAGTTGTGATATCAGATGGTTGCAAGTGTAGAGCTTGAGCAATATTTTCTGGCTTTGGATCTCTTTCCATATCATTGAAAGGTAGTTGATTGAGAATGGGAATCTTAAAGAGTTGGGATAATTCTTCCAAAGTTGGCACAAGTTGATAATCGGGAAATGTGAAGCAATGGTGTAAAGGATCAAAGAACTGAAAGAGCACCTTCATCATGTCTTCATCAGTGTTGGAGGTAACCAAGTTTAGTAGGCGACCATGTATTTCGGTAAATGGAGAATTTTCAGGAATCCTTGATGCTAGCTCTTTAAGTTGAGGATGGATCCTTACAATATTGACTTGAATAGTTTTCTTGCGAATAGAATCCATGTCCTACAAAACAGAACAAAGATAAATCCCAAGATCCTTGAAATGGTTAGTGAGTATGAGTATGATGTTATGATGTTTATGATGTTATGTACAAGTAAATATATACAAACAAAGCAAACAATTCCTTAGGTTTAGGCTTGCATGGAGTCTTATAGGTAAGTACCCTCTTGAAGTTTAGTTGGCTCAAACCTGTCCTAGTAATAGTAACCGGGTTCTACAGAGCTCAATATCACTGATTTGTTTTCTTTGGGCATTGTTTCAGCACAAGCCTCTTTAATGGCGACCGAAATATCCCAAAAAAACTAAACCTCAATGAGTGTAGTATCGAGTATCTACCAACTTCGGACTGCACCAAAGTCAGTCATCTCACTACGTCCTAAAGGCCAAGTTGGTCAAGTAAAGGTCCTAAAAGTTCATTAGTGATTCATAACATCACTCAGTGGCCCCGTATTCTCCTTGACTACTCAAGGGCTACCAGTACCCACAAATATGTCGCACTAACGTAACTATTGCTTAGACTATGTCGGTATACCCCGCACAGTTTCCACAACGTATTGCTACTTACCTATAAGGTATCCCAAATTCGGGTAGAGGATTCAAACCCAAACAAAGAACTAAAATGTAAAGCAAACAAATCAAATAAAGAAAGCAAGTAAATATAATCTAACCCTAAGGTAACCCCACTTTTAGAATTTTCCCCAGCAGAGTCGCCAGTTCTGTGATACGGTGGGAGAACTGACTTGGGTGTTTTGAATTTGATCGCAAATGTTGCGGTTAGCAAGAGTCGCCACCAACTTTTCTTTTATCCAAAAGGAGAGGTGAAAAAGCAAAGGAAAGACCTTTGAGATTGTTTCTTGAGTTCGGGGGGTAGATTATGAAAAGGGAAGATATTAGCACCCTTTTCATCCATGGTTTTCCATGGGATTTTAGTTACTTGCTAGATCACTTGCTTTTGTTTGAAATTGTGCTTTGTGTGGTTTTGAAAGTATTTTTGAAAAGAGGCCATTTATTTAGGTAAACTTTGTAATGATTCTCGTTCGTAAGAATGTATACAAAGTGTTTGATCTTTTAAAAATGTTTTCAAGTTTTGAAAGATGTTTTGAAAGTGTTGGTGTTTGTTTTGAAAATAGCAAGGGTGTTATTGTTTTGAAATGGAGCAAGTAACTAGTAAAAATCTGCCTACTCAAAAGTCTTTTCATGTTCATTTCCTTTTTCCTTTGCCATTATTATCTTACCATTGATTTGGTAAATAAACCTATCTTTGGATGTAAAAGGGACGGGCGTGGGTCATCGTATAACCATGATTAGCAATGTTGCAAGGTATCTTAGCATTTTTCTTTAGGGACTAAGATCATTTTGAAAGGCAACTTTTGATAGCGTCATCGAGGGACTATGATCTTGTATTTTTCTTGTCTTTGCTAAGATACCTCACATGCGTAATATAGTCATTTTTGTAAGGCAACCAAGTGGATTTACCCTAGGGGTGCTTGTGTGCAAGTGTATTAATTTTCATGCTTGGTTTTTTGTCTTGAATTAGGGTTTGCTACTTGTTGATTTTATCTTTCCATACAAACCCTAATTATTAGCATTTATATAAAGCGATAAATTGCGAAAAGTAAAATTACTACGCTATTACATCATTAGGAGATGGGGTGTACACATTTACAAATGGAGATTGCAAGAAAATTAAACCTAATTATCTATTACAACCATATTGAATATTGTACAAAATTGAAAATAAAATGCAACAATATAAATGAAAAAAGAAATGACTTTTGTTGTTTTTATGAAAGGGGTTTTAACCTAATTAAGAGAAATTTAAACCTAAATTAATTAAGAAGGAAATTAAGTTTAAAAAAGTGTTTTTAGGGTTTTTTTTTGTGAAAAGGTTTTAACTTAATAAAAATAATATGAAAATTAATTAATTAAAATAAACGTAAGTTCTAAATTAATTTTAATTAAGAAAATAAATAATTAAACCTATGTCTAGATATTAATTATTAAAAAGAAATTAATTATTAAGAGAAATGTTTTTTAGTCTTTTTGTTTTATAGAGAAAATAAAATATATAAGTGTAAATAATAAATAAAAATATTTTTGGATTTTTATTAATAATTAAAATAATAATAATAATAATAGTGAAAATAATAAAAGAAAATATGAAATGAAAATAAAATAAAAAAGCAAAATGAAATAATAAAGAAAATAATGGGCTAGGGGTGCAAAAGTAATGCAGGGGGTTAAAAGCCAGCAAAAAATTGGAAGGCCCAGCATAAGGGCCCAAGCATTGCATGTTTGTAATAAAAAAAGAGAAAAATGTGAAAAATGAGAAAAGTGGCAGCGCTGGGGCTTGAACCCACGCCCTGAGCATGAAACGTGAGCTGCCTTACCACTGGGGTGGCTATACATCCGTTTATTAAAATGAAATGATAAATATATAACGTAACATGCTTCCAAGGCCTGTACTTTGTCTTTAACCTTCAGCCAGTCAGAGTACCTGTAACTTCTTCACCTCTCAATAAAAATGGAAAGTTTAAACATGAAAGTTGTGGCATTTCTTCCCACGAATCCAACCATATAAATAACTAAAGTTATAAATCCAAGATGTGTGAGAATTTTTCTGGCCCTAAATTAAAGCCTAAAAATTTCAGAAACTTCAACTCTAAAGTTCTCTAAGCTCAGGCCATATAAATGCAAACTATGGACATGTACAACTTTGTGGCAATGGTATCTACATTTTATCTTCACAAATTAGAATCAAATGATGCTTGTATGAAGAGATAGAAGTTTGAAAACTTACCTCTTGCAGCTAGAGTCGTGTATGCAGTTTGAGCAACCTTTATAATGGCCTGATGATTTCTGTAGCTTGCCTGGACCTCCTTGAGTGTGTTCCAACTCCTACTTTGCTTTGAGGATGGCTGAAACTCCTAACTCAAGTCAAGTTGCAAGCTTCAGTTTTGAAAATGATGGATAGTGATGGAGGAGTTACAGTCAGGAAACAGGGGCCTGGATCACTTTGATATGATGTATATTAAGTGTTTGGATGGTTAAAACTCAATACGCACGAGTGGATTTGGAGATGGCTATGTGAGGTTCAAATCTGTCAAGCTATGGCAGATTCTGAGTTGCAGAGTATTTGGGAGTGTTTTGGGTTCTTTGAACCCGTGTGTTATGTTGCAATAGACTTATGTATATGTATTTAAAAGGTTAGAGATCAAATCCACTCAAGGTTTCTGAGTTCTAAACTTTTGGCTCTATAACTTGCTTTTGAAGAAAAGTGAGAAGACAAATCTCAAAGTGTTGTACAAGCACGTTCTGAGTTCAAAGAGGCTTTAGACACATTGCTTTTGATTTATAGGGGTTGTGTGTGCATAAAGAACAAGTGCAAAGCTCAAGAAGTTGACAATTGCAAAAGTGATGCTTTATCAAAATGGAAATGACAACTTTGTGCTATAAATGGAAACGTAACTTGGATAAAGGCTCAAGTGCTTGGATTAAAGCTCTAACAGCTGTGTAAACATTTAATTATAGAGTGACAAACAAGTTTGAGGCCTTCAAAGCAAAGATTATGCCGCCTAGGCTTGGATTTGAATTTTTGTTCATCATGAAATGGCTTGTAATTTAAGTTTGAAAACCCTAACTTCCTCTCTTTGATTCTCCTTGCTCACAAATGATCTCAAGGAGTTCTTAGACATTTTGGAAAGCTTGTAATGTTTTCTACAACCCCTATTTGAATCACTTTTGAAAACTCCCCTTGGAACTATATGAAAAAGTGCCATGAAGTTAGGTTAAAATCCTGACCAAAAACTACGGCAAAATTTCACTAAGTGTTCAATTTCAAGATCATGACTTTATGAATTAATAACTTGAGAGCTAAGCACTTTTAGAAGAAGTTGTATAAAGAAATGTTGTAGATATCACGGATATCTACAACTTTCATGTTTAAAGTTTCTTCTGAATCATCTTGCACCATGGTGAAAAATTTGCTCAAAGTTGTGAAAAAACATGAAGTTTTAAACACTTAGAAAAATTTCTAAGTTAGAAAACTTTGACTTTTCAAAATGAAATCTTGACTTTTTGATTTCTTGATGAATAAGTTTCATATTTTGACATATTTTGATGAATTGTGATCTTTGACATTGAATTTTGACCAAAAAGTCAAAGTTTGTCTTTTCAGTGTACAATTGACTTTTGATCAGTTGACTGAAAATTCACTATCAATCCAATTGATCTTGAGCAATGTTTTGGATCATGCCAATAGGTCAAAATGATGAAATTGAACTTTTGAGATCATGCTTTAAACCAGATGACCATTTGCTATGTCAAAAATCAAAAATTGCCTTTCCTCAATCAAAACTCTAATTTTGACCATTTAGCCCTTTTGACGATTTAATCAAAATTCTTGAGGAATTATGGTCCAAACTTGATCAAATGATACATATGAGTTTATAATTTTGATTTGGATAAAAAATAATGAAGTTTGACTATAAATTGGTCACAGTTGACTTTTTCCCCAATATAGTTGCTTTTTAGGTCAACTGCACAATTGACTGAGCAAAAGTGTGATCCAAGGCTTGAAACTTGACAAGAGTAATATTGGGGGTCCATAATGTTCCAGGAAAGTCATATGAGGCATTGAAAGTTCAATTATCCTTGTGCAATCTCAAACCCTAATTTTGGTCATCAGTGCTCAAGGAGATGTCTTGAGTTGATCAACCCTAGTGTAGTCTTGAACCAAGAGAGATTTTTTATGCAAAAATAATTGATAAGTGAGAGGGAAAATTTTGGGGTACAACACCAACCATCATGGAATAAGGCATACCATATTGATAAGGGACAAATGATGACCCTGGACCCCCCGAAAAGAGTTATCGATTTGGGTCAAATGGTGATACCCCATGCCTAGGTTCTGTCGTTGTGACTGTTATCACTGAACCATGAACAACAGTCAATCTCACAGGAGATAAAATTTTCGCGCTTTGAGTTGTGACACTCACTGGTATGACATCCACATTTTATGTAGAAATCTGTGTATGTGCAGTGTTTGTATTAGAGCGTGGCATTTTAGACTTCGACAAATGTTTACCACTTCTTAAATTCATACAGACACAAACTAAACTACAAGAAACTTTGTAAAACAAAATGTAAATACAAAATTATTAGCACCGTCCCACCATGTGTGCCAATTTTATTTACCTGGTTTTAGTAAACAATGCTGGTCTCTTAACAAAAATTTACTTGCAAGATCGACTAGAGAATCTCAATATAGTTCTTCAGTTTTCGAGTGTTTTCACAAAGTGTGTTCAGAAAGGATTCGTTCGACTGGTGTCAAACGAGTTTATAAGCAATAAAGAAAGACTTGTAAAATAAAACGAAAAGCGTTTTAAATTGTAAACATAAATGACATAACATCAAAATAGCTGAAAATAAGTTGATTCAAATATACATTCCCCTAATTTGACTCATTTCACTCATTTGTTTGGATACTCTGAGTGAATAGCGTATATGAATGTGAAAGTTTGAACCCCTAACACTATGCACTAAGTGCTTTATTTATAATACACAAAAGAACTACTTTCTAGCGGACTTCGCTTCTTTGTACGCCATGTGTATCTTGTAACTCTTCTCCATGATCTCACGTTCTCCATTTGTACTCTCGAACTCACGTTCTTCATGTTTTCCTCCAAAACGCTTCGCTCGCTTGATGAATCTTTTAGACCTTTTGACGTTTCTAGGCCCAATGACTTTGAGGTTTTCCCTGGTAGACTGTTTTTGTTTTCGGACCTAATCACTTACTTATAGAATCTCTCTAGGTCGACTGCATCAATAGTCGAATCACATAAATCACATTTTTCAAAGAATTTTTTTGATATTTTTCTTTTAGTTGTATTTTGGTCCTTGTCGAAAATCTGAACCAATAGATAATTAAATATGCTTTATCTGAATCGTAAAATCAAGATTATACCGTTGATAAATACTTGATGGCGTGAATGCGACTATAAACTAATTGGAGGAATTTAGTGGGGTTATATAATTTAAAATCATATAATAAGAGTTAAGGTAGGAAAGAAAAAGTGATATGGCATAACATATTCATGACAATTTCTTTGAAATTAAGAAAGCAGAAGAAATATTAATAATATTTGTTACTACTTCATTTAATTATTATATTCATTATCCTATACATAAAAAACATTCTTGAAATTGTATAAATAAAAAAAATCAAATTATTGAACACCAACTTAATAATTAAATGATAATTCATGAAATATCTTAACAGGTATTTAGGTGCTCTCATGGAATGACACTAAACACAAAAATCACGTGGGTTTATAGTACCCTGACACAACACATTTACACATTGATTGGTACATACACTTTGGTATCAAAGGAATTCGACACTTATCTCTAGGACAATCTGAATCTCTAAAACATCTTTCTCTCCATCCTGTAATAAGAAAAGATAACAAAATATTGTAAATCAAATGGAATACAAAACTATTTCTGTAGTAAAGAGAAAAGGATATAAAAGGCTTACCTTCAACATCTATGGCAACAAGATACAGAGAAAAACAGATGATTATAATATAAACAAACTTGACACTTTCTATCATATTCCTTCCCATTTGCATGTTACAAGCTGTTTGATCCCTTCTCGCTCGCCTCAATTAAATATGCTTTTAAGAGATTATGGAGATGTGAAAAACCTTCATAAATTAATATTATTATTAAATGTCTCTTTGGTACACACATTGTTGTGTTTATCTCTTTAACACTCTTAGTGAAAAGCTCAAATAAAAAACTCATCACTAATAAGAAATAGATCTGTTTATTATTAAATTTTCAATGCTCTTATAACTTCTTGAAAGGGAAAAACACAAAATATGAATAAAATTTACGAGCAAGAATAACTATAGAATGTTATGAACTAGCTGATATTTTTAATATATATATATATATATATATATATATATATATATATATATATATATATATATATATATATATATATATATATATATATATATATATTCTCAAAAAAGAAACTCCACAGTCTCCACAAAAATCAATCAAAGATCCCTAAGAGTACCTCCAGCGGAGGATTTTTTATAGATTTTCCAGCGTGGCATATGTTGGTTTCAAAATTTATGTCATTGGAGTTGGTCAGGTTGGCCAACGGTGCATTGCATTACAACGGCTCTTTAAATTAAAAAATTAATATAATTAAAAAATGGAAGTTTCAACAGTTCTTTTTTTATATAATATTTTTAGTTAATTATAAATACAATTTATTTAAAAAAATTTATACACAAATTTTCTTTCACACTTTTATTTTCTCTTAAATTTTCAATCTCTTTCTCAAAATTTCATAACATTATTATTTTAAATGATATAAAATTTAATATGAATAAAATATTAATATATAAAGTAAAATTGTGGAACCCAATATGAGTTCTTTAGAGTTGTACTATTAAAGTGAAAAACTAATTGAGTTGCTTCAAGCCGATGTGGTTTAATGGGTCCTGCAAAGAACCTAAAAATAGGTTCACCATTGGAGATGCTTTAAGAGCATGAAAAGGCAAAGAGAACTTTCTAGAAGAAACATGATCAGGGAAGATAGAGAAGACACATGCAAAACCGAAGAGACAACCGGTGAAATAGTACACACTATAAGTCAAAGCTCAAGATCAGGTGTTACGATCCAATATACCACTATGTGTAATAATTTTATAACACATATTCCAAATAGTCCATACCATTGCATTTCAGACTGTGGATAAACTTAAACTCACCCTCTTACATTTATCAAACCCATAAAACACCTTAAACATCACTAAATCTGATGGCTAAAGGGGGAAAGACCTACCTACCTATTGAAGAACCCTTTAACACACATAAGATGCATCATGATCCAAAACAAACAAATGATCTGTTAACTCGACCTGCCCCAGACACATAACACACCTTCCTCATTTCCTACGTAAATATTACCATGTTTATTAATGTTGTGCCCAGTAACCAACCTGTCTTGCAAAAGAAACTAAGAAAAAACACGAACTTTAAAAAGTACCAAACTTTCCAACACCTGGAAAGCCCCTGGATACCTCGACCAAACTTACGCTCTTCTCCAATCATATAGGATGATAGTTAAGGTTGAGAATAGGCTAGACCGAGTTAGGCTTTTCCAAGCCTGAGCATGACCTGCTAAAAATATCAAATTCTAAGTCTGGCATGTGGCCTATCATATGTTTATTTTTGGGCCCGAGCCTTGCCTTTTTGAAGGCCTAATTGGTCTGATAGCCTTCTTAAAAACATATTTTATTTGAACATATGTAAATAAGCAATTTAATTAATATTTTTATAGACTAAGTTTACATTGAGTTATTTGTGCTTACCTATTAGCATAAGTATTGTGAGACTATTTGCTAAGAAAACTTATGAATTTAACTTATGACAAAGTTTATAAGGTGTTTTCAGCCTATTCTACTAAGTTCTTCAAGATAACAAAGTTTTATTTTTCTATTTAAATTCAAAGTACAAAATGCAATATAATTATTGAAATTATGTGACTATAAAAAACAGATGCCAAGATTGATGTTCCAACACCAAAACCCAATCTCAAGACAAATGTTATGACATCATATACTGACAGAAAACACTTTTACCAGAACAATAATTATGCATAAGTAAATTACAGAAGGTAAAAGAGACAGTCAATTGTTAACTAAGTGCAGTGCAACTCACCTACTCTGGGGGCTATCAAGCTAGGAAGAAAATTCACTATGGTAGTATTAGTTTAAAGCTAAATAAACCTAGTTTATAACTTATCACCTAATCACTATCTTGTACAACTTTTGCCTATAAACCTTCTAGATATGAGATTCCTCTCTCACTTCCCACAATCACTTCAGCGATTAAACCAGTCACAAACCATGACAAGAACCAAAACATAATATTACACTTCCAATAAACAATACTTAGTTTTGCTTAAAATATTTTAACTAAGAATAATAACTTGACACATAATCAACTATTTGTTTAAAAGCTCGTGTGTGATGACCAAGTAACAATGAACAACCAGTCTACCTCAATGTATCAAAAGATGTTAGACGATGACGCCTTATCTAGAAGGGAGTGAATAGATTACCAAGCCAAAAATCAAGATAAAAATCAGGTTTTAAAAATTATTTAGAAAAGAGTGCAAGCAGAAGGTTTTCAAAATATATTGTCTATACGAACTGTGTTATTAGAACTCGGATATGTAAATATAAAATTGAATATGGAATGAAAACAATAATCTGAATTAAGTATAGTTCAATCAAGTAACACGTTATAAATCATTTATAGCAAGTTACTAGCAATGCTATTTCCAATCACAATTATCAAAAGAACTTAACAAAGCAATTTGTCGAACACTTGGTGTGCAATTGAATTTTCAGAATTTTCCTTTGATTTGTATTGATACACAAAGCACTTATAATCAAAAGTGATTATAAGCAATATCAACACTTCATTCAAAACAAAAATGGTTCAGGAAAATTTCTACGAGTCAATCAATTACATAATACTATTAGACAAATTGATTGATAAAAAATAAAACAAGTAAAAAAATATGAAAAAGAGACACGAGGATTTGTCTTCACAGTTCCCGACTTTCGTCCTCGCATGTGGTTACGTTTGTGAATTAGGATAATTCTTAATATGCAAAATTTTTGATTCAAGAGAAGTGTTCCAAGAGAAATTCCATAAACTCTAACGTTTGTTGTTGATTCAACCCCTTCTCTTCCTTTGATCTTGAGAAAGACCAAGACACAATAGCTGCAAATTAATTATCTGGATCTTGCTACTCCTTTACGTACTTTATCTCCAAAGATTTAGTGCACCACCAATTTCAACTATTGCAACGCAATAATTCAATTTAATTCTCCGTTCTTGCATTACTTCCTTTGTGTTCTTTATCTCCAAAGGGTCCTTTGCGTTCTTTATCAACAAAGGCTTTCACTAGGCCGCAATCCTCTTTTGAATGTATTGCATGAAAACCCCCAAATCAATCAATGATCTTGGAGGACAAACCTGAGGTTTTTCTGGATGAAGACCCCTGCAAATCTTAACCCAATATTCTCGATTACACAGGAACATAATTGGACGTTATCGAACCTCATATAGATGGAACCCCAACAAAATATTATTACGATGATTTGTTAGTGTGTATCAATAGGTTAGAGGTTGAAAGTGTTGACCAATTGTAGGAAATTTTTATGGTATCATTAAGTCAGAATGATGCATTTATAGTTGTGGAAGTTTATGTGCAAAAAGGAGATTTTTGGAATTAAAAAGAATTGAAAAATTGACCTAAACCAACAGTATTTGTTGATGTGAAAATCATATTTGTCGACACATATGTTAAATTTCAGTTGTATGTGTCGACCTGAAAAGATGAATGTGTCGACACATATGTCAAGTTGTAAGTTTCAGTAGCTTACATGCTTTAAAACAACAATAAATGTGTCGATCTGAAATTTGCATGTGTCGACACATAAAATAAGTTTTTCTACAATTTCAAAAAAGCTTCAGTGTGTGTCGACCTGTATGATGCATGTGTCGACCTGAACCTTCCAGAAGCTACAGGCTTCAAAACTGAGTTTCATGTGTCGACCTCAAATGCGTATGTGTTAACACATGCAATGAAAATAAATGCAGAAACTTGCTTTTCAAGACTTAGATCAATTTCAAATTGGTTTTTAATGGTTCATAAGACCCCTAATATAGAGGAGTGTCACAAGATACAAATATGTCATTCAATATACCAAAATGCTAAGTTTTACTAGTTTTGACATAATGAAAAATATCTAATGGTGAAGTTATACTCATAAAAGATACATGGTTGACACAAAAAAACAAACGAAGCACCTAAAGTACTCTTAAAACCCTAAACCCTTATGCACCCACAATTTTTCTGATATGAATGCTTACCGTTTTAGGTTTATCAAGTCCTTATTTATAGACTCTTGCATTATGGGCTTGAACTCTTTAATCAAATACAATCTTCTATTTTTAAATCAACTGTAAGATCTTCAACAAAAATAGGAACAAATCTTCAAAGTTTCCTAAAACATCTCCAAGATCCTTTTTAATGAAACCAACTCAAATTTGCATTGTTCCTAAGAAAATCGTCTTGACCTGCGAAAAAAGTGAGATAAATTCAAGAGGATCTCACAAAATTAAATCAAATCAAATATGTCAAGAAAAATAACAGCAGCACGTGTTGCATAGTTGACCAAGATCACAACTACAAATAACACATCTAACATCAGACGTGAAATGCGTTTTACCCCGGCATCTGAAGCG
Source organism: Vicia faba (assembly GCA_948472305.1). Classification (NCBI taxonomy): domain Eukaryota; kingdom Viridiplantae; phylum Streptophyta; class Magnoliopsida; order Fabales; family Fabaceae; genus Vicia; species Vicia faba. Next base: position 343,393,650 of record OX451737.1, on the reverse strand, counting down.
ACGTAAATAAGGTCTTCGTGAAAAGTAAAGACTTATCACCTCGATGTTTTAAACACCGAAGGGTATTTTAATAGTGCACGGGTTCGATCCTCATCAGCTTCATTTTTATTATTTACAATAATAGCGCCTCATGTATCTCGGTTTATCAATAGAATCGAGGGGAAAATTATTAGTGTTTTTTTTTATTTTAACTGGTTATATTGTTTACACAGAAAATTAATAAAATAATTTATTTACAAAATACAGTGTTTACCCAGAATATTAAACTGGTTACATTGTTTACACAGAATATCAATACAAAATATAAGTTGTCCATGAAGATCATATGTTGGATCTTCAAATCCTTGATATCTTGGGAAGATCAAATGTTGGGAAATAATATATTCTCAATTGCTTTTCCTTGTATTTTTTTATGATATTAACAAAAAAGGGTTAGATAAATAAATATTTAAATGAAAAAACCTTAAACGCAAATAACTTTTCGCTCTTGCAATCCATCATAAAGAACACTTCATAGAGAAGACTCTTGCATATCTTTAAGTGGAGGATAATTTCAAGCACTTCGTGATGTTTTATTATCAATTTTTTGATATTGAGAATGCTTTAGTAATGGAAGTTAACCTAGGTTTAACGCAAATCACTAATGGCAGTGTCTTGAGCGTTGATAGTCATGGAATGAACAACAAGGATTTAATTAAAGGCGGTGACAAATATCACCAACTTTAACGCTAAAATATCCCCTCGGTTGTGATAAAAACCAAGGTGGAAATATTTTTTTTAGTTACATTGTTTACAAAGAATATCAGAAAAACAATATTACAACAAATTCCCACTACTGCTTTAGGCTTACTGAATTTAACAAAAGCATAGCCTTTATTCAGCCAAGTTCTGCAAATTAATAGTAAACTACACAAGATTAACAATCATCATTATTTTTAACGTATGGACATTGAATGTTCTAGAGAAGGAATTTGGTAGCATACCTAAAATGTATCAGCAAGTAGACAAAATCATAACCTGCATCACAAACCCTTGATATCCTTGAAATGGTTAAGGAATTGTTGTAGCATGATGTCATGATGTGTATGATTATGCTAAGAAATCACATATATAACAAACACAAGCAAATCACACAAGACCTTAGGTTTAAGGCTTGCATGGGTTTTAAGGTCATACCCTCTTGAAGTTGGATTGGTTCAACCTGTCCTATAAATAGTAACCAGGTTCTAAGGGATCTCAATATCATTAACCTTTCCCACAATCTTCGTTCGATAGGCGACTGACTCGCAACCAAACAAAACTCAGGAGTCAAGTCTCAATGAGTGTAGCATCGAGTATCTGCCGACTTTGGGAATACACCAAAGACGACCATCTCACTACGTCCTAATGGCCAAGTTGTTCATTTAAAGGTTCTAAGGTCAGTTGACGCTTCATGACACCATGCAGCGGCCCTATATTCTCCTTAATTAACTCAAGGGCTACCAGTACCAACCAAAGTGTCGCATCAACATAGACATCGCTTCAACCCTATCGGTATACCCCACATAGTTTCCACGATCTATTGCTACTTACCTAAAAGGTTTTCCCAGATCTAGGTATAGGATCTATATACGCAAACGATACCCTTAAAAGTAAAGCACACAAACAGAGAAGCAAGTTTAAAATGATCTAGACCCTAAGGTAAACCCCAATTTTATAGCAGAGTCGCCAGTTCTGTGATACGGTGGCAGAACCGACTGTTAATACTTGTTTTGTGTTTTTGTTTGCAAATTTCGCGGTAAGCAAGAGTCTCCATCGAATTTTCTTTTATCCAACAAAGGAAAGGGTGAAAAGAACAGAAAATGACCTTTTTCGAGATTTTCTGAGTCAGAGGGGTAGATTATGGAAAGGGAAGGTGTTAGCATCCTTTCCATCCGTGGTTTTCCACGGGCTCTTAGGTACTTGCTCATTTTGAAAATTGTTTTCGTGTTTGTGGGTTTTGAAATATTTTGTTTGTTTTATGGTAACTCTTGTATCAGTCCTCAAGAGTGTGATAAAACGTTTTTGAAAAGACTTTTGAAAGTGTGTAAGTGTGAAAATTTTCAAGTTTGAGCAAGTACTTAAGAGTCATCTACCTACTCGAAAAAGGGTGTTATTTTCCTCCTACCCTTTAGACAGTGCTACCCTACTATTAGTGAGTAGGTAACCCTATCGTCGGATGTTGAGGGACTATCGAAAGAGACGCTATGGTCATTGAAGGCAACTTGTAAGGATATCTTAGCATTCGAAGGGACTGTCATCATATAGGTAACATCGAGGGACACGATCATTTCTCGTAGGCAACTCGAGGGACGTTTGGGGATCATGATCTTTTATGATGACTATATACGAAGGGTCTTTGCTAAGATACCCTATATTCGAGGGACATGACCATTATTTTCCGAGGCAACCAAGTGAGGTATACCCTAAGGGTGCATGTGTGCAACAGTGTGTTTTTTCAGTTATGTTTATCTTGCAATTAGTGATCTAGTGATTAATTGATTCTCGTCATGCACGCCTAAATTTCTAACAATTATATACAAGCATGTAAATAAAAAGAAAGAAATAAAGTCCTACGCTATTACAGGGCTTTGGTGTAGATACATAAGTAATGGACTGAAAAGTAAAAATGCGAAAATAAAAACCTAGTTAACTATTACAAACTAGGCGCAGTTACATAAGTGGTAAAAAATAAATCGTATGGAAAAGATAATAGCGTGCAAGATTAAGATGGGAAAAAAGTTCTAAACCCTAAAGAAAAAAACATAATTGCTCATTAAAAATATTTTTGTATTTTATGAAAAAATATATTTGAATTTTAACCTAATTCTCTAATTAATTTTAATTAATAAAATAAGGTTAAAATTTAATTAAATTAATTAAATTGCAAAAAATGTTTTTATTAAAAACTCTAAATCCTAATTTATGATTTTCTGATTTTTTTAAAGATTTTTTAGAAAAAAATCATTTTTGAAATAATTAAAAATGATAAAGAAATTAAATAAGAATAATAGAAAGAAAAGAAGAATGGGCCTAAATGGGGGTGTGAACCTAATCTGGAGGGTGCTGTTTACATTTTTGCAAAGCCCAAGTCTAGCTGGCCCACAAACTTTGTGCTTGATCCAATGCTGTAGTGGTATAGAGGTCCATGGTGTGGAAGCGCTTCCAGGGGCGTTGGATCTGGGGATGATATATCTGATGGTGATGATGTGGCTGTCTCATGGTGCACACTTGGGAGTGTAATACACTGAATCTGCAAGAAATAAATTAGAAAAATATAATATTCCAGACCTAGGGATCAAACCCTGTCTCTCCCTTTGCCAAGCGCTTCCTCTACCATCTGAGCCAAGTGGTCATTCGTTATATGAAGCAAACATAAAATAATATAACCAAAATAAATGTCATAAATTCCTTTTATGCAAAAAAATGCGCGTTGATTCAAATGATCCAATCAGGTTGTGCCACGCCTTCATCTTCTTTAGTCATTCGTCGTTTTAGCTTAAGGACTTTTACCTACGGACTAAATCCGTCACTAAAAACCCTGCACATTTCAAAAATTCATAATAGGCAATATAAATCCATTTCAAGGTCATGGATCAATTAGGTTTGATCCTCTGAGCATGCTGGTATCCATTGTTAGGTCCAATTTTTCCTGCATCTTAAAACCCTAAAACAAAGGTTAAAACCCTAACAATGGCAGTTTGTCATATATGTATCAAAACTGGAAATTAAGTATTCAAATACATTCTAAATGCTCATACAAACAGTAATGCATAATCAAAACCTATTTATAATGCGTGTATGATCAAAATCGAATTTAGAAAAATATGTGCAAACCGTGATGATGTATGTGGTGATTCTGGATGCTTTGATGCGTGAGAATGATGTTGTTAGCTTCAGAACGTCCCCGGGAATGGATTGCAAACGTCAAAGCTCCTTGAAACCTTCTGCAAATATCAATCCGATTATCACTTTTTTGTCAAAAATTTGGAACTTCTTATGTATATTCTATGCGGAAAAACCTCCTTCTTTTGGTCTGGCAATGTTGTATATATATATATATATATGAGAATGCATTAGGTTAACAAAATTGGATAGAATCTTGAAGATTTGTGAAAGGAAGATTTTATTTGCAATTTGGACTTTTTGTTTCTAAACTTAGCCAAAACATGCTTTTTTCTTCCAATTAACCCTTGCACGAAATCTTGACTTGATCATCTGATTCTAGACCTATGATATGATCCTAAAACAAATCTTTGGATTTTATTTCATTATTTTACTATTTTATTTGATTTATTTTGATTTAAATGAATAAAAATTCAAATAAATAAAAACATATCTCATAAAAATAAAATAATGGATTTAAATAGCCTAAATAAGTTCATGGATGTGCTTGATATCCAAAACCCACACCCATTAGTCCAAAAGATCCAATTTGTTCACATTGACTTTTATGCATTTTCATAAAATTGGTCAACTTTAGCAATGCATATCTTTCTCAATTTTAACCCTATGAGGGTGTTCTTGGACTTTTTAGAGAGCTTAGGATGTCTTCTAAACAAACCTTTTGGTTTCACCTTAATTGGATCTTCCATGTTCATGTAAGGAGTTTTGACCCAAAAGGTGTTTTTGTTGACATTTTGAAAGGACCTATAATGTCTGAATTGTATCTTTTGATTGAGGCATTTCTTGAACTTGACAGCTGAAGAGAAGTTGTAGGGAATTGGACTCTATTCAAAATGAGCCTTGGAGGAAAAATTTCTGATAAAGTATGAGAAAGTTATGCCTGGTCAAAGTTTGGTTGACTTTTTCTATAGAAACCCTAATTTGCCATTTTTGACTTTTGATGAGTTAGGAACATTTCTTAAAGAATCGTGATCAACCCTTGATCAAGTGATGGATAATACTTCAAAATACTGATGTTGACCAAAAATCTTGAAGTTTGACTGTATTTGGGCCACAATTGACTTTTGACCTAGTACAGTTGATTTCCAGGCATTTGAGTAGTTGATTGTGCAAACTTATTGCTCAAGTCATGAAATTTGGCATGGATGATCTTGAGGACATATTAAGATAATGGAGAACATTTGGGATCCTTTAGACTCATACTTCTTGTTTGAAATTGAAACCCTAGTTTGAGGTTTATTGCCTTGGGAGGAGAATTTGTATGGTCAATTCTTGGTCATCCTTGAGCAATTGAGGACCTCTAGAGGCATGTCTTGAGTGAAAATGGGAGGGGAAATTCTGGGGTAAAACAATATGATTGCTAAATCCCAGACTGAAGAAGGGCATGTAGAAGATTTGTTGAAGTTGTTTAACCGTTTGAGGAAGTATCATCTCCGCTTGAATCCAAATAAATGTACCTTCGGTGTTCGGTCAGTGAAATTATTGGGTTTCATTGTTAGTCAGAGAGGGATTGAAGTTGACCCTGATAAATTCAAAGAAATTCAAGAAGTGCCACCACCGAGAACTGAAAAGCAAGTCAGAGGGTTCCTCGGGCGTTTGAATTATATTTTCAGATTCATTTCCCACATGACTGCAACGTGTGAACCGATCTTTAAGTTGTTAAAGAAAGATCAAGGTTGTGTGTGGATAGATGACTTCCAAAGGGAATTTGAAAGTATTAAGGAATATCTGCTTGAACCTCCTATCTTGCTCCCTCCTGTTGAAGTAAGACCATTGATTATGTATCTGACAGTGTTAGATTATTCCATGGGCTATATTCTGGGACAACAAGATGAAACATAGAAGAAAGAGTATGCCATTTATTATCTTAGTAAAAAGTTTACTGATTGCGAGTCGCGGTATTCCATGCTGGAAAAGAAATGTTGTGCTCTAGCCTGGGCGGCGAAACGTTTGCGGCAGTATATGTTGAATCACATTACTTGGTTGATCTCCAAAATGGATCCAATAAAGTACATTTTTGAAAAGCCTGCTCTTACGGGGAGAATTGCCCGCTGGAAGATGATGTTATCTGAATTTGACATCGAATACCGCACTCAAAAAGCTATTAAAAGTAGCGTGTTGGTAGATTATCTTGCTCACCAACCAGTTGAGAATTATCAGTCTGTGATGTATAATTTCCCCGATGAGGATGTGATGTTTCTGAAAGTGAAAGATTGTGATGAACCATTGCCTGAGGAAGGTCCAGATCCTAAATCTCACTGGAGAATGATATTTGATGGAGCTGTGAATGCTTATGGTAAAGGAATTGGTGTTGTGATTGTCACTCCACATGGATCACGAATTCCTTTTACTGCAAGGTTGACATTTGATGGTACTAATAATATGGCAGAATATGAGGCTTGCATCATGGATCTCGAGGAAGCTATTGACCTTAGAATTAAAATTCTAGATGTGTATGGCGATTCAACTTTGGTAATAAATCAGATTAAAGGAGAGTGAGATACTCGTCACCCCGAGTTGATTCCTTACAAAGATTATGCTAGAAGATTGTTACCCTTATTTAATAAAGTTGAATTCCATCACATCCCCAGAGACGAAAATTAAATGGTGGATGTTCTGGAAACTATGGCTTCTATGCATCAAGTGAATACTTGGAATGATATACCTCGAATTATAGTTCAGCGACTGGATAGGCCCGCTCGTGTGTTTACAATAGAAGAGGTTGCAGATGAGAAACCTTGGTATTATGATATCAAGCATTTTCTCCAGACTCAGGAATACCCGATTAGTGCTTCGAATAAAGATAGAAAGACATCGAGAAGATTGGCTGGCAGCTTCTTCCTTAGTGAAAATGTGTTGTACAAGAGAAATCATGACATGGTCTTGCTCAGATGCGTGGATAGACACGAAGCATACATGTTGATGCATGAGATTCATGAAGGTTCATTTTGCACTCATGCCAATGGAAATTCGATGGCTAAAAAGATGCTAAGGGCAGGTTACTATTGGTTGACAACGGAATCTGATTGTTATAGATTTGCAAAGAAATGTCATAAATGCCATATTTATGAGGAAAAGATTCATGTGCCTCCGACACTTCTCAATGTTATCTCTTCCCCATGGCCTTTCTCTATGTGAAGTATTGACATGATTGGGATGATAGAACCCAAAGCTTCGAATGAACACCATTTTATCTTGGTAGCAATTGATTACTTCACCAAATGGGTGGAAGCTACTTCATATGCTAATGTTACTAAGTAGGTGGTAGTGCGCTTCATTAAGAATAATCTCATATGTCGGTATGGTGTGCCGAGCAGAATTATTACCGACAATGGATCGAATCTGAACAATAAGATGATGACAGAACTTTGTGAAGAATTCAATATTGTCTATCACAATTCAAATTCGTTCAGGCCAAAGATGAATGGGGCTGTTGAAGCTGCTAATAAGAATATCAAGAAGATCATCCAGAAGATGGTTGTTACTTATAAAGATTGGCATGAAATGCTCCCTTTTGCTTTACATGGATATCAGACATCTGTCTGCACTTCAACAGGAGCAACCCCGTTCTCCCTTGTGTATTGAATGGAAGCGGTTCTCCCAATCGAGGTTAAGATTTCCTCTTTGCGTATTATAATGGAAAACAAGTTATCAGAGGCTGAATGGGTCCAGAACATGTTTGACCAATTGAATTTGATCGAGGAGAAGAAAATGACAGCTTTGTGTCATGGATAGTTATATCAAAAGAGAATGAAGAAAGCTTTTTATAAGAAGGTCAAACCTCATGAATTCAGAGAAGGAGGCCTCGTGATCAGGAAGATCATGTCTTTTAACGCTGATTCTAGGGGCAAGTGGACTCCCAATTTTGAAGGCCCATATGTTGTCAAGAAAGCCTTCTCTGGCGGTGCATTAATTCTTGAAACTATTGATGGAGAGCATTTCCCACGTCCCATGAATGCTGATGCAGTCAAGAAATACTTCGCCTAAAGAAATAAAAGAACAACTCGCTAAGTTGAAAACCTGAAAGGGCGGCTTAGGCAAAAAAGAGCATCTCGGTAGGCCGAAAACCCGAAAGGGCGGTCTAGGAAAAAATTAGAGACATAAACAGAATAAATTTTCCCGCTAAGTTGAAAACCCGCAAGGGCAGCTTAGGAAAAAGTTAGGGACTTTCTTGGTAAGTAACTACATCAGACAAGACTTGATCATTGAAGAAACAATCTTCTTGGATCCTCACCATACTTCAACAGAAGTTGCTGCTCATAATTTCAAAGTTGTTAGAGGGAATAGTGGTCATTGTATCTCAATGTATCTGTTCCATTATATATTACCATTTTCCGAACTTTGTAAACATCCGTGGAGTCTCGCCATTTGCAGACTACCATTCTATCAATAAAATTTGAGCTTTTACCCAATTCTTTGTATTTCTTATTTTTTTTCCAGCTTACAAAGACTCCATTTATTATTGATAATAATTTTCAAAGCAAAAAGATTAAATAACAAAATTATTTTTCAAAAAGAATTTACAACTTACTTTTACTTTAGATTTTGTAATTCAAGAGGAAAACAAAAGTGGTGATCCCAGGAATGGACGAACTCCAGTAATTTTGGGAAGTTTTGTTTCCCCTGGGAAGGTTTCCTCAGGTTGTTTTCGCTGGTATGCGTGTGATTTTGGTATATTAAAGATGGTACCAATTGGCATAAGGTGCGGTATTGGGTTTGTGATCCCAGTGTCCCCAGTTAAGTGTTGGTTCATTTTTTGATTTTGCATTTGCATGGTCTGAAGCCTCTATCCCAGATTCCCCAACGAAGTCTTCCCTCATATGACGAAAGGTCTTGTTCCCTTGGTGTTCTGAGATGGAACTATTTGCAAGATGTCGCTCTTTCTGCAGTTTTGGCATTATTGTTGGTATTTATTTCCCAGGTGTGATCGGTGGATCTGGAACTGACTGTTTAACGCTGGTTCACGAAATGTCGCGGAAGCAAGAGTCGCCACCGTCTTTTATTTTCTCCAAATGGAAAGGACAAAAGCACAGAAAAATTCCTTATAGAGATTGCTCTCGGTTCGGGAGGTAGATTATAGAAAGGGAAGGTGTTAGCACCCTTTCTATCCATGGTTATCCATGGGCTCTTAGATACTTGCTCACTTGTGTTTTCAAAAATGGTTTGTTTGCTTTTCAATTGTGGGTTTTAAAAAGTTTCTTTGAAAATTTCAGTTCGACTCTTGTATCGGTCCTCAAGAGTGTTTGAAAAATTGCTTTCGAAAGCTTTTTTTTTGAAAATGTGTTGGTGTGAAAAGTATTTTTGAATTTGTTTTGAAATTAGAGCAAGTATCTATGAGAATCTACCTACCCTAAGGAATTCTTCTGTGTAAATGTCCTTTAAAGTAGTGCCATCCCACCATTGAGAGGTAGGTAGCACCACCGTTGGAGGTGTTCGGGTCAATTCGAGGTTCAGGACATGGTGATCACCAGAGCAATGGGAAGACACCTTAGAAGCTACCCTCATGCCAGGTTCCCGGATCATGAGGACTTACTAAGACATCCTTGTTGTACCCCAAAATTTGCCCTCCCATATTCTTCAAGGATTTGCCAAGTGAATGCTTCAAAATCTCCCCAAGGGTTGCACAGTTCAAGGGCCTCCTAAACAGTCAAAATTAGGGTTTTGGTTCTGACAAAGAAAATGAAGTTTCAAAGGGCCCAATCAAGTCTCACATGCCTATAAACATGGTCAAGCATCATCATACCAAGTTTCAAGACTTTCAGCACAAAATTGCACAGTCAAAAACCCTAATTGCACTACAGTCAATTGTAGGGGCAAAATGGTCATTTGACAGTCAAAAGTTCAAATTTTTGGTCAACATCCCATTTTGAAGCCACAAACATCATTTGATCAATGCTTGATCATGATTCTCAAAGCTTGGCTCAAAAATCATCAAGATGTAAAAGTTTCCATATTTGGACAGTTGAAAAAGTCAACTATAAATTGACTAGGGCATAACTTTCACATGGATTATCATAAAAATCCCCTCCAAAGCTCATTTTGAAGAGAATGACATTTCCTACAACTCCTCTTCACACTTCAAGTCCAAGAAATGCTCTCACAAAAAGTTATCAATTTCAACATTATAGGTCATTTTCAAAAGTCAACAAAAAGGGACTTTAAGTCAAAGGCCATAACTTGAGATTGGTAAATCAAAATGACATGGGACCAAAGGCATTGGTTAGAGGACTCAAAGACATTTCCAAAATGTCCAAGAACATGAGCAAAGCTTAACAATTGAGCAAGTTATGCCTTGTGGAAGTTGGGAAATTTTTGGATATTTTGAAAAGTCAACATTGCTTCTAATGACCTAAAATTGCTAATGGGCCTCTTTTTTCTTCCACAATTCATCATCCAAGGCATGTGCACGACCATGTGGCCCAAAGGGAAGTTTTTTTTTATCATTTTTATTTATTTATTTGGATTTTTTATCATTAATAATTCATTTAATTAAATAAAATACATGAAAAATACCAAGCCTAATGTTTTGAATCTTTTTGTGCATAAAATAGGATCAATATTTCGTGTACAATCAAATATGGAAGGAATTGAAGTGATTGGATATGATTGAAGCCAAAATAGCATGAAAAAATATTTGAAAAGATCTTTGAAAATCAAATCTTGAAAGTCATGAATGCCAAGGTTTTTGGTTGTTTTCTTCTACCTAAATCATTCATACATATATACATATGCCAACCCTATTCAGAACAAGCTCCAAGCTGCGCCATAGACCAAGAACTACATTTGAGTTTTTTGCTTAAAAGTTGAAAACTGAAATCACGATTGCAGGGCCTTTCAAGACCAAACAATCACTCCATTAGCTTGCCAAGGTTGCCAGGAGACGATTCCAATCGAGAACTGTGTCCCATACTCAAAGAATTGGTAATTCAAAGGCAAACTGCATCGCTCTTTTTGCATAATCGTATTTTGTTATTTAGACCATATCATTGCATTTTTATGATTGATTTGTACTAATGGGACCTTCCTGAAGCTAACCACATATTTCAATTGAGTTTTTATGCGTTATTGAAGGATTCACCATTGTTGGATATTAGGGTTCTTCAGCTTTCGAATTAGGGGTTTTTGAACATGGAAAAATTGGGACACGACAATGGCACCATGAGAATCAGAAGCTTCCAACCAATTCATTGATGGGGTCGCGCCCAATTTCTGATTAGAAACAAGCTAATCGCTATTTTCCCAAATAGCCTATTTTGGAATGGTGTAAAAACCGTTGCTAACCTTTTTGTTTCAGGGAACAAAGAAGAAGAAGATGAGGTGGCCATCAGTGATTGGATTGTTTGAATCTCGCGCGAAAAAGAAGCACTAACATTCTGTTTGTTTTATTATATTTATTAGTTATATAATATACAGATAAACGAAGCATCTCCACTGGTTAAAGGACACGCTGGTAACCCCTGGGACCTGGGTTCGAATCCCAGGTCCCCCACCCCTTCAATATTGTTTTCCTATTAATGATTCTATGCAGCTTCAGCACTAAGGACCACCATGCGTCCACAATCTCCAACACGCCACTTGGCCAATCTCATCAATCCAAGGGCCCAGATCTGGAGAGCATGGTAAACCTGAGTCAACGCCTGGGCACGCTATCCTGGAAAGTCAATAAGGCCAAAGATGCTTTGGGCCCAAATTGCTAAGCATAAACCCTCCACTTGGGGACAGCACCCCCCTCTAGTTTGTTTTCTTTTACTCTTTTATATTTTTTTCTTTTCTTTATTTTAATTAATTTCTTAATTCTTTATAATTATTATTTTCATAATATAAAAAACACTAAAAATCAGAAAAGGACAAAAATTAAAATACATTTATTTAATTAATATTTTTTGTAAATAAAATTCATTAATTAACTAAGTTTTTTAATTTAGGACTTAATCTTAATATTTTTTTCAATAAAAACCTAAAATTTGTAGGATTAGGGTTTAATTAATTTTTTATCCTTTTTTTCTTTTCTTTCACAATAATTAATTATTAAAATATTATTTACTTTTATAAATCAAGATTTGCATGTAAATAATTAGGTTAATATTAGGTTAAAATTTAATACTTTCTTAATAAACTAAAACAATTAGAATTAGGGTTAATCTTTTAATTTCATTTAATTCTTTTTTCATTAAAATCATAAAATACAAAAATACCAAAAACAATTTATTTTTCTTTAATTTAATTAATTTAACAATTTAATTTAATTCCTTTAAAAAGGGTCCAACGCCCTCGTTTCAATTTAAAATTTCAATTAGCGTATTTATTTCTTTTCCTTTTAATATTTATGTATCTCTCCCAAAGCCATGTAACATTTATATTTCTCGCACTTTACTCTATTTCTTTACTTTCCTGTCAAATCGGGTTCTGGAAATTTTGGCGATGTGGACCCGCGCCTTTTGTAATAGTTTAGAACTTTACGTTTCTCGCAAATTTTTTAACTGTTAATCAATGCATGCAAGAATGAATGGCCTTAAATAAAAACAAACGCGTAGATCACCAATAACATGACAAGATAAAATATCTGAATCTGACACACAAAATCACACACCACCCCTAGGGTACGCCTCACTGTTGCCTTGCCTCGAAAGGTGATCGTCGAGTAGAGGATGTCTTAGTAAGTCCTCATGATCCGGGAACCTGGAATGAGGGTAGCTTCTAAGGTGTCTTCCCATTGCTCTGGTGATCACCATGTCCCGAACCTCGAATTGACCCGAACACCTCCAACGGTGGTGCTACCTACCTCTCAATGGTGGGATGGCACTACTTTAAAGGATATTTACACAGACGAGTTCCTTAGGGTACGTAGGTTCTCGTAGATACTTGCTCTAATTTCAAAACAAATTCAAAAATACTTTTCACACCGACACCTTTTCAAAAAGCTTTCGAAAGCAACTTTTCAAACACTCTTGAGGACCGATACAAGAGTCGAACTGAAATTTTCAAAGAAACTTTTTAAAACCCACAGTTGAAAAGCAAACAAACCATTTTTGAAAACACAATGAGCAAGTATCTAAGAGCCCATGGATAACCATGGATAGAAAGGGTGCTAACACCTTCCCTTTCTATAACCTACCTCCCGAACCGAGAGCAATCTCTTTAAGGAATTTTTCTGTGCTTTTGTCCTTTCCATTTGGAGAAAATAAAAGACGGTGGCGACTCTTACTTCCGCGACATTTCGCGAACCAGCGTTAAACAGTCAGTTCCAGATCCACCGATCACAGAACTGGCGACTCTGCTGGGGACCTAAACTTAAAGTGAGGTGTACCTTAGGGTTAGTTCATAACTGTGTTTTCAATTGTCTTGCTTTGCTTGCTTTAAATTGTGGGTTGCTTGGGAGTTCTATAGATCCTAACCCGGATCTGGGGGATACCTTCTTAGAAAGTAGCAACAAGACTGTGAGGGAACTGTGCGGGGTATACCGACATGGTTGAAACAGTCTGCTACGTTGATGTGGCACTTTGGTGTGTACCGGTAACCCTTGAGTTCAGTCAAGGAGAGTACGGGGCCTCCGCGTGGTGTCGTGAAGCATCAACAGACCTTAGGAACCTTAATTGAACCATCTTGGCCTCTTTAGGGTAGTGAGATAACTGACTTTGGTGCAGTCCGAGGTTGGTTGATACTCGATACTACACCCAATTGAGGGTTGCTTTCCTGGAATATTTCGGTCGCCAGTTCAGTGGCTAAATCGAAACGATGAACAATGAAAGCAATCCCGTGATATTGGGACCCTTAGAACCCGGTTACTTATGATAGGACAGGTTGAACCCACCAACTTCAAGAGGGTACTACCCAGACCCCATGCTGGCCTTAAACCTTAAGGGCTTGTCTTGTGTGCCTTACATGTTTGTCTTTGTACATATCTGTAGTGTGTTTAATCATAGCATCATGACATCATCCAGCATCATATGCATTGACTAACCATTTCAGGGGTTCGAATTTTCATCTTTGTTCTTGTTTTGTAGGACATGGAAACTGTTCGCAGAAAGACAATTCAAGTCAGCCTTGTAAGGGTCCCTCCTCAGCTTAAGGAACTTGTATCCAGGATTCCCGAGAACTCTTCATTCAGTGAAAGACATGGAAGTCTCGTCAGCTTGGTCAACACCAACATTGAGGAAGATATGATAAAGGTCCTGTTCCAATTCTTTGACCCTCTGCATCACTGTTTCACCTTCCTGGATTATCAGCTGGTACCTACATTGGAGGAGTTCTCCCGGCTCCTGAAGATCCCTATCCTTGATCAACTACCCTACAACGGTACGGAAAAGGAACCCAATCTTGAAGAGATAGCTAAAGCCTTGCACCTACAGTCATCTGACCTCAAGGGACATTGGGAAGTTAGAAGTGGTATCAAAGGGTTCTTAGCCAGGTTTCTGTTTGAAAAGGCCCATGAATGTTGGAACTCCCTTGACTTACAAGCCTTTGAAGAAGTGGTGGCCCTCCTTGTCTATGGTTTGGTGTTGTTCCCTAACCCAGATCAGCTTATAGATATCAGTGCTGTCCAGATCTTTATGTCCAGGAATCCTATACCTACGTTGTTGGGGGACATCCTTCACTCCTGTTACACTCGAACCATGAGAAAAAGAGGTGTCCTTATGTGTTGCACTCCTCTCCTGGGAAGGTGGTTTATTTCGCACCTTCCACAATCAGTTTTGAAGAACGAGCGGGGTTTGAGATGGTCACAACGATTGATGACTCTTACACATGCAAATATACATTGGTGCCCTCGGTCCAGAGAAGATGTCACTATCATTGATCGTTGCGGGGAGTACCCTAATGTTCCTTTACTTGGAATCAGAGGAGGTATTACTTACAACCCATGCCTGGCTTGGAGACAGTTTGGTTATGCTCGGAGAGATGGTCCTCATGACATGTTAATTCCTGACATAGTTTTTGACTTCGACAACGATACTCAAGGACTTCGCCAGAGATTTATCAGAGCCTGGAGGATGCCAAGTAGGATAGACAGTAAGACACTGGGGCACAGGAATTCCATCCTGTTGGAATCTTATCTCAAGTGGGTACGAGCCCGCTCCCAGAAGTTAGTGATGCCTTATCCCCATATGCTCCCAGTAATCAAAGAGCCAGTCTTGGAAGGAGAAGTGTCCTACACTATTCAGCACCCTGATATGCCCACATCCTGGGAAGAGATGCAGAAGAGCTGGATCCAGCTTAAGGAAGAACGGAATTCTCTTGAGACCAGTCTACATGCTAGTGAAAAGAAGGTCTTGGAGCTCACCCGCCTGTTGCATGAGGAGAGGAATCTCAACACCTACATAGCTCCAAAGAGGATGCATAGTGTCTTTTGGGATTGATTTGCTTTGTAATTTGTGCCCATGAGGCTTTGATGTACTGACAATTATTTCCTTAATGATAACGTGTGTTCCTTTTTGTCTACAACAAATTTGAACTTTCGAACCCTTGAATGCATTGCATAAACACATATCATTCATCATGTGCATAACATGTTTTCCTCTTTTCAGGTTTCTTACAGTTCTTCGCTGTGTATTTCAGCATCATGAATCCTGACTCATCATCAACTGAGATGTCCATCAAGGCTCTTCAGGCGCAGAACGCGCAATTTCAGGAATTAATCATGGGTTTGGCTCAAGGCCAAGAAGAGCTGAAGGCTCTGCTCCTGAAGAAGGAAAAGAAGAAGAAGAGAAGAACTGTTCTGTTCAACTCGGGCCGAAGGTTTGGCAATACTCTACAGAATGAAGAGGCTAGTTCTTCCATTGGCAAGGGTACTCCTCAAGCGGAAAAAGGTCCTAGTCCGGTAGTCTCTGACAATGAGACTGATTTTGATGAAGAGCAGTATCCTCCTGCAGAAGACCGTTACAAGCAGTTAGAAGACAGGCTGAATGCTATGGAGATACAACAGGTACCTGGGCTGGATTTTGGAGATCTGGGTTTGTCTACTGGTGTGATCATTCCTCGTAAATTCAAAGCACCATCTTTCACTAAGTACGACGGGGCGTCTTGTCCCAAGCTACATCTCAGGTCCTATGTTCGGAAGATTCAACCGTACTCAGTGGATAAGAATTTGTGGATCCACTTCTTCCAGGAGAGTCTTTCAGGGACTCATCTCGAATGGTTCTATCAGCTGGATGGGACCAAGGTTCGTAACTGGGAGGAGTTGGCTACTGCTTTCTATAAGCAGTATCAATATAATGCCGACCTTGCCCCTACACGTACCCAACTCCAGGGTATGTCGTTAGGTTCAAGTGAAGGTTTTAAAGAGTACGCTCAGAAGTGGAGGGATCTGGATGGCCGAGTGCAGCCTCCGTTGACTGATCGGGAGTTGGTAGACATGTTTTTGGGGACCCTATCTGGGCCATTTTCAACCATCTTATCGGTAATTCTTCTGCTGGATTCACTGATCTTATTCTGACTGGAGAGAGAATTGAGGCTGGGTTGAAGTCTGGAAAGATTCCGAAGGGTGCATCGTCTAGTTCTGAGAAGAAACCCTTCAAGAAAGAGGCTAGTGCTGTATATGGCTCTAGAAGACAAGAGAAATCTGAGCGCCGCCAATCTGTCAGTGCGGTAATGATTGCCAAGCCTGCTGCCGCTCCTCGGCCAACCAATCCTCAAAGGGCTGAAAGACCCCGGAGAGAGTTTACCCGTTTGAGCATGACCTTATCGCAGATCTTGCCACAGTTGCTATCCACCAATCTAGTGACTGTCAGAGAGGCCCCCAAAGCTGTAAACACTGCCTCTCCGAAGTACAACCCAAATGCCCATTGTGCTTACCATTCTGATAGCCCGGGGCATTCCACTGATGACTGTTGGGCATTAAGGAGTAAGGTGCAAGACCTTATTGACGCGAAAGAGATACAGTTCGAAGCACCTGAGAGGCCGAATGTGGTAACTGCTCCTATGCCCCAACATGGAGTAAATGCGGTTGATGAAGATGTTTACGCTGTTTCTGTGGATGATCTAGCTACTCCTCTGAAAACTGTTAAGAGGAACCTGCTGCTGGCCGGTTTATTTCCGGGTTGCAGTGAGGGTTGCCTGTTCTGCGCTGTTTCCCTATCTGGTTGTCCCTTGCTGAAGTTAGGCATCCAAAGCCTAATGGATAGCAAGGAGATTCTGTTTAAGAAGTCTGCTGTTCAGTTGGTTCCGGTAGAAGAAGTTTCTGTGGTTACCATCTTCAATAATCCAATCAAGGCTCTCCCGAAGAAGCCTGTTCAAATCATGACTGTTGCACCTGTGGATATTACTGTTCCGGGGCCTCTCCCCTACGTATCTGATAAAGCTGTCCCCTGGCATTATGGGACAGACGTATATGTGAATGGAATCAAACAAGAGTTCAACATTGGCGCCAGTATCTGCGATATCACTGGCCCAGCCAAGGTTACCCGCAGTGGCAGGCTCTTCTCGCCTGACATTGCACCGCCCGCTACTCGAAGACCCCTCCTTATAACACCTACAAGTGTACCTGTTCCTGTTACTGACCAAGTTGTTTCCCCTGCTACCGAGTCATCCAATGCTCGGGGCAAAGGAATTGAAGATGAGCCTGCCCGGATGGAGGCACCGATACCTATAAATGCTGAGGCCTCCCAACAAGAAATGGAGAAGATTCTAAAGATAATAAAAAAGAGTGACTTTAATGTTGTGGAACAGCTGGGGCACACGCCCTCCAAGATCTCCATGCTCTCCTTATTGCTATGCTCTGAGGCCCATGCTAAGGCCCTAGTCTCATTTCTCAAGACGGCCCATGTGCCACAGGAAACATCTGCAGTTCAATTCACTGATTGCGTAGCAAATCTGACGGCAGACAATGGCTTGGGTTTCTCAGATGCTGACCTGACTGCGAAGGGAAGGGACCACAATGATGCCCTGCATGTCTCTATCGAATGCAGGGGCACTACTCTGGCACATGTATTGGTGGATACTGGTTCTTCCTTGAATGTTCTACCAAAGAAGGCTTTAGACCGTTTGGATTGTGAAGGCCTGGAATTAAAACCCAGCAATATCATCGTCAGGGCATTTGACGGTTCAAAAAGGATGGTTCATGGAGAGGTTGACATTCCTATTCGTGTGGGCTCTCAGGTGTTTGACTCTACTTTTTATGTGATGGATATCCGTCCATCATACTCTTGTCTACTGGGTCGACCTTGGATCCATAAAGCTGGGGCAGTGACCTCTACCTTGCACCAGAAGCTGAAGTACCCCGTCAGAGGGAAGATTGTCACTGTGCAGGGAGAGGAGGAGTATATGGTGAGCCATCTGAATTCCTTCAGATACATTGAGATGGATGAGGAGTTTATTGAAACCCCCTTTCAGCATTTCGAGGAGGTGCTTCCAATTTCAGCAGCAGCAGAAACAGCAGTCGAAGAAAATGTTCCTTTGAAGTTGGCTTCTCGGAAGGATGCCCGGGCTGTGGTTCAGAAAGGTGAATGTACTAACTGGGGCAGGCTTCCCGACTTTACACAGAAAACTGACAAATTTGGACTGGGTTTTACTGCAGAGGGTCAGAAAGCTATGTGGAAGGCGAAGACCAGAAGACCTCCTGTGCTCATTACAAATCCAGGAGTGAATGCTGTTGGGGACGAAGATGAAGTGGACGAGGCTGAGTTCAATAGCTGGATTTACCCGACGACCGAAGGCGGATTGACCAATTGGATTGTCAAGGACCATACTCCTGTTACTTTTGTTACGCAGTAATAAACTTATTTGTTTTGTTATTTGTAATAAACAATAAATAAACTTTATGGCCCGGTGTCTTACCCGAGGCACCGTGGTTTCATTTGTGAGGGCATATAAATTGTCATTTCATATATCATAAATGAAAATCTTGGACGTTTTCTCGCATTTCAAATCTTATACTCCTTTTCTGTCTTTTCTTCCTTTATACATATTTCAAAACAGCTGTATTTACACACACTCACTCATACAGGTTTCAATCCACTCTGGATCTCACTGGTAACGACTCTGCTACTGCCAGTTATGACTTCGAAAATCCGATCAACTTAGCCGAAGACGAAGGTGAAGATGATTGCGAAGTGCCTGGCGAACTTGCAAGACTGTTACTTCAGGAAGAGAGGGCAATTCAACCACACGAAGAGCCAGTGGAAACAATAAACTTGGGTACTGAAGCAGACAGGAAAGAGGTAAAGATTGGTGCCAACCTAGAGCCCAGCGTGAAGCAACGGTTGACTAAGATGCTACATGATTATATGGAGATATTTGCCTGGTCCTACGAAGACATGCCCGGGTTGGATACCGATATTGTGGTCCATCATTTGCCTACTAAGGAAGACTGCCCTCCAGTTAAGCAAAAGGTCCGCCGGATGCATCCAGAGATGTCTGAGAAGATCAAGGCCGAGGTTATGAAACAATTTGATGCCGGGTTCCTTGCAGTGACTTCTTACCCTCAGTGGGTTGCTAATGTGGTACCAGTACCAAAGAAGGACGGTAAGGTCAGAATGTGTGTCGATTACAGGGATCTGAACAGGGCAAGCCCCAAAGATGACTTCCCTCTACCTCACATTGATGTCCTTATTGACAATACAGCTCAGCATAAGGTGTTCTCTTTCATGGATGGCTTTTCAGGTTACAATCAGATCAAGATGGCACCTGAAGACATGGAGAAGACTACCTTTGTTACTCAGTGGGGCACCTTCTGCTACAAGGTCATGCCTTTTGGACTAAAGAACGCTGGGGCAACCTACCAACGTGCCATGGTTGCTTTATTTCATGACATGATCCATCATGATATAGAAGTGTATGTGGACGACATGATTGCAAGGTCCCAGACTGAGGAAGAGCACCTAGATCATCTGCAGAAATTGTTTGACCGGTTGAAACTATACAAGCTGAGGTTGAACCTGAACAAGTGTACCTTCGGGGTAAGATCTGGGAAGTTTCTAGGCTTCGTTGTAAGTGATAAGGGTATTCAAGTGGACCCTGCCAAGGTTAAAGCTATTCAAGAGATGCCAATTCCTAAGACAGAGAAAGAGGTCAGAGGCTTTCTAGGACGCCTGAATTACATTGCTCGGTTCATCTCGCACCTGACTGCTACCTGTGAGCCAATCTTCAAGCTGCTGAAGAAAGATCAGGTAGTACGCTAGAATGATGAATGTCAAGCTGCTTTTGACAGAATCAAAGAGTATCTCCAAGAACCACCCATCCTTATGCCACCGGTTGAAGGGAGACCTCTGATATTATACCTGACAGTACTTGACAATTCAATGGGGTGTGTGCTGGGGCAGCATGACGAGTCTGGCCGAAAAGAGCATGCCATTTATTACCTTAGCAAAAAGTTTACCGACTGTGAGACCCGATACTCACTGCTTGAGAAAACTTGCTGCGCTTTGGTATGGGCTGCTCGCCGGCTGAGACAGTATATGCTGACTCACACTACCTTGTTGATCTCAAAGATGGATCCTATAAAGTATATATTTGAAAAGCCTGCTCTGTCTGGGAGAATTGCAAGATGGCAAATGATCTTGACGGAATATGACATTCAGTACACGACCCAGAAAGCCATCAAGGTAAGTGTATTGGCAGACCACTTAGCACATCAAGCCGTAGATGACTATCAATCAATGAACTTCGAGTTTCCGGATGAAAGCATCATGGTAGTAACTGATTGTGAAGTACCTGGACCGGATGAAGGACCTGAGGAAGGATCCCGATGGTCTATGCACTTTGACGGAGCCTCCAATGCTTTGGGAAACGGTATCGGCGCTGTAATCATATCACCACAAGGCACTCATACTCCGCTCACTGCCTGACTATGTTTCAACTGTACCAACAACATGGCAGAGTATGAGGCGTGCATCAAGGGTCTTCAAGCTGCGATCGACCTAAGGATCAAGTTTCTGAGTGTCTTCGGAGATTCCGCTCTCGTGATCAATCAGATCAAAGGAGAGTGGGATATGAAACATCCGAATCTTATTCCTTACAGAGAATGTGTGTTGACCTTGATCCCCCACTTCACGAAGATAACCTTTGAACACTTTCCGAGAGAGGAGAATCAGCTGGCGGACGCGTTAGCTACAATGTCTTCTATGTTCAAGGTCAAATGGGATAATGAGGCTCCCCGGATCATCATCTGGAAACTGGACGAACCGGCATACTGTTGTGATCTCGAGACTGAATTGGCGACTGAGAAGCCTTGGTACCATGAGGTGAAGAGATATTTGGAAGCTCAGGAATACCCTGAATGTGCATCTGTCAATGATAAGAAGTTTCTGAGAAGGTTCGTAGCGAAGTTCTTCCTTAGCAACGACATCTTGTACAAGCGAAACCATGATTCAACCCTACTGCGTTGTGTGGATAAGATAGAAGCAGAAAGGATCATGGAAGAGCTACATGAAGGGACCTTTGGTACACATTCCAGTGGGCATACAATGGCAAAGAAGATCCTTCGGGCAGGGTATTACTGGTCCACAATGGAAGCTGACTGCTACCAACATTCCAGGACATGCCATAAGTGCCAGATTTATGCAGACAAGGTGCATGTTCCTCCAGTTCCTCTGAATGTTCTGACTGCGCCTTGGCCGTTTGCAATGTGGGGCATAGACATGATCGGTGAGATTAAACCTACGACATCTAATGGACATCGCTTCATCCTAGTGGCGATTGATTATTTCACAAAGTGGGTTCAAGCAGCTTCCTACGCTACGGTAACCAAGACTGTTGTGGCACGGTTCATTCGGCATAATCTGATCTGTCGGTACGGCATCCCAGAGAGGATCATTACAGACAACGGTACCAATCTGAATAATAAGATGATCACTGAGCTCTGCGAGCAGTTCAAAATACAGCACCACAATTCTTCTCCTTACAGACCGAAGATGAATGGGGCTGTAGAAGCAGCAAACAAAAATATCAAGAAAATCGTGCAGAAGATGATAGTGACTTATAAAGATTGGCACGAGATGTTACCGTTCGCTCTACATGGGTACCGTGCCTCAGCCAGGACGTCAACCGGGGCAACTCCTTTCTCCTTGGTTTATGGTATGGAGGCAGTCTTACCGATCGAAGTGCAAATACCCTCTCTCCGGATAATGAAGGATGCAAATCTGAACGAAGATGATTGGATCCAGACACGACTTGATCAGTTAAACCTCATCGATGAAAAAAGACTTGCTGCTATCTGCCATGGTCAGACGTACCAAAAACGGATGATTAGGGCATTTAACAAAAAGGTCAAACCACAGGAATATCAAGTTGGGGATCTGGTAATCAAGCGAATCATCCTTCCTCAGAGCGATCCAAGGGGCAAATGGACCCCTACGTACAAAGGGCCATTTGTGGTTAAACATGTGTTCTCAGGAGGAGCCATGATTCTAACCAACATGGACGGTGACGACCTTCCTCACCCCGCCAATGCAGACATAGTAAAAAGATACTACGCATGAAAAAAGACCCGCTAGGCAAAAATTAGGGCTTCCCGGCGAACCAAAAGGGTTCGGGCAAAATGAAGGGATGAAATGAAAAAATCTGTACACCCGGCAAGTCGAAAACCTGAAAAGGAGGCTTGGGCAAAAATGGGTATCCCGGTGGACTGAAAACCCGAAAGGGCGGTCCAGGCAAAAGTTAGGGATAAAGCGTAATACTATGTCTCGTTGGATCACTTTGCATCCAGAATCCGGTATCTACATCAAGCTCAGACGGCATCGATCAGTCAGCTTCACCTTCAACCAAGGTCATCAAGTGATGAGACGCTCCGAGTTATAAAGGCAATAGCAGAGTTGAAACCCAGTGGGATCATTCATTTCACACAGCTGTTTTATTTTCTCTTGTACAAAATTTGTATAAACTCTTTTGTTCGGCGGCGTTCTCTTACTAGGACGTCAGCCTCTTGTACATAAAATGCCTATTTACAGGCCATTCAAAAATCAATACAAATACACTTTTCAGTTAAAATTGCCAATTGTTTTTCCCTTTTCTATTTTGTTTTGCAAAGAACGTCCAAGGTTCAATTTGTGATATATGCATTGACAATTGTAGGTGTTTAGGTATTGGCTTGCATTTTTGGTAAATTCCAAGTGTATGTGTGAATGTCATGACTGATGTCATAACATTCTAGTTCAGGTTGTACTAACTCTTTAGGTACATGTGCAGAAAAATATTGTAACTCAAATACTGATGTTTATAAGTGTGTATCTGAGCATGTTTGCAAAATGATCACATTTTGCTAATCAGTAGACAGGTTTTCTCAGATGTCATAACAGATGTTATGACATCCTGTTCTGAACTAGCAGGATTACAGGATTGGATAAGTCTGAGTTTTTTTCAGGAAATAACTCAGTCCTTCCTAAACAGAATCCTGCGTTTTCTGAGGAGTAACCTAGCTCAATCCTAACCTGATCAATGAAGTACTGTGACCTGGTATTAAGGTCAAACGGAATCAACCCTAGGTTTTTGGAAACCCTAACTGAAGTTGCAGCTGCTATATATTCAACAGAGCTGCGGTTTTTGAAATCATCCCTGCTGATTGATTAGAAGATCAAGTTTGTAATCTGTATAGATTTGTTTATTGTACTCCAAGCAATTATCATTGTGATAAGTGTCTTGGAATAGGTTTCAATTGTAAGGGTTGTGTAGCACTCAAAGCTTTGAAGCAAGAGTGTTTGAATGTTACTTGACTAAAGCTGTGAAGCAGAGTCAAGTTAGTTGTGTACATCACTCAAAGCTGTGAAGCACGAGTGATTGTGTTACTTGATTAAAAAGCTGTGAAGCTTAATCAAGAGTGTGTTTTGAAGAGTGTCTTCATCAATTCTCAAGTCAAATTGGTTTATGTATCACTGCTGTGATTGAGGGGGAGTGAGTAGGAACTCAGGTTTAAGTTGTACTTAGATTAGAATTGCATTGGGTAGGTCTTAAGTGAAGGAGATAAACTGGTTGGTTTATTCCTGAATTAACATCTCTTATAGTGGATTCTCTCCCTGGCTTGGTAGCCCTCAGAGTAGGTGTTGTTGCACACTGAACTGGGTAAACAATTGACTGTGTTATTTACTGCTTTTGTATTTACTGTCATATAGTAAGTCAGATACGGTGTCATAACATCGGACGTGACATTAAGTATCTGTAGCCAGAATTTCAATTGGTATCAGAGCAAGCACCCTGCCTGTATTACTGGGTGAGATCTAGGGATATCACTTTCTGGCACTATGGACAAAGAAGGAGTTTTTGGAAATAGACCACCCATTCTGGATGGAACTAATTATGACTACTGGAAACCTCGTATGATTGCATTCCTAAAATCTCTGGACAAAAAGGCTTGGAGAGCTGCTGACAAAGGATGGATTCATCCCACCATAACTGAGGAAGATGGGACAATCAGTCTGAAGCCTGAGGAAGATTGGAGTAAAGAAGAAGATGAGCTAGCCCTGGGAAATTCCAAAGCTCTAAATGCCTTGTTCAATGGAATTGATAGAAATATTTTCAGATTAGTTCATCAATATGAACTGGCCAAGGAAGTTTGGGACACTCTCAAAACTACTCATGAGGGAACTTCCAAAGTAAAAATGTCAAGGCTTCAGATGTTGACCACCAAGTTTGAGAATCTAAAAATGATGGAAGATGAAACCATTCATGAGTTTCACATGAACATCTTGGAGATTGCCAACACCTCAGGAGCACTGGGAGAAAAAATGTCAGAAGAAAAACTGGTGAGGAAGATTCTCAGATCCTTGCCTAAAAGATTTGCAATGAAGGTGACTGCCATAGAGGAAGCCCAGGACATTAGCAAGTTGAAAGTGGATGAACTTATTGGGTCTCTTCAGACTTTTGAGATGAGAATCACTAATGATGATGTCAAAAAGAACAAGAGCATAGCACTTATGTCCAACACTGATGTTGAAGAAAACATATCAGAAGCTATAGCCATGCTAGGAAGACAGTTCAACAAACTCATCAAAAGAATAGATCCAAAGTCAAGGTCTAATGTTCATAACATTTCCTCTGACATTGACAGTTCCAGCAGAAGACCAAGGTCAGATGAGAAGGGAGTTCAAGGCAGAGGAATTCAATGCCATGGTTGTGAAGGATATGGGCATATTCGAGCTGAATGTCCTACCTTTCTTAAGAAACAAAAAGGAATGACAATTACTTGGTCTGACTGTGATTCAGAAAGTAATTCTGAAGAAGAGACTGCCAAACGAGTTAATGCTTTAACTGGTGTTTGTACCTCTGAAAGTGATGAAGAGGTGACTTTTGAAGAACTGGCTGAAACGTACAAGGAACTGTGTATCCGAAGTACTGAAGTCTGTGTGCAGAATAAGAAACAATCAAAACTCATCATAAAGATGGAGGCTGAAAAACGGGCAAACCTTGAAACTATAAGTCTTCTAGAAGGAGAAGTTCAATTGCTGAACTCACAACTGAATCAAATGACAAAATCTGTCAAGATGTTGACAAATGGAACTGACAAATTGGAAGAGATCCTACAGATTGGACAAAATATGGGAAATAAATCTGGTCTAGGATTTATGAAAGCAACGAAATCTGGTTCTGGTAGGCAAATGTCAAAACAGATGTCTCAACACAACTCTCGACATCAGGAACAGAAACATATGAGGAAAAGGTACCAAAGATGGAAATGTCATCATTGTGGTAGATATGGCCACATAAAGCGTTTCTGCTTCAGATTACATGGATACCCTAATCAGAATTCAGGTGTCAAACCTAAGTCTAAAAAGGTACCACATGCTCCTCAATGGAAGAAAAAGGCTACTGCAATGATAGCTCACACTTCCCTGAGGGTCTCTGCAAAGGAAGACTGGTACTTTGACAGTGGATGTTCCAAACATATGACTGGAATCAAGAACCTCCTCAATAATGTTAAGCCTCACACCACCAGTTTTGTGACCTTTGGAGATGGTGCTAAAGGAGAAATCAAAGGAGTTGGTGATTTGAACTGCCCTGGAGTTCCAAGTCTAAATGAAGTACTGCTGGTGAAAGGACTGACCGCTAATCTCATTAGTATCAGTCAACTGTGTGATCTAGGATTCAAGGTCAATTTCTCAAAATCTGAATGCCTTGTAATCAATGACAAACAAGAGATAGTAATGAAGGGAGTCAGATCCAAAGACAACTGTTACTTATGGGAGGCTGAGAACACTAATTTCTCATCTGTGTGTTGCATTGCAAAAGAAGAAAAAGAGGTGAAACTGTGGCACCAAAAACTTGGCCATCTTCACCTAAGAGGTATGAAGAGGATCATCTCCTTGGAGGCAGTCAGAGGGATTCCAAAACTGCTAATTGATGAAGGAAGAGTTTGTGGTGAATGTCAGGTGGGTAAGCAGACGAGGATGTCACATCCAAAGTCAAGACATCTGACCACCACTAAGGTTCTAGAACTCCTCCATATGGATCTGATGGGACCAATGCAAGTAGAAAGCCTTGGTGGTAAAAGATATGCCTATGTGGTTGTGGATGATTTTTCCAGATTCACCTGGATTAATTTCATTAGAGAAAAATCAGATGCATTTGAAGTCTTTAGAGAACTGTGCAAAAGAATTCAAAGAGAGAAGGAAGGATGTATTGTCAGAATCAGAAGTGATCATGGCAAGGA
Organism: Vicia faba; assembly: GCA_948472305.1. Classification (NCBI taxonomy): domain Eukaryota; kingdom Viridiplantae; phylum Streptophyta; class Magnoliopsida; order Fabales; family Fabaceae; genus Vicia; species Vicia faba. The sequence continues at coordinate 343,367,156 of OX451737.1, read as the reverse complement.
ATTTGAAAACAGCAAGTTTGATGACTTCTGTGCTTCAGAAGGAATCAGTCATGAGTTTTCTTCTCCCATAACACCTCAGCAAAATGGAGTTGTGGAAAGAAAAAACAGGACCATACAAGAATCTGCCAGAGCAATGTTACATGCCAAAAGACTTCCTATGTATTTTTGGGCTGAAGCTATGAATACAGCTTGTTATGTTCATAACAGGGTCACCTTGAGAAAGGGAACCTCATCCACCATATATGAACTCTGGAAAGGAAGGAAACCAACTGTGAAGTACTTCCATGTGTTTGGCAGCAAATGCTATATCCTGTCTGATCGGGAACAGAGAAGAAAACTGGACTCCAAAAGTGATGAAGGCATATTTCTAGGATACTCCTCAAACAGCAGAGCTTATAGAGTATTCAACTCCAGAACCAAAACCATGATGGAATCAATAAATGTCATAATCGATGACTATGATGAAGAAACAGATGTTCCTTGTACTGTTGAGACATTCTTTGAGACTTCAACCCAACAGGATGATCTACCCAACTCCACCACAACAGAATCAGAATCAAAGGAAGCTAGCAAGACTCCTTCCATCAGAATTCAGAAGGATCATCCAAAAGAACTCATCATAGGAGATCCTAATAGTGGAGTCATCACAAGATCTAGAGAAATCATCTCAAATTCTTGTTTTGTGTCCAAAATAGAACCAAGAAATGTCAAGGAAGCCTTAACTGATGAATATTGGATTGGTGCAATGCAAGATGAACTGAACCAATTCAAGCAACATGAAGTTTGGGAACTGGTTCCTAGACCTGAAGGAACTAACATCATTGGGACAAAATGGATATTCAAGAACAAGTCAGATGCTGAAGGAGTTGTCACCAGAAATAAGGCGAGACTTGTTGCTCAAGGATACACCCAAGTTGAAGGGGTTGACTTTGATGAAACCTTTGCACCTGTAGCCAGGTTGGAATCAATCAGACTCTTATTGTCAATTGCTTGTCTTCTGAAGTTCAAGTTATTTCAGATGGATGTGAAAAGTGCCTTTCTAAATGGGTACTTAAATGAGGAAGCTTATGTGGAACAACCTAAAGGTTTTGTGGATCCAACCCATCCTGATCATGTCTACAAATTGAGAAAAGCTCTATATGGGCTGAAACAAGCTCCTAGAGCATGGTATGACAGGTTAACAAAGTTTCTCTCAGACAAAGGCTACAGAAAAGGAGGCTTGGACAAAACTCTATTTGTCAAAACTGAAGGAGGGAAGCTGATGGTTGCCCAAATATATGTTGATGACATAGTGTTTGGCGGAATGTCAGAACATATGGTTAAACACTTTGCTGACCAGATGCAGGCTGAATTTGAAATGAGTCTCATGAGTGAACTAACTTATTTTCTTGGACTACAAGTCTCACAGATGGAGGACTCAATCTTCTTATCTCAAAGCAAGTATGCTAAGAATATTGTAAAGAAGTTTGGTATGGAGAATGCAAGTCACAAAAGGACTCCTGCTCCTACTCATCTAAAGGTCTCCAAAGATTCAAGTGGGGTTAAGGTGGATCAAAGTCTGTACAGAAGCATGATAGGAAGCTTGCTGTACTTAACTGCCAGCAGACCTGATATTGCCTTTGCAGTTGGAGTTTGTGCTAGATACCAGGCTGATCCCAAAGTCAGTCATATCAATCAGGTAAAGAGAATTTTGAAGTATGTAAGTGGTACTTACAACTATGGATTGTTGTATACTCATGGCTGTGAACCGACTCTGACTGGTTACTGTGATGCTGATTGGGCTGGTAGTGCTGATGATAGAAAAAGCACCTCTGGAGGATGTTTCTTTTTGGGAAGTAATCTGGTTTCCTGGTTCAGCAAGAAACATAATTGTGTGTCTCTTTCCACCGCTGAAGCTGAATATATTGCAGCTGGCAGTAGCTGCTCTCAAATGTTATGGATGAAACAGATGCTCACTGAGTATAATGTCACACAAGATGTTATGACATTGTACTGTGACAATCTGAGTACAATCAACATATCCATGAATCCCATTCAGCATAGCAGGACCAAACATATTGACATACGACATCACTTTATTAGAGACCTTGTAGAAGAGAAGACCATCAAATTGGAACATGTTGCCACTGAGCTACAGCTGGCTGACATTTTTACCAAGGCTTTGGATGCAAATCAATTTGAAAACTTAAGGGGTAAACTGGGTATTTGCCAACATGAGGAATTGTAGCAATTAATTTTGCTTAAAACAAAGACCAAAGGACTTATGCCTATTCTGATTGGTTTAAAATTATATTTTCTCATTTCCTACAACTGTTTTAGGAAGTTGAATAGGCACTCCTTTGCTTCGTTCCTCTCTCGTCTTCTCATCAATCAGGAATTTCTTCTCATTTGCTGTTGGTCCTTCAAAACTGACAAAATGTCTCAAACGCCATCATCATCCAATACGACCATCTCAACCTCTTCATCTGATCAAGATTCTGGGACAATCTCTTCCTGTCTGGACTCTGATGTTCTGGAGATCTGTTCTCATAGAATTAACTCCACCAAGGCCAAAGAGTTGAGAACAAGACATACAGGTAATCCATCTCATCCTTCCTCTTCAGTTCCCCCTGAAATTGCAAATAGGGAAGGGACAGCCTATGTTAATCAAGCAATAGCAAAAATTGTTTCCCGAATTCTGAACGAGAACCACTCAGTTCCTGGCATTTCTGTTCCTCTGAACCAAGAAAACTCAAATGCTGAAACAAATCCAAATGTCTCTAAGAATGTTGAGACATCAAACAAAGAGAGAAATGCTGACATTGCTCACAAGAAAAGAAAGAAGCCTGAATTCTCTGGATCTGATGACAGTGCTTGAAGGATGATTGCTGCTTGGTGGTGTTGCTGGTGGAGTTTGGAAGTATGTTCTGCTGTTGTCTGCTGCTGATCTCATTATTTTGTCTTGGATAACTGTATTACTTTATAAACATGTAATCTTTGGCCCATTTGTGGCTAAAGTGGGGGAGAATATTTTTGGTACTGCTTAATTAGTACTTAACACTATATTTTTCTGCTGTCACTTATTTCTGCTGCTATCTATCTATCTCTGATTGTTTAGGGACTTTAGCCAAAAATCTGCCAAAGGGGGAGTTTGTAGGTGTTTAGGTATTGGCTTGCATTTTTGGTAAATTCCAAGTGTATGTGTGAATGTCATGACTGATGTCATAACATTCTAGTTCAGGTTGTACTAACTCTTTAGGTACATGTGCAGAAAAATATTGTAACTCAAATACTGATGTTTATAAGTGTGTATCTGAGCATGTTTGCAAAATGATCACATTTTGCTAATCAGTAGACAGGTTTTCTCAGATGTCATAACAGATGTTATGACATCCTGTTCTGAACTAGCAGGATTACAGGATTGGATAAGTCTGAGTTTTTTCAGGAAATAACTCAGTCCTTCCTAAACAGAATCCTGTGTTTTCTGAGGAGTAACCTAGCTCAATCCTAACCTGATCAATGAAGTACTGTGACCTGGTCTTAAGGTCAAACGGAATCAACCCTAGGTTTTTGGAAACCCTAACTGAAGTTGCAGCTGCTATATATTCAACAGAGCTGCGGTTTTTGAAATCATCCCTGCTGATTGATTAGAAGATCAAGTTTGTAATCTGTATAGATTTGTTTATTGTACTCCAAGCAATTATCATTGTGATAAGTGTCTTGGAATAGGTTTCAATTGTAAGGGTTGTGTAGCACTCAAAGCTTTGAAGCAAGAGTGTTTGAATGTTACTTGACTAAAGCTGTGAAGCAGAGTCAAGTTAGTTGTGTACATCACTCAAAGCTGTGAAGCACGAGTGATTGTGTTACTTGATTAAAAAGCTGTGAAGCTTAATCAAGAGTGTGTTTTGAAGAGTGTCTTCATCAATTCTCAAGTCAAATTGGTTTATGTATCACTGCTGTGATTGAGGGGGAGTGAGTAGGAACTCAGGTTTAAGTTGTACTTAGATTAGAATTGCATTGGGTAGGTCTTAAGTGAAGGAGATAAACTGGTTGGTTTATTCCTGAATTAACATCTCTTATAGTGGATTCTCTCCCTGGCTTGGTAGCCCCCAGAGTAGGTGTTGTTGCACACTGAACTGGGTAAACAATTGACTGTGTTATTTACTGCTTTTGTATTTACTGTCATATAGTAAGTCAGATACGGTGTCATAACATCGGACGTGACATTAAGTATCTGTAGCCAGAATTTCAACAATAATTTGCTAACTCATAAATATTTGCATACGAAACAAAGGATTAATTACATGTAACATTAGAAACAGGGGCAATAAAGAGTCGTCTAAGCAATCTAATTGTTCGGTTCTCCAGGATACCAAGGTAGGTTCAGCTAAAGAACATAACCAGATATCCTAATTCCCCAGAGAGTAAGTCAGCAAAGCAGTATACTCTCTCCGAGCAAAGCTACTATCAACTTAAGAAAGTTGGGTATCCTCCCGCAGATCTCAACATTCCCCAACAATATATATGCATTCTTAACAAGCATCCCCGACAATCTTGGTCTAAAGATTGTTCCCCGGCGGTACACCAGACATTCAATGGAGTCATTTCCCCGATACAGCTCAAAACTTCCCCAAGAGAGTCCAATCCAGTTCCCCAGGAAAGTTGGAATCCATCCCCCCAAGCAGTAAGCTTATCCCCATTAGATTCTGGAAGCTTATCCGCGCAGAGCACGAACGCGTCTCCCGTCTTTATTCAAAGAGTTATGTCCTTACCAGGATATAACTGGGTTATCCTCAGCTAAAAGCCACGGAAAGATCGTCGTCAACACAGTCTTCTTATCCCCAGCGAAGTCTGTTAACACTTCCAACACAACAAGGGTATCCCCAGCAAATTATTATCAACATTCCAGCAAAGTATCTCTCCTCCCATAGAGTATTGCTCCCCAGCAAGATCGCTAGAGTACTTTTCTCCCTGCAGAGTAATCATTCACCAATTTTATTCCCCAAACGGAGTTATCTTCTCCTACCGGTATTCTTGCAACTATCATCCCCAGCGGAAGCAAAAATCTATTCTCCAACATCAGCCCAGGAGTGACTTCCCGACACCCGTCAAGGATTTACTTTCCTAGACGAAAACATACATTCCTAAACATCACATACATCATTATAGCATGCATATACGCATCATATTTTACAAATCTCATTTATGTTGAGAACATCATTGCTTGATCCATATCATGCATTGCATATGACTGACCTTTACCTTTCAGGAAAAGATTCAGTTAAATTCTCAATCATATTTCAAGACCTAGACCGGTTCAGTTAATCGACTCCAAAGATTTCTTACCCAGTCCAAGGCCTTCTCTGGTCCAGTTAAATCAACCCCAAACAGATTTTTCTGATAAAGACCCAGTTGAAGACATTCCAAGACCTAGACCGGTTCAGTTAATCGACCCTAAGGTTTTCTGTTTCTTATCCAGTCCAAGGCCTTCTCTAGTCCAGTTAAATCGACCCCAAACAGATTTTCTGATGAAGACTCAGTAGAAGTTATCTATGGTTCTCTCCCCGATCCTGCGGAGGTGGTAATCCCAGATTTCGCTCAACGATTGCTGTTGAAGTTGAAGTTATCCAAGGTTCTCTCAATGTTTGCTGTTGAGGTGGTAATCGCCTATGGTTCTCTCCCCGATACTGCGGAGGTGGTAATCCCAGATTTCGCTCAATGATTGCTGTTGAGGTTGAAATTATCCAAGATTCTCTCAATGTTTGCTGTTGAGGTTGTAGTCGCCTATGGTTCTCTCCCCGATCCTGCGGAGGTGGTAATCCCAGATTTCGCTCAATGATTGCTGTTGAGGTTGAAATTATCCAAGATTCTCTCAATGTTTGCTGTTGAGGTTGTAGTCGCCTATGGTTCTCTCCCCGATCCTGCGGAGGTGGTAATCCCAGATTTCACTCAATGATTGCTGTTGAGGTTGAAATTATCCAAGATTCTCTCAATGTTTGCTGTTGAGGTTGTAGTCGCCCAAGATTCTCCCACCGTTCCTGTTGAGGTAGTAACCATCCCTGGTTCATTCGTCATCGTTTGAAGCTCTAGATCCAGCTCCTGTAACCAGTCAGGACACATCTATGCAAAGCATCTGAAGACCAGATCCTGCAACGTGTCAGGTACTCATTTTTCTCTTGCAGGTACGCAAGTTCTCGCTAAGGAATCTCTTATGCGATTGACATCCAGATGGCATCTATAAGCCCATCACCCTATCCATCAATCTCCAAATGGAATCTATAAGCCCATTCACCATCACACTGCTACTATGTGAGCGCAAATTTCTGGGCACTCTAGTGTTCAATCATCTTCCACCCTCGGATTACGAAAGGCACGTCAGCCAATCTGCATCCTCAGGTCTAAGAAGATTGAACAGGGGCAACTGTTGTACCCCAAAATTTGCCCTCCCATATTCTTCAAGGATTTGCCAAGTCAATGCTTCAAAATCTCCCCAAGGGTTGCACAGTTCAAGGGCCTCCTAAATAGTCAAAATTAGGGTTTTGGTTCTGACAAAGAAAATGAAGTTTCAAAGGGCCCAATCAAGTCTCACATGCCTATAAACATGGTCAAGCATCATCATACCAAGTTTCAAGACTTTCAGCACAAAATTGCACAGTCAAAAACCCTAATTGCACTACAGTCAACTGTAGGGGCAAAATGGTCATTTGACAGTCAAAAGTTCAAATTTTTGGTCAACATCCCATTTTGAATCCACAAACATCATTTGATCAATTCTTGATCATGATTCTCAAAGCTTGGCTCAAAAATCATCAAGATGTAAAAGTTTCCATATTTGGACAGTTGAAAAAGTCAACTGTAAATTGACCAGGGCATAACTTTCACATGGATTATCAGAAAAATCCCCTCCAAATCTCATTTTGAATAGAATTACATTTCCTACAACTCCTCTTCACACTTCAAGTCCAAGAAATGCTCTCACAAAAAGTTATCAATTTCAACATTATAGGTCATTTTCAAAAGTCAACAAAAAGGGACTTTAAGTCAAAGGCCATAACTTGAGATTGGTAAATCAAAATGACATGGGACCAAAGGCATTGGCTAGAGGACTTAAAGACCTTTCCAAAATGTCCAAGAACATGAGCAAATCTTAAAAATTGAGCAAGTTATGGCTTGTGGAAGTTGGGAAATTTTTGGATATTTTGAAAAGTCAACATTGCTTCAAATGAACTAAAATTGCTAATGGGCCTCTTTTTTCTTCCACAATTCATCATCCAAGGCATGTGCACGACCATGTGGCCCAAAGGGAAGTTTTTTATCATTTTTATTTATTTATTTGGATTTTTTATCATTAATAATTCATTTAATTAAATAAAATACATGAAAAATACCAAGCCTAATGTTTTGAATCTTTTTGTGCATAAAATAGGATCAATATTTCGTGTACAATCAAATATGGAAGGAATTGAAGTGATTGGATATGATTGAAGCCAAAATAGCATGAAAAAATATTTGAAAAGATCTTTGAAAATCAAATCTTGAAAGTCATGAATGCCAAGGTTTTTGGTTGTTTTCTTTGACCTAAATCATTCATACATATATACATATGCCAACCCTATTCAGAACAAGCTCCAAGCTGCGCCATAGACCAAGAACTACATTTGAGTTTTTTGCTTAAAAGTTGAAAACTGAAATCACGATTGCAGGGCCTTTCAAGACCAAACAATCACTCCATTAGCTTGCCAAGGTTGCCAGGAGACGATTCCAATCGAGAACTGTGTCCCATACTCAAAGAATTGGTAATTCGAAGGCAAACTGCATCGCTCTTTTTGCATAATCGTATTTTGTTATTTAGACCATATCATTGCATTTTTATGATTGATTTGTACTAATGGGACCTTCCTGAAGCTAACCACATATTTCAATTGAGTTTTTATGCGTTATTGAAGGATTTACCATTGTTGGATATTAGGGTTCTTCAGCTTTCGAATTAGGGGTTTTTGAACATGGAAAAATTGGGACACGACAATGGCACCATGAGAATCAAAAGCTTCCAACCAATTCATTGATGGGGTCGCGCCCAATTTCTGATTAGAAACAAGCTAATCGCTATTTTCCCAAATAGCCTATTTTGGAACGGTGCAAAAACCGTTGCTAACCTTTTTGTTTCAGGGAACAAAGAAGAAGAAGATGAGGTGGCCATCAGTGATTGGATTGTTTGAATCTCGCGCGAAAAAGAAGCACTAATATTCTGTTTGTTTTATTATATTTATTAGTTATATAATATACAGATAAACGAAGCATCTCCACTGGTTAAAGGACACGCTGGTAACCCCTGGGAGCTGGGTTCGAATCCCAGGTCCCCCACCCCTTCAATATTGTTTTCCTATTAATGATTCTATGCAGCTTCAGCACTAAGGACCACCATGCATCCACAATCTCCAACACGCCACTTGGCCAATCTCATCAATCCAAGGGCCCAGATCTGGAGAGCATGGTAAACCTGAGTCAACGCCTGGGCACGCTATCCTAGAAAGTCAATAAGGCCAAAGATGCTTTGGGCCCAAATTGCTAAGCATAAACCCTCCACTTGGGGACAGCACCCCCCTCTAGTTTGTTTTCTTTTACTCTTTTATATTTTTTTCTTTTCTTTATTTTAATTAATTTCTTAATTCTTTATAATTATTATTTTCATAATATAAAAAACACTAAAAATCAGAAAAGGACAAAAATTAAAATACATTTATTTAATTAATATTTTTTGTAAATAAAATTCATTAATTAACTAAGTTTTTTAATTTAGGACTTAATCTTAATATTTTTTTCAATAAAAACCTAAAATTTGTAGGATTAGGGTTTAATTAATTTTTTATCCTTTTTTTCTTTTCTTTCACAATAATTAATTATTAAAATATTATTTACTTTTATAAATCAAGATTTGCATGTAAATAATTAGGTTAATATTAGGTTAAAATTTAATACTTTCTTAATAAACTAAAACAATTAGAATTAGGGTTAATCTTTTAATTTCATTTAATTCTTTTTTCATTAAAATCATAAAATACAAAAATACCAAAAACAATTTATTTTTCTTTAATTTAATTAATTTAACAATTTAATTTAATTCCTTTAAAAAGGGTCCAACGCCCTCGTTTCAATTTAAAATTTCAATTAGCGTATTTATTTATTTTCCTTTTAATATTTATGTATCTCTCCCAAAGCCATGTAACATTTATATTTCTCGCACTTTACTCTATTTCTTTACTTTCCTGTCAAATCGGGTTCTGGAAATTTTGGCGATGTGGACCCGCGCCTTTTGTAATAGTTTAGAACTTTACGTTTCTCGCAAATTTTTTAACTGTTAATCAATGCATGCAAGAATGAATGGCCTTAAATAAAAACAAACGCGTAGATCACCAATAACATGACAAGATAAAATATCTGAATCTGACACACAAAATCACACACCACCCCTAGGGTACGCCTCACTGTTGCCTTGCCTCGAAAGGTGATCGTCGAGTAGAGGATGTCTTAGTAAGTCCTCATGATCCGGGAACCTGGCATGAGGGTAGCTTCTAAGGTGTCTTCCCATTGCTCTGGTGATCACCATGTCCCGAACCTCGAATTGACCCGAACACCTCCAACGGTGGTGCTACCTACCTCTCAATGGTGGGATGGCACTACTTTAAAGGATATTTACACAGACGAGTTCCTTAGGGTAGGTAGGTTCTCGTAGATACTTGCTCTAATTTCAAAACAAATTCAAAAATACTTTTCACACCGACACCTTTTCAAAAAGCTTTCGAAAGCAACTTTTCAAACACTCTTGAGGACCGATACAAGAGTCGAACTGAAATTTTCAAAGAAACTTTTTAAAACCCACAGTTGAAAAGCAAACAAAACATTTTTGAAAACACAATGAGCAAGTATCTAAGAGCCCATGGATAACCATGGATAGAAAGGGTGCTAACACCTTCCCTTTCTATAACCTACCTCCCGAACCGAGAGCAATCTCTTTAATGAATTTTTCTGTGCTTTTGTCCTTTCCATTTGGAGAAAATAAAAGACGGTGGCGACTCTTGCTTCCGCGACATTTCGCGAACCAGCGTTAAACAGTCAGTTCCAGATCCATCGATCACAATCCTCTACTCGACGATCACCTTTCGAGGCAAGGCAACAGTGAGGCGTACCCTAGGGGTGGTGTGTGATTTTGTGTTTCATGTTCAGTTATTTTGCATTGTCATGTCATGAGTGATCTACGCGTTTGTTTTTATTTAATCATTCATTCTTGCATGCCATTTAATTAACAGTTAAAAAAGTGCGGAAATATAAAGTTCTAAACTATTACAAAGGCGCGGGTCCACATCGCCAAATTAATCCGGGATCCGATTTGACAGTAAGTAAGTAAAGAAATAAAGTAAGGTGCGAGAAATTAAGTTTACACGGCTTTGGGAGAATTACATAAATATTTAAAAGAAGGAAATAAATAAAATGCGCGAATTGGAGTTTAAAATTGGAAACGAGGGCGTTGGACCCTTTTCAATGAAATTAAATTAAGTGATTAAATTAATTAAATTAAAATAAAAAGGAAATTATTTTGGTATTTTTTGGATTTATGAATTTTTATGTGAATTAAATGAAATTAACTAATTAACCCTAATTCTACGACTTTTACTTATTAAGAAAACATGTTAAAATTTAAACCTAAAATTAAGTTAATTATTTACATGCAATTTGATTTATAAAAATAAATAATATTTAATTATTAGTGAAAAGAAAAGAAAAAGGATAAAAATTGATTAAAACCCTAATTCTACCAATTTTAAGTTTATTAGAAAAATATTAAGATTTAAACCTAAATTAAAAAAAACTAAAATCAATTAATGATATTTATTTACAAAGAAATAACATTAAATAAAAATACTTATTTTTTTGTCTCTTTTCTGATTTTTATTATTTTTTATATTTTATGAAAATATTAAATTAAAGAATTTAAAGGAAATAATGGAAATAAATAAAATAAAAAAAGAAAGGAATTACAAAACCTTGGGGGGTTCTGTCCCCAATAGGAGGTATCATTAGCATTGCTGGCCCAAGGTTTTAAGGCCCTATTTGACTTCTTCAGGAAGCATGCATATGCGTTGACTAACATCTATCATGTTCTTCCAATTATGACCCTTTGATTCATCTCAGTAGGCACGTGGATGGCTTGATATTGTGGATGTACGATGGACGCTTGCTTGGAAATTACATAGAAGCATTGTTAGAAAAATAACATGGAAAAGGATGGGGACCTGGGATTCGAACCCAGGTCCCAGGGGTTACCAACATGTTCCTTGACCAGTGGAGCTAGTGATGCGCGTTTGTACATAAAATAACACACAAATAATATAAGAGAAACAAGGGTTAGTGGAATCTCCGCGCGCGAATTTTCAAACCAACCAACCACAACTTGCCACAGGGTCTTCTTCTTCGTTGAACCCTGAAACATAAAAAGGTTAGCGGGGGTTTTGAACCCCCTCAAAACAGGCCTGTTCCAAGAATAACGAATAGCACATGGTAGCTCATAAATTGAGCGCGAGGTGTGTGTTGTTTTCGTCCAAGCAAGCTGATTTCAACCATGGCCCTGAAGTGTCTCGATTTTATAGTATTCAGAAACGCCCAAATTGAAACTTGAAGAACCCTAGCTATCTTTAATGGTGAAATCGCGTATAGTACATAAAAACTCAATTAAATTATCTGGTTAGCTTCAGAATCATCCAATTAGTACAAATCCATAGAAAAAATGCATTGAACATGCTTGAATATTAAAACACGAATATGCATATTATATGAAAAAATTTGATTTCTGTATACCGATTCAAGGTACTATGCGCGTGGAAAGCTATCCAATCAGACTCAGTAATGTCTTAGGAAGGTGATGGAGTGAATTTCTTGCCCTGAAAAGCCTTGCAAGTGTGTTTTCAGTTTTGGAATTTCTTGTTAAAACTCAAACTTTGCTATGGATTTCTGGCGCAGCCTTGTGGTCATTTGCATTAGGGTTAGCATGTATATATATGTATGAATGATTAGGGTTGAGAAATTGAGCCAAAGAATCCTTGAATTGATGAGAAGATATTTGATTCTTCAAGCCATGAGTTTTCAATCTTTTTCATGCTATTTTGGTTCAAATCATATCCAATCACCATAATTCCTTCCAAATCTGATCATACACGAAATCTTAAGCCTATTCCATGCACAAAAAGATTTAAAAAGTTAGGTTTAGTATTTTTCACCTATTTATTTTAATTAAATGAATTATTAATAATTAAAAATCCAAATAAATAAATAAAAATGATAAAAAACTTCCCTTTGGGCCAAATGGTCGTGCACATGCTTTGGATGATGAATTGTGGAATAAAAAGAGGCCCATTAGCATTTTTAAGACATTTGAAGCAATGTTGACTTTTCAAAATATCCAAAACTTTCCCAACTTCCACAAGACATAACTTGCTCAATTTTTACGCTTTGCTCATGTTCTTGGACATTTTGGAAAGGTCTTTGAGTCCTCTAACCAATGTCTTTGGTCCCATGTCATTTTGATTTACCAATCTCAAGTTATGGCCTTTGACTTAAAGTCCCTTTTTGTTGACTTTTGAAAATGACCTATAATGTTGAAATTGATAACTTTTTGTGAGAGCATTTCTTGGACTTGAAGTGTGAAGAGGAGTTGTAGGAAATGTCTTTCTCTTCAAAATGAGCTTTGGATGGAATTTTTCTGATAATCCATGTGAAAGTTATGCCCTGGTCAATTTACAGTTGACTTTTTCAACTGTCCAAATATGGAAACCTTTGCATCTTGAGACTTTTTGAGCCAAGCTTTGAGAAGCATGATCAAGCATTGATCAAATGATGTTTGTGGCTTCAAGATGAGATGTTGACCAAAAATTTGAACTTTTGACTGTCAAATGACCATTTTGCCCCTATAGTTGACTGTAGTGCAATTAGGGTTTTTGACTGTGCAATTTTGTGCTGTAAGTCTTGAAACTTGGCATGAGGATGCTTGACCATGTTTGTAGGCATGTGGGACTTGATTGGACCCTTGGAAAATTCATTTTCTTTGTCAGAACCAAAACCCTAATTTTGACTGTTAGGAGGCCCTTGAACTGTGCAAACCTTGAGGAGATTTTGAAGCATGCTCTTTGCAAATCTTGAAGAATATGGGAGGGCAAATTTTGGGGTACAACAGTTTCCCCTATTCAATCTTCTTAGACCTGAGGATGCAGATTGGATGACGTGCCTTTCGTAATCCGAAGGTGGAAGATGATTGAACACTAGAGTGCCCAGAAATTTGCGCTCACATAGTAGTGTGATGGCGGGAATGGGCTTATAGATTCCATTTGGAGGTTGACGGATAGGATGATGGGCTTATAGATGCCATGCTAAGAGGTGATGGAGGGTGGATGGGCTTATGGATGCCATCTGGATGTAGATCGCGTAAGAGATTCCTTAGCGAGAACTTGCGTACCTGCAAAAGAAAAATGATTACCTGACCTGTTTCAGGAGCTGGTCTTCAGATTCTTTGTATAGATATGTCGTGATTGGTTACAGGAGCTGGATATGGATCTTCAAAAGGTGATGAATGAACCAGGGATGGTTATTACCTCAACAGGAACAGTGAGAGAACCTTGGATGACTTCAACCTCAACAGTATCGCTGAGAGAATCTGGGGAGACTTCTACCTCAACAGTAACGCTGAGAGAATCTTGAGCGACTTCTACCTCAACAGTAACGCTGAGAGAATCTTGGGCGACTTCTACCTCAACAGTAACGCTGAGAGAATTTGGGGACGATTTCAACCTCAACAGTAATCATTGAGAGAATCTTGGATAACTTCTTCTTCAACAGTAACGCTGAGAGAATTTTGGGGCGATTACTACCTCCAAAGTAACGGGGAGAGAACCACAGGCGACTACAACCTCAACAATAATCATTGAGAAAATCGTGGATAACTTCTTCTTCAACAGTAACGCTGAGAGAATTTTGGGGCGATTACTACCTCCGCAGTAACGGGGAGAGAACCACAGGCGACTACAACCTCAACAGTAATCATTGAGAGAATCTTGGATAACTTCTTCTTCAACAGTAACGCTGAGAGAATTTTGGGGCGATTACTACCTCCGCAGTAACGGGGAGAGAACCACAGGCGACTACAACCTCAACAGTAATCATTGAGAGAATCTTGGATAACTTCTACTGAGTCTTTATCAGAAAAATCTGTTAGGGGTTGATTTTGCTGGACTAGAGAAGGCCTTGGACTGGATAAGAAACAGAAAATCTTAGGGTCGATTAACTGAACCGGTCTAGGTCTTGAAATGTCTTCAACTGGATAAGAAACAGGGAGATCTTAGGGTCGATCTGACTGAACCAGAGAAGGCCTTTGACTGGATAAGAAACAGAAAAATCTTAGGGTCGATTTAACTGAACCGGTCTAGGTCTTGAATATAGCTGAGAATTTAACTGAATCCTTCCTGAAAGGTAAAGGTCAGTCATATGCAATGCATGATATGGATCAAGCAATGATGTTCTCAATGTAAATGAGATTTGTGAGATATGATGCGTAGATGCATGCTATAATGTATGGAAGTGCGATGTTTATGAATGTATCTTTTCGTCTTAGGGACATAAATCCTTGACGGGTGCCGGGAAGTCACTCCTGGGCTGATGTTGGAAAGTAGATTTTGCTCCACTGGGGATGATAGTTGCAAGAATACCGGTAGGAGAAGATAACTCCGTTGGGGAATAAACTTGGCGAATGGATTACTCTGCGGGGAGAAAAGTACTTTAACGATCTTGTTGGGAAGCAATACTCTGTGGGGAGAGAGGTACTTTGTTGAGTTGTTGACAATAACTTGCTGGGGATACCATTGTTGCGTTGGAAGTGTTGATAGACTTCGCTGGGGATAAGAAGACTACGTCGAGGACGCTCTTTCCGTGGCTTTTGGCTGAGGATAACCCAGTTATATCCCGGTAGGGAAATAACTCTTTGAATAAAGCCGGGAGACGCGTTCGTGTTCTGCGGGGATAAGCTTCCAGAATCTACTGGGGATAAGCTTACTGCTTGGGGAGATGGATTCCAACTTTCCTGGGGAACTGGATTGGACTCTCTTGGGTAAGTTTTGAGCTATATCGGGGAAGTGACTCCACTGAATGTTTGATATACCGCCGGGGAACAATCTTTAGACCAAGATTGCCGGGGATGCTTGTTAAGAATATATATGCTGCTGGGGAATGTTGAGATCTGCGGGAGGATACCCAACTTCTTTAAGTTTAATTGTAACTTTGCTCGGGGAGAGTGCACTGACTTGTTGGCTTACTCTCTGGGGAATTAAGATATCTGGTTATATTCTTTAGTTGAGCCTACCTTGGTACTTTGGAGGACAGATCAATTAGATTGCTTAAACAACTCTTTATTGCCCCTGTTTCTGATGTTACCTGTAATTAATCCTTTGTTTCGTATGCAAATATTCATAAGTTAGCAAATTATTGTCAATGCATATATCATAAATTGAACCTTGGACGTTCTTCGCAAAACAAAACAGAAAAGGAAAAACAATTGGCAATTTTAACTGAAAAGTGATTTTGTATTGATTTTTGAATGGCCTGTAAATAGGCGTTTATGTACAGGAGGCTGACGTCCTAGTAAGAGAACGCCGCCGAACAAAAGAGTTTATACAAATTTTGTACAAGAGAAAATAAAACAGCTGTGTGAAATGAATGATCCCACTGGGTTTCAACTCTGCTATTGCCTTTATATCTCTGAGAGTCTCATCACTTGATGACCTTGGTTGAAGATGAAGCTGACTGATCGATGCCGTCTGAACTTGATGTAGATACCAGATTCTGGATGCAAAGTGATCCAATGAGACATAGTATTACGCTTTTATCCCTAACTTTTGCCTGGGCTGCCCTTTCGGGTTTTCAGTCCACCGGGATACCCATTTTTGCCCAAGCCGCCTTTTCAGGTTTTCGACTTGCCGGGTGTACATATTTTTTTCATTTCATCCCTTCATTTTGCCCGAACCCTTTTGGTTCGCCGGGAAGCCCTAATTTTTTCCTAGGCATGTCAGCCTAGCGGGTCTTTATCATGCGTAGTATCTTTTTACTATATCTGCATTGGCGGGGTGAGGAAGGTCGTCACCATCCATGTTGGTTAGAATCATGGCTCCTCCTGAGAACACATGTTTGACTACAAATGGCCCTTCGTACGTAGGGGTCCATTTGCCCTTTGGATCACTCTGAGGAAGGATGATTCGCTTGATTACCAGATCCCCAACTTGATATTCCTGTGGTCTGACCTTTTTGTTAAATGCCTTGATCATCCGTTTCTGATACGTCTGACCATGACAGATAGCAGCAAGCCTCTTTTCATCAACAAGGTTTAATTGATCAAGTTGTGTCTGGATCCAATCATCTTCGTTCAGATTTGCATCCTTCATTATCCGGAGGGAGGGTATTTGCACTTCGATCGGTAAGACTGCCTCCATACCATAGACCAAGGAGAAAGGAGTTGCCCCGGTTGACGTCCTTGCTGAGGTACGGTACCCATGTAGAGCGAACGGTAACATCTCGTGCCAATCTTTATAAGTCACTGTCATCTTCTGCACGATTTTGTTGATATTTTTATTTGCTGCTTCTACAGCCCCATTCATCTTCGGTCTGTAAGGAGAAGAATTGTGGTGTTGTATCTTGAACTGCTCGCAGAGCTCAGTGATCATCTTGTTATTCAGATTGGTACTGTTGTCTGTAATAATTCTCTCTGGGATGCCGTATCGATAGATCAGGTTATGCCGAATGAACCGTGCCACAACTGTCTTGGTTACCGTAGTGTAGGAAGCTGCTTCAACCCATTTCGTGAAATAGTCAATCGCTACCAAGATGAAGCGATGCCCATTAGATGCCGTAGGTTTAATCTCGCCGATCATGTCTATGCCCCACATTGCAAACGGCCAAGGCGCAGTCAGAACATTTAGAGGAACCGGAGGAACATGCACCTTGTCTGCATAAATCTGGCATTTATGACATGTCCGAGCATGTTGATAGCAGTCTGCTTCCATGGTGGACCAGAAATACCCTGCCCGAAGGATCTTCTTTGCCATAGTGTGTCCACTGGAGTGTGTACCAAAGGTCCCTTCATGTAGCTCTTCCATGATCCTTTCTGCTTCAGCCTTGTCCACACAACGCAGTAAGGTCGAATCATGGTTTCGCTTGTACAAGATGTCGTTGCTAAGGAAGAACTTCGCTGCGAACCTTCTCAGAAACTTCTTGTCGTTGACAGACGCACCTTCAGGGTATTCCTGAGCTTCCAGATATCTCTTCACCTCATGGTACCAAGGCTTCTCGGTCACCAATTCAGTCTCGAGATCACAACAGTATGCCGGTTCGTCCAGTTTCCAGATGATGATCTGGGGAGCCTCATTATCCCATTTGACCTTGAACATAGAAGACATTGTAGCTAACGCGTCCGCTAACTGATTCTCCTCTCTCGGAAAGTGTTCAAAGGTTATCTCTGTGAAGTGGGGGATCAAGGTCAACACACATTCTCTGTAAGGAATAAGATTCGGATGTTTCGTATCCCACTCTCCTTTGATCTGATTGATCACGAGAGCGGAATCTCCGAAGACACTCATAAACTTGATCCTTAGGTCGATCGCAGCTTGAAGACCCATGATGCATGCCTCATACTCCGCCATGTTGTTGGTACAGTTGAAACATAGCCGGGCAGTGAGTGGAGTATGAGTACCTTGAGGGGATATGATTACAGCGCCGATACCGTTACCCAAAGCATTGGAGGCTCCGTCAAAGTGCATAGACCATCGGGATCCTTCCTCAGGTCCTTCATCCGGTCCAGGTACTTCACAATCAGTCACTATCATGATGCTCTTGTCCGGAAACTCGAAGTTCATTGACTGATAGTCGTCTACGGCTTGATGTGCCAAGTGGTCTGCCAATACACTTACCTTGATGGCTTTCTGGGTTGTGTACTGAATGTCGTATTCTGTCAAGATCATTTTCCATCTTGCTATTCTCCTAGACAGAGCAGGCTTTTCAAATATGTACTTTATAGGATCCATTTTTGAGATCAACAAGGTAGTGTGAGTCAGCATATACTGTCTCAGCCGGCGAGCAGCCCATACCAAAGCGTAGCAAGTTTTCTCAAGCAGTGAGTATTGGGTCTCACAGTCGGTAAACTTTTTGCTAAGGTAATAAATGGCATGCTCTTTTCGGCCAGACTCGTCATGCTGCCCCAGCACACACCCCATTGATTTGTCAAGTACCGTCAGGTATAGTATCAGAGGTCTCCCTTCAACTGGTGGCATAAGGATGGGTGGTTCTTGGAGATACTCCTTGATTCTGTCAAAAGCAGCCTGGCATTCACCATTCCAACGTACTACCTGATCTTTCTTCAGCAGCTTGAAGATTGGTTCACAAGTAGCAGTTGGTGTGAGATGAATCGAGCAATGTAATTCAGGCGTCCTAAAAAGCCTCTGACCTCTTTCTCTGTCTTAGGGACTGGCATCTCTTGAATAGCTTTAACCTTGGCAGGGTCCACTTGAATACCCTTATCACTTACAACGAAGCCTAGCAACTTTCCAGATCTTACCCCGAAGGTGCACTTGTTCGGGTTCAACCTCAGCTTGTACAACTTCAGACGGTCAAACAATTTCTGCAGATGATCTAGGTGCTCTTCCTCAGTCTGAGACCTTGCAATCATGTCGTCAACATACACTTCTATCTCATGATGGATCATGTCATGAAATAAAGCCACCATGGCACGTTGGTAGGTTGCCCCAGCGTTCTTCAGTCCAAAAGGCATGACCTTGTAGCAGAAGGTGCCCCACTGAGTAACAAAGGTAGTCTTCTCCATGTCTTCAGGTGCCATCTTGATCTGATTATAACCTGAAAAACCATCCATGAAAGAGAACACCTTATGCTGAGCTGTATTATCAACAAGGACATCAATGTGAGGTAAAGGGAAGTCATCCTTGGGGCTGGCCCTGTTCAGATCCCTGTAGTCGACACACATTCTGACCTTACCGTCCTTCTTAGGTACCGGCACCACATTAGCAACCCACTGAGGGTAAGAAGTCACTGCAAGGAACTCGACATCAAACTGTTTCATGACCTCGGCTTTGATTTTCTCAGACATCTCTGGACGCATACGACGAACCTTTTGCTTAACCGGAGGGCAGTCTTCCTTAGTAGGCAAGTGATGGACCACAATGTCAGTATCCAACCCGGGCATGTCTTCGTAGGACCAGGCAAATATCTCCACATAATCATGTAGCATCTGAGTCAACCGTTGCTTCACGCTGAGCTCTAGGTTGGCATCAATCTTTACCTCTTTCCTGTCTACCTCAGTACCCAGGTTTATTGTCTCCACTGGCTCTTCATGTGGTTGAATTGCCCTCTCTTCCTGGAGTAACAGTCTTGCAAGCTCGCCAGGCACTTCGCAATCATCTTCACCTTCGTCTTCGGCTAAGTTGATCGGATTTTCAAAGTCATAACTGGCAGTAGCAGAGTCGTTACCAGTGAGATCCAGAGTGGATTGAAACCTGTATGAGTGAGTGTGTGTAAATACAATTGTTTTGAAATATATAAAGGAAGGAAAGACAGAAAAGGAGCATAAGATTTGAAATGCGAGAAAACGTCCAAGATTTTTATTCATGATATATGAAATGACAATTTATATGCCCTCACAAATGAAGCTAACGGTGCCCCGGGTAAGACACCGGGCCATAGAGTTCAATTTATTGTTTATTACAAATAACGAAACAAAGAAGTTTATTACTGCGTAACAAAAGTAACAGGAGTATGGTCTTTGGCAATCCAATTGGTCAATCCGCCATCAGTTGTCGGGTAGATCCAACTATTGAACTCAGCTTCATCCACTTCACTATCTTCCCCAACAGCATTCACTCCTGGATTGGTAATGAGCACAGGAGGTCTTCTGGTCTTTGCCTTCCGCATAGATTTCTGTCCCTCTGCAGTAAAACCCAGTCCAAATTTGTCAGTTTTCTGTGTAAAGTCGGGAAGCCTGCCCCAGTTAGCACATTCACATTTATGAACCACAGCCCGTACATCCTTTAGGGAAGCCATCTTCAAAGGAACATCCTCTTCGACCGCTGTTTCTGCTGCTGCTGAAATTGGAAGTACCTCCTCGAAATGCTGAAAGGGGGTTTCAATAAACTCCCCGTCCATCTCAATATACCTGAAGGAATTCAAATGGCTCACCATATACTCCTCCTCTCCTTGCACAATGACGATCTTCCCTCTGACAGGGTACTTTAGCTTCTGGTGCAAGGTAGAGGTCACTGCCCCAGCTTTGTGGATCCAAGGTCGACCCAGTAGACAGGAATACGATGGACGAATATCCATCACATAGAAAGTGGAGTCGAACACCTGAGAGCCCACACGAATAGGAATGTCCACCTCTCCATGAACCATCCTCTTGGAACCGTCAAAGGCTCTGACGATGATATTGCTAGGTTTTAGTTCCAGGCCTTCACAATCCAAACGGTCCAAGGCTTTCTTGGGTAGCACATTGAGGGAAGAGCCAGTGTCCACCAATACATGCGCCAGAGTAGTGCCTCTGCATTCGATAGAGACATGCAGGGCGTCATTGTGGTCCCTTCCCTTTGCAGTAAGGTCAGCATCTGAAAAACCCAAACCATTGTCGGCTGTCAGATTTGCTACACAATCAGTAAACTGGACTGCAGACGTCTCCTGTGGCACATGGGCCGTTTTGAGAAATGAGATCAAGGCCTTAGTGTGGGCCTCTGAACACAGTAGCAAGGAGAGCATGGATATTTTGGAGGGCGTATGCCCCAGCTGCTCGACAACATTAAAGTCACTCTTCTTTATTATTTTCAGGATTTCCTCCATCTCTTGTTGGGAGGCCTCAGCATTTATAGGTATTGGTGCCTCCATCCGGGCAGGCTCATCTTCAATCCCTTTGCCCCGAGCATTGGATGACTCGGCAGCAGGGGAAACAACTTGATCAGAAACAGGAACAGGTACACTTGTAGGTGTTATAAGGAGGGGTCTTCGAACAGCGGGCGGTGCAATGTCAGGCGAGAAGAGTCTGCCACTGCGGGTAACCCTGGCTGGACCAGTGATATTGCTGATACTGGTGCCAGTGTTGAACTCTTGTTTGATTCCATTCACATACACATCTGCCCCATAGTGCCAGGGGACAGCTTTATCAGATACGTAGGGGAGAGGCCCCGGAACAGTAATAACAACAGGTGCGATAGTCATGATTTGAACAGGCTTCCTCGGGAGAGCCTTGATTGGATTATTGAAGATTGTAACAACAGCAACTTCTTCTATCGGAACCAACTGAACAGCGGACTTCTTGAATAGAATCTCCTTGCTATCCATTAGGCTTTGGATGCCCAACTTCAGCAAAGGACAACCAGATAGGGAAACATCACAGAACAGGCAACCCTCACTGCAACCCGGAAATAAACCGGCCAACAGTAGATTCCTCTTGACGGTCATTAAGGGAGTAGCTAGATCATCCACAGAAATGGCGTATACATCCTCATCAACAACATTTACTCCATGCTGGGGCATAGGAGCAGTTACCACATTCGGCCTCTCAGGCGCTTCAAACTGTATCTCTTTTGCATCAATAAGGTCTTGTACCTTATTCCTTAATGCCCAACAGTCATCAGTGGAATGCCCCGGGCTATCAGAGTGATAAGCACAGCGGGCATTTGGGTTGTATTTGGGGGAGGCAGTGTTCACAACTTTGGGTGCCTCTCCGACAGTCACTAAATTGGTGGATAGCAACTGTGGCAAGATCTGCGACAAAGTCATGCTCAAACGGGTAAACTCTCTCCGGGGTCTTTCAGCCCTTTGAGGATTGGTTGGCCGAGGAGCGGCAGCAGGCTTGGCAATTATCACCGCGTTGACAGATTGGCGGCGCTCAGGTTTCTCTTGTTTTCTAGAGCCATATACAGCACTAGCCTCCTTCTTGAAGGGTTTCTTCTCAGAACTCGAAGATGCCCCTTTCGGAATCTTACCAGACTTCAACCCAGCCTCAATTCTCTCTCCAGTCAGAATAAGATCAGTAAACCCTGCAGATGAGTTACCGATAAGATGGTTGAAAAACGGCCCAGATAGGGTCCCTAAGAACATATCTACCAACTCCCGATCAGTCAACGGAGGCTGCACCCTGCCAACCAGATCCCTCCACTTCTGAGCGTACTCTTTAAAACCTTCGCTTGAACCTAACGACATACCCTGGAGTTGGGTACGCGTAGGGGCAAGGTCGGCATTATATTGATACTGCTTATAGAAAGCAGTAGCCAACTCCTCCCAGTTACGAACCTTGGTCCCATCCAGCTGATAGAACCATTCGAGATGAGTCCCTGAAAGACTCTCCTGGAAGAAGTGGATCCACAAATTCTTGTCCACTGAGTACGGTTGAATCTTCCGCACATACGACCTGAGGTGTAGCTTGGGACAGGATGCCCCATCATACTTGGTAAAGGATGGTGCTTTGAACTTATGAGGAATAATCACACCAGTAGACAAACCCAAATCTCCAAAATCCAGCCCAGGTACCTGTTGTATCTCCATAGCATTCAATCTGTCTTCCAACTGCTTATATCTGTCTTCTGCCGGAGGATACTGCTCCTCATCAAAATTAGTCTCGTTGTCGGAGACTACCGGACTAGGACCTTTTTCCCCTTGAGGGGTACCCTTGCCTATAGAAGAACCAACCTCTTCATTCTGCAGAGTGTTGCCAAACCTTCGGCCCGAGTTAAAAAGAATAGTTCTTCTCTTCTTCTTCTTTTCCTTCTTGAGGAGCAGAGCCTTCAACTCCTCTTGGCCCTGTGCCAAACCCATGATTAATTCCTGAAATTGCGCATTCTGCGCCTGAAGAGCCTTGATGGACATCTCAGTTGATGATGAGTCGGGATTCATGATGCTGAAATAAACAGCGAAGAACGGTAAGCAACCTGAAAGGAAGAAAACCTGCTATGCACACGATGAATGGAATGCGTATGATTTATGTTTTCAAAGACAATCGGGAATCAACTTTGTAAACAAAAAGGAACACACTTCATTAGATTCAACTTTGAAACTTAAATTGTTCAACAGGTTGCCCTTAGGCGTTACATAAAAGGAAAATACTGAAAAGGGAAATAAAACTGTAAAAGAACATCCAGAACTCCTTATTGATCCCATGGTCTCCTCTTCTCAGTACGGATGTAAGCATTCAAGACTCGCTCATTCTCCAACCGCTTTGTCAGCTTCTGGATCTTTAATTCCTGCTCGTTGAACTTTTCCCGGTAAGAATCCCGCTCTTCTCGCAGTTGCGACCAAGATCTCTTTAATGTCTCATAATCAGTAGGTACCTGATGAGGAAGGACAGTTGAAGGAACACCATCTTTGTCAGGACACTCAAGAATGATGGGTCTGACAGCTTCATATGGCATACATAGCTTCTGAGCACGAATGTGAACCCATTTGTAGTAGGCTTCCATAGGTAAAGAATTCTTTGGCCCTAACTCTTGTGGGTCAGCTTTATGAACTTTGTTCCAAGCCTTGATGAACCTACGACGCAGCTCGTCACTATCCACCTGAAACTCAAAACTGATGTGAGGCACCAACATCTCATGGGGGCCTGCTCTTCTGGATCTTCCAAACTGACGGAGCGCTAGACATGGATTGTAAGAGATTCCTCCTTGGGTACCAATCAGAGGAACATTAGGGTATTCCCCGCATCGATCAATAATAGCTATCTCATCCAAACCCCTGCAAGTCCAAATGATGTCTTTATCGGTGAGAGACATTAACCTATGAGCCCAACCTCTTCCTTCTTGGTTCTTCAGTACGAACTTAGGGAGGTGCGAAATAAACCACCTCACCAACAAAGGGATACAACACCATAGGGTTCCTCGTCTTCGGGTAGTACGAGCATGAAGTTGTTGCAGGATGTCACCCAAGAGAGTGGGTACAGGATTCTGAGACATAAAGATCCTTATGGCAGTGACGTTGATGAAGTTGTCAGGATTAGGAAACAAGACTAGCCCATAGATTAAGAGAGCCAAGATGTCTTCATATGCCCTAAAGTCCAGGTCGTTCCAGAAACTGTTAGCCTTACCAATCAGAAACTTGGCCAAGAAGCCCTTAACTCCGCTTCTAGTTACCCAGTTGTCCATTACCTCTTGATGTGTCAAGGGAAGAGCTGCAGCTACATCCTCAAGCCTGAGGGTCTTTTCCCAACCAGTAAAGGGAGTCTGATACAAGATAGGGATACCAAGCAAATCAGAGAACTCTTCCAGGGTAGGGACCAGCTGGAAGTCTTGAAAGGTGAAGCACTGGTACAGAGGGTCATAGAACTGGGTCAGAACACTCATCAACTGTTGATCCCGCTTTGCAGTGACTAAACTGAGAAGAGAACCATGCCTCTGAATGAAGGAAGTGGTATTTGGAATTCTGCTAACTAACTCTTCAAGCAACTCAGGTGAGTGAACAAAGTTGAACCGGATAGTATTCCTTCGCACAGGCATCATGATGTCCTACAAAACAGAGCAAAGGTGAAACCCTCTTGTCTTTGAAATGGTCAGTCCTTATGCAGGATGCATGCAATGCTCATGATGTTATGATGTTATGATAAAGCACACCACAAATAGATACAAAGGCAAACATGGTAAGGCACACAAGTCACACAAGGCAAGCCCCTAAAGTTTAGGCCAGCATGAGGTCTAGGTACTACCCTCTTTCAGTTTGTTGGTTCATACCTGTCCTATCAAAGTAACCGGGTTCTTAGAGGATCCCAATATCATTGACTACCCTCAATCGGTCATAACTCCAGCATCGCAATCTTTTCTTGCGGCCAGAACCATCACGAGAGTTTAGCCTCAATGGGCGTAGCATACTGCTACTGTTCTAATGGACAAGTTATGTCATTTAAGGTTCTAAGGTTGTTGGTGCTTAATGACTCCTCAGAATATTCTCCTCGTTGCAACACAAGGGATATCGGTACAGACCAAGGTGCCACACCAACGTAGCCACTGTTTCACCCGTGTCGGTCTACGCCGGACAGGTCCCTCACAGCTTATGCTACCTAAACAAGGTATCCCCAGATCCGGGTTAGGATCTATGTAACTCCATGCAACCCACAAATTTAAAGCAGACAAGTCAATACAATTGAAAACACAGTTATGAACTAACCCTAAGGTACACCTCACTTTAAGTTTTTATCCCCAGCAGAGTCGCCAGTTCTGTGATCGGTGGATCTGGAACTGACTGTTTAACGCTGGTTCGCGAAATGTCGCGGAAGCAAGAGTCGCCACCGTCTTTTATTTTCTCCAAATGGAAAGGACAAAAGCACAGAAAAATTCCTTATAGAGTTTGCTCTCGGTTCGGGAGGTAGATTATAGAAAGGAAAGGTGTTAGCACCCTTTCTATCCATGGTTATCCATGGGCTCTTAGATACTTGCTCACTTGTGTTTTCAAAAATGGTTTGTTTGCTTTTCAATTGTGGGTTTTAAAAAGTTTCTTTGAAAATTTCAGTTCGACTCTTGTATCGGTCCTCAAGAGTGTTTGAAAAATTGCTTTCGAAAGCTTTTTTTTTGAAAATGTGTTGGTGTGAAAAGTATTTTTGAATTTGTTTTGAAATTAGAGCAAGTATCTACGAGAACCTACCTACCCTAAGGAATTCGTCTGTGTAAATGTCCTTTAAAGTAGTGCCATCCCACCATTGAGAGGTAGGTAGCACCACCGTTGGAGGTGTTCGGGTCAATTCGAGGTTCGGGACATGGTGATCACCAGAGCAATGGGAAGACACCTTAGAAGCTACCCTCATGCTAGGTTCCCGGATCATGAGGACTTACTAAGACATCCTCTACTCGACGATCACCTTTCGAGGCAAGGCAACAGTGAGGCGTACCCTAGGGGTGGTGTGTGATTTTGTGTGTCATGTTCAGTTATTTTGCCTTGTCATGTCATGAGTGATCTACGCGTTTGTTTTTATTTAATAATTCATTCTTGCATGCCATTTAATTAACAGTTAAAAAAGTGCGGAAATATAAAGTTCTAAACTATTACAAAGGCGCGGGTCCACATCGCCAAATTAATCCGGGACCCGATTTGACAGTAAGTAAGTAAAGAAATAAAGTAAGGTGCGAGAAATTAAGTTTACACGGCTTTGGGAGAATTACATAAATATTTAAAAGAAGGAAATAAATAAAATGCGTGAATTGGAGTTTAAAATTGGAAACGAGGGCGTTGGACCCTTTTCAATGAAATTAAATTAAGTGATTAAATTAATTAAATTAAAATAAAAAGGAAATTATTTTGGTATTTTTTGGATTTATGAATTTTTATGTGAATAAAATGAAATTAACTAATTAACCCTAATTCTACGACTTTTACTTATTAAGAAAACATGTTAAAATTTAAACCTAAAATTAAATTAATTATTTACATGCAATTTGATTTATAAAAATAAATAATATTTAATTATTAGTGAAAAGAAAAGAAAAAGGATAAAAATTGATTAAAACCCTAATTCTACCAATTTTAAGTTTATTAGAAAAATATTAAGATTTAAACCTAAATTAAAAAAAACTAAAATCAATTAATGATATTTATTTACAAAGAAATAACATTAAATAAAAATACTTATTTTTTTGTCTCTTTTCTGATTTTTATTGTTTTTTATATTTTATGAAAATATTAAATTAAAGAATTTAAAGGAAATAATGGAAATAAATAAAATAAAAAAAGAAAGGAATTACAAAACCTTGGGGGGTTCTGTCCCCAATAGGAGGTATCATTAGCATTGCTGGCCCAAGGTTTTAAGGCCCTATTTGACTTCTTTAGGAAGCATGCATATGCGTTGACTAACATCCATCATGTTCTTCCAATTATGACCCTTTGATTCATCTCAGTAGGCACGTGGATGGCTTGATATTGTGGATGTACGATGGACGCTTGCTTGGAAATTACATAGAAGCATTGTTAGAAAAATAACATGGAAAGGGATGGGGACCTGGGATTCGAACCCAGGTCCCAGGGGTTACCAACACGTTCCTTGACCAGTGGAGCTAGTGATGCGCGTTTGTACATAAAATAACACACAAATAATATAAGAGAAACAAGGGTTAGTGGAATCTCCGCGCGCGAATTTTCAAACCAACCAACCACAACTTGCCACATGGTCTTCTTCTTCGTTGAACCCTGAAACATAAAAAGGTTAGCGGGGGTTTTGAACCCCCTCAAAACAGGCCTGTTCCAAGAATAGCGAATAGCACATGGTAGCTCATAAATTGAGCGCGAGGTGTGTGTTGTTTTCGTCCAAGCAAGCTGATTTCAACCATGGCCCTTAAGTGTCTCGATTTTATAGTATTCAGAAACGCCTAAATTGAAACTTGAAGAACCCTAGCTATCTTTAATGGTGAAATCGCGTATAGTACATAAAAACTCAATTAAATTATCTGGTTAGCTTCAGAATCATCCAATTAGTACAAATCCATAGAAAAAATGCAATGAACATGCTTGAATATTAAAACACGAATATGCATATTATATGAAAAATTTTGATTTTTGTATACCGATTCAAGGTACTATGCGCGTGGAAAGCTATCCAATCAGACTCAGTAATGTCTTAGGAAGGTGATGGAGTGAATTTCTTGCCCTGAAAAGCCTTGCAAGTGTGTTTTCAGTTTTGGAATTTCTTGTTAAAAACTCAAACTTTGCTATGGATTTCTGGCGCAGCCTTGTGGTCATTTGCATTAGGGTTAGCATGTATATATATGTATGAATGATTAGGGTTGAGAAATTGAGTCAAAGAATCCTTGAATTGATGAGAAGATATTTGATTCTTCAAGCCATGAGTTTTCAATCTTTTTCATGCTATTTTGGTTCAAATCATATCCAATCACCATAATTCCTTCCAAATCTGATCATACACGAAATCTTAAGCCTATTCCATGCACAAAAAGATTTAAAAAGTTAGGTTTAGTATTTTTCACCTATTTATTTTAATTAAATGAATTATTAATAATTAAAAATCCAAATAAATAAATAAAAATGATAAAAAACTTCCCTTTGGGCCAAATGGTCGTGCACATGCTTTGGATGATGAATTGTGGAAGAAAAAGAGGCCCATTAGCATTTTTAAGACATTTGAAGCAATGTTGACTTTTCAAAATATCCAAAACTTTCCCAACTTCCACAAGACATAACTTGCTCAATTTTTAAGCTTTGCTCATGATCTTGGATATTTTGGAAAGGACTTTGAGTCCTCTAACCAATGTCTTTGGTCCCATGTCATTTTGATTTACCAATCTCAAGTTATGGCCTTTGACTTAAAGTCCCTTTTTGTTGACTTTTGAAAATGGCCTATAATGTTGAAATTGATAACTTTTTGTGAGAGCATTTCTTGGACTTGAAGTGTGAATAGGAGTTGTAGGAAATGTCTTTCTCTTCAAAATTAGCTTTGGATGGAATTTTTCTGTTAATCCATGTGAAAGTTATGCCCTGGTTAATTTACAGTTGACTTTTTCAACTGTCCAAATATGGAAACCTTTGCATCTTGAGACTTTTTGAGCCAAGCTTTGAGAATCATGATCAAGCATTGATCAAATGATGTTTGTGGCTTCAAGATGAGATGTTGACCAACAATTTGAACTTTTGACTGTCAAATGACCATTTTGCCCCTACAGTTGACTATAGTGCAATTAGGGTTTTTGACTGTGCAATTTTGTGCTGTAAGTCTTGAAACTTGGCATGAGGATGCTTGACCATGTTTGTAGGCATGTGGGACTTGATTGGACCCTTGGAAACTTCATTTTCTTTGTCAGAACCAAAACCCTAATTTTGACTGTTAGGAGGCCCTTGAACTGTGCAAACCTTGAGGAGATTTTGAAGCATGCTCTTTGCAAATCTTGAAGAATATGGGAGGGCAAATTTTGGGGTACAACACCAGGCAACTAGACCAGGGTAGTATGTTTTTCCAATGTTGAGACAGTTTTCAACCCTTTGGGTTTTCACCTTCCAAGTGTTGGGTTTGATTTAAAATCCCCATGAGTTTGACCTTTTTCTATAATGTTGGCTTCTTGATTCCCTAGGAAGGCTATCCTAGGGCATCTTTTGTTGGAATAAGTTTGCATGATATGAAGACTCAATCCATGATTCCCCAGTGAAGGCTTCGCTATTTGATAGATGTATTTTCTCCCCGTGCATGCTGAGATTTAACTCATTTACGAAGCATCTCCCTTTCGGTAGTACTTGCATTTTGTTTGATCGCCCGATAATCAGGCAAGGACAATGTTTTATTTAAGAAGTGCTGAGGCATTTGTCAACTTTTTGGGTTTTCACCCGCAAAGTGTTGGGTTTGATTTAAAACCCCCATAAGATTGATTTCTTGCTGTAATGTTTGACTTCTTAACTCTCCAAGTTGTTATCCCCATGAGGTTTCATACTTTTTCCCCAGAGAAGTTGGTGCAATACTTACTCTCAATATTGAAGAAAGCATCTTGGTTTCCCTTCTTCGATGTGGTGTTGGCCTCCCCAATGAAGTCAACACGAGGTCCCCAGTTGATGTCTTGATGATAAGGCGTTATATCCTCTAGTGAAGTCTGTATGATGTTCCCCCAATGAAGTCAGCTTGAAATCCTCAGTTGATGTTTTGCCAATTTGGTTTCCATCTGCCTTATTTGAAATCAGTTTTGCAATCCCAAGTAGAAGTGTGGATCGTGAAAACATTTGTTTCCCCATTGAAGTCTGAGTGATATTCCCTAGTGAAGCTTGGAGAAGGATGTTATATCCCTGTATCAGTACTGTTTTGTCACTATGATCTGTTTACTTCCATATTATGTTCCTTCCCAGTGAATTTAAGCCGTGAAACAGGATTCTGTTTCCTTAGTTTTTGCTTATTTTTCTTATGGAATGTTCATCTTGGATGCGATTTAGCCGAGTGTTGATTGTGCCCGAGTTGGTTTTTCCTGGTTATTCCCAATGTTATATGTCTGTTTTGTTAGCATATACATGATAACACTCTTACATTCATACATACATCATGCATAGTTAAATTTATCAAATCATTTCTCATTCACATTCGTTAATATTTTGTTGACATATTACCCTGTTTTGCAGAGTTGTGTTGTCCTCTCTCCAATAGAGTGCCGGCCTTAAGCAGAAAGTGTTTATTATTTCAATTTCCCCACTGAGTTATCCCTCGTGGAATATTTTTGCTTTATCCTTCCTTTACAGCTCTTTGTCTGGATGATTTGGGTTTCCCTCTTGAGTTTATTTCTCAAAGGATGTATTTTTGGCCGACTGTTTTACTCTAGTTTATTTCTGGTTTGAATCTTTGATCCTCAGCATTATTATTACTTTGGATTTCTACAAGCTTCGAGCATTGGTTTGAGAATGTGCATTTATTTTGGCATGAAAAATTTTTTATCTCCTCAGCAGGAATATGTTAGTATTTCCCCAGGAAGTCATGATTCATCCCCCGAAAGTCATGATTCATTCCCCAAGAAGCCATATTTCTTTCCCCAGGAAGCCATATTGCTTTCCTCAGAAAGTCATTTTTACAATCCTTCATAAAAGCAAGTAGCAGGTCTCTTTATTTGAGCAACTGATACTTCCCTGTAAAGGTCGACGTTACTTTTTTGCTATCCTCTCTATGAGTGGATAGTTTGCAGTTCGTTGTCAAATTACTCCAGTGGATGGCAAGTCTTTCAATATCACAGGAATAGTTCATTGTGAAATATTTGCAAGTGGTAGTCTCTTTATTTGAGACATAATTTATATTACCCTTTCCAGGCGGAATGCCTTGGTTAAAGAAGAAGTTGAGACCCGTTCTAGGTGAAACGCCGGAATTTTGGGGAAACTTGTTTTCTTATCTCTTACTACCTTCAGTGAAAGTTGGTAGTCCACCATCAATGAACGTTGGTGATTGTTATCTTTTTACTACCTTCAATGAACACTGGTAGTTCAGCGTTAGTCAACATCGATGCTATGATATTTATTTTCTATCTACCTTCAGTGAAAGTTGGTATCCCACCATCAGTGAACATTGGTGATTGTTATCTTTTTGCTACCTTCAGTGAATGTTGGTAGTTCAGCGTCAATGAACGTCGGTGCTATGATATTTATTTTCTCTCTACCTTCAGTGAAAGTTGGTAGTTCACCATCAGTGAATGTTGGTGATTGTTATCTTTTTGCTACCTTCAGTGAACGTTGGTAGTTCATCATCAGTGAATTTTGGTGCTATGATATTTCTTTTCTCTCTACCTTCAGTGAAAGTTGGTAGACCACCATCAGTGAACGTTGGTGATTGTTATCTTTTTTCTACCTTCAGTGAACGCTGGAAGTTCACCGTCAGTGAACGTCGGTGCTATGATATTTCTTTTCTCTCTACCTTCAGTGAAAGTTGGTGGTTCATCTTTAGTGAAAGTCGATGTTTGTCTCTCTACCTTCAGTGAATGTTGGTAGCTCACCGTCAGTGAACGTCGGTGCTATGATATTTCTTTTCTATCTACCTTCAGTGAAAGTTTGTAGTCCACCATCAGTGAACGCTGGTGATTGTTATATTTTTGATACCTTCAGTGAACGTTGGTAGTTCACCGTCAGTGAACGTCGGTGCTATGATATTTATTTTCTCTCTACCTTCAGTGAAAGTTGGTAGTTCACCATCAGTGAAAGTTGGTGATTGTTATCTTTTTGCTACCTTCAATGAACATTGGTAGTTCACCGTTAGGGAACATCGATGCTATGATATTTCTTTTCTCTCTACCTTCAGTGAAAGTTGGTAGACCACCATCAATGAACGTTGGTGATTGTTATCTTTTTGCTACCTTCAGTGAACGTTGGTAGTTCACCGTTAGTGAACGTCAGTGCTATGATATTTCTTTTCTCTCTACCTTTAGTGAAAGTTGGTAGTTCACCATCAGTGAACATTCTTGATTGTTATCTTTTTGCTACCTTTAGTAAAGGTTGGTAGTTCACCCACAGTGAACATCAATGCTATGATATTTCTTTTCTCTCCACCATCAGTGAAATTTGGTAGTTCACCACCAGTGAACGTTGGTGATTGTTATGTTTTTTCTACCTTCAGTGAATGTTGGTAGTTCACAATCAGTGAACGTCAGTGCTATGATATTTATTTTCTCTCTACCTTCAGTGAAAGTTGGTAGTCCACCATCAGTGGATGTTGGTGATTGTTATCTTTTTTCTACCTTCAGTGAACGTTGGTAGTTCACCGTCAGTGAACATTGATGCTGTGATATTTCTTTTCTCTCTACCTTCAGTGAAAATTGGTAGTTCATCGTCAGTGAACGTCGATGTTTGTCTCTCTACCTTCAGTGAACGTTGGTAGCTCACCATCAGTGAATGTCAGTGTTGTTATTCTTTTCTCTTTCTACCTTCAGTGAATGTTGGTAGTTTCGCCTTCAGTAAAAGTTGTTTTATCCTTTTGGGATCTTCTACCTCCGACTGTTGAGTTTGGTAGTTCACAGTTTGTTGTCAATCACTTTTATCCTGTACTATCTCCTCTTTATCTGATTTGATGCTACCTTATCTCTTCTTTGGGTGTTACACCAATAGAGTCGGGTCTTTTTGATTCACCAGTGATTTATTTTCCTGGTCGTGTTTCTCTCTTGATCCTTATTTCCTTTGTTACATCCCCAGTGGTGTTATGCATCCCTTTGAAGTCGTTCATATGCATTCGTACTCATACGCATTGCATGGCATCTTAGGGCCAAAAATAGGGTTTGTTTTATATTTAAGTATTTCCTAGTCGTGTTTTTCTCTTGATCCTTATTTCCTTTGTTACATCCCCATTGGTGTTTTGCATCCCTTTGAAGTCGTTCATATGCATTCGTACTCATAAGCATTGCATGGAATCTTAGGGCCAAAAATAGGGTTTTTTTTATATTTAAGTATCTTCAATCACGTCGACACAAAGATTTTTAACCTTCGTATCTCCGAATAGAAGAAACATAAATAAGGGCAACTGTTGTACCCCAATTTTTGTCCCTAAGATCCCTTCATCATACCATATTGATTCAATCACAACAAGATCATATTAGAGCTTTTGGTTCTCCTCCCTATCTTTAGCTTTGCTCTTTGAGGAATTACCTAGCACCTTGACTTGTTTTTATTCTGTGATCATGCATGTTTTGTTTTGACTTTCCTTTTAACTAATAAAATTCAATTTTGTTTTGTCATACTTGTTAATAATGCAGGTAAAGGCAATGTGGCTTAGCAAGTTGATCCATGGGTTCATGAGTTTATTTCCATGCCCTAGTCAATAAAGCTTGAGAAATTCAAACCTCGCCATTTAAGTTGTTTTGGAAGAAATGGCATGGCAAGGTTTATTTTTGTTCACCACATTTCAAATTTATCAAGATTGATTTAAAAGTACAAGGTGTTGATTGAATAAGTTGTCATGGTTAGACAAGGCCTTGTTCCCATTGGTCACAAGTGCATATTTCTCTCAACTCTCAAGATATGGAAGTGGTTTTGGTTTCTATGATTTCTCATTATCATCCTTAACAACTCTTATCTACAAAGCAAAAGTGTTGGTACAAGAAGGTTTTTTAAAATTGTTAAAGTTCCTCAAAGCATTTTCTTGATCTAGGAGCTTGGGTTTTGAACTTCAAAGAAGTATATCTTGCTCATCTTTTGGTATTTTTGAGTGATATCAAAAACATAATTCTCATCAAAGGGTTATTAAAAAATCACTTCAAAATTTTCAAGGAGTTTTCATGTGGAAGAAACTTGATGATGAAGAAATATTACAAGTCCTCCAGATGAACCCCCAACTTCCCATGTGTGACATCAAATGATCATAACTTGGTCAATTTTTATCACCTTGATCCCAATCTTTTTCCATAATGATCTTGAGAATGTGAAATTTCTCCATTATTTTATATGAAAAGTGAGAAAAGGAATGGAAGATGCCATAAGGATATAAAAGATTATAAGTCATTTCATGATTTTTTGCCAACTTCCACAATTCATAACTCTCTTTATTTTTGGAGATTTTGAATGGTTCAAGTTTCAAAATGTCATTCAAGAGGTCTATTTCATGGAATCTTTTTTGGTCAAAGCAAATTCCAAGAGGAAGGCCATGTTTGGATGCAATACATTATAGGTCACTTTTGAATAAAAACTTGAAATATTTCTAAGTATGGAAAGTCAACCTCTTTTTCCCAACTTTGACTCATTGCAACTTTCAGCTCAAACATCCATTTGATTCCATTCTTTTCCCATTGCAAAGGTTGTAATCTAATATTTCTAAAGCATCAAGAACCATACACTAAGACTCCTTGAGCTGAGAATGCCATTGATTTGAACTTGGTAACTTGAAACTGAAGTTTCTTCAAAAGTCAGAATTTGAAATCCTTGATTTAGCTTCTAAACACTTTTTTTTTGCGCGCTTTTGCTTCTAAACATGTTTAGTGAACCTCCATAAGTGATTAGCACATCAAAGCACAAGGTTTTGATGAGTTTTGATTAAAATATAAGTCATACTTTTCTTGTTTGCAACTCCACACGAATTCCCCCCAAATTGTATCATTCACCCTTCCTTTTGATTCCATTTGCTTCTCCTATAAATACATGAGCTATCCCATTCATTTTCTCAAGCTTGAACAACCAAAATCACCCTGCCAAACTTGCTCCATAACTCACTTTTATGCAACTTCGAAATCATTGTTCAAGCTTTTTTCATTCCATTTTTTCTATCAATTCACCTTCCTTGATCTTCCATGGAGCCAACAGAAGAAGAATTGAGCCTTGAAACCTTCTGAATTGATCTGACCAAGTCCATTTACAGAGCTCCGCAACTGAACTTCAATAGGTAGATTTCTCCATCAATTCTTCCAAACTTTGATATCATTGTGAAGCTCTCATTGCCCTTGTTCTAGTCGCAACACTTGCTTTTAACTGGAAACACGTTTTGACCATGAAATTTGAAATCCCTTTTCAAAATTTCCCTTCCAAATTGCTTGAGCTACAATTTATATAAATTTTTCGCGAAGGTGTGGTTGTCTTCCTCTTGATGAGACTAAGCGAATGACATAGGTATGAGCTTCTGATTTTATAGTTTGAGAGACCTGTATTTCACGTTGGCTGGAGGTTGAAGATGACCAACGTGTCATCTTCCAACCAATGATGGCGTGCCATTTGTATTTTTTGAAAATCTGATTTTATATGTGATTCAGTGCTTTATTCAGTAATGACCATGATACGCACAGCGCGCCAAATCCCTTGGATTTGATTAATAACGTGTTTTGACTCTCATCCATTGGTCCACATTATTTTGACTTTATATTATTTTCTGATATTTAAATTGTTTTAAACTTCAAAAAATCATAGAAAATTCATTTTAAGTCCTAAAAATCTGAAAAAATTATGAAATATATTTTTGATTTTTATCTTTCTGATTTTTATTTTTTTACAATTTTATTTTGTGTTTTGATATTTTTTATAAATTTTAATTTTATTTGAATTGTTTTAAATGTTTAAAAATACTTTTATGCATTTTTAAATTCTGGAAAAAAATGGAATAATTCAATGATATTGTGACAAATATTGATAACCTCATTTATTTTTTATTTCTGACTTTATTATTATTTTTTATCATTTTGGGTTTATTTTACTCACTTCTTTTAATTAAAAAAATAGTTTCTGACTTTAGAAAATTACCAAAAAAAAATTATAAAAATATTTGAGTCCATTTCTGATTTTTCTATGGTCTTACTTATTTTTTCTTGATTAATTCGAACATAATTTCTTTTTTCTCTATTATTTTCATTTTTAACCATTTTTAAACCCTTATTCTTTTATTTTAAAATACAATTTAATTTTTCTATATTTTCTGGATGATCTTGGATTGAAATTTTGATCATGAACTTTATTGACATCATTGAATCTATGGTGTTGAGTTTAACTCCATAAATATAGATGAATGATTTTAATAATAGTTTGATTAAATTTTGATTCAAATATAGTTTATTCATTTTTTTCCTTTCCCTCTTCATCTCATCCCTTTCTTATTGCACTAAGTGTTATTAGAGCATGATCTCTATATCATGTCTCAAAATGAATGGTGCATAGATTACTATTGACCGGCCTCAAAATAGGTGCGACTTTTATATAAGTCCACTTACGATTGCTTAACATAGCGCTAAATTTTGTCATGATTCGAATAAATGCTCATTCATGGTCCAAACCTATGTTTGCAAGCCCAAGTATGTTAATTTGATCTCTTTGATCTAATAACCTTGAGATTCATTGTGTGGAGGATTTGGTTCTACCAATCCTCTAATGGATTTTCATAAATTTTGTTCAATACGAATCACATAAACATTGTTGATCATTAAATGGTACTTTTGAGAATTCCAAAATGGATGATATACTTGATAAAAAGCAAATTCAATTCATTGTATGGAGGCTTTGGTTCTACCAATCCTCTAATGAATTCCAAATACAAGATTCAATATTGTCATCCAACTAACCACTAATTATTGACAATTGATTTTATTTTATGCTTTTACTTTATACTTTATTTTATGATCTTTTATTTTATGCACCATTTACTTTAGAATTTATATTCCATACTATTTTCATCTTTTCCCACTTGAGTATTTACTTTCTTGTCATTTTTATTTTTCTCACTTGAGCTTTTCTTTTCTTTTTGAAGATACCTAATAATCAACATGAACCATTAAAAACTTTAACGATACTTGGACTATTTGGTTACTGTCCTTGGCATTATGGAGTATTGAACTTCTTGGACTTAGGATTAGAAACCTTGGTCTATGTTGGAGACCTTGTGACCTTAATTGATATTTTGTATGGAGTTCTTGAGGTTTACCTCAAGACATTGGGTTGTTTGTTTGTTTTATGTGCAGGTTATTGTGATTACATACTTTGTTTGTAATCTAGAATTCACCCATACACAGCCGTTACTCTGCCCAATTTTTATGAAGACTTAATATACTTGAAGTTTGGTCTTCTCAAGATGTCTAGTATCTTTGCTTTCTTGGTTTCAATCCAAAGAATGAGAATTTTATCTTGACTCATAATGTCAAGTGCTTCTTCTTGTTGGTTAGACGGTTCTTCTCCTTATCTTTTACCTTATTCTTTAGGATAGTCCCTTCATCTCCTCCCATCTTCTTTAATTTCAAAAATATTCTCCCTCCTTTTGAAAACTCTTCTTGTTTTTTTTACTTGAACCACTTTCATAATAAACTTAGACTTATGTCCATGCATTTTCAAAACATTTTCATAAATAAAATTCAATCAACTTAATAATATCTTGACATTTTTTTTGTGAGAAGACTAAAAATCAATCAATCTCATTTCAAACCATTTTTCCACTTTGGCTTTTACTTTAAACTTTTCTTAAAAGATTAGACTCTTGTCAATCCTTGTAGTGATGCAAACAACTATACTTCTATAATATGTAGTGAAGAGAGATAT
The DNA here is from genome assembly GCA_948472305.1 of Vicia faba. Classification (NCBI taxonomy): domain Eukaryota; kingdom Viridiplantae; phylum Streptophyta; class Magnoliopsida; order Fabales; family Fabaceae; genus Vicia; species Vicia faba. Next base: position 343,329,674 of record OX451737.1, on the reverse strand, counting down.
TTTCCACTTGGGTGTTGAGTGATGCATTTTTTATTTTAAAATCCAAGCTATGTCCTCCACTTTGAGATGATGCAAATTCTCCTTTCTCATGATTGTAGGTAGTAAGTATGTTTTCCACACGGACAATGGCGATGATGTCTTATCTCATAAAATCAACCAACACACTTGTGTTTTAAAATTTTTAAAGAGGAACTACGTGTACCCTGATCCCCTATTGCACGAAAGGTGGTACGTAGGCACTAAAGGTTCACAACTGCGGCGGGTGCAAAAATTATAAAAAAATATGTTTCTTTTCTCACTTTCACCATCTATTTTAAATATAACATTTTATAGCCAAAATATATAGATTTTTCAAAGAGGTTCCTGCGGAGTACGATAGATGTTTATGGTGCTAATACCTTCCCTTTGCATAACCAACCCCCTTACCTTGAATCTTTCCCCCTTGTGATACGGTGGGAGAACTGACTTGAGTTTTGCGTTTGTATTCGCACTTGTTCGGTTTAGCAAGAGTCGCCACCGACTTTTTATTTTATCCTAAAGGAAAGGTTAAAAAAAGCACATGAAAAACCTTTTGAGATGTTTCGTGGATTCGGGGGGTAGATTATGAAAAGGGAAGGTATTAGCACCATTTTCATCCATGGTTATCCATGGGATCTTAGTTACTTGGTTTTAGATCACTTGCCTTGATTTTTGATTGCTTGAAAAATGGTGTGTGTGTGTATTTTGAAAATGTTTTGAAATAGACGCCTTTGTTTCGGCAACCATTGTAATGACTCGTGTTTGAGTATATATAACGGTGTGTATCTTTTCGAAAAGATGTTTATAAATGTTTTTGGAAGTTAGTTTTGAAAGTGTTTGTGAAGTGTGGTTTTGAAAAGGAGGCAAGTGTTTTTGCAAGATTGATCCCAAGTAACTAAGAGTTTTGTCTACCCCTATTGTACTCAAAGGTTTTCTCTATGTTTTCAACCCTTTTTTTAACAATTTTGTTCCACCATTGAATTTGGTGGACAATCTTGCGTTTAGGATGTTTAATGGGACAGGCGCGGGTCATCGTATGGACCATGAATGCAATGGTGCCAAGTGTCTTTGGCAATTTTGCTTGAAGGGACTATGATCATTTTGATAGGCAACTTTCGAAAGCGTCATCGAGGGACTTATGATCATTTGAATTGTTTTGCCAAAGAAACTCGACGTGCAAGCATGGCCCATTTTGGAAGGCAACATGTGGGATTACCCTAGGGGGTGCGAGTGTGAATTTGTGTATTGATTTCATGTATTTGTCTTTGTATTAGGTTATCTAGCGTTTGATTTTATGTACATGCAAACCCTAGGTCTAACCATGGTATATTTGAAAGCGATAAATTGCGGGAATTTAAAGTCTACGCTATTACAAATAATATCCGGGAGTTGGGTACAAATTTATAAATGGGGATGAGACTTAAATAGTTACAAGCAAATCGAATTGCGATCTCAAATGTAAATGTATCAAATGTATAGCATAAAGGCAATGTAAAAAGTAACAATGTTTGTGTGTAAAGCAAAGTAAATGTATTAGTGTATGGTGTAAGTGTAAGTGTAAGGGTATGTGTATGATTATTTACAAGTATGGAGAATACTTAACTTAAGGGAAGATTAAGTATTTTGTTTATTTAAATTTTTGTATTCTTGTATTTTTGTTTTAATATGTACAAAATAAGAAAATTTAACAAAAGAAAAGAAAAAGTTTTAAGAAAAAGTATTTCTTTAAAAATCTATTTTTCTTATGTATTAACATCATGTATTTTAATAAAGTATTTTTATGTACAAAAAAGTTTTATTAAAAATAAAATGTTTAAACCTAGATAAAAAGTTTAATATTTATTTTAAATGTGATAAACAAAATTTAATCAGATTAATGTATTATTGTTTTTGTGTACAAATTATTTTAAGAAAATAAATGTTTTAAGATTTAGAAAATGTTTTAAGTTAAAAAAATGAACGTTTTGGTGTATTTTAATTAATCTTTTTACGTACAAAATCTTAATTTATATATATAAAAAAGTATTGTTAAAATCAGTATTAAGTAAATTGTATAAAAAAAAGTATTAGAATAATGTTTTTTTTTAGTAAAAGAGGAATGGGCCTTAGGGTTTTTGGACTTAAGCAAAATGGACATGGAGGGGGGGTGCATAACTGAATGGCAATGGGCTTAAGCTTACTGGAAAAGGGCAAGACCCATGGCAAATTTGTTCATTTCGTTTAGGGTTTGATGATTATTATTTCATTTGGAGAAATGTTAGGGTTTGTTAACAACGCAAAGGCGCCGTTCGTCCTCTTTCGTCTTTGTTCGTTTCCTTCATTTTTGAGCTGAGCGAATCCCTTCCTTGCCCAGCCACCAACGCTACCGTCCATTCTCTTCTCCCCACAGATCGCTCAGACAACAGTTAAACAAGGTAGTAATTCGTCTCAATCTCGTTAGGGTTTTATGTTTTGCATGTTATGATTTCGCATTCTGATGTTGTGTTCATTATTGTTTGTTAATGAGGTCGTGGAAAGGGATGAAAAGAAATTATACTACCTTTTGGGAGACGGAGGAGAAAGGAATTTGGAGGCGTTTGGAGGCTTGACGACAGGGAAACGCGTGATGTGAGCTCGCTTTTTGGTAACTTTATTCTCTTTACCTCTTTAGGTTTAATGATGAGTAACTGAGAACCTTTTGTATCACCTTTCCTCTTCTGTCTCTTTGCCTTGCTTATGTGGCCTTGATGCCTGCCCTCTTTATGTTAACCCGGTGATGAGGTTCCCTCTGAGGGTTTGTGTTGCCTTGAATACATTTTCCCCTTCTTCTTGTTGGCTCAGCTTGATACCTTGTAATGCTGGATATAGTTGCTTGTTGATTAACCCAATGATGAACTTTCTGAGTTCTGAGGGTTTTAAGTTGTTTGCTTGAATGTGTAAGTTTCTGTCAGTGTGGGGCTCCTACTGTGAGCTTCAGGCTTGGGTTTGAGAACAGGTGAGGCTCTTGTTGGATAAATTTGTGTTTATCAGTTGGCTTCGGAATTTTTGACAGGTTGGTGGCCTTGTGGCTTTCAGGCTTCAGGCTTGATGACTGGTACAGGTTTTAGGCCTGGAGACTGGTTAGGCTTCATGTTTTTGTTGCAACAGGTTAAGGCTTAAGTGTTTGAAAGGTTTTAGGTTTCAGGCAGGTTTTTAGGCTGGACAGTTTGAGCTTAGTGTGAGGTTTGGAGTTTAAAGGGTTTCAGCAGGTTTTTTTTATGGCTTTGGGCTTGATGACAGTCTTGGCTGTTAAGCTTGAGGTCCTTTTTTTGACAGGTTGAGGTTTGAATGTTTTTTTATGCTGTTTGATGGACCTCTGAGATATATTATGCAGGTTCAGTGTTTAAAGGCTAGAGGCCTTTTGGTGGAAGGCAGTTCTGTTTGGTTTGTGATTTCTGCCCTCCTCTCTAATGTTCTATTGCAGCTTGTTTTATATTTCTTTATGCCTAAAGCCAGTAAGTCTGTGCTTCTTTTCTCTCTTTCCTCTCTCTCTAGTACAGTTAAAACATTAAAAAATGTTTATGTTTGTACTTTAGCTGAAAAGGCACTCCTGGAAAATGATGCATTTGACTATGCTTGCTTGCAATGTTGGTTTTATCCTGCATACTTTATCTCTTTTCCATACTTCCTGCTTCTTTGTGACAGTACTGAGTAGCCTTTTGTTTGATATCTTGATATCTTTCCATATTTTGGACATTTTGACAGCTTTTGGCTTAATTTGAATGTGAACTCAGTTTGGACTTTGTGGTTTAATTTGGATTTGGACTTTGTATTTGCACATGCTGTTTGTTTTGAACTATGCAGCTTTGTTTGACCCCTTTTGAATTTGTGCATTTCAACTTTGCGCATTCATGTTTAGCAAGCATTATCCATCCCTCTCTGTGAACCGGGAGAAATCCCGTGATTTGCAGAGAGGGCTAACTGATTCCAGTCAGTTGCCTTTAATGATGAGCCCAAATTAACTGTCTGTCTCTTTAATTTATCTGCTTCAATTGACTTTTTTCTTTTCTTATTTTTTTGCAGATGAAATCAAATGGAGCAGAGGGAGCAATGGATGGAAGGTGAAGAATTGAAGACTTAGGAATTTAGGATAGTTTTATTTAAATTTAAATTACTGTAAAATTATCATTGTAAATACTTCGTAAATGAATACTGTATTTAAATAATAATTGTAACAAATAAATTAAAGATGAATAAAAATCTATTTTTTTATCAGTTAATTCCTTTTCTTCTTTTCAATTATTTATTTTATTATTTATAATTCTTAAATTATAATAAATGGAAATAAATTCCAATTATCTTAACTTAGAATAAATAAACAATTAAACATTGTGGTTTCAACATTGATCAATTAATAAACCTGGCGCTTCAAAAATCCAAAGCAATGCATAGTCAATCACAACAACTGCCCAAATGTCTTTTCCTTTTACTGACTATAATCAAACGCTGCAAACTCAAATCAAATGGCTCTTTTCACTGATTTAGTCAAACATTGCAAACTCAATCCAAATGCCTCAGTCCATATCTCAGAATAACTTGAAAAGCACTGTGGGATTGATTCTTTCTGAGAATGCGCGCACAAAAACTAGTTCTTGATTAAAAATCAAAGAAGCGTTCGCCTGATCAAAGTTGAGCCAAAATCAACCAAACCCTAAACAAACTGTTTGAATTGTTCCAGAGCCATGAAAATCAATGAAAACCCTAATTTTGTCTGCCTGACGAGAAAAGTCTGTTTGACCGATTCTTGAGCCAAATCTGAAAAATCAGGAAAAGCCTGAAGATGTGATTTCTTGTGGAAAAATGCGAGGGCAAATTTTTGGGTACAACAGTTGCCCCTGTTCAATCTTCTTGAACCTGAAGAGTTAGATTGGCAAGTTTGCCTTTCGCGACTCGAAGGTAAAAGGAGATTGGACACTAGAGTGCCCAGAAAATTTGCACTCGGTGATGTGATGGTAGAGGGAATGGGCTTACAGATGCCATTTGGTGATGGGCTTAATGATGCCATCTAGGGATGTGATAGAATCTTGTCGGGGGATGGGCTTGGAGATGCCATCTGGAAATGGGCTTAAAGATGCCATTTGGTGACTGCTGATAGGAGTATGGGCTTATAGATGCCATCTGGACATGGGCTTAAAGATGCCATTTGGAAATTGATGGAGGAGGATGGGCTTATAGATGCCATCTGAAGGTGATTGTTGAACTGTATGTCACTGGTGAGTCGACGAGTATCAGAAAGGCATCCCTGTTTTGGAACATCTCTGAATTGGGGGTCTGAACAAGCAATAGATTGACACCCATGTTTGGAGAATCCGTAAACTGTTTTCAAAAGTTGAGAAGAGTCTAAACAAGTGATAGGTTAACATCTGTTGTTGGGAAGAATCCATAAACTGTTTTCGAGGGTCTTGAAGTTGAATAAGCAATAGAGCAGCATCCTTTGTTGGGAAGCGTCCGTAAACTGTTTTCAAAGGTCTTGAAGTTGAATAAGCAATAGAGCAGCATCCGTTGTTGGGAAGCGTCCGTAAACTGTTTTCAAAAGTTGCATCTGAACAAGCGATAGATTAACATCCATTGTTGGGAAGAATCCATAAACTGTTTTCAGAAGTCTTGAAGTTGAATAAGCAATAGAGCAACATCCGTTGTTGAGAAGTGTCCGTAAACTGTTTTCAAAAGTTGAGAAGTGGAGAAGGAACCAGTGTAGGGTTTCCTGATGATGAGTCCGTGTAAAACTGCATCGGTATGAATCTGGAATAAGTATCAGAATGTCGCCGTGTTCGGGTCACATCTGAACTATTTCTGGATGAATCTCGAAAGATGATGATCTTTGTCTGTTGACTGATCTTCTCCTGAAAAGGCAAAGTGTTAGTTGTATGCAATGTCATAATGCATGATGCAATGTATGTCACACCAATGTTTATGATATGAATGTGATGAATGCGCATGTAAGCTGATGAGCTGTCTTGCGGAGGATAGATGAATCCTGGATGGCTGAAGATAAAAGAATCTTGACTGCTGCCGGGGAGAACCAATCCTTGGCTGCTGCAGAGAGGGCAAGAATCTTCTGATCATTGAAAATGGGAAGTCCTGGGACCACTGTTGGGGAATCAGAAGCTTGGGTTGTATGCCAATCTACTGGGGAATTCCTGTCTTGAGGAGATCTTCACCGGAGAATATTCGAATATTCTGCGAGATGCTGAGAATGAGAGTCTTCACTCTGCTTGAGGATTGATAGTTGGAAGTTTTAGCTCCGCTGGGGATAATGAAACTTGACTCTGAGGGAGTTAGCTTCTGGAAGGTTCTCTGGCTGGGGATTGCGAGAGTCCTCTGATTGCTGCAAGTGTTGATCTCGGGAATGGGCTTACAGATGCCATTTGGAGATATGATGGATAGTTACTGGAGATGTGTTGAATTGTAAGTTGAAAGAAGGAACCTGTGTAGGGTTTCCTGATGACGAGTCCGTGTAAAACTGCATCTGAGGTTGAGAAGGAACCGGTGTAGGGTTTCCTGATGATGAGTCCGTGTAAAACTGCATTTGGTTTTTGAGAAGGAACCTGTGTAGGGTTGCTTCATGATGAGTTCGTGTAAAACTGCATCTGGTTTTTGAGAAGGAACCTGTGTAGGGTTTCCTCATGATGAGTTCGTGTAAAACTACATCTTGGATTTTGAGAAGGAACCTGTGTAGGGTTGCTTCATGATGAGTCCGTGTAAAACTAGATCGGGTTTTGAGAAGGAACCTGTGTAGGGTTGCTTCATGATGAGTCCGTGTAAAACTGCATCGGGTTTTGAGAAGGAACCTGTGTAGGGTTGCTTCATGATGAGTCCGTGTAAAACTGCATCGGGTTTTGAGAAGGAACCTGTGTAGGGTTGCTTCATGATGAGTCCGTGTAAAACTGCATCGGGTTTTGAGAAGGAACCTGTGTAGGGTTGCTTCATGATGAGTCCGTGTAAAACTGCATCTTCCAACAGGTGATGAAGGAAATGTTGAACACTTTTGACATTCGAATGCCCCAAGTGATGGTGAGGGAGACTTGCCCCAGGTTAATCTGTAATTGAGAGATTTTGTTGAAATCTTGACTGGACTGCCCCAGGTTAACTGAACTTTGAAAGATCCGTTGAAACCTTGACTGGACTGCCCCAGGTTAACTGAACTTTGAAAGATCTGTTGAAACCTTGACTGGACTACCCCAGGTTAATTGAACTTTGAAAGATCTGTTGAAACCTTGACTGGACTGCCCTAGGTTAATTGGATAGTGACATGTCATTCCCTTTGTTGATAGGAGACTTGTAATGGAAGTGTCATCCTTCTTGAAGTGATTTTACTCATTGAGAGAGTTTCCGTTCCTCCGAACATTCGCTGTATGAATTTCTTCGCTTTCAAACAAATAGCCAAATGCAAACAATGATATTCAAGCAATGAAAAGTTTATGTTTGTCTCAAAGTTTTGAAAAATGCGTTTTTTAGCAGAAAACTTTTTATAAGACAAGTCAACACAAGATTTAGAGCAACGCCTTACAGGAGTCAGGATACCTTTTGAAACAGTATGCTTTCGAACTAACCCATGCTTCAATTAGGACTTTTGAAAGGTTGTAACGTGGCTTGGTTCACGGTTTAAGAAACAAAGGATAAAGGCTCAAAGTATATTTGTACCTACCCGCTCTTCGTGATGTTCTTCACACCTAAGCTCAGTTAATTGTGTGTCGCACTCTATTTTGAGTTTGGAACGACCTTTTGGGTGATGGTTCACCAATTGAATTTCGGGAGACAGTCATCATCTCCTTTTTTCTTTGCAACATTTTTCATGTTGTTGAGGATTTTTAATGACCTCACTATTTTGATTTTGATTTGTTATCCCTAACTTTTGCCTGACTGTTCCCGTTTTTTGAGATTATAGTCAGCGGGATGCCCCAGCTTTCTTAAGCCTCCTTTACAGGTTTTGGCTCAGTGGGCTTTTTCTTTTTTGAGAGATAATGACTGTCTATATGATAAGGAACCATCACTATCTTTTGATTCCAAAGGGAATGCTTTTCTTTTTTGACGTCGTTCGTTGTGTTACGAATTGAGAGTTTGCAACTTCAATGCGCGTTTTCTTTTGAATTAACTGAGATACTACCCTGCCCCAAGTTTATATCAAAGGTTTTGATTGTTTAGAACAGAAAACTCCTACTTCTTTGGCTCGAAGGGGTTGACTAGGGATTATCTTCCTTATAACTCCAGTGTTTGGGAATTGAAAGAAATGCCTGTACATCATCAGCAAGGTCTGTTCAAAAGCATACTGTATGAGATTACGATATTGTTTCGTCATCCTCCCTCTAAAGGCTTGCAGCTTTTTATCAAGAGTTAAATATCATAAAGAAAGCATAAGAGTAGTGAAAACGAATGTATGGATTCAAGACAAACATATGCAGTGCATTAATGAAGCAGAGCTTGTCATTAAAAGATAATTGTTCGAATAACAAAAGATTACAACTTTGAAAGTTCAAAATGAAACAAACACAATCTCAATGAGCTGGCATAGAAGCAGTGATCATGCTGGGCCCCCTAGAGGACCAAACTCAATTTCCTTGGCATCAATCAAATTCTGAATCTTGTACTTCAAAGCCCAACAGTCGTTAGTGTCATGCCCGGGACTGTCAGAATGATAAGCACAAGTTGCATTAGGATTGTAGTTAGGAGATGAAGTCTTGGGGTTTGGATGAGGCCCTATTAATGCTATCAGATTCATCTTCAACAAGTGTTGCAGTGCTTGAGACAACGGCATGTTGATATTGGTGAACTGTCTCTTAGGCTCGTCTGGTCGTTGTTGACTTCCCCTTGGCTGTTGTCGGCGTGACGTAGAACCAGAGATCAGGACTGCCCCTGCATGTTGATCATGACGACTCCTTTGACGGTTCCCAGCATTAGACTCTTTCTTTCCGTTGTAGGGAATTATCTGAGTATCGGAGGTTGTAGCTCCCTGGATCTTTCCACTCTTGATGCCAGCTTCGACCCTTTCGCCGGTCAGTATTAGCTCGGTGAACCCAACTGAGGAGCTTCCAATTAAGTGCTTGAAGAAAGGCCCTGTCAAAGTTCCCATGAAGACGTCAATCAGCTCTCTGTCAGTTAGAGGGGGTTGCACCCTACCAGCCAGATCTCTCCATTTTTGGGCATATCCCTTGAAGTTCTCGTCGGCACCCATGGTCATGTTCTGCAACTGCACACGAGTTGGTGCAAGATCAGCATTGTACTGATACTGTTCGTAAAAAGCCCTGGCTAGATCTTCCCAGGTGTGGATGCGAGAACTCTCCAATTGATAGAACCACTCGAGTTGAGCCCCTACCAAACTTTCTTGGAAGAAATGGATCCAAAGCCTCTTATCAGCTGTGTATGGTTGAATCTTACGGACATAAGACTTTAGATGCATCTTAGGGCAAGAGACTCCATCGTACAGAGCAAAGGTAGGGACTTTGAACTTTGGAGGGATGACCAATCCAGGAACCAAACCCATGTCTCCTAAATCCAAGCCAGGTATTTGTTGGATCTCCATAGCATTGAGGCGATCCTCCAACTCTTTGTACTTGTCATCAGCGAGAGGATATTGTTCCTTGGAGTAGTCAGCTTCAGCTTCATCAATCTCCACATTGTGGTCTTCTTCAAGACTATCCCCTATGTTGGATGGAGTTGCAAGGTCCAGGGTCTTAGGTCTTCTTCTCAAGTTCAGGATGCGGGCTGCCTTCTTGGACTTCTTCTTCTTGTCTTTGAGAAGAAGAGCGGTCAGATCTTCTTGCCCTTTACCCATACCAGCAACATTTGTTGGAATTGAGCATTTTGAGCTTGAAGATCTTTCACTGTTTGTTCCATATCCATCTTACTTAAATAAACAGTAGGAAGAATAAGGAGACCTGTATGGGAGAAACCTGTTATGCAATGATATGTGTGATATATATGCAATGTTTTCAAGGATCTCTTGGGGTAAACACAAGAGAATGTTAGAGGTTGAACTTCGATCTTTGATTGGAGAACTTTGCACCGGTGGATGTCTCTCCACAAGAATCAAGCTCACCATGTCAAGTGGGTCATAGCCCCTGATTCAAGTCGTTGTACTTGATCTTTGAAGGCATTTTCTTAGAGGAGAAACCTCTTGCCCCTTGGTAGACGCCTGGTTCAACATAACCCTGCATCAAAAGAACCCTAGAGATCCTTGAAATGGTTATTGAAAATGCTATGGCATGATGTTATGATGTTATGTACATGTGTACAAAAGCAAGTGAGTGTATATACATGTAATCATATTCACACAAAGCAAACAAGTCCTTAGGTTTAGGCTTGCATGGGGTTTAGCTAAGTACCCTCTTGAAGTTAGTTGGCTCATCCTGTCCTAAAATAGAAACCGGGTTCTAAGGAGCTCAATATCATTGGATTGTTTTCTGTGTTCATTGTTTTGATTTAGCCACTTAACTGGCGACCAAAATATTCCAAGAAAACAACCCTCAATGAGTGTAGTATCGAGTATCTACCAACTTCAGACTGCACCAAAGTCGGTCATCTCACTACCCCTAAAAAGGCTAGGATGGTCAATTAAGGTTCTAAGAGTTCGTTAGTGCTTCACGACATCACTCAACGGCCCTGTACTCTCCTTGATTGAACTCAAGGGTTACCGGTACTCACAAATATGTCACACTAACATAGCTTACTGCTTCAACCGTGTCGGTATACCCCGCACAGTTCCCTCATAGTTTTATTGCTATTTACCTAAAAAGGTGCCCCCAAATCCAGGTACAGGATTTACAACAAACCCAAACAAGGACCCAAAAGATAAATCAATCAAGGCAATCAGAGCAAGAATGTAAAGGTGATCTAAACCCTAAGGTAACCCCACTTTTAAATTTCTCCCCAGCAGAGTCGCCAGTTCTGTGATACAGTGGGAGAACTGACTTGAGTTTTGCGTTCGTAATCGCACTTGTTCGGTTTAGCAAGAGTCGCCACCGACTTTTTATTTTATCCTAAAAGAAAGGTTAAAAAAAGCATAGGAAAAACCTTTTGAGATGTTTCGTGGGTTCGGGGGGTAGATTATGAAAAGGGAAGGTATTAGCACCCTTTTCATCCATGGTTATCCATGGGCTCTTAGTTACTTGGTTTTAGATCACTTGCCTTGATTTTTGATTGCTTGAAAAATGGTGTGTGTGTGTGTTTTGAAAATGTTTTGAAATAGACGCCTTTGTTTCGGCAACCATTGTAATGACTCGTGTTTGAGTATATACAACGGTGTGTATCTTTTCGAAAAGATGTTTCAAAATGTTTTTGGAAGTTTGTTTTGAAAGTGTTTGTGAAGTGTGGTTTTGAAAAGGAGGCAAGTGTTTTTGCAAGATTTATCCCAAGTAACTAAGAGTTTTGTCTACCCCTATTGTACTCAAAGGTTTTCTCTATGTTTTCAACCCCTTTTTTAACAATTTTGTTCCACCATTGAATTTGGTGGACAATCTTGCGTTTAGGATGTTTAACGGGACAGGCGCGGGTCATCGTATGGACCATGAATGCAATGGTGCCAAGTGTCTTTGGCAATTTTGCTTGAAGGGACTATGATCATTTTGATAGGCAACTTTCGAAAGCGTCATCGAGGGACTTATGATCATTTGAATTGTTTTGCCAAAGAAACTCGACGTGCAAGCATGGCCCATTTTGGAAGGCAACATGTGGGATTACCCTAGGGGGTGCGAGTGTGAATTTGTGTATTGATTTCATGTATTTGTCTTTGTATTAGATTATCTAGCGTTTGATTTTATGTACATGCAAACCCTAGGTCTAACCATGGTATATTTGAAAGCGATAAATTGCGGGAATTTAAAGTCTACGCTATTACAAATAATATTCGGGAGTGGGGGTACAAATTTACAAATGGGGATGAGACTTAAATAGTTACAACCAAATCGAATTGCAATCTCAAATGTAAATGTATCAAATGTATAGCATAAAGGCAATGTAAAAAGTAACAATGTTTGTGTGTAAAGCAAAGTAAATGTATTAGTGTATGGTGTAAGTGTAAGGGTATGTGTATGATTATTTACAAGTATGGAGAATACTTAACTTAAGGGAAGATTAAGTATTTTGTTTATTTAAATTTTTGTATTCTTGTATTTTTGTTTTAATATGTACAAAATAAGAAAATTTAACAAAAGAAAAGAAAAAGTTTTAAGAAAAAGTATTTCTTTAAAAATCTATTTTTCTTATGTATTAACACTCATGTATTTTAATAAAGTATTTTTATGTACAAAAAAGTTTTAATAAAAATAAAATGTTTAAACCTAGATAAAAAGTTTAATATTTATTTTAAATGTGATAAACAAAATTTAATGAGATTAATGTATTATTGTTTTTATGTACAAATTATTTTAAGAAAAGAAATGTTTTAAGATTTAGAAAATGTTTTAAGTTAAAAAAAATGAACGTTTTGGTGTATTTTAATTAATCTTTTTACGTACAAAATCTTAATTTATATATATAAAAAAGTATTGTTAAAATCAGTATTAAGTAAATTGTATAAAAAAAAAGTATTAGAATAATGTTTTTTTTTAGTAAAAGAGGAATGGGCCTTAGGGTTTTTGGGCTTAAGCAAAATGGACATGGAGGGGGGGTGCATAACTGAATGGAAATGGGCTTAAGCTTACTGGAAAAGGGCAAGACCCATGACAAATTTGTTCATTTCGTTTAGGGTTTTATGATTATTGTTTCATTTGGAGAAATGCTAGGGTTTGTTAACAACGCAAAGGCGCCGTTCGTCCTCTTTCGTCTTCGTTCGTTTCCTTCATTTTTGAGCTGAGCGAATCCCTTCCTTGCCCAGCCACCAATGCTACCATCCATTCTCTTCTCCCCACAGATCGCTCAGGCAACAGTTAAACAAGGTAGTAATTCGTCTCAATCTCGTTAGGGTTTTATGTTTTGCATGTTATGATTTCGCATTCTGATGTTGTGTTCATTATTGTTTGTTAATGAGGTCGTGGAAAGGGATGAAAAGAAATTATACTACCTTTTCGGAGACGGAGGAGAAAGGAATTTGGAGGCGTTTGGAGGCTTGACGGCAGGGAAACGCGTGATGTGAGCTCGCTTTTTGGTAACTTTATTCTCTTTACCTCTTTAGGTTTAATGATGAGTAACTGAGAACCTTTTGTATCACCTTTCCTCTTCTGTCTCTTTGTCTTGCTTCTGTGTCCTTGATGCCTGCCCTCTTTATGTTAACCCGGTGATGAGGTTCCCTCTGAGGGTTTGTGTTGCCTTGAATACTTTTTCCCCTTCTTCTTGTTGGCTCAGCTTGATACCTTGTAATGCTGGATATAGTTGCTTGTTGACTAACCCAATGATGAACTTTCTGAGTTTTGAGGGTTTTGAGTTGTTTGCTTGAATGTGTAAGTTTCTGTCAGTTTGGGGCTCCTACTGTGAGCTTCAGGCTTGGGTTTGAGAACAGGTGAGGCTCTTGTTGGATAAATTTGTGTTTATCAGTTGGCTTCGGAATTTTTGACAGGTTGGTGGCCTTGTGGCTTTCAGGCTTCAGGCTTGATGACTGGTACAGGTTTTAGGCCTGGAGACTGGTTAGGCTTCATGTTTTTGTTGCAACAGGTTAAGGCTTAAGTGTTTGAAAGGTTTTAGGTTTCAGGCAGGTTTTTAGGCTGGACAGTTTGAGCTTAGTGTGAGGTTTGGAGTTTAAAGGGTTTCAGCAGGTTTTTTTTATGGCTTTGGGCTTGATGACAGTCTTGGCTGTTAAGCTTGAGGTCCTTTTTTTTGACAGGTTGAGGTTTGAATGTTTTTTTTATGCTGTTTGATGGACCTCTGAGATATATTATGCAGGTTCAGTGTTTAAAGGCTAGAGGCCTTTTGGTGGAAGGCAGTTCTGTTTGGTTTGTGATTTCTGCCCTCCTCTCTACTGTTCTATTGCAGCTTGTTTTATATTTCTTTATGCCTAAAGCCAGTAAGCATGTGCTTCTTTTCTCTCTTTCCTCTCTCTCTAGTACAGTTAAAACATTAAAAAATGTTTATGTTTGTACTTTAGCTGAAAAGGCACTCCTGGAAAATGATGCATTTGACTATGCTTGCTTGCAATGTTGGTTTTAACCTGCATACTTTATCTCTTTTCCATACTTCCTGCTTCTTTGTGACAGTACTGAGTAGCCTTTTGTTTGATATCTTGATATCTTTCCATATTTTGGACATTTTGACAGCTTTTGGCTTAGTTTGAATGTGAACTCAGTTTGGACTTTGTGGTTTAATTTGGATTTGGACTTTGTATTTGCACATGCTGTTTGTTTTGAACTATGCAGCTTTGTTTGACCCCTTTTGAATTTGTGCATTTCAACTTTGTGCATTCATGTTTAGCAAGCATTATCCATCTGTTTTACCCCAAAATTTGCCCTCCCATTATCTCCAAGATTTGCCAAGGTCAAGGTTCAAAATCTCTCAAGGGTTGCACAGTCCAATTGCCTCCTGACAGTCAAAAATTAGGGTTTTGGTTATGACAAAGAAGTTGAAGTTTCCAAGGGTCCAAACAAGTCCCACATGCCTATAAACATTGTCAAGCATCCTTATGCCAAGTTTCAAGACTTACATCACAAAATTGCACAGTCAAAAACCTTAATTGCTTCACAGTCAACTGTAGGGGCAAAATGGTCATTTGACAGTCAAAAGTCAAATTTTTTGGTCAACATCTTATTTTGAAGCCACAAACATCATTTGATCAATTCTTGATCATGATTCTCAAGGCATGGCTCAAAAAGTCTCAAGATGCAAAAGTTTCTATTTTTGGACAGTTGGAAAAGTCAACTGCAAATTGACCAAGGCATAACTTCCACATGGTTTATCAGAAAAATTCCATCCAAAGCTCATTTTGAAGAGAATGACATTTCCTAAAACTCCTCTTCACACTTCAAGTACAAGAAATGCTCTCACAAAAAGTTATCAATCTCAACATTATAGGTCATTTTCAAAAGTCAACAAAAAGGGACTTTAAGTCAAAGACCATAACTTGATATTGGTAAATCAAAATGACATGGGACCAAAGGAATTGGTTAGAGGACTTCAAGACCTTTCCAAAATGTCCAAGAACATGATCAAAGCTTAAAAATTGAGCAAGATATGCCTTGTGGAAGTTGGGAAATGTTTGGGAATTTTGAAAAGTCAACTTTGCTTCAAATGCCTCAAAATTGCTAATGGGCCTCAATTTCTTCCATGAATCATCACCCAAAGGCCATGCACGACCCATTGACCCAAAGGGGAGTTATTTTCTTATTTTTAATTTATTAATTGAATTTTTAAACCTATTAATTCATTTAATTAAAATTAAATATGAGAAAAATACTAAACAAAGGTTTTGGAATCTTTTTGTGCAGCATATTTACTCATCATGACATAGAGATTTCGTGTACCACATCAAGAGGCAAGATCTTCCAAAATAGGCATGTTTTTCATGACAAAAAGATTGAAAAAGATGCTTGAAAATCACAAATTCAAAAGCATTGAATACATGGATCATGGGCTTGTTTTGCTTGACCTAATCATGCTACATACTTATACAAACAAAACCTAAGGCATAAGAACAAGAAAGCTGCGCTTAGAACAGAGAACAAAACTTGCATTTTTTGACAAAAAACTCAAAACTGTTTTCATAGCTAGAGATCGTTCCAAGGCCTCAAATCTATTCCAAAACACTTCTGACATTGCTAGGAAGCTGTTGCAATTGAAATCAGATCTCCACGCGCAAGGAACTGGTAGAGCCATGTTGCACTTTCTCACAAAAAATTCATAATCGTGTTTCCATTTATATGCATTATTTGTGATTTTTAACCATTGATTTACATTAACATGGACATTCTGAATCTATTGGTGCTATTTAATTGAATTACTATTGCCTGTATTAGAAATTGCCATGAGCATATTTTAGGGTTTCAGGAACCTTGAATTAGGGCTTTACGTATAAGGAACAATTGGACAATCAAACCAAGACCATTGGACTCAGGACCTTCAAACAAGTAGAAACCAACCATCGCGCCCTTTTTCTTTTTCACTATATGCTAATCGCTATTTTGCAGGTTGAAGCTTAGTGGGGGTTTAAAACCCCCGCTATCTATTTGATAATTTCAGGCAAAACGAAGAAGCAAGGAAGATGAAGCCTATGTGTTCAAACGTGGTTGGCTGATTCAAACATTGGCGCGTTTTGTTTTTAATCCAGCATAGCGCTTGTTTTTCACATATAATATTCATTGCCCACTAAATTAACAAAGAAACGCACTAGCTCCATTGGTAGATGCGTTGTCATACAAGCAATGGGACCTGGGTTCGATTCCCAGGTCCCCCATATTTCCCTATAATTTTTGTTGTGACATGATCAAGTACAATTCCATTCCAAGGACCACCATACAACTCCATCTCCTGGCACGCCACATGTCCCTGAAGGTCAATCCAATGGCCATCACCAGCAATCCACCATACGCATTGGTCAACAACTCCATACACAAGTCTGAAAAGTCAAAAAGGGCCTGATTAAAGTGGGCCAAATTGCTCAATAAAACCTCCAAATTGGGCAGATACCCCTCCTATGGTTTGCATATTTCCTTTTTTTATTTTATTTTAATTCTCTTTTTTTTCTTTTATTTGATTAATTGCTTTTATTTAATTCCATAAAATTAATTTTCATAATACAAAAATACAAAAAAATCAGAAATCATTAAAAATAAAAATATGTTTATTTAATTTTTAATTCTTTAAATAGTTTTTGTAAATAAATTCCAAATAATCAATTTAGTTTAATTTTAGGTTTAACTTTAATGTTTTCTTAATAACTAAAAAAATATAGAAAAATAGGTTTTTAGCATTTCTTATTCTTTTTCTTAATAAATAACCTTTTTTATTTCTTATCATTATTAATTATTAATTATCTTTGTAAATAAACTTGTAATTAAATAATTTGAGTAAATTAGGTTTAAACTTTAATTCTTTTCCTTAAATAATTAAAAACATGTAGAATTAGGGTTTCTTTTCCTTTTAATTTTCTTTATTTCCATTAAATACAAAAACATTAAAAATAATTTCTTTTCTTTATTTCATCATTAATTAATTTGTAATTTCAATTTAATTTCTTTAAAGGGTCCAACGCCCTCGCACCTTCGATTATAATTTCTTTTCGCGCGTTTGCTTTTATTTTTCATTTTAAATTTATGTAATTGCCCCAAAGCTTTGTAATAGTAATTAGGACATTTACTTTCCGCACTTTTATTCAAATCGGGTCTTTGTTTAATTTGGCGATGTATAGACCCGCGCCTTGTAATAGCGTAGGACCTTTATTTTCTGCGTTTTAGTTTCCGCACCTTTAAACTGTTAATCACATGAAAGAATGTATGCCCAAATAAAATCAAAGCGTAGCTCACCAAATGCATGACAAGATAAAACATAATTGAAAATGACACACAATTCACACACCACTCCTAGGGTACGCCTCACTGTTGCCTTGCCCCTCGAAACGTGGTCGTTGAGTAGAGGACGTTCTAGTAAGTCCTCATGTCCATGAACATGGCATGGGGGTAGCTTCTAAGGTGTCCTACTATTGCTCTGGTGACCACACTGTCCCTAAACTCGAATTGACCCGAACACCTCCAACGGTGGTGCTACCTACCCCTCAATGGTGGGATGGCACTACCTTAAGGACATTAACACAGCCTAATTCCTTAGGGTAGGTAGATGACTCGTAGATACTTGCTCTAATTCAAAACAAATCAAAAACTTCTTTTCACACTGACACTTTTCAAAAAGCTTTCAAAAACAACTTTTCAAACACTCTTGAGGACTGATACAAGAGTCGATCTGAAATTTTAAACGAAACTTTTTCAAACCCACTCACCTTGAAAAGCAAACAAACATTTTGAAAACACAAATGAGCAAGTATCTAAGAGCCCATGGATAACCATTGATAGAAAGGGTGTTAATACCTTCCCTTTCTATAAATCTACCTCCCGAACCGAGAGCTAATCTCAATAAGGAATTTTTCTGTGCTTTTGTCCTTTCCATGTTGGAGAAAATAAAAGACGGTGGCGACTCTTGCTTCCGCGACATTTCGCGAACTAGCGTTAAACAGTCAGTTCCAGATCCACCGATCACAGAACTGGCGACTCTGCTGGGGATAAACTTAAAGTGAGGTGTACCTTAGGATATTTCATAACTGTGTTTTCAATTGTTTTGACTTGTTTGCTTTAAATTGTGGGTTGCATCGGAGTTACATAGATCCTAACCCGGATCTGGGGATACCCTGTTTAGGTAGCATAAGCTGTGAGGGACCTGTCCGGCATAGACCGACATGGGTGAAGCAGTGGCTACGTTGGTGTGGCACCTTGGTCTGTACCGATATCCCTTGTGTTGCAACGAGGAGAATATGGGTCTTCTGAGGAGTCATTAAGCGCCAACCGACCTTAGAACCTTAAATGACACGACTTGGCCAATAGAACAGTAGCAGTATGCTACGCCCATTGAGGCTAAACTCTCATGATGGTTCTGGCCGCAAGAAAAGATTGCGATGCTGGAGTTATGACCGATTGAGGGTAGTCAATGATATTGGGATCCTCTAAGAACCCGGTTACTTTTGATAGGACAGGTGTGAACCAACAAACTGAAAGAGGGTAATACCTAGACCCCATGTTGGCCTAAACTATAAGGGTTCTTTTGTGTGACTTGTGTGCCTTCAAACTTGACTATTTGCATGCTTGTTATCTAACACATGAGTTTCTTGCAGGGTGTGTTTACAGTCCTTAATCTGGACTCATAACAGGGTTACTTACATCACTACATGCATAACATAACATCATATCATTGCATACATCCTGCATAAGGACTAACCCATTTCAAGGATCTCAAGGGCTTGTGATGCAGGTCAAGATGAACCAAAATGTCTAGCAAGGGGCAAAAGGGGATTTATTTTCCTCTAGCCAAGGTTGTCAGGGGCTATGACCCACTGGATATGGTGAGCCTTTGACCCTTGAAGAAGGACTCCCAACAACATGAAGTTCCCTCATCAAGCTACCCAGTTCTAACGATCTTTCTTGTTTATCCCGCGAGATCCTTGAAAACGTTGCATGCATATCACACATATCATTGCATTACAGGTACCCTTGTTATAGGTCACTTACCTTCTCCGCTGTTTATTTCAGCAATGGCTTGCCAACAAGATAACCAGAATCTTCATGCTCAAGAGACTCGGTTCAGGGAAATCCTCCTGAATCTATCCAAGGGGCAAGAAGAGCTGAGAACACTTCTCATGGGGACTTTGGTCAGGAACAGTGTTGAGGATGAACGAATGAAACATCTGCAAGCTGAGGTGGATGCAATGAAAGCCCAGATGCTGGGGCAGGTGACTATCATTCAAGGTTTAGCTCAAAGACAAGAAGAGCTCGGAGTTCTCGTCAACCAACTGCTCCTGGGTAACCAGCTGGGGCAAACATCTAAGGTTGGAGAGCCAGTCATCATTCAACCACCTTTGAGACAAGAAGATAAGGGGAGCGCTCCTCAAGTGGCTTCAGTGCCACAAATTCAGCATCAACCTCACCAGCTTCAGGCAGACAAGCCCAAAAGACAATTCACCAAGCTCAACGTATCGCTGCCTCAAGCCTTACAACAATTGTTGAGTTTGAATTTGGTGACTCTAAGGGATCCTCCTAAGAATCCCAACAGGACACTTTCAAGGTATAACCCCAACACCCGCTGCGCTTATCATTCTAACAGCCCGGGGCATGCTACAGATGATTGTTGGACCTTGAAGAACAAGATCCAGGACCTGATTGATGAAGGAGCTGTGGAATTCACCCAAGACGGCCAGGCTGAGCACTTCTATCATCCCTACAGGATTCACCATTTGAAGTAGCAAGCCTTGAGATAGGAAAACTTTTGTTCATTCGAATGTTCAAGTTGTATTTTTCTTTGGCTACTTAAACAATTATTCATGTTAAACGTTGTTATTTCATTAATGCATTACACATGTCTGTTTTGAAGTAATTATTTCGTATTCACTATATGCAAACTGTTTTCATATTCTGTGATGATCAACTCTCGATTGATAATTCTAAGCCTCTTGAGGGAGGATGACGGAAACGATACCACGATCCTTACAATATGCTTTTGGACAAACCCCGCTGATGAAGTACATGCATTGATTCAAATCCTAAACAGTGGAGTTATAAGGAAGATAATCCCTAGTCAACCCCTTTGAGCCAAAGAAGTTGGAGTTTTTCTTTTCAAAAAAATTAAAACCCTTAATCATAACCGGGGGCAGGGTAGTTCTCTTAGTTAATCCAGGTGCACAATGAATGACATCAAAGAAGTCCTTCCGAAACAAAAGACAGTGATGGTTCCCTATAATCGTCAGGACATGCAGTCATTACCTTTCAAAATAAAAGCCCAATAAGTCAAAACCTATGAAGGAGACTTACAAAAACTGGGGCATCCCGCTGACTGTAATCACAAAAGAAACAGTTCAGGCAAAAAACAGGGATAACAAAATCAAAAAAGAAAGAGGTCCTACAAACCCTCAACAAAAAAAAATGATGACTGCCTACTCAAAATAAACGATCAGTATCCGAACCATCACCGGTATATCAGAGCAAAGACTCAAACAAGGTCTAACGCACAATTAGATGAGTTTAGGATTGAAGAATATCACGAAGAACGGGTGGGTACAAATATACTTTGAGCCTTTATCCTTTGTTGCTTAAACCGTGAACCAGGCCACGTTATAACCCTCAAAAGTCCTAGCTGAAGCATGGGTTAGTTCGAAAGCATACTGTTACGAAAGGTATCCTGACTCCTTAAGGCTTGCGGTAAAATAACGAGTTGACATCACAGTTTATAAAAAAAATTCACTTGTTTTTATGAAAAAATGCATTTTTAAAAACTGCAAGACAGGCATAAGCTTTGCATTTCTGATATAACATTGTTTGCACATGACTATTTGTTCGAACAACATAGAAATTCGCACGACGAATATCTAAGTGAACAAAAGTACTTCCAACCAAGGGGCAGACATGATCATGGTCTATCATCTGGGGCAGTCCAGTCAAGATTCAAGGAATCTCTCAAATGCCAAACAACCAGGGGCAAATCTCCGCCTGAGTCACTCGGGGCATTGAACAGGAATTCCAGCAACGAATCTTGCATGATCGAACGAAGATCTTCTGGTGGTATGACAACACAATGCTACAGACAGTGACAACTCTCTGCACTCTGAGAGCGGGGACATAGTCGAAAAAATACTATGCACAATCAAAGACCCGCTAGGTTGACACACCTAGGCAAAAATAAGGGCTTCCCGGCGAACCAAAAGGGTTCGGGCAAAATGAGGGATGAAATGAAAAAGATGTACACCCGGCAAGTCGAAAACCTGAAAAGGCGGCTTGGGCAAAAAAGGGTATCCCGGTGGACTGAAAACCCGAAAGGGAGGTCCGGGCAAAAGTTAGGGATCAAAAGCGTACGACTATGTCCCGTCATCTCGTCACCAGAAGAAAATTTGTCAAATCGGCAGTCATCAAGCGCCTCCACAGGTACCTTCTCTCGCAGAAACTGAGACAATAAGAGTTGTCTAAGCAATCTAATGGCCCCGTCCACCGAGGTACCAAAGTAAGTTCGGCTGAAGAATGCAACCAAGATACCTCAATTCCCCAGAGAGTGAGCCAGCAAGTCAGCAACACTCTCCCCAAGCAGAGTTAGCCCACTGTCAGCCTTAAGGAAGTTGGGTTTTCTCCAGCAAATATCAAACATTCCTCAGCAGAGTACACAAACATCCCTAACAAGCATCCCCGACAGTCTTGATCTAAGATTGTTCCCCGGCGGTATACCAGACATTCAGCGGAGCCACTTCCCCAAATGTATCTCAAAATCTCCCCCAGGAGAGTCCAGCCTGAAGATTTCCCCAGGAAAGTTTGAATCCATCCCCCCAGCAGGAAGCTTATCCCTAGTAAATTCTGGAAGCTTCCCCCCCTGCACAGCACAAACGCGTCTCCCAGCTTTATTCAAAGGTTATTTCCCTACCAGGATATAACTGGGTTATCCTCAGCCAAAAGCCACGGAAAGATCGTCCTCGGCGAAGTCTTCTTATCCCCAACGGAGTCTATTAACACTTCCAACATAACAACGGTATCCCCAGCGGAGTTATCATCAACATCTCAACAGAGTACCTCTCCTCCCACAGAGTACTGTTCCCCAGCAAGGTAGCTAGAGTAATTTTTCCCCGCAGAGTAATCCATTCGCCAAGTTTATTCCCCAACGGAGTTATCTTCTCCTACCGGTATTCTTGCAACTATCATCCCCAGCGGAAACAAAAAAGCACTCTCTTCAACCATCAGCCCAGGATTTAACTCCAGGCACTCGTCAAGGATATATTTTCCTAGACAAAAATACATTCAAAAACATCACATACATCATGATACATGCATAAACGCATCATATCGTACAATCTCATTTATGTTGGGAACATCATTGCTTGATCCATATCATGCATTGCATATGACTGACCTTTACCTTTCAGGAAAGATCCAGTCAAGTTCTCAGCTATGTCCAAGACCTTCTCGGGTTCAGTTAAATCGACCCTAAGATTTTTCTGATTCTTATCCAGTTGAAGTTATTCCAGGACTTTAGTCTGGTTCAGTTAAATCGATTCTAAGATTTTTCTGATTCTTATCCAGCCAAAGTCAATCCAAGGCCTTCTCTGGTTCAGTCAGATCGACGCTAAGATCTCCCTGATTCTTATTTCCAGTTGGAGATTCCAAGACCTTGCCTGGTTCAGTTAAGTCGATTCTAAGATTTTTCTGATTCTTATCCAGTCAAAGTCAATCCGAGGCCTTCTCTGGTTTAGTCAGATCGACGCTAAGATCTCCCTGATTCTTATTCCAGTTGAAGATTCCAAGACCTTGCCTGGTTCAGTTAAATCGACTCCTAAAGATATTTCTGATGCCGATCCAGTCAAAGGCCTTCTCTGGTTCAGTTAGATCGACGCTAAGATCTCCATGATTCTTATTCCAGTTGAAGATTCCAAGACCTTTCCTGGTTCAGTTAAATCGACTCCTAAAGATTTTTCTGATGCCGATCTAGTCAAAGGCCTTCTCTGGTTCAGTCAGATCAACGCTAAGATCTCCCTGATTCTTATCCCAGTTAAAGATATTCCAAGACCTCCTCTGGTTCAGTTAAATGGACCCTAAGATTTTTCTAATTCTTATCCAGTTGAAGTTATTTCAAGACCTTGCCTGGTTCAGTTAAATCGACTCCTAAAGATTTTTCTGATGCCGATCCAGTCAAAGGCCTTCTCTGGTCCAGTTAAATTGATTCCTAAAGATTTTCTTGATGAAGACTCAGTAGAAGACATCCAAGATTCTCTCATCGTTATTGTTGAGGTAGTAATCGCCCAAGGTTCTCTCATCGTTACTGTTGGGGTAGTAATCTCCCAAGGTTCTCTCATCATTACTGTTGAGGTAGTAATCGCCCAAGGTTCTCTCATCGTTACTGTTGAGATAGTAATCGTCCAAGGTTCTCTCATCGTCCCGTTGAGGTAGTAACCATCCCTGATTCATTCATCACCTTTTGAAACTCCAGACTCGATTCCTGTATCTCGCCAGGGAACGTCTGAAGAGGTTGAAGATTCGATTCCTGTAACCAACCAGGGTGCGTCTATATAAAGAGTTTGAAGACCAACTCCTGTAACAGGCCAGGTAATCATTCTCTTTTTCAGGTACGCAAGTTCTCGCTAAGGAAACTCTTACGCGATCGACACCCAGATGGCATCCATAAGCCCATCCACCTATCCATCACCTCTCAACATGGCATCTATAAGCCCATCTTCCTATCCATCAATCTCCAAATGGCATTTGTAAGCCCATTCCCCATATCACACTGCTAACATGTGAGCGCAAATTTCTGGGCACTCTAGTGTTCAATCATCTTCCACCTTCGGATTACGAAAGGCACGTCAGCCAATCTACATCCTCAGGTCTAAGAAGATTGACCAGGGGCAACTGTTGTACCCCAAAATTTGCCCTCCCATATTCTCCAAGATTTGCCAAGGTCAAGGTTCAAAATCTCTCAAGGGTTGCACAGTCCAATTGCCTCCTGACAGTCAAAAATTAGGGTTTTGGTTCTAACAAAGAAGTTGAAGTTTCCAAGGGTCCAAACAAGCCCCACATGCCTATAAACATTGTCAAGCATCCTTATGCCAAGTTTCAAGACTTACAACACAAAATTGCACAGTCAAAAACCCTAATTGCTTCACAGTCAACTGTAGGGGCAAAATGGTCATTTGACAGTCAAAAGTCAAAATTTTTGGTCAACATCTTATTTTGAAGCCACAAACATCATTTGATCAATTCTTGATCATGATTCTCAAGGCATGGCTCAAAAAGTCTCAAGATGCAAAAGTTTCTATTTTTGGACAGTTGGAAAAGTCAACTGCAAATTGACCAACGCATAACTTCCATATGGTTTATCAGAAAAATTACATCCAAAGCTCATTTTGAAGAGAATGACATTTCCTACAACTCCTCTTCACACTTCAAGTCCAAGAAATGCTCTCACAAAAAGTTATCAATCTCAACATTATAGGTCATTTTCAAAAGTCAACAAAAAGGGACTTTAAGTCAAAGACCATAACTTGAGATTGGTAAATCAAAATGACATGGGACCAAAGGCATTGGTTATAGGACTTCAAGACCTTTCCAAAATGTCCAAGAACATGATCAAAGCTTAATAATTGAGCAAGATATGCCTTGTGGAAGTTGGGAAATTTTTGGGAATTTTGAAAAGTCAACTTTGCTTCAAATGCCTCAAAATTGCTAATGGGCCTCAATTTCTTCCATGAATCATCACCCAAAGGCCATGCACGACCCATTGACCCAAAGGGGAGTTATTTTCTTATTTTTAATTTATTAATTGAATTTTTAAACCTATTAATTCATTTAATTAAAATTAAATATGAGAAAAATACTAAACAAAGGTTTTGGAATCTTTTTGTGTAGCATATTTACTCATCATGACATAGAGATTTCGTGTACCACATCAAGAGGCAAGATCTTCCAAAATAGGCATGTTTTTCATGACAAAAAGATTGAAAAAGATGCTTGAAAATCACAAATTCAAAAGCATTGAATACATGGATCATGGGCTTGTTTTGCTTGACCTAATCATGCTACATACATATACAAACAAAACCTAAGGCATAAGAACAAGAAAGCTGCGCTCAGAACAGAGAACAAAACTTGCATTTTTTGACAAAAAACTCAAAACTGTTTTCATAGCTAGAGATCGTTCCAAGGCCTCAAATCTATTCCAAAACACTCCTGACATTGCTAGGAAGCTGTTGCAATTGAAATCAGATCTCCACGCGCAAGGAACTGGTAGAGCCATGTTGCACTTTCTCACAAAAAATTCATAATCGTGTTTCCATTTATATGCATTATTTGTGATTTTTAACCATTGATTTACATTAACATGGACATTCTGAATCTATTGGTGCTATTTAATTGAATTACTATTGCATGTATGAGAAATTGCCATGAGCATATTTTAGGGTTTCAGGAACCTTGAATTAGGGCTTTACGTATAAGGAACAATTGGACAATCAAACCAAGACCATTGGACTCAGGACCTTCAAACAAGTAGAAACCAACCATCGCGCCCTTTTTCTTTTTCACTATATGCTAGTCGCTATTTTGCAGGTTGAAGCTTAGTGGGGGTTTAAAACCCCCGCTATCTATTTGATAATTTCAGGCAAAACAAAGAAGCAAGGAAGATGAAGCCTATGTGTTCAAACGTGGTTGGCTGATTCAAACATTGGCGCGTTTTGTTTTTAATCCAGCATAGCGCTTGTTTTTCACATATAATATTCATTGCCCACTAAATTAACAAAGAAACGCACTACCTCCATTGGTAGATGCGTTGTCATACAAGCAATGGGACCTGGGTTCGATTCCCAGGTCCCCCATATTTCCCTATAATTTTTGTTGTGACATGATCAGGTACAATTCCATTCCAAGGACCACCATACAACTCCATCTCCTGGCACGCCACATGTCCCTGAAGGTCAATCCAATGGCCATCACCAGCAATCCACCATACACATTGGTCAACAACTCCATACACAAGTCTGAAAAGTCAAAAAGGGTCTGATTAAAGTGGGCCAAATTGCTCAATAAAACCTCCAAATTGGGCAGATACCCCTCCTATGGTTTGCATATTTCCTTTTTTTATTTTATTTTAATTCTCTTTTTTTTCTTTTATTTGATTAATTGCTTTTATTTAATTCCATAAAATTAATTTTCATAATACAAAAATACAAAAAAATCAGAAATCATTAAAAATAAAAATATGTTTATTTAATTTTTAATTCTTTAAATAGTTTTTGTAAATAAATTCCAAATAATCAATTTAGTTTAATTTTAGGTTTAACTTTAATGTTTTCTTAATAACTAAAAAAATATAGAAAAATAGGTTTTTAGCATTTCTTATTCTTTTTCTTAATAAATAACCTTTTTTATTTCTTATCATTATTAATTATTAATTATCTTTGTAAATAAACTTGTAATTAAATAATTTGAGTAAATTAGGTTTAAACTTTAATTCTTTTCCTTAAATAATTAAAAACATGTAGAATTAGGGTTTCTTTTCCTTTTAATTTTCTTTATTTCCATTAAATACAAAAACATTAAAAATAATTTCTTTTCTTTATTTCATCATTAATTAATTTGTAATTTCAATTTAATTTCTTTAAAGGGTCCAACGCCCTCGCACCTTCGATTATAATTTCTTTTCGCGCGTTTGCTTCTATTTTTCATTTTAAATTTATGTAATTTCCCAAAAGCTTTGTAATAGTAATTAGGACATTTACTTTCCGCACTTTTATTCAAATCGGGTCTTTGTTTAATTTGGCGATGTATAGACCCGCGCCTTGTAATAGCGTAGGACCTTTATTTTCCGCGTTTTAGTTTCCGCACCTTTAAACTGTTAATCACATGAAAGAATGTATGCCCAAATAAAATCAAAGCGTAGCTCACAAAATGCATGACAAGATAAAACATAATTGAAAATGACACACAATTCACACACCACTCCTAGGGTACGCCTCACTGTTGCCTTGCCCCTCGAAACGTGGTAGTCGAGTAGAGGACGTTCTAGTAAGTCCTCATGTCCATGAACATGGCATGGGGGTAGCTTCTAAGGTGTCCTACTATTGCTCTGGTGACCACACTGTCCCTAAACTCGAATTGACCCGAACACCTCCAACGGTGGTGCTACCTACCCCTCAATGGTGGGATGGCACTACCTTAAGGACATTAACACAGCCTAATTCCTTAGGGTAGGTAGATGACTCGTAGATACTTGCTCTAATTCAAAACAAATCAAAAACTTCTTTTCACACCGACACTTTTCAAAAAGCTTTCAAAAACAACTTTTCAAACACTCTTGAGGACTGATACAAGAGTCGATCTGAAATTTTAAACGAAACTTTTTCAAACCCACTCACCTTGAAAAGCAAAAAAACATTTTGAAAACACAAATGAGAAAGTATCTAAGAGCCCATGGATAACCATGGATAGAAAGGGTGCTAATACCTTCCCTTTCTATAAATCTACCTCCCGAACCGAGAGCTAATCTCAATAAGGAATTTTTCTGTGCTTTTGTCCTTTCCATGTTGGAAAAAATAAAAGACGGTGGCGACTCTTGCTTCCGCGACATTTCGCGAACCAGCGTTAAACAGTCAGTTCCAGATCCATCGATCACACCATCCCTCTCTGTGAACCGGGAGAAATCCCATGATTTGCAGAGAGGGCTAACTGATTCCAGTAAGTTGCCTTTAATGATGAGCCCAAATTAACTGTCTGTCTCTTTGGCTCGAAGGGGTTGACTAGGGATTATCTTCCTTATAACTCCAGTGTTTAGGAATTGAAAGAAATGCTTGTACATCATCAGCAAGGTCTGTTCAAAAGCATATTGTATGAGATTACGATATTGTTTCGTCATCCTCCCTCTAAAGGCTTGAAGCTTTTTATCAAGAGTTAAATATCATAAAGAAAGCATAAGAGTAGTGAAAACGAATGTATGAATTCAAGACAAACATATGCAGTGCATTAATGAAGCAGAGCTTGATATTAAAAGATAATTGTTCGAATAACAAAAGATTACAACTTTGAAAGTTCAAAATGAAACAAACACAATCTCAATGAGCTGACATAGAAGCAGTGATCATGCTGGGCCCCCTGGAGGACCAAACTCAATTTCCTCGGCATCAATCAAATTCTGAATCTTGTACTTCAAAGCCCAACAGTCGTTAGTGTCATGCCCGGGACTGTCAAAATGATAAGCACAAGTTGCATTAGGATTGTAGTTAGGAGATGAAGCCTTGGGGTTTGGATGAGGCCCTATTAATGCTATCAGATTCATCTTCAACAAGTGTTGCAGTGCTTAAGACAACGGCATGTTGATATTGGTGAACTGTCTCTTAGGCCCGTCTGGTCGTTGTTGACTTCCCCTTGGCTGTTGTCGGCGTGACGTAGAACCAGAGATCAGGACTGCCCCTGCATGTTGATCATGACGACTCCTTTGATTTTTCCCAGCATTAGACTCTTTCTTTCCGTTGTAGGGAATTATCTGAGTATCGGAGGTTGTAGCTCCCTGGATCTTTCCACTCTTGATGCCAGCTTCGACCCTTTCGCCGGTCAGTATTAGCTCGGTGAACCCAGCTGAGGAGCTTCCAATTAATTGCTTGAAGAAAGGCCCTGTCAAAGTTCCCATGAAGACGTCAATCAGCTCTCTTTCAGTTAAAGGGGGTTGCACCCTACCAGCCAGATCTCTCCACTTTTGGGCATATCCCTTGAAGTTCTCGTCGGCACCCATGGTCATGTTCTGCAACTGCACACGAGTTGGTGCAAGATCAGCATTGTACTGATACTGTTCGTAAAAAGCCCTGGCTAGATCTTCCCTGGTGTGGATGCGAGAACTCTCCAATTGATAGAACCACTCGAGTTTAGCCCCTACCAAACTTTCTTGGAAGAAATGGATCCAAAGCCTCTTATCAGCTGTGTATGGTTGAATCTTGCGGACATAAGACTTTAGATGCATCTTAGGGCAAGAGACTCCATCGTACAGAGCAAAGGTAGGGACTTTGAACTTTGGAGGGATGACCAATCCAGGAACCAAACCCATGTCTCCTAAATCCAAGCCAGGTATTTGTTGGATCTCCATAGCATTGAGGCGATCCTCCAACTCTTTGTACTTATCATCAGCGAGAGGATATTTTTCCTCGGAGTAGTCAGCTTCAGCTTCATCAATCTCCACATTGTGGTCTTCTTCAAGACTATCCCCTATGTTGGATGGAGTTGCAAGGTCCAGGGTCTTAGGTCTTCTTCTCAAGTTCAGGATGCGGGCTGCCTTCTTGGACTTCTTCTTCTTGTCTTTGAGAAGAAGAGCGGTCAGATCTTCTTGCCCTTTACCTATAGCCAACAACATTTGTTGGAATTGAGCATTTTGAGCTTGAAGATCTTTCACTGTTTGTTCCATATCCATCTTACTGAAATAAACAGTAGGAGGAATAAGGAGACCTGTATGGGAGAAACCTGTTATGCAATGATATGTGTGATATATATGCAATGTTTTCAAGGATCTCTTGGGGTAAACACAAGAGAATGTTAGAGGTTGAACTTCGATCTTTGATTGGAGAACTTTGCACCGGTGGATGTCTCTCCACGAGAATCAAGCTCACCATGTCAAGTGGGTCATAGCCCCTGATTCAAGTCGTTGTACTTGATCTTTGAAGGCATTTGCTTAGAGGAGAAACCTCTTGCCCCTTGGTAGACGCCTGGTTCAATGTAACCCTGCATCAAAAGAACCCTAGATATCCTTGAAATGGTTATTGAAAATGCTATGGCATGATGTTATGATGTTATGTACATGTGTACAAAAGCAAGTGAGTGTATATACAGGTAATCATATTCACACAAAGCAAACAAGTCCTTAGGTTTAGGCTTGCATGGGGTTTAGGTAAGTACCCTCTTGAAGTTAGTTGGCTCATCCTGTCCTAAAATAGAAACCGGGTTCTAAGGAGCTCAATATCATTGGATTGTTTTCTGTGTTCATTGTTTTGATTTAGCCACTTAACTGGCGACCAAAATATTCCAAGAAAACAACCCTCAATGAGTGTAGTATCGAGTATCTACCAACTTCGGACTGCACCAAAGTCGGTCATCTCACTACCCCTAAAAAGGCTAGGATGGTCAACTAAGGTTCTAAGAGTTCGTTAGTGCTTCACGACATCACTCAGCGGCCCCGTACTCTCCTTGATTGAACTCAAGGGTTACCGGTACTCACAAATATATCACACTAACATAGCTTACTGCTTCAACCGTGTCGGTATACCCCACACAGTTCCCTCACAGTTTTATTGCTATTTACCTAAAAAGGTGCCCCCAAATCCAGGTACAGGATTTACAACAAACCCAAACAAGGACCCAAAAGATAAATCAATCAAGGCAATCAGAGCAAGAATGTAAAGGTGATCTAAACCCTAAGGTAACCCAACTTTTAAATTTCTCCCCAGCAGAGTCGCCAGTTCTGTGATATAGTGGGAGAACTGACTTGAGTTTTGCGTTCATATTCGCACTTGTTCGGTTTAGCAAGAGTCGCCACCGACTTTTTATTTTATCCTAAAGGAAAGGTTAAAAAAAGCACAGGAAAAACCTTTTGAGATGTTTCGTGGGTTCGGGGGGTAGATTATGAAAAGGGAAGGTATTAGCACCCTTTTCATCCATGGTTATCCATGGGCTCTTAGTTACTTGGTTTTAGATCACTTGCCTTGATTTTTGATTGCTTGAAAAATGGTGTGTGTGTGTGTTTTGAAAATGTTTTGAAATAGACACCTTTGTTTCGGCAACCATTGTAATGACTCGTGTTTGAGTATATACAACGGTGTGTATCTTTTCGAAAAGATGTTTCAAAATGTTTTTGGAAGTTTGTTTTGAAAGTGTTTGTGAAGTGTGGTTTTGAAAAGGAGGCAAGTGTTTTTGCAAGATTGATCCCACGTAACTAAGAGTTTTGTCTACCCCTATTGTACTCAAAGGTTTTCTCTATGTTTTCAACCCCTTTTTTAACAATTTTGTTCCACCATTGAATTTGGTGGACAATCATGCGTTTAGGATGTTTAACGGGACAGGCGCGGGTCATCGTATGGACCATGAATGCAATGGTGCCAAGTGTCTTTGGCAATTTTTCTTGAAGGGACTATGATCATTTTGATAGGCAACTGTTGAAAGCGTCATCGAGGGACTTATGATCATTTGAATTGTTTTGCCAAAGAAACTCGACGTGCAAGTATGGCCCATTTTGGAAGGCAACATGTGGGATTACCCTAGGGGGTGCGAGTGTGAATTTGT
Organism: Vicia faba; assembly: GCA_948472305.1. Classification (NCBI taxonomy): domain Eukaryota; kingdom Viridiplantae; phylum Streptophyta; class Magnoliopsida; order Fabales; family Fabaceae; genus Vicia; species Vicia faba. The sequence goes on along the minus strand of OX451737.1, from coordinate 343,298,241 downwards.
GTATTGATTTCATGTATTTGTCTTTGTATTAGGTTATCTAGCGTTTGATTTTATGTACATGCAAACCCTAGGTCTAACCATGGTATATTTGAAAGCGATAAATTGCGGGAATTTAAAGTCTACGCTATTACAAATAATATTCGGGAGTGGGGGTACAAATTTACAAATGGGGATGAGACTTAAATAGTTACAACCAAATCGAATTGCAATCTCAAATGTAAATGTATCAAATGTATAGCATAAAGGCAATGTAAAAAGTAACAATGTTTGTGTGTAAAGCAAAGTAAATGTATTAGTGTATGGTGTAAGTGTAAGTGTAAGGGTATGTGTATGATTATTTATAAGTATGGAGAATACTTAACTTAAGGGAAGATTAAGTATTTTGTTTATTTAAATTTTTGTATTCTTGTATTTTTGTTTTAATATGTACAAAATAAGAAAATTTAACAAAAGAAAAGAAAAAGTTTTAAGAAAAAGTATTTCTTTAAAAATCTATTTTTCTTATGTATTAACACTCATGTATTTTAATAAAGTATTTTTATGTACAAAAAAGTTTTAATAAAAATAAAATGTTTAAACCTAGATAAAAAGTTTAATATTTATTTTAAATGTGATAAACAAAATTTAATGAGATTAATGTATTATTATTTTTATGTACAAATTATTTTAAGAAAAGAAATGTTTTAAGATTTAGAAAATGTTTTAAGTTAAAAAAATGAACGTTTTGGTGTATTTTAATTAATCTTTTTACGTATAAAATCTTAATTTATATATATAAAAAAGTATTGTTAAAATCAGTATTAAGTAAATTGTATAAAAAAAAGTATTACAATAATGTTTTTTTTTAGTAAAAGAGGAATGGGCCTTAGGGTTTTTGGGCTTAAGCAAAATGGACATGGAGGGGGGGGGGGGGTGCATAACTGAATGGCAATGGGCTTAAGCTTACTGGAAAAGGGCAAGGCCCATGGCAAATTTGTTCATTTCGTTTAGGGTTTGATGATTATTGTTTCATTTGGAGAAATGCTAGGGTTTGTTAACAACGCAAAGGCGCCCTTCGTCCTCTTTCGTCTTTGTTCGTTTCCTTCATTTTTGAGCTGAGCGAATCCCTTCCTTGCCTAGCCACCAACGCTACCGTCCATTCTCTTCTCCCCACAGATCGCTCAGGCAACAGTTAAACAAGGTAGTAATTCGTCTCAATCTCGTTAGGGTTTTATGTTTTGCATGTTATGATTTCGCATTCTGATGTTGTGTTCATTATTGTTTGTTAACGAGGTCGTGGAAAGGGGTGAAAAGAAATTATACTACCTTTTGGGAGACAGAGGAGAAAGGAATTTGGAGGCGTTTGGAGGCTTGACGGCAGGGAAACGCGTGATGTGAGCTCGCTTTTTGGTAACTTTATTCTCTTTACCTCTTTAGGTTTAATGATGAGTAACTGAGAACCTTTTGTATCACCTTTCCTCTTCTGTCTCTTTGCCTTGCTTCTGTGGCCTTGATGCCTGCCCTCTTTATGTTAACCCGGTGATGAGGTTCCCTCTGAGGGTTTGTGTTGCCTTGAATACTTTTTCCCCTTCTTCTTGTTGGCTTAGCTTGATACCTTGTAATGCTGGATATAGTTGCTTGTTGACTAACCCAATGATGAATTTTCTGAGTTCTGAGGGTTTTGAGTTGTTTGCTTGAATGTGTAAGTTTCTGTCAGTTTGGGGCTCCTACTGTGAGCTTCAGGCTTGGGTTTGAGAACAGGTGAAGCTCTTGTTGGATAAATTTGTGTTTATCAGTTGGCTTCAGAATTTTTGACAGGTTGTGGCCTTGTGGCTTTCAAGCTTCAGGCTTGATGACTGGTACAGGTTTTAGGCCTGGAGACTGGTTAGGCTTCATGTTTTTGTTGCAACAGGTTAAGGCTTAAGTGTTTGAAAGGTTTTAGGTTTCAGGCAGGTTTTTAGGCTGGAGAGTTTGAGCTTAGTGTGAGGTTTGGAGTTTAAAGGGTTTCAGCAGGTTTTTTTTTATGGCTTTGGGCTTGATGACAGTCTTGGCTGTTAAGCTTGAGGTCCTTTTTTTTGAAAGGTTGAGGTTTGAATGTTTTTTTTTATGCTGTTTGATGGACCTCTAAGATATATTATGCAGGTTCAGTGTTTAAAGGCTAGAGGCCTTTTGGTGGAAGGCAGTTCTGTTTGGTTTGTGATTTCTGCCCTCCTCTCTACTGTTCTATTGCAGCTTGTTTTATATTTCTTTATGCCTAAAGCCAGTAAGTCTGTGCTTCTTTTCTCTCTTTCCTCTCTCTAGTACAGTTAAAACATTAAAAAATGTTTATGTTTGTACTTTAGTTGAAAAGGCACTGCTGGAAAATGATGCATTTGACTATGCTTGCTTGCAATGTTGGTTTTAACCTGCATACTTTATCTCTTTTCCATACTTCCTGCTTCTTTGTGACAGTACTGAGTAGCCTTTTGTTTGATATCTTGATATCTTTCCATATTTTGGACATTTTGACAGCTTTTGGCTTAGTTTGAATTTGAACTCAGTTTAGACTTTGTGGTTTAATTTGGATTTGGACTTTGAACACAATTAGTTAACTATTTTTAGCTTTCTCATGTAGCTTTTTCTTTGCTAATTTTATGCAATTTTGACAGGTTTTTAGACTGTTTATGGCCTGGTTTTAGTATGGGGCGGCATGGCTATGGTTTGGCATTATTATGCATGTTTTTGGCAGCATTGCAGCAGGGGCAGCAGCATGACCTTGCAGGTTTTGGGCAGCATTGCAGCAGGGCTGATTTTGGACATCCAAGATAGGGACAAGGCAAGGTTTTAGAGCAGAAAAACAACAATAGTTTGGACTGGTTGGTTTGGCTTAGTATGAAGACTAGTGAATTATTTTTAGACTTAGGAACTCATGTACAAAATTATGATGCACTTTGTAATGTTTAAATTAAATGATTCTTGAAAAGGTTTATGCTTGGATTCAAAAAGTCAACCTTGAGAACTTTGTAATTATATCTTTTATTGTATCATTTCAACTTGTAATGGCTAGGTGAATTGTAAATATTTCATCTTGAATGAATTTGAGACTTCTTGAATGAATTTGAATGATGGATGAACATCTTGTATTTTCTCCTAGAATTCCAAACAAATTACATGAATTGATCTTCAAAATTGAGCAAACTTGCATCATGAGAAATTAGTTCTTTTGTATATCTTGAATCCAAAAGCAAATTCATATGAATGAATTGTGCCTTACACACTTGAATCAATTTGAAATAAAAAAGAATTATTCGAATTGATTCTCAAACCTTCTTCTTTAAAACCCATATCGTTAATTCGTGGTAACTTGCAATACGACAAATAATACAAGTCGTGCCTTTAAGAGATTTAATCAACAATCCACCTTAATCCAACGATCGATAATGTTCAATTGTAAATGACTTGAAGCAGACGACAATAAATCAATGAATCATTGAACTAGAACTCTTGTTTCATGAATTATCCCAACATAAGAATCAAACGTCCTTTGAGGAAACGTCTGTGGCATAAATTAAACCAAGCACAATTTGACCTCGATCTTTGAAGTAATCTCGTAGATAATGCTATTTGTGATACTTCACAAAAATAATTGCCTCAGGATGTTGAGAATTGAAGAAGTTATGACCCTCGAAAGTTGGACAAGATTTTCTTATGATTAGGTCAAATTTGCAAAATGACCTCTAAAGTATTCAAACTTTCGATGATCCTCCGCACACAATCGTCTCTTGACTTGTAAAGAGAAGTGGGATATGACGTCAAGGAGAGTCATACGCAAAAGGAACCACTCAAAAATACAGAATAATGAAGAAATTATGGTTGTTTGAACTTCAACTTGCAAGAGTTGACTTTTGGTCGAAGTGCTTTGAATCGTCTCACGTAGCCTGATCTTTTCTTGTGCTCCAAGGAATATTAATGCACATGTGAACCAGTGATGATGAAATCTTGTTTGTGCTTTGAGGATGTTTTGGAGAAGCTTGAGACCACTTGTCAAACAAGGCGTGGAAATAAACACACGATCCTTTAAGGTTCCATAAGACATCTTTGATAAAAATGAGATTGACCGATGCTTGAGACTCTATTCTCTGAGATTAGAGGTTATGCCTTGATGAATCAGTCTTTGAGAATCCATAATCAATCATACTTCTGGCTTAGGAGACTCAAAACCCTAATTGAGGCGTGGAGCCTGATGCTCTTGATTCAGACCTGTCTCTGCACATGAAACAAAAGAAAACACGAACATACACCTATGTATGCGATTAGAAGTTAGTGATACATAGGCTAAAAATGTTCAAAACACTTGACAATCTCTGCATAGACAATGCTCGAAGGTAAGGGTTAATATCGACCGTATTTCGTGACTTTGATTTTTGTATAAAAATGCAAATGAAGATGGGATCTTAGGTCAAAAATTGGGGTATGACACTCTAAAGTCTACTTTTGGGAAAACCAAGGCTTATCAAGCCAAGGAAGAATCATAAGAATCTAAATAAGATTCAGAGGATGATGAAATCTCTGATATCCAGACGAATAAGTCAAATTTAGAAGCACAGACAAAGCAAGTTCATAGTCCAACGAAGGATATGTGGAAGAGGTGAATCCACATCTGGCCAGAGAAATGCCTTTGGAAAAGAAGTCACTTTCTTTGAATGTAACGAGCCTGGACATTAAAAAATGATTTTCCAAAGCTTAAGAAAGACAAGAAGCCTAAGAAGGCTTACAAAGCTAAAAAGGGTCTCATGGCAACATGGGGTGATTCAGAATCAGAAGATATTTCAGTCAGAAATGTCTTTGATTTGATGGAAACCATTTGGCTCTCCAGACTCTGAGGATATCAAACGTGTCACTTAGTTAGATGTATTGATTAATGTGTGTAACCCTTGGGTATGCTTAATCATCACACACTATCTAAGCTATGCAATGAGCAATGTGCGTATTTTTTGAAATTCAATTGATATCATAATCATTACTTTCATTTAATGTTTCTAATTATTATGTTTAATTAGATTCAGTTTTATTTTATTTTCTCTCACTTGTTAAGCACTATAAATCACACACGTTCGCTTCACTTCCACACTTTAGAAACCTTAAACATTTTTTTCTCTCAAACTGTTCAACATGTTCTCTGTGCTCATCATCTTCATCAATGCTCTTCAATAAAAAACATCACCCTCATTAACAACCTTCATCATCTTCAACATAATGAATGCTCAACAACAAGAAGTTGTTCAGTTTGCCAAAGAAATAAAATAAGCCCTAAATCCTTCTGAGCTGTCTTCTTCAACTATTCAAACACGTTTTTCTTCTCCTATGGTAACTGGCTCATCTTCTCTATAAATTATTGATAAACACCACATAACACATAAGTCTATTCAAGTTCACTGTGTAATACGGTGGGATAACTGACTTGGGTATTTTGTATTTTATCGCAATTCTTGCGAATAGCAAGAGTCGCCACTGGATTTTCTTTTATCCAATAAAGGAAAGGGTGAAAAGAACATGAAAGAACTTTTGAGAATTTTCTTGAGTTCGAGGGGTAGGTTATGAAAAGGGAAGGTGTTAACACCTTTTTCATCTATAGTTATCTACGGGCTATTAGTTGCTAGCTCACTTTAAAATTCTTTGTTTGAAATGTGTTTGTGATTGGTTTTGAAAGTATTTTTGAAATTTCCTTTGCTTAGGAGAACTTTGTAATGATTCTCGTCTCTATAAGGATGCATACAAAGTGTTGACTTTGAAAAATATTTCATTTGAAAGTGTCGGTGTGTTTTTGAAAGATGTTTTAAAAATGGTCGTGAGCAAGCAACTATGAATGTTCTAGCTACTCAAAAAGTATTTGTTCATTTCCTCCTCCTTTATATATTTCTATCTTACCATTGATTGATAAGAAGCCCTATCGTTGGATGTGAAGGGACGAGCGTGGGTCGTCGTGCAGTCAAAGAAGGAAACATTGTATGATACCTTAGCAATTTTTTGTAAGGGTCTAAGATCGTTTAATGAGGGAAACATTGAAGGGTCATCAAGGGACTACAATCTTGTATCCGAGGGTCATTGCTAAAGTATCCCACGTTCGAGGGACATGACCATTTTTCTCAAGGCAACAAGTGAGGTTAACCCTACAGGTGCAAGTGTGAAAAGTGTTTTTTTCCATGCATTTTTGTCTTGAATCAGGGTTGTAAACTTGTTGATTTTAAGTCTTGCCATACACACTAATTACTAGCAATTATATTGAAAGCTATAAATTGCAGAAATTTAAAGTTCTACGCTATTACATATTTTTTGGGGATGTGGGATACAAATTTAAAAATGGGGAATGAAAGCTATTAAAACCTAATTACTATTACAACCATATTGAATAATAAATAAAAATAAAAATATAAAGAAATATAAAGATAATTTAAAAAATGATAATAATTGTTTTTAAAAATACTTTTTATGTATTGACACATACACTTATGTATTGATACAAAAACTTTTTATGCATTGACACGTGCACTTATGCATTGGCTCATATTTGTTTTATATTGACACATGTACTTATGCATCGACACATATCATTCCTTGATCCTTGAAATCAAAATCAACTCAGTATGAGTCGACACATAATGGTTTGTATTGACTCATCTTTTGTTATGTATCGACTCATTCGCTTATGTATCGATACATATCATCTCTTTGGTCCTGGAAGTCAAAAAAATTCAGTATGAGTCGACACATAATGGTTTGTATCAACTCATTTCAGTTATGTGTCAACTCATTCGTGTTTTGTATCGACTCGTAATCTGTTTTGTACCTAATGTGTGTCGACACATAGAGTTATGCATAGACTCATACTGCTAATTTTTACTTCCAACATTTTTCTGCTGCATATATGAGTCATTTCTCAACACATGGTTAATGAAAATGAAAAGTAAACATATGTTTAGCTTCAGGGAAATTATATCTACATTTTATCTTCAAAAATGAACCACTAATGATGCTTGTATGAAGAGTTCAAAGTCAAAAAAACTTACCTTGAAGCTGAAATTTGTGTTTTGATTTAGAGTTGCTGTATTGTCTTGGAGAAGTCAAATGGCTATTTTTTAGTTTGGAGAATGGTGATAGTGATGTTACTGAAGTTTATCTTGTGTTTTAACAACTTCTATATGATGTATATGAAGTATGTTGATGGTTTTTTTAGGGAAAACTTGCAAGGTTTTGGAGACTCAAAGGGTTTGGACTTCCAAGCTCAAAGATGGAGGTTTTTATGGATAATTCTGGTTTTTAGAGTATGAGGGGGTTTGAGTATTTTTTAATACACAAGAATCTCTCTATTTTTATCACCCCTTTATCTTGTAAATGCTCCCTCTATTTTTAGGCAAGAGGTTTGGGAACAAGAGCTGATTAGGTTTACAAGACAGTATATTATGGTTTGGTTGGGATTTAAATATCAAACCATGTCAATTATCCATAGTCCCAAGATGAAGTAACAAATTTTCTGGTATAGAGGGGCTACTTTCCATGATTTATAGTGGAGTAAAATCAGAAGTAAACAAGTTATGGGCTGACGACAAATTTTGTACCAACAAGCTTGCTTTTCAGGAATAGTAATAGTAACTTTTTACCTTAAATGGCAAGTTATTTGGATAATGGCTTGTATCTCTTGGGTAATGGTTCAAGATTTTGTGTAAATATTAAATTATGGAGATATTTGAAAGCAAGAAGGTCTACAACATAAGATTATGCAGCATAGCTTGTAGATTGAATCATGTGTTCTTCAACAAAAAGACTTGCAAATCAAGAATGGATGCCTAACTTCATGCCTTTGAATCTCCTAGCTCAAGTATGATAAATTCATGCTCTTGGATGTTTTGGAAAGATTGAAACATTGTGTACAACTTTCATGTTGACCATTTTGGATAACTCAATTGGAACTTGATGAAAATTGGCCAAGAAGTTGAGATAAAAACTGACCAAAACCTATTGAAAATTTCTCTAAGAGTTGGATGACAATGTCATGACTTCATGGACTCATATCTTCAAATCTAAGCATTTTTTGGACATCAACCCTCTATAACAAATTTGTAGAATTCATCAAGACCTACAACTATCATTTTGAAAGTTTCTTTTGAATTATCTTGCACCTTGGTTAAAGAATGTCATGAAGTTATGACATTATCATGTACGAAAACACTTAGAAAAAATTCTAAGTCTTGGAAAGTTTGACTTTTCAAATTGACTTTTTGACTTTCTTGACTTCTTTATAATCAAGCTTGATATTCTTGAATGTCTTGATGAATTTTGATATTTGAAACTTAATGTTGACCAAAAAGTCAAAGTTTGACTTTTGGTGTATTAATTGACTATTTTATCACTTGACCAAATTTCATCTATCAATCCAATGATCTTGAGATATGTTTTGAGCCATGAAATTAGTTCAAAATTATTTCCCTGAATCCTTAATATCATGTTTCAAAACAATAAGTCATGTATTAAGTCAAAAGTAAAGATTCAGTCATTCTCAGTCAAAACTCTAATTTTGACCATTTTGCCCTTTTGATGATTTAAACATTTTTCTTGAGGAATTATGATCCAAACTTGATCAATTGATGCATGTGACTTCAAAATGTTGATATTGGTCAAAAAATATTGAAGTTTGACTTAGGTTGACCGCAATTGACATTTTACCCAATACAACTGATTTGTCGTCATCTGGTCAAAATGACTGTGCCACTTTGTGATGTAAGACTTGAAACTTAACATGAGTATTCTTGAAGGTCTAAAATGATCCATGAAATTCATTTGAAGCATTAGAAGTATAATTGTCCTTTTGCAAATTCAAACCCTAATTTGAGGCATCAATGTTGAGGAAATGGCTTGACCTAGTCCACACTTGTACAAGCTTGAGCTACTGAAGATCTTGTGAAAAATGTTTTGAGAAAGAGAGGGAAAATTTTGGGGTACAACAGCTTCCCCTGTTCAATCTTCTTAAATCTGAAGATTTAGATTGGCGAGTCTTCCATTTGTGACTTGAAGGTGGAAGATGATTGAACACTAAAGTGCCCAGAAATTTGCACTCGACTATGTGTTAGTTTATTATGTCGGGAATGGGCTTAAAGATGCCATTTGAAGAAGTGATGAAGAGTTTTCCAGAGAATGGGCTTACAGGTGCCATTCATAGTGAATGTTGATAGAAATTAGACTAAGTCTAAGTTTGACTGTTATTAGGAGAAGTATCAGAATAAATGTTTGGCCTATTTAATCTGAGTCGAAAGATGTAGTGGAATGAGAATCAGAATAATATCCATAACTGGATCGTATCTGACTCGTATCTGAAATATGTACTGAATGATTGTCAGAATGACATCCGCATCCAGATCGTATCTTAACTGTATTTGAGAAATATACTAAATGAGTGTCAAAATGACATTCACATCTGGATCATATATGAATTGTATTTGAAAGATGTATTTGAATGAGTGTCAGAATGACATCCGCATCTGGATCGTATCTGAGCTGTATTTGAAAGATGTATTGAATGAGTGTCAGAATGACATCCATATGTGGATCGTATCTGAACTGTATTTGAAAGATGTATTTGAATGAGTGTCAAAATGACACCCGCATATGGATCATATCTGAACTGTATTTGAAAGATATATTGAATGAGTGCCAGAATGACATCCGAATTTGGATCGTATTTGAATTGTATTTGAAAGATGTATTAAATGAGTGTCAGAATGACATCCGCATCTGGGTCATATCTGAACTGTATTTGAAAGATGTATTTGAATGAGTGTCAGAATGACATCTGCATCTGGATCGTATCTGAAATGTATTTAGGAGAAAATTTGGAATAAGTGTCAGAATGACATCCGTCTCTGGATCGTATCTAGACTATATTTGAAAGAATCTAGAATATGTATCAGAATGTCATCCGTATCTGGATCGCATATGAACCGTTTCTAGAGAGAATCTGGAATAAGTATCAGAATGTCATCCGTATCTGGATCGTATCTGAGTCGTTTCTAGAGTGAATCTGGAATAAGTGTCAGAATGACATCCGTATTTGGATCGTATCTAGACTGTATTTGAAAGAATCTAGAATAAGTATCAGAATGTCATCCGTATATGGATTGTATCTGAGCCGTTTCTAGAGAGAATGTGGAATAAGTATCCGAATGTCATCTGTATCTGGATTGTATCTGAACCATTTCTAGAGTGAATCTGGAATAAGTATCAGAATGACATCCATATATGGATCGTATTTGAACTGTATCGAGGAGAAAATCTGGAATAAGTATCAGAATGTCATCTATCTTTGGATCGTATCTGAACCTTTTCTAGAAGAGAATTTGGAATAAGTATCAGAATGACATTCGCCTTTGGATCGTATCTGAACTGTTTCTAGAAGAGAATCTGGAATAAGTATTAGAATGTCATCCGTCTATGGATCGAATCTGAACCGTTTCTAGAAGAGAATCTGGAATAAGTATCAGAATGTTATCCGTCTCTGGATTGTATCTAAACTATTTCTAGAAGAGAATCTGGAATAAGTATCGGAATGCCATCCACATCTGGATCATATCTGAACCGTTTCTAGAAGAGAATCTTTGGCTGATTGTATTTAACAGATGATAGGTTGTTGACGAGATCTACCTATTTAGGAACCGGCCTAAAAAGATAAAGTTAGTTTCATGCAAGGGCATGATGTATGTATTGCATGATGATGCTCTCAGAACGAATGAGAATGCTATATGCGTTTCGTATGCATATGCTATGATGTATGAAATGTGAAATGTGGTTGAAGTGTATCTTTATCTGGGAAAATAAATTCCTGACTACTGTTGGGGAGTTTTTCTTATTTGTTTGAAGAAACTCCATTGGGGATATGCTGATTTCTGTTTGAGGGATAGAGTTGAGGAACCTTGGTTATCCATTACTTTACTGGGGAATTTAATTCTTATTTACCCTGACCGAGGATAAAAGAGATGATTAAACTTTTGTCTTGGAGAGGATAGTTGAGTGGTATCTGGTCAAAATCCAGGCTTTGTAGCAACTTTCCGGGGAGGATGAAGTAAAATTGTTAGCTGGTCGAATTCCAGGCTTCGCAACAACTTTCTAGGGGTAGTATCAACTCCGCTGGGGACAAGGGGTTTTGTCCGTTGATTTGTAATAGTCTGAGGAAAAGACTCAAGCTGGGGAGATTGTAATCTATTGAGGAAATAAACCCTGTTGAGGAAAGTATCCTGACGATCTTACTGGGGAAATGAATTCGTCTGGGGAAGAATTTTTACAAGGTTTCTTTTCCAGTTTTGGAAGACCAAGCTCGGTTGGGAAATGTCAGAATAAATCCAAGCCTTGATTGTATTTGAGGATGTATTGAATGAGTATTAGAATGACATCCATATCTAGATCGTACCTGAACTGTATCTGTAGGAGAGTCTGGAATGAATGTCAGAATAAATTTGTATCTAGATTGTATCTACATTGTATCTAGAAGATGATAAATCGCTGACAATTTCCATCCATTTGGGAACTGGCATGATGTGTGTGTTCGTCGAGGATAGCCTTGTGAGGGATTGTACCCTTATCTGTGAAGATTATTCTGTGTGGATAACTTTATAGAGGTGGCTTTGGAGAATTCACTAGGGATCACCTTATGAAAGGGACTTTGTAGGGATATGCCATTGTCCATAGTAGTAAGTAGTACTGCCAGAAAATGTTTGCTTGGTCATACGTGACCCTATACTGGACTTCATGTTCAATGCCCTAAGTGATTCCGGTAGAGACCTGCCTCACGCTATTCAGGACTTTATGAGAGATTTCTTGGAATCTTGATTTGACCGCCACTGATGGGTTAGACAATAACCTATCATACCCCCTTGATTATGGGAGATTTTGTCATTGTAAGTTTCTTCCTATTTGAAGTGATTCTGTTTCTTGAGAGAATTTCCGTTCATTGGATATTCGCCGTGCGAATTTCTCTGTTGTCAAACAATTAGCTATATGCAAACAACAGTATTCAAATAATTCAAAGTTTATGTTTATCTTGAAGTTTTGGAAATGCATTTTTAGAAGATAAAAGAATTTTGTAAGAATATGAGTTCGACTCAGGATTTACAGTAAGCCTTACAGGAGTCAGGATACCTTTTGTAACAATATGCTTTTGAACTAACCTATGCTTCAATTAGGACTTTTAAATGGTTATAACGTGGCCTGGTTCACGGTTTATGAAACAAATGATAAAGCTCAAAGTTTATTTGTACCTAACCCGTTCTCCATGATGTTCTCCAGTCCTATACTCAGTTAATTGTACATTTATCTCCCAATAGAATCTGGAATGATCTTTTGGTGATGGTTCAGATACTAGAAGTTTATTTGAGAATGTAGTCAATTTTGCAACATTTTTCTGTTGTTGAGGATTTGTAGCGGCCTCTTTTTATTTATTTATAGTCCCTAATTTTTGCCTGGTTGTTTTGAGATTACAGTCAGCGGGATGCCCCAGTTTTTCTTAAGTCTCCTTCATAGGTTTTGACTTAGCGGGCTTTTCCTTTTGAGAGATAATGACTGCCTATTTTATGGGGAAACCATCACCGTCTTTTCATTCATGAAGTGACATCTTGCGATTGAATGCGCATTTGAACTAACTGAGAAACTACCCTGTCCCAGGTTACGATTAAAGGTTTCAGTTTGTGCAAAAAAGAAAACTCTTATTTCTTTGGCTTAAAATGGTTGACTAGGGATTATATTCCTCATAACTCCACTGTTTAGGGTTTGAAACAACCCTTGTACATCGTCATCAAGGTCGGTCCAAAAGCATATTGTATGAGATTATGGTAATATTTTTGTCATCCTCCCTCTAACGGCTTAAGCTTTTAATAGGAGTTGAAATATCATAATACGAAAGAAGTAAAAAGCACAGTTTTTTTTTAAAAAAATAGTGAAAACGAATGGATTAATTCAAGACAAACATATGAAATTCATTAATGGAAACAAAATTTCGACATAATAGTAATTGTTCAATCAGACAAAAGAAATTACAATTGAAAAATTCAAACGAACTTGACGCTCTCAATCATTGTTTTGATTCGTCATGGAAGTGGTGATCAATTTACAAGTCTCAAGAGGGTCAAACTTAATCTCCTTAGCATCAATCATATCTTGAATTTTGTTCTTCAGAGCCCAGCAACCATTCGTATAATGTCCAGGACTATCAGAATAATATGCACACCTTTCATTGGGACTGTAACTAGGAGCAGAAGTATTGGGATTCCAAAGAGGAGCCTTTAACGTAATCAGCTCTACCTTCAACATATGTTGTAACGCTTGATCTAGTGACATGTTAATTTTGGTGAATTGTCTTTTAGATGTGACCTCCTTATGCTGATTCCCCTGTTGATGTTGTCACACTGATGCAGGATTAGAGATCAGGACTGCCCCCATAGATTGGTCACGGTTACTTGTTACAACCCTTCTGGCCGTACATAGCATTGTACTCTTTCTTCCCATTGTATGGCTTCTTCTGAGTATCGGAAAATGCAACCACTTGGATCTTTCGACTTCTAATTCCATTTTCAACTTGTTCCCCAGTTAGAATCTGCTCAGTGAACTCGGCTGAAGAGCTTCCAATTAGGTGATTGAGGAAAGATCTGGTCAAAGTTCTCATAAAGATATTAACCAGCTCCCTATCATACAAAGGGGGTTAAACCCTTCCGGCTAGGTCCCTCCATTTTTAATCATATTCTTTGAAGCCTTCATTTGAACCTATAGTCATTCCTTGCAACTGCACCCTAGTTGTCGCCAGATCGGCATTGTATTGATATTGATGGTAGAAGGTGGTGGTCAAAGCCTCCCAAGTATGGATGTTGGAACCTTCTAACTGGTAAAACCACTCCAATTGAGTCCCAAACAGACTCTCTTGAAAGAAGTGCATCCACAACTTCTTATCAGTGGTATGCAGTTGAATTTTACGGACGTAAGATCTCAAGTGAAGCTTAGCGCACGAGACACCATCGTAGTTGGAAAAGATTGGAATCTTGAATTTATGGGGAATATCTACCCCAGGCACCAAACCTAAGTCATCAAAGTCCAAGCCAGGCACAACTTGGATCTCCACAACTTTCAGTCTATCTTCTAGTTGCTTATATTTATCATCAGCCGACGAATATTTGAATTTTGTTGTGCTATCCACTAACATATTAATGTGCGACAATGGGAAATCATCTTTTGGACTAGCTTTATTTAGATCTCTGTAATCTACGCACATGCGAACTATTTCGTCTTTCTTCGGTACTGGGACAATATTGGCAATCCATTGAGGATACACTGATGTCACAAGAAAACCGGCATTAATCTGCTTTAGAACCTCTTCTTTGATCTTTACTACCATGTTAGGATGATTTCTTCTCAACTTTTGCTTGATGGGCGGGAACTCTGGCTTCAAAGGAAAATGATGCTCCACAATATCAATATCTAGACCTGGCATATCTTGGTAAGACCAAGCAAAGATGTCTACATATTCCCTCAACAGTCCAGTCAACCTGCTCTTCATATTAGGATGTAACAATGCTCCAATCTTGACCTCTTTTGGCTCTTCTTCTGAACCTAGATGATTGTTTCTAGTGATTCTTTATGTGGCTGAATAGCATTTTCCTTGTGCTCGAGAAACCGTGAGATCTCTTCTTGAATCTCATCATACTCTTCTTCTTCTGCCCCTAACACATGATATTCAATGTTTGGAGAGGGTGCAAGGTCATTGTATTCAACGGTTTATTAATTAATCTGCACATATGGTTTATGATTACTTTTAGAAACTAACACATATAACAAGTGATTATGCAGATTTAATTTCAGTTATTATTTATTTTGAAAGGTTTTTTCTGATTACCATTTTCCAAGAAAAACAAAAAATAAAAAACAAAATTTGGGAAACAAAGACAACTTTTATTATTGATTTTAAAGATCAAAGCAAACAAATAAGCCCATATAATATCAATACTTTCACCTTGGGTAGAGTGAAAACTTTTCGAAAAGATTAACAAAAACAAATTACTTTTAGACAATTGGATGGAGGTAGCCTCCGCTGTGAAAAACATCATGATAACTTCTCATAGTAGACTTCAGGTTCAAACTTTCATTCTTTCCATTCTTTGTAGAGAATCCTAAACTAGCCGTGATCTTATTTACGAGAGGATCAACGACCTGTCCCCATACTTTTCTTGGCCCGTTGCGCACAACATGCTGAGCATCCTTTAATGAAACCATAGAGTTCTCATTCCCTCTTACATTATCAACAAATAGAGCTTGGAAATGTTTCCCCACAACAGCCTCATTTGTTTCAACAACACTGAAAGATGATAGGTGAGATATCAGCAATGCTTGCTCCCTATTTATAATAACCACTTTGCCTTTGTGCACGAACTTCAGCTTTTGGTGTAGAGTGGAAGTGACATCCCCTGCTTCGTGTATCCACGGTCTTCCCAGTAGACAACTACATGCGGGTACAATATCCATGACTTGGAAAGTGATCTGGAATAGATGTGTGCCTATGTGAATAGGCAGATCGACCTCCCCAATTACCGACTTCCTTGACCCATCAAAAGATTTAACAATAATACCACTTGGGCGCATAGGAGCCCCTTCATATTTCAACTTCATCAACATACTTCTCGGTATCACATTCAATGCGGATCCATTATCAATCAGTACATTGGATAATGAATCATTCTTGCAGTTCATAGAGATGCGGAGGGCCAAATTTTGATTCTTTCCTTCATTGTGCAGTTCATAGTTGCAAAAACTCAGGTTATTACATGATGTGATATTCCCTACCACAATGCTGAATTGGTCTACTGGCACATCACTTTCCATGAAAGCTTGGTCCAATACCCTCATCAAAGATTCTTTGTGAGCAGTAGAGTTCAAAAATAAATCCAAGATAGATACTTTTGAAGGAGTTTGCAGTAACTGATCCAAAATTTGGTAGTCACTCATCTTGATTATCTTAAAAATATCATCCACCTCTTTCTCTAGAGTAGAACCAATGGATTCACTTGTAGCCTTCTTTTCTTTAATATTTTCCACAACCTTCTTTCCAGTACTAACATCCCCACGAACAACTGGTGCAAAAATACAACCATTGCGGCTCATTCTGCCAGTCTCGAAATATTCTCAACATTATACATTGGTTGGATGGGAACTTCCACACCACCCTCTAAAATTGTAGCATTATACTTATACGGCACAACTTTGTTGAATTTGTAAGGAACGGGCCCTGGTAAGAAAATCACCACAGGGGCAACAACTGGCTTACTATAGTATTCAATTTCAACAGGGGAAAAATAATTGAAACACGGGACAATCACATTCACACCTTTTTCAGTCATCAAAGAATCATCACTAGAGAAAATATCCTCATCTGAGGAAAAGAATTCATTTGCGGAAGCATACTCATCATCATCTGATTCTTCCTCAACCTCAATCTCGTTAACCTCAAAGTAATTATCTCTTTGCCATGAAACCTTGATGGTTCCATTATACAACAACAATTGAATACCTTTTCTTACAATTTAACATCCTCAAGAGTCCCAGCAGCAAGTTCAAAAAGATCCATATTGATGTTCTACCTGACCATCCATGTGGCAAAAAATAGCATGCATTTGTACGAGATCATCATTCATGTTTTCCACATCAAATATTCTGAACTCTCCAAGACATCCAGAAACCATATTTACTTCCTCCTCATACTCTTTCCTAGGCCTGACTATATGGATGAGGCCTTCATCCATCATCTCTTGGAAATCAGCTTTTATCTTACCGCAACCTTGTATATTAGTACTACAGGTACCACAACCAGCATGGTCGTGAGTGTAATAACTAAACTCGCAAAGGTCTGTATGCATATTTACCAAGTCCCCTCTTACTAGGTTAATATTATAAATGCGGAAGTCCCCTGGACAACCAGCAACCATGTTAACAACATTAGTTCCTTCGTGTTTTGGGAGAGGATTATCGTTTACCTTCGGACTGACAACTTTGAAGGACAAAAGGCCAGTTCTAACCATTTTCTGTACCTCAAATTTCAGAGGATAATAATTTCCCACATTATGTCCTGGTGCACCCTGATGGAAAGCGCATGTCTGGTCTACCTTATAGTACCAAGGTAAAGGGGATGGTATAGCAGGAGGTGGCCTAGTCTGGACCAACTTTTTCTGGATCAACGCTGGAAGTAGTTCTGAATAACTCATAGGGGTAGAGTCAAAAGGTTCTCTTCTCTGATTCTTCCCTTGACTTCCCTGAGGGTCTGGTCTTTGATAAGCAACTGTAGTGGGAGCCTTCAAGGTCTTTGAGATTGTAAAAGGAAAGGTGAAAAAGCAAAGGAAAGACCTTTGAGATTGTTTCTTGAGTTCTGGGGGTAAATTATGAAAAGGGAAGGTATTAGCACCCTCTTCATCCATGGTTTTTTACGGGCTCTTAGTTACTTGCTAGATCACTTGCTTTTTGTTTGAAATTGTGATTTATGTGGTTTTTTAAAGTATTTTGTAAAGAGGCCATTGTTTAGGCAATCTTTGTAATGATTCTCATTCGTAAGAATGTATACAAAGATGTTTGATCTTTTAAAAATGTTTTCAATTTTGTAAGTTGTTTGAAAGTGTATGTGTTTGTTTTGAAAATAGCAAGGATGTTTGTTTTGAAATGGAGCAAGTAATTAGGAGCAATCTACCTACTCAAATGTCTTTCTTGTTCATTTTCTTTCCTTTGACATTGTTATCTTACCATTGATTTGGTAAGTAAGCCTATCTTTGGATGTAAACGGGACGGACGTGGGTCATCGTATAACCATAATTAGCAATGTTGCAAGGCATCTTAGCATTCTCTTTTAGGGACTAAGATCATTTGTAAGGCAACTTAGATAGCGTCATCGAGGGACTATGATCTTGTATTCGTTTGTTTTTGCTAAGATACCTCACATGCGTAATATGGCCATTTTGTAAGGCAACCAAGTGGATTTTATCCTAGGGGTGCTTGTGTGCAAGTGTGTTGTTTTTATGCTTTGTTTTTGTCTTGAATTAGGGTTTTCTATTTGATTGATTTTAGTCTTTCCATACAAAACCCTAATTACTAGCATTTGTATATAAAGCGATAAATTGCAGAAAGTAAAATTACTACGCTATTACATCATTAGGGGAGGGGGTGTACAAATTACAAATGGGGATTGCAAAAATGTAAACCTAGTTAGTCTATTACAACCATATTGAATGGGTATAAATATACAAAAATATAAAATGTGAAGTAAATGGATATATGTTTGATTTTTTAGAAAAAAAGGATTTTGTCTTAATATAATTAATTAAAAGAAAAATAATTAATAAAAGAAATAAACCCTAAATTTGTTTAAGAAATTTTTTTTTAACAAAAACCCTAAATCTATTAGTTAAAATAAAAGAAAATAAGTTTATGAGAAAAGTGTTTTTTGATATTTTTATGCATTGAAAATATTTAAGGTATTATAAAATATTTTTTAGCCCTTTTTTATATTAAAATAATATATTTAATGGGTGTAAAGAGAAAATAAATATTAACATAGTTTAAATTTAATTTGCAAGACTAGTCCATAAAATAAATAATGTGTAGCTAAATAAAATATTTTTTTTGTGAGAAAAAAATAAAATAAACTATGTTAAAATGAAAATCTATTTTTTTGTGATTTTTTAATATTAGGAAAAATATTTAAGAGAATAAAAATGAAAAGAATAAAAAATAAAAAGAAAAATAAATAAACATGGGCCAGGGGTGCAAGTAGTCCACAGGGGGGTTGCTAACAAAAAAAACAACAAAAAGCCCAAAGGCCCAGGCGCCCTGCAAAAAAAGGTCAGAAAAATGCAAAAACATGTAAAAACACAAAAAGGGTACCACTGGGGCTCGAACCCAGGTCCCAAAGGTAAACAAGCGCGCGTTTTACCACTAGGGTGGCTATACATCCGTTCATATAAACAAAATAATAAATATGTAAGGAAAATCAAGTCCTGATGACTTCATCTTCAACCTCCAGCCAGTGTACCTGCAACTTCTTCATTTCTCAACAAAAATGGAAGATGACAAAATGAAAGTTGTTGCATTCTTCCTCACGAATCTAACCATGTAAATAACTAAAGCTAAAAGTCAAAGATAAATGAGAATTTCTCTGGCCCTAATTTGAACCCTAAAAATTTTAGAAACGTCAACTCTAAAATTCTCTAAGCTCAGGCCATGTAAATGCAAACTATAGATATGTACAGCTTCGTGGCAATGAGGTCTACATCTTTCCTTCACAAAATAAACATTAATGATGCTTAAATGATGATATATAAGTTCAACTGAGATACCTCAAAATTGGAAATCGTGAAATGCAAATGAGCTTGATTCAAAGTGCTGCAAGGATCAGGTTAACTTCCTTGAGGTCCTAGGAAGCTAATGCAATGATTAGCTTGAGCTGAAAGTGGATGAGGAGCTCTGGAGAAGTCAAGTTGCAGACCCCTGTTTTTGAAAATGGAACTTGATGATATAGGTGTTACAGTTGAGAAAATGGACTTTGGATGGTTTGTATTTGATGTTTAGAAGCTTTTGGAAGTGAAAGGCCAAAGAACGCACGAGGGGATTTGGAGTTTGGTATGTAAAGTCAGAATTTGTACAATAATGGTATTTTGAGAGAGTTTCTGGCTAGAGGGAGTTTGAGTGAGTTTAAGGGTCTTCAAGCTCGTGTTCTAGCTCACAAATAGTGCTTCTATTTATAAGCAACAAGTTTGGAGACTTGTTGTTGATCAGAATTTATAATTACATGTTTATGCATAACATGTGATTTTTGAGAAAACAAGTTTCAATGCCTTCTCTACTTGCTAAGATAGAGTGGTTATGCTTTAAACACACTTTCTTCTGAATTTGTAGATGAAGTGTGATCAAAGGGAACAAGTTAGAGGCTCAAGAATGGACTTTATGCATAAAGCTTGCTTTTCAAGAATGGTATTGTTAACTTTCTTCCCAAAATGGCAATGTGAATTGGATAAAGCTTAAATCACTTGGATTATAGCTCAAACGTTTGTGTAATACATTAATTATAGAGTGACAAATAAGTTTGAGGCCTACAAAGCAAATATTATGCAACCTAACATTGATTTGGTTCATGTCTTCATCCAAAATGACTTGTAATTCAAGTGACAAAACCCTAACTTCATCTCTTCGACTCTCCATACTCAAGAATGATCTCAAGGAGTTCTTGGACATTTTGGAAATCTTGCAATGTGATCTAAAACCCATATTTGAATTAATTTTTAAGATTCCCCTTGGAACTATATGAAAAAGTGTCATGAAGTTAGGTCAAAATCCTAGTCAAATTAGGGCAAAATTTCACTAAGTGTTTAGTTTCATGACCCTATGTTCATAAACTTATAACTTGAGACCCAAGCACTTTTGGAAGAAGTTGTGTGTAGAAAAGTTGTAGATTTCATGGAGATATACAACTTTCATGTTCTAAGTTTCTCTTGAATAATCTTGCATCATGGTGAAAATTTGGCTAAAAGTTATGAAAAAACATGAAATTTCCAACACTTAGAAAAATTTCTAAGTTTAGAAATTTTGAATTTTCAAAATGAAATCTTGAATTTTTGATTTCTTGATGAATAAGTTTCATATTTTGACATGTTTTGATGAATTATGATCTTTGGCACTTGAATTTGACCAAAAAGTCAGAGTTTGACTTTTCAGTATACAATTGACTTTTGATCAGTTGACTGCAAAATTCATCTATCAATCCAATGGACCTGCAATGTTTTGAACCCTTCCATTAGGTCAAAATGATGCAATTGGAATCTTGAGATCATGCCTTAAACCAATTGATCAATTGCTAGGTCAAAAATCAGAAATTGCTCTTTCCTTGTCAAAACCCTAATTTTGACCATTTTGCCCTTTTGGAGATTTGATCAAATATCTTGAGGAATTATGGTCCAAACTTGATCAAATGATACATATGAGTTTAAAATATTGATGTGGATTAAAAATTATGGGATTCGACTGTAAATTGGCCATGGTTGACTTTTTCCCCAATACAATTGTTTTTTAGGTCAATTGTTCAATTGATTGATCAAAAGTGTGATCCAAGGCTTGAAACTTGACATGAGTAATCTTGGGGGTCCATAATGATCCATGAAAGTCATATGGGGCATTTGAATTTGAAAAATCCTTGTGCAAACTCAAACCCTAATTTTGGTCATCAATGCTTAAGGAGATGTTTTGAGCTGATCAAACCCTAGTGCAGTCTTGAGCCCAAGGAGATCTTGTAAGCAAATTCTTGATAAGTGAGAGGGAAAATTTTGAGGTACAACACACCCGTTAAACTATCTTGAAATAAATGAATCAACAAGCTTTGATCATCTGTATGAGTAGACATTCTTCTTACGTACATCACCAAGTGAGCACGAGGGAAAGTATTTCCCTTGTACTTTTCGAACTTCGATACTTTAAACTTCGCAAGTATCTTGACATTAGGAACCAAACACATGTCATTCAAATTCTGTCCAAACAACTCTTTTCCCCTGAGGGCCTTCAATTCTTTCTGAATTTTGTCAAACTGGTCTTTAAAATCATCCATTCTTTCACAGAAGCCCAAGCTTTTACTTGGTGGAGGAATAGGACGATACACATCATCATTAGCAAACGGGATCACCTACACCGAGGGTGGTGAGCATAGTGAACCTAGTTTCTAGTGGCAGGGGTAACATGCACCACCTGAGGTGTGGGAGCAGTAGTATTCTGAGTAAGCGGAGAAATCTAAGGATCCTGGTTAAAACCTTCTGGCACAAAGTTTTCTGGAATCCACCAAGGATATCCTGAAGGCATACGATTATGAACAACAGCTGGAGTAACAGATGTGAGAATAGTTAGAGCTTCAGTAGTAACCATTATCTGTTGAGGCTGAACACTCGGTGTCTGATTCTGAGAAGCCACCAGAGATTCCATCATAGCAGTGAGATTGTCCATGTTGGCCTTCAGAGCAGAAACTTCCTCGCACAGCTCGCGGTTCTCTTATTCTAGATTATCCATCTTCTTTCTGAAATTAGCTCGGGTATTGTACTGGTGAGACAGCTTGCTGAACAAAGTAAAGAAGCTCAGTAAGACCCCTGGATATGCATAAAGAATGCAAGAAGTATGTACGATATGATGCATGATGTGCAATGCACATGGATTATTTTATTATTATTATTTTAAGGGACTTAAATATTTATAGAGAACATTGCAAATATCACAGTAATAACACATTTGAAATACTGAAAAAATTTATTGTAACTTCAAAATAGATTACAAGTCTCAATAATCCGAAGTACAAGATGAAAGTAAAGTCTAAAACCTAAGAAGTAAAGCTGATGGAGATCACTCTATACGCTGACGCTTCCCTATAAGTCTAGCAATTTGAGCCTTCAACCTCTGGTTTTCTTCCGTATATCTGGTGTCAACTAGTATCTGACTGAGGCTTAGGGGAAAATAAATCCCATTGCCTCTCCATCGTCTCTAAAACCCGACTCTCAAGAATCTAAATCAAGTCATCTTTCTCCTTCAAGTCTGCTCAGTAGGAAATCTCTAGAGTTTGGCACTTATTCTTCCAAGCATCCTTTCCTGCTGCATCCTGACTAAATCAAGTTGTAGCTCTTCCACATCATCCAATAGAGGATGAGTGGTATTCATAAACAAATCAGGCATAGGTGCTTCCCGAGAATACGAAATCTTCAACTGAATAGCTCTCGCCTGTACCCGCTGAAGATAAGGCTCCAAAGAAACATCCCCTCTAGGTCCCAAGTCTTTCCTACTCTTCCAGTGAATGTGACGCCAGGCCTTCGCAATTTGTTCTCTAGCTTCCTTATGGTATTTTCCCTCTTTCAGAAAGAAACTACTCAAATGAATATTATTTGGTTTATCCTTCATCAGGTAACCAAGTTGTCGTCGTGCAAGAACCAGGTTATAATTAATTCCTCCCTTTGTACCAAGAAGAGGTACATTGGGGGAAACTATCACAACTATCAACAATCTCTACATCATGATAAGCCTGATGATACCAAACAATATCTGAGTGAGTAAGTGCCATGATCTTAGGAGCCCAACGGGGTTCCATCCCAGAAAGCATCAGACTGAGACAAATGAGAAGTAAACCACCGATACAACAGAGGCATGCAAGAGATAATCATTCCCCCATGATAAGAATCCCGAAGATGAATAGAGTAATAAGCATCACCCAATAATGTAGGAACTGGGTTTCCAATCATGAAGATCCTGATGGCATTAATGTCAACAAATTTGTCCACATTAGGAAATAGGAACAACCTGTAAGCAAGTAGAGCAAAGATGGCCTAAAAAGCGACTGTACCATTCATCTTGGCAAATTAGAGAGCTTTCTCTAATAAGAACTGAGTTGGTAATCCTCTACTCCCTCCTTTGGTAGTCATGTGGGCTTCAACGTCAGACTTCCCTAAATGGATCAAAGCAGCAATCTCATGTTATTTTGGCTCACCCTCCAAACCAGTAAAAGGAACACGATCGATAATAGGTAAACCCAATAGATAAGAATACTCCTCTAGTGTAGGCATCAACTGATAGTTAGGGAAAGTAAAGCATTGATGCATCAGGTCAACGAACTGGACTAAGGTCGAGAGAATACCCTCCTTCATCCTAAGCTTCATGAGAGAAATGATGGACCCATACTTCCTCCGAAAATCTGTAGAACACTCAATCTCGGGAATTAGACTCATCAACTCATCTATCTTGGGATCTTTGAAACTGTACTTTCCGATCTTTCTTTTTCTCGAATCCATAGTCAAAAAGTACCTGAGATATTCACAAGTGGTCAACTTTTAATTCTCTTGAAATAAAATTTCTTCAAAAGATGCTTATGAGTGCATGGATGCATGATGCAACAATCACACACAAGATCACAAAAATAGGGTTCATAGGTTCAACGTCATGAACATGAGGTCAAAGGTATTACCCATAAGGTATTGGTCCAAAAGTTATCACATGCCGAACAAGGTTCTAGAGGTTCCCAGAGCCTACATCCTACCTTCGGATATTACTAACTTCCCGATTAACTCGGTAATTAGTAATATTCTCAAGAAAAACTCGTCTGAGCATAATATCACGTGACAACTATTTTCGGATTACTCCGTCAAAGCTTCTGCACTACACCTATAAGGCCAAGATGAGTTAGGTACTCTACGATCCTCAGCAGGCTCCCAGGTCAAAAGTAGCACGTCTTCCCGATTACTCGGTAAATGAAACTACAGTCAAAGGGGCCTCCACTGAGTAGGGGATCTCATGTCTCCTTTTTTGGGATTACTCCTTCAAAGTTAACAAGACTGTACCGTCCGTCCTATCTTAAGTTTGCCTAAGTTCGGGTATAGGACTTATGAGTAATCACCAAGCACCCTAAAAACAAGAAGAATCCATACAAACATATACACAAAATATAATATATAACACATAATAGCACATAGACATATATAAACAAATATAGGCTCAACCCACTTAGGGATGGACCAACAAGAGGTCAATTTATCCCTAGTGAAGTCGCCATTTTTTTTCTTGTAGCGGTAGAAATGTTTAAGACTAAGCCATTGGATTGACTTGACTCGTAAAGATCAAAATAAAATCGCCACCGCGCTTTATTGTTTCCAAAGAAATGGGAAAAGAGAGAATAACCCAAAAGAGGGGGAAAGATTCAAGGTAAAGAGGTTGGTTATGCAAAGGAAAGGGTACTCCGCGGGAACTTATTTGTAAAATCTGTATATTTTGGCTATAAAATGTTGTACAAAAATAGATGGTGGAGGTGAGAAAAGAATTTTTTTTTAATGATTTTTGCACTCTCCGCGGTTGCGAACCTTTAGTGCCTATGTACCACCTTCCGTGCAATAGGGGATCAGGGTACACGTAGTTCCTCTTTAAAAATTTTGAAACACAAGTGTGTTGGTTGATTTTATGAGATAAGACATCATCGTCATTGTCTGTATGGAAAACATACTTACTACCTTTGAAAAGATGTTTTCCTAATGGTTCTCGTCTCTATAAGAACGTATACAAAAAGTTTTTGTCTTTTGAAAAAGGTTTTAATGTGAAAGTATTGATGTAAAATGTTTGATTGTGAGCAAGCGAGCAACTAAGAGCAAATCTATCTACTCGAAAGGTATGAGATGTTCTTTTCTTCCTCCTTTAGATGTTTCTATCTTACCATTTATTTGGAAAGAAGCCCATCGTTGGATGTGAAGGGACAGGCGCGAGACGTTTGTACAGTCATAGAAGGCAACTTGTGAGACGCTTTAGCAATTTTTGTAAGGGACTAGATCGTTTTACCAAAGGCAACATCAAGGGACATCGAGGGACTACGATCTTTTTTATCGAAGGGTCTTTGCTAAAGCGTCCCATATTCGAGGGACATGACTGTATTTCCGAGGAAACGAGCGAGGTTACCCTAGAGGTGCGCGTGTGAAAAAGTGTGTTTGATTCAAGTTATTTTGTTCTTTGATTAGGTTATCTAGCGATTGATTTTGAATCTTGCCATGCATGCCTATTTACTATACAGTATATAGAAAACAGTAAATTGCGGAAATCGAAATTCTATGCTATTACAGAGTTTTCGGGAATGGGGGTACAAATTCACAAATGGGGATGGATCAATGCGATTAAAAGTCCGAATAGGTAATTAATACAACCAAATCGAATCGAACAAATAATTATAACAGTCTATGAAATTAATTGACAAAGTATAGAAATTCTTGGTATTTTGTTTGTAAGAAAGAGTTTTAAAAGAAAATAAAATTCTATTCTATTAAAGAAAATAATTGATTAAAGAAATTAAACCGTTTGCGTATTATTTGTCTTTTTGGTATTTTTTATTATGAAGAAAAATAAACAACTTAAGGCTAAACATAAAGTTAATTAGTAAATTTATTTACAAAGTCCTAAACTAAATCAATTCTAAACAAAAATTAAAAATTAAGATTATAAAAATTCTAAGATTTGTGGAAAATTAAATCTAATTTTAACAACAACTAAATTATATCTAAATTACTTTTTATATATATAAACTAAATTAATTATAAAATTTCTAAATCACAACTAACCTAATTCATTCTAAATCTATTATTTTAAAACTAAATTAAATTATTTAACAAAAGAAAGGTGTGAGACAAGAAATTGGAGGGGAAGAGTAATAATTATGAACGAGCTTGCATTGTGAAAAGGGAGGTAAGGCCCAAATGCCATCCAAACAAAAACTGGACAAACTAAAAAAAAGGGTTGTGACTAGGCCGGATTGGGTTGGCTTGGACCCGGATCCAACTATAGGGGAAACAAGTTTGTTTGGGGAAGAACCCTAATTGTTGGGGAATAGGCGCTGCTGGGTACAGTCTTCTTACGAGAAAACATCACAAAATAGAACAAGGGTCTCTCTTCTGTCCTCATGCTCAAGAACCAAACAAATCTCCATCCCAAATATTATCTACTGGCTTCTAACCTCTCCCTATTCATCTTCCTCATACTTAAATAGCCTTTGTTCTCTAATCGAAACAAGTCCTAATTCAAACCCTAAATATACTAACTTTAAGAAAATCACACAATAAAGGATGGAGCAAATGCAGTAAAGTTTGATGAGCAAGGATATCGAAGAAGATCGACCAAAAAAAGTCAACACAGTGGTGAATCGGATTCTCTAAAGGATTTAACCTCAGCGCGAACAAAAATTCTGCTTCTTTCTTCTGCTGAATCTCTAAATTAATTCTTCTTCAAACCTAAACTTTTTTGGATTAGTCGCTCCATGTTATTATGTTGATTCTTCTCTCTATGGTTTTTTTATTTTGTTTGCAATTTGTATTATTATTGGTCACTATTGATGGCTCTAGCATGTTCTAATTCAAATGTTATTTGTTGGTTTATGGTTTGACTGCATTATTGCTTAGAGATTACACGGAACTAAGTTTGGGGCTTCAATCGTACTTTTGGTGAAGGGTTTGAAACCCGTAAAGCTGCTGCATATGGTTCTTTGTTCTAGATCTTTTGGTCCCTATATAAGATGAAAGTTACATACATAAGTGAGGGGTTCTTGGGTAAGTGTTGAACTTATGGCTCAATTTATTCAGCATACATCCTAACTTTATGACAGAAACTTGATCTTCTTAGGGAAAGAAACATATTTACCAGTTTTTTGGAGTTTTAATAATTTTATCTGAGCATCTGGGGTTATCAGTTATTTTGAAGGATCAAACCGTTTTAATGGTGGCGTAATCTAGACAGAAGTATGTTAAAAAGAAAACATCATAGTACAAAGATCTCAAATAGATAAGCACACAAGACATGAGATGAACCAATAAATGGCATATGTAAAGTGACTTACCTCCAAGCTGACACCGGTGAAGAAATAGCAAACCAAAGGTGATGAGATGTTCTTTAACCCTTCCTCCTTTGAATCTAACTTCGGGTGTGTAAGCAATAATTTGAGTGAAATTTGAATGATAGATGTTTGTATGTTAATGTTGATGGGTGATGTTTGTTGGAACTGTTTTGGTTTCAGTTGGTAAAGGGGTTAAGGGGTCTGATGTATTTTCAAGAAAGTGATGATGAGTGTATATTGAAGCAAAGGTTTTTAGGTGAATGGTTGATTTTTCTGATTTTTGTATTGTCTTCTCTCTGATTTTCTGGCTTGGTAGAATCACTCTCGATTTTTGGCTGGTTGTGTTATCTCACTTTTTTTTTGATTTTATGGTTGTGTGAAAAATCTCTTTTGGTTTGCTCGGATGTATGAAATCATCCTTTTTTTGCTGACTCGCTCATCCCTTATATACAGTCCCATTGTGTTTTGGGGGGGAATCAGATAACTTTTGCCTTTGGGTGCAGAATTTTGGACTGTTTTAGAAGGCTGACTTGCTGCCTTTTGAGTGCAGTTTAAGGCATGTCTATTTTGGTGCAAGTTTGTGCAGGTTTTAGACTGAGGTATAGTAACCTGTGGTCTCTTGTACTTGGACTGTTTGGACAAAAAATACAGCAGGTTGTGCAGGCTGCATTTGACAGTTTTATGGGCAGTTTTAGTTTAGGTGATATCTCTCTAACCTGTCTCTTTTCCTCTTTATCTTTCAATGAAAATATAAGGCTACTATGCTTTTCTTTCTATGAAAAATTCTGAAGGGTTTGTATAATTTCCGGAAAATGATGATAACTTGTTTGTTGAGCTAAGCAAACTAGTTATGCTTTTCCTTTTCCATTTTGTTTTACTTATTGCTACCTTCTTCTGTCATACTGGCAGCCTATGCTGCCTTGCTTGCTATGTTTTGTTGTTATCTGTTGTGATATTGTAGCAAGCTTGCCCTGCTATTCTGTTTGTTGCAGGTTTGTTTGGCAACTTGTGCTGCATCATTGCAGCCTAATGTTGCCTGTTTTGGTGTGTTGCTATTTTGCTTGCAGTTTGACTTTGGACTTGGTAGCTTTGCTTGGTAGCTTTACTTGGCAGCTTTGACTTGTTTTGCAGTATGTTCTTTTGCAGCCTTGGACTTGCTGCTATATTTGTTTGTTTGCAAATTTTGTTGTTGCTTGCTTCTTTTATAACAACCTGCTGTTTGGCAGCCTACTCTTGCTGCTATGCTTGCTTTGTTTGCTGGCTTTGCAGCCTATTCTTGTGTAGCAGTTTGCTGCTACTTATTGCAGCTTGCATATTTGCCTTCCTTTCTTGTGAACCAAGGTCCAACCTTGTGATTTGCAAGGATAGGAGAAGAGAGATTATGATAAAACAAAATATACTTAAAATCTGATTCCTATATACAAACCCTAGTGATGAAATTCTCTTTTCTTTTCTTTACATATCACCTTGCTTGAATTGCTAATTTTCTCTTCTTTGTTTCATGAACATGAGGTGCGGATGGCGAGCAAGGATTGCTTGAAGGTGAAGCAACGGAGACTTGAAGAAACAAAATAAAAGTTCTCTCTTTGTAGACAAAAAATTTTGTGATTCTTTGTAAACAAAACAAAAAACTTGTAAATTATTTCATTTGTAATGTAATAAATACAAAGCCTTGAATAAATTTGGTGTAATGAAATTTATTGTTCAAAACTTGAATTTACTTAAACTTTGCAATTCTCAATTGAATGTTTTGGATTAAAACATCTTGATTTGGTAACTTGGATTTCAAGCAATCACAAAATGATCAAATAATCAATGCTCCTTGTACTCCAATCAAATTTCTAAACAAAATAAATGTTTAAAAATTCAGTTCTAACTTGGATAACTCAAACCCAAAGCCATGGTCATCTAAATGACAGTCTTAATATTCACCTCTTGTCCACACCAAATTTGCATTCAAAATGAAACTCGCACGCCATGCTTGATAAAAATGGAAATTCATTGCCAAACAATCATGCTTTGAGAACCATCATCAACCTTAACAAATTTCAAGATCAATAATGATTAAGAACACTTGAAATCAAAGAAATGACTTGCAACGATTCGATGACTTTCAAAGTCTTCCCAATGCAATCTCTTTCGATCTTTGAAGATAAACTCGTGTGCAACATCACCTATGACCACATGTAGAAATAATCGTCTCAAGATCTCGTAATTTGAGGAAATCACAAATCTTAGAAATCAGGCGACATTTATTTAAGATTAGGTCAAAATCCAAGAAGTGACCTTTAACGCATTCGAATTTTGGTGATTTTCTACACAGAATCAACACTTTATTTGTGAAGAGAAATTGGAGATAACATCGGGGAAAGTCATACGCAAGAAGAACTGCTCAAAAATATCGAATAATGAAGAAGTTACAGTCGCTTGAACTTGGTCTCGCAAAAGGTAAGCTTTTGGGTTAATGGAGTCATTTTCAGTCGTCTGAACCATTGACTGAGCAAACTTGTGACGCGAGATTCGAAACTCGGCATGAACATCCTTGAGGAGACATGAAGATCTATGAAGATCATTTGAACCCTTGAAGAATCAATTTTCTTTGAGAAATGTCAAACCCCAATCGTTGACTTACTTCCTAGGAAGAGAATCTGTCCGATCAAACTTCTGAGCCAAATTGAGTATTCAAGAAGACTTAGGATAATATCTTGAATAAAAATGAGAGGGAAAATTTTGGGGTAAAAAATCCGCCCCTGTTCAATCTTCTTAAACTTGAAAAGTGAGATCGACATGTTTGTCATTCGTAGCTTGAAAGTGGAAGATGATTGAACACTAAAGTGCCCAGAAATTTGCACTCGACGATGTGTTGGCCGATTGTGTAAGGAATGGGCTTAAAGATGCCATTTGGAGAGATAATGGGAAGTTGTTGGAAATGGGCTTAAAGATGCCATTTGAATGTGATTGTTGACATGAATCAGACCAATTCTTAGTTTGACTTCAACTGGGGAAATGTGAAATCGACCGTATCTGCTCGAGTCCAGGTCTTATAGTGTTGTAAACTGTTTTCTAGAGGAAAGGGAGAAGCAACCTGGATAGTAGGGTTGCTTCGAAAGGAAATCCTGGATCTGAATGAGTATCAGGATGGCATCCGTATCTGGAGCGTATCTTAACTGTATCTGAAAGCTGGATCTGAATGAGTAACAGGATGGCATCGATATCTAGAGCGTATCTGAACCGTATTTGAAAGTTAAATCTGAATGAGTATCAGGATGGCATCCGTGTCTGGAGCGTATCTGAACTGTATCTGAAAGCTGAATCTGAATGAGTATCAGGATGGCATCCGTGTCTGGAGCGTATATGAACTGTATCTGAAAGCTGAATATGAATGAGTATCAGGATGGCATCTGTGTCTGGAGCGTATCTGTACTGTATCTGAAAGCTGAATCTGAATGAGTATCAGAATGGCGTCCGTGTCAGGAGTGTATCTGAATTGTATCTGAAAGCTGAATCTGAATAAGTATCAGAATGGCGTCCGTGTTAGGAGCGTATCTGAACTGTATCTGAAAGCTCAGCTGGTCGTGTAGCCAATTTTCCTCGGCCTATTTCAGGTATTAATCTCTGATTTGTTGATGATAGTCATTGATTAACCTTATCCTGCAAAGGGTAAAATGTTAGCTGTATGCAATGTCATGATGTATGAAATGCATGGTACAATGAGATTGTTATATATGCATCCGTGTCATCGATGTTTATGATATATGGACGCGATTTATGCGTATGTGAGCCAATCTGCTATAATGTTGTTGGATTAAGGAAAATAAATCCCTGACTGCTGCTGGGAATATAGAGTGTAAGTCTTCCTGTTTGTGAAGTTGGAGTGTTGATGATTTCCGCTTATAGAAATAAACTTTGTTGTAAGGGAAACGCCGTGTATTGCTTGTGAAATTCCGTTGGGGAATCCCGAGAAATTTGGCGACTTCTACCGGGGAGTGATAACTGGAACTTTTGTTCTGCTGGGGATTAAACTGCACACTGTGGGGGATTTTATGGAAATAGCTTAGAGAGATTTCCCTATTTCTTAAAGCCATTAGTGATTGTCTTTTTATTTTGTTCATTTGTAAACGGTAATTACGTTCAAATGCATATGTTTAAAAATAAATCATTGGACGTTTTTGCAAACAAAACACAGGAGTAAAGAAAAAACAGATAGTTTTGCACTTTCAAAGAGATATCTTTGTATTGATTTTGAGTAAGTATTTTTGTACAATGAGACAAACATTCTAGTAATATAATTCCGTTGCAAAATATTGAAAATTTGATACAAAGAAAAGATAGCTATGTGAAATAATCTCATGGGGTTCCCATTCTGCTATAGCCTTCGTGTCTCTGAGCATCTTGTTTATTTGTTGCCTTATCCAAAGCTGATTGAATTGATCAGAACCGTCGAGCTTGTTAGTTAAAGCCAAAGGTTGTCCGCGAGGTGATCCAACAGGACATAGTTATACGCTTAAATTCCCTAACTTTTGCCTGGACCGCCCTTTCGGGTTTTCAGTCCACCGGGATACCCTTTTTTGCCCAAGTCGCCCTTTCGGGTTTTCAACTTTCCGGGTGTACAGATTTTTTTTGTTTTATCCCTAATTTTTTCCCGAGCCTTTTTGGTTCGCCGGGATGCCCTTGTTTTGCCTAGGTGTGTCAACCTAGCGGGCCTCTTATGCGTAGTATATTTTGACTATGTCCGTGTTCACAGGGTGCGGCAGGTCGTCGCCATCCATGGTGGTAAGATCATTACTCCACCAGAGAATATGCTTTTGATTACAAATGGTCCTTCGTACGTAGGAGTCCATTTTCCCCTGGGATCACCTTGCGGCAATATGATGCGCTTGATCACCAGATCCCCAACTTGATACACTTGTCGTCTGACCTTTTTGTTGAAAGCCGTGATCATCCATTTTTGATACATTTGACCATGACAGACAGCAGTAAGCCTTTTCCCATCAATCAAGTTTAGTTGATCAAGTCGAGTCTAGATCTAATCGTCTTTGTTCAGCCCTGCATCCTTCATAATTCTTAAGAAGGGATCTGGACCTCAATAGTTAAGACAGCCTCCATGTCGTACACCAGAGAGTATGGTGTTGCCCCGGTTGATGTGCGTGCCATGGTACGATACCCGTGGAGAGCGAATGGTAGCATCTCATGCCAGTCTTTGTATGTGACTTTCATTTTCTGTATGATCTTTTTGATATTATTATTTGTGGCTTCGACGGCACCATTCATCTTTGGCCGGTAAGGGGAAGAATTGTGATGCTGGATCTTGAATTGTTCGCACAGGGAGGTGATCATAGTATTGTTTAGATTCGTACCATTGTATATGATGATCCTCTCCGAGATACCGTAACAATAGATGAGATTCTGCTAGATGAACGGGCGACAACATTCTTGGTAATGGAAGCGAAAGAGGCTGCCTCAACCCACTTTGTAAAATAGTCGATGGCCACTAAGATGAAGTGGTGTCCATTATAGGCTGTTGGTTTAATTTCCCCAATCATATCGATGCCCCACATAGAAAAGGGCTAAGGAGCTGTCAAGACATTCAAAGGAACTAGATGTACGTGCACCTTGTCAGCATAGATCTGACACTTGTGGCAGGTTCGAGAGTGTTGATAGCAATCTGCTTCCATGATAGACCAGTAATAGCCTGCCCGTAGGATCTTCTTTGCCATTGTATGCCCACTGGAATGGGGGCCAAAATTCCCCTCATCTAGATCAACCATGATCTTTTCCGCTTCAACCTTGTCTACGCACCGAAGTAACACAGAGTCATGGTTGCGTTTGTAAAGAATGCCATTACTAAGGAAGAATTTAGCAGAGAATATCCTTAAGAACTTCTTATCATTGACTGAAGCTTCTTCTAGATATTCTTGAGCCTCGAGATACCTCTTGACTTCGTGAAACCAAGGCTGGTCCACTACTTCTTCAGTATTAACCTCGTGACAGTAAGCTGGTTCATCCATTCGTTTGATGGTGATCTGGGGAGCCCCGTTATCCCATTTAAGTTTAAACATGGATGACATTGTGGCAAGTGCATCTGCTAGCTGGATTTCTTCTCGCGGGAAATGCTTGAAGGTAATATTCTCAAAATGTGGGATCAATGTAAAAACATGTTCTTTGTAGGGGATACGTTTAGGGTGTTTAGTGTCTCATTCCCCTTTGATCTGGCTGATGACCAAAGCTGAGTCTCCGAAAACATTTAAGGTTTTGATCCCCAAATCTATGGCATCTTTGAGACCAAAAATGCACGCTTCATATTCCGCCATGTTATTTGTAAAGTTGAAGCAGAGTCTGGCTGTAAAGGGAGTATGACACCCTTCAGGAGATATGAGTACAACACTAATACCATTATCGAGTGCGTTGGATGCTCCATCAAAAACCAGGGTCCATCGGGATCCTTGTTCAGGTCTGTCATATGGCCTGAATTCTTTACCGTTGTTTACCATCATGATGTCTTCATATGGGAATTCGAACTTCATGGACTGGTAGTCATCCACACCTTGGTGAGCGAGGTGATCAGCTAGTACACTGCACTTTATTGCTTTCTGGGTAGTATATTATATGTCATATTTTGTCAGGATCATTTGCCATCTTGATATCCTCCCAGAGAGGGCAGGCTTCTCGAAGATGTATTTTATTAGATTCATCTTGGATATCAATAAGGTAGTATGGGTCAGTATATACTGTCTTAGCCAGCGAGCATCCCATGCCAGAGCGCATCAAGTTTTCTCGAGTAATGAATATCTTGTTTCACAGTCGGTAAACTTTTTTCTTAGGTAATAAATATCATGCTCTTTTCAGTTAGACTCGTCATGCTGCCCCAGCACACACCACATTGAATATTCCAAAACAGTTAAATACATGATCAATGGTCTTCTCTCGACTGGTGGCATCAAAATAGGAGGCTCTTGCAGGTACTCTTTGATCTTGTCGAAAGCAGTTTGGCACTCGTCATTCCATTTGAGTACTTGATCTTTCTTCCATAATTTGAAGATTGGCTCACAAGTAGCTGTCAGGTGAGAAATGAATCTGGAAATGTAGTTTAAACATCCCAAGAATCCTTTGACTTCCTTCTCAGTACGAGGATAAGGTATCTCTTATATCGCTTTCACCTTGGCA
The DNA here is from genome assembly GCA_948472305.1 of Vicia faba. NCBI lineage: Eukaryota > Viridiplantae > Streptophyta > Magnoliopsida > Fabales > Fabaceae > Vicia > Vicia faba. The sequence goes on along the minus strand of OX451737.1, from coordinate 343,263,683 downwards.
GGATCCACTTCAATACCTTTATTGCTGATGACAAAGCCTAGGAGTTTACCATACCTCACTCAAACCTTCCACTTAGTTGGGTTCAACCTCAGCTTGTATTTCTTTCTCTCAAACAGTTTCTGTAAATGATCAAGATGATCTTCTTCTGTCTGAGGTCTAGCTATCATGTCATCCATATAGACCTCTATTTCGTGATGTATCATGTCGTGAAATAAGGCTACCATGGCACGCTGATAGGTTGCCCCAGCATTCTTCAGTCCGAATGGCATAACCTTGTAGCAGAATATGCCCCACTGTGTGACAAAGGTTGTTTTCTCCATGTCCTCATGCACCATTTTGATTTGGTTGTAGCCTGAGAAACCGTCCATGAAAGAAAACACTTTATGTTGTACCATATTGTCAACTAGAACATCAATGCAGGGTAATGGGAAATCATCTTTAGGGCTTGTCCTATTCAAATCTCTGTAGTCCATGCACATTCGTACTTTGCCATCCTTTTTTGGCACGGGAACAACATTGGCAACCCATTGTGGATAAGAGGTGACGACCAAGAATCTGGTGTTTAATTGTTTCATGACTTTTGCTTTAATCTTCTCTGACAGGTTTGGTCGCATCCGACGAACCTTTTGTTTTACCGGTGGGCAATCCTCTTTTGTAGGTAGATGATGTACTACAATATCTGCATCAATTCCCGACATTTCTTCGTACGACCAAGCAAAGATCTCAACATAATCGTGTAACAACTGAATCAGACGCTCTTTGACACTGGGTTCCAGATTAGCACCTACCTTGACTTCTCTTTTGTCTTCTTCGGTACCTAGGTTGATTGTATCCACTGGTTCCTCGTGAGGCTGAATGGTCCTCTCTTCTTGTTGTAGTAACCTGGCGAGTTCTACTGGTACTTCGCAATCTTCCTCACCTTCGTCTTCGGCTTGGTAGATTAGATTTTCCGAGTCACAAAAGGCCATAGCAGAATCGTTACCCATGGGATCCCAAATGGATGTAGACCTGCATTGTGAGTGTGAGTGTGTGTAAGAGTATAGTTATCTTTGAAAGAAAATGAAAATGTAAAAAGAAAAACAATGAGCACAAAGTTTGTATGCAAAAATGTCCATGATTCATTGATGTCATATGAAAATGAAATAATAACCCTTACAAATGGACCATTGTGCCTCGGGTACGACACAAGGTTTTAAGAGTCTAAATTGTTTAATATTATAGATCCGACAAAATGTAAAGACAAATTACTGTGTGATAAAAGTGATCGGGACAAAATCTCTAGCCTCCCAGTTGCTGAGCCCTCCACTGAATTTGGGAAAATCCAATCCTCCAGGTTATAGTTGTCTTCATCATCTTCCACTGTGTTAACTTCGCGATTGCTGATCTTCAAGGGTGGTCCTTGGGCATGAGCGTGGCGTACAACCTTTTGGGAACCTGAAGTGAAACCCAACCCAAATTTGTCAGATTTGTATGGGATATCTGGGAGTTGACCCCAAATTGTGCACCCATATTCTTCTATCACTGCCTTGGCATCCTTCAAAGACGACATCTTGAGCGGAGGCCTTGTGATCTTGGGAACTTGAGACATAACCTTGGTTACTGCCACAGTCTGCGGAAATTCTTCAAAGTGCTGGAATGGAGTTTCAATAAATTCACCATCTAACTCCATATATCTGAAGGAATTTAGATGGCTGACCATATACTCTTCTTCTCCATGAACAGTGATGATCTTCCCCTGAATTGGATATTTCAGCATTTGATGCAACGTAGAGGCAACAGCGCCAGCATTGTGAATCCATGGTCGGCCTAATAATCAGGAATATGAAGGGCGAATATCCATTACATAAAAATTTGAATCAAGTGTTTGGGTTCCAACTTTTATGGGGATGTCCACTTCCCCATGCACCATTCTTTTTGAGCCGTCGAAGGCCCTCACTATTATGTTGCTTTGTTTTAGTGTCAATCCTTCACAGTCCAGCCTATCAAGAGCTTTTTTAGGAAACACATTTAGAGACGAATCGGTGTCAACCAAAACATGAGCCAAGGTCGTGCCCCTGCATTCCACTGAGACATGCAACGCCTCATTATGCTTTTTTCCTCTTGGCGTTAAATCAACATTTGAAAAAACTAAACCATCATCTACAGTTAAGCTGGCTATGCAGTCTTGGAACTGATTGGCAGATGTTTCTTGGGGTACATAAGCAGTTTTAAGGAATTTTACCAAGGCCTTTGCATGAGCCTCAGAACATAGTAATAAAGCCAGCATGGAAATTTTTGATGGAGTTTTCCCTAGTTCTCGACTACATTGTAGTCGCTTCTTTTTATGATCTTTAAAATTTCCTCCATCTCTTTTCAGGAGGTCTCAGGGATAGCTACTAATTGTCCATTCGTCCGGACAAGCTCAACCAGAATATCTTTACCTCGAGTCTCGATTGACTTTGCAACAGGAATGTCAGTAGGGGTGATAACAGAGACTGTAATAGCTTTGTCAACAAGACTATTAGCATAGATGATTGTAGGACTAGGAATAAGCTTTGGAGGAGAAACAACAACATGAATGATTACGGGTCTAGAAACAGCTTTTGGAGGAGCAATTTTTAGAGAGAAAATCCTTCTTCTCTGGGTTATCTTGCTAGTCCCTGCGATATTACTAATATCGGAGTCAACTTTCTCAGAATATGAACTTTCAGCAGCTGGCCAATCTTGCTTGATACCGTGGTAGTACACATCCCCTCCATAATTCCATGGTACGGTTTTGTCTGACGAATACGAGATTGGTCCAGGCATTGTAATTATCAACGGAGCTACTTTTGGAACTGATGTAATTCTAACGGGTCTTTTAGTGGAGACCCTGGAAGAATTGTTGGAAATGGTCACGATGGAAACATCATTATAAGAAACAGTTGGAATTGAAGCCTTCTCGAACAAAATCTCCTTGTTATCTATTAGGCATTGAACGCCCGCTTTTAACAACGAACAGCTGGTTGGTGAGGACAAACAGAAGTAACAGCTTTTATCACAGCCTGGGAATACACCGACATTTAACAAGTTCTTTTTGATAGTTAGGAGTTGGGTCACAAGTTCATCAACTAAAGTAACAAACATATCTTCCTCAATGGCGTTGGTATTATGGCCGTGTTTGGGCATAGGGGCAGTAATAACATTGGGAATTTATGGTGCGTCAAATTCAATCTCTTTGGCTTCAAGAAGGTCTTGTACTTTGTTCTTTAGAGCCCAATAATTGTTGGTGTCATGGCCGGGACTCTCGGAATGGTATGTACAGCGGGCATTAGGATGATAGTGAGGAGAGGTTGTGTTAGGGTTCTTTGGAGCTTCTTTCAAAGTCACTAGATTGGATCTTAACAAATGCGGCAATACTTGAGATAATGTCATATTAATTTGGGTGAACTTCCTTACTGGTCTTTCCATTCTTGGCTGGTTGCTTCTTTGCTGAGCAGGCGCAGGTTTAGGAATCATGACAACTCCCACCATTGGACGGTGTTCAGCCCTATCTTGATTTCTCTGAGTATATACAGAAACAACTTCTTTATTTCCAATGAATGGCTTCCTTACAGCAGCAGAGGATGCATCTTTTTGAATCTTCCCATTCTTTATACTGACTTCCATCTTTTCTCCGGTCAATATCAGTTTGGTAAAACCTACCGATGAACTCCCAATTAAGTGATTTAAGAATGGCCATACTCTAGAGTTGAGTACGGGTGGGTGCAAGATCAGCGTTGTATTGGTATTGTTTGTAAAAGGCAGCGTCCAGATCTTCCCAGTTACGAATATTGGCTCTTTCTAACTGATAAAACCAATCAAGTTAAGTTCCAGACAGACTGTCTTGGAAGAAGTGTACCCATAAATCCTTGTCAGCGGTATGAGGCTGGATTTTCATCACATTGGACCAGAGATGCATTTTGGGACATGAAACTCCGTCATATTTGGCGAACGTAGGTGCTTTGAATTTTGGAGGAATGGCAATCCTCGATACTAATCCCAACTCCTCAAAGTCCAATCCAGACACTTTTTGGATTTCCATTGCACTTAACCATTCTTCCAGATACTTATACTTATCGTGGGCTGGAGGATATTGTTCTTTAGAATAATCTTCTTCTTCCTCTTCCTCTTCTGACTCTGGCTGGACAACTGTTTCTTTGCCTTTCCCATCTTGATTGTCTTTCTCACCAGATGACGTTTCAAAGTCTAAGGTCTTTCTTGTCTGCCCTTGGAATCTTCTTCCCATATTCAGAACTCCGTTTATTTTCTTTGTTTTCTTCTTTTTATTTTCAACCAGCAAGGTCTTCAACTCTTCTTGTCCTTTGGCTAGAGTTAAGAACATCTGTTGAAACTGAGCATTTTGTGCTTAAAGGTCCTTCACTGTTTGCTCGAGATCCATCTTACTGAAATAAACAGTAGAAAGATGAGGAGACTTATTGCAAGAAACCTGCTTATGTTATGATTGATGGTAAAGGCATATGCAATGATTTCAAGGATTTTAGAGATTCAAATTCGTTTTAGACAAAAAGGAAACACACACTATATTAATAAATTAAAGCTTGAGTACATCAATGCCTCTTTGGGCTTACACAGAAATACAAAAAAACTCTAAGATAAAAAGGTTGTGCGCATCCTCTTTGGTGCGATGTAGGCATTCAAAGTCCGCTCCTCATGAAGTTGCTTAGTGAGTTCCAAAACCTTCTTCTCGCTAGCGTAGAATTGGGCCTCAAAAGTGTCTCGCTCTCCCTTGAGTTGTATCCAATCTCTTTGTAAGTCTTCAAGAGAGGTGGGTATTTCAGGATGCAGGATGGTGTACGAAACATCTCCTTCCATAACAGTCTCTATGATTACCGGGAGAATGGAGGGATAAGGCATCATAAGACTCTGAGCACGAGCTCGTACCCATTTGAGATAAGGCTCAAGAGGGATGGAATTTTTGTGCCCCAATGTCTTGCTATCTATCTTGTTCAACATCCTCCATTCTCGGATAAACCTCTGGCGAAGACCTTGATTGTCACTTTCGTAGTCGAATACTAACCCTTGAATCAGCATCTCATATGGACCATTCCTTCGGGCATACCCGAACTGTCTTAGAGCCAAACATGGGTTATATGTGATACCTCCCCTTATTCCAATTAAAGGGACATTAGGGAACTCTCTATAATGGTCGACAATGATAACATTCTCTATAGACCGGGAGCACCAATGGATGTCTGAATGTATGAGTGTCATCAACCTTTGTGACCCCCTTGAACCTTGCTCGTTTCTTAATACAGACTGGGGAAGATGTGAAATAAACCATCTTGCCAAGAGAGGAGTGCAACACATAAGGATACCTCTTTTCCTCATAGTGCGAGTGTGAAAATAATGTAGGATGTCCCCTAGCAAAGTAGGCACCAGGTTGTGAGATATGAAGATTTTAACGACGTTCACATCTATTAGTTGGTCAGGATTTGGAAACAAAACCATCCCATAGATGAGGAGAGCTACAATTTCCTTAAAATCTTGTAGATCCAAAGAGTTCCAAAAGTTTTGGGCTTTCTCAAACAAGAACTTTGCTATGAAACCCTTGACATCACTCCTTGTTTCCCAATAAGTTGTGACATCAGATGATTGCAAGTGTAGAGCTTGAGCAATCTCTTCTGGATTTGGGTCTCTTTCCGTACCATTGAAAGGTAGTTGATTTTAAGAATGGGAATCCTCAAGAGTCGGGAGAATTCTTCCAAAGTAAGCACAAGTTGATAATCGGGAAATGTGAAGCAATGGTGTAGAGGATCAAAGAACTGAAAGAGCACCTTCATCCTGTCCTTATCAGTGTTGGAGGTGACCAAGTTTAGTAGGCGACCATGTCTTTCAGTGAATGGATAATTTTCAGGAATCCTTGAAGCTAGCTCTTTAAGTTGAGGGGGAATCCTTACAAGGTTGACTTGAATAGTTTTCCTGCGAAGAGAATCCATGTCCTACAAAACAGAAACAAAGATAAATCCCAGAACTCCTTGAAATGGTTAGTGAGTATGATGTTATGATGTTCATGATGTTATGTACAAGAAAAATATACACAAACAAAGCAAACAATTCCTTAGGTTTAGGCTTGCATGGAGTCTCATAGGTAAGTACCCTATTGATGTTTAGTCGGCTCAAACCTGTCCTAGTAATAGTGACCGAGTTCTAAGGAGCTCAATATCACTGGTTTGTTTCCTTGGGCATTGTTTCAGCGCAAGCCTCTTTAATGTAGACTGAAATATCCCAAAGAGCCAAACCTCAATGAGTTTAGTATCGAGTATCTACCAACTTCAGATTGCACCAAAGCCGGTCATCTCACTACGTCCTAATGGCCAAGTTGGTCAAGTAAAGGTTCTAAAAGTTCATTAGTGCTTCATGACATAACTCAGTGGCCCCGTATTCTCCTTGACTACTCTGGGGCTACCGGTACCCACAAATATGTCGCACTAACATAGTTATTGCTTAGACCGTATCGGTATACCCTGCACAGTTTCCACAATGTATTGCTACTTACCTATAAGGTATCCGAAATCTGGGTAAAGGATTCAAACCCAAATAGAGAACCATAATGTAAAGCATACAAGTCAAATAATGAAAGCAAGTAAAAGTGATCTAACCCTAAGGTAACCCCACTTTTAGAAAATTCCCTAGCAGAGTCGCCAGTTCTGTGATACAGTGGGAGAACTGACTCGGGTCATTTGTGTTTGATTGCAATTGTACGGTTAGCAAGAGTCGCCACCGACTTTTCTTTTATCTAAAAGGAAAGGTAAAAAAGCACAGGAAAGACCTTTCGAGATTACTTCTCGGGTTCGGGGGTAGATTATAAAGAGGGAAGGTATTATCACCCTTTTCATCCATGGTTATCCATGGGCTCTTAGTTACTCGCTAGATCACTTGCTTTTGTTTTAATGTGCTTGTGGTGTGGGTTTTGAAAGTATTTCGAAAATGTCTTTGCAATGTTTATCGTCTCTATAAGAACGCATACAAAGTGTTGTTTCGAAAAATAGTTCAAAGAGGTGTTTGTGTATTGTGTTTTTTGAAGGTGATTTTGAAAATATGTTTTCGTAATGGTTCTCGTCTATATAAGAATGTATACAAAAAGTTTTTGTCTTTTGAAAAAGGTTTTAATGTGAAAGTATTGATGTAAAATGTTTGATTGTGAGCAAGCGAGCAACTAAGATCGAATCTATTTACTCGAAAGGTCTGAGATGTTATTTTCTTCCTCCTTTAGATGTTGCTATCTTACCATTGATTTGGCAATAAGCCCATCGTTGGATGTGAAGGGACAGGCGCGGGACGTTTGTACAGTCATAAAAGGTAACTTGTGAGACGCTTTAGCAATTTTCGTAAGGGACTAGATTGTTTTACCGAAGGCAACATCGAGGGACATCGAGGGACTATGATATTTTTTATTGAAGGGTCTTTGCTAAAGCGTCCCATATTCGAGGGACATGACCGTATTTCCGAGGCAACGAGCGAGGTTACCTTAGAGGTGCGCGTGTGAAAAATTGTGTTTGATTCAAGTTATTTTGTTCTTTGATTAGGTTATCTAGCGATTGATTTTGAATCTTGCCATGCACGCCTATTTACTATACAGTATATAGAAAATAGTAAATTGAGGAAATCGAAATTCTACGCTATTACAGAGTTTTTGGGAATGAGGGTACAAATTCACAAATGGGGATGGATCAATGCGATTAAAAGTCTGAATAGGTAATCGATACAACCAAATCGAATCGAACAAATAATTATAACAGTCTATGAAATTAATTGACAAAGTATAGAAATTCTTGGTATTTTGTTTGTAAGAAAGAGTTTTAAAAGAAAATAAAATTCTATTCTATTAAAGAAAATAATTGATTAAAGAAATCAAATGGTTTGTGTATTATTTTTCTTTTTGGTATTTTTTATTATGAAGAAAAATAAATAACTTAAGGCTAAACATAAATTTAATTAGTAAATTTATTTACAAAGTCCTAAACTAAATCAATTCTAAACAAAAATTAAAAATTAAGATCATAAAAATTCTAAGATTTGTGGAAAATTAAATCTAATTTTAACAACAACTAAATTATATCTAAATTACTTTATATATATAAACTAAATTAATTATAAAATTTCTAAATCACAACTAACCCAATTCATTCTTAATCTATTATTTTAAAACTAAACTAAATTATTTAACAAAAGAAAGGTGTGAGAGAAGAAATTGGAGGGGAAGAGTAATAATTCTGAACGGGCTTGCTTTGTGAAAAGGGAGGTAAGGCCCAAATGCCATCCTAACAAAAACTGGACAAACTATAAAAAAGGGTTGTGACTGGGCCAGATCGGGTTGGCTTGGACCCGGATCCAACTAGAGGGGAAACAAGTTTGTTTTGGGAAGAACCCTATTTGTTGGGGAATAGGCGCCACTGGGTACATTCTTCTTACGAGAAAACATCACAAAACAGAACAAGGGTCTCTCTTTTGTCCTCACGCTAAAGAACCAAACAAATCTCCATCCCAAAAATTATCTACTGGCTTCTAACCTCTCTCTATTCATATTCCTCATTGTGACACGGTGAGAGAACTGACGTGAGGGTTTTGGGTTTAATCACAAATGTTACGGTTAGCAAGAGTCGCCACCGACTTTTCTTTTATCCAAAAGGAAAGGTGAAAAAGCACATGAAAGACCTTTGAGATTGTTTCTTGAGTTCGGGGGGTAGATTATGAAAAGGGAAGGTATTAGCACCCCTTTCATCCATGGTTTTCCATGGGCTCTTAGTTACTTGCTAGATCACTTGCTTTTGTTTGAAATTATGCTTAGTGTGGTTTTTGAAAGTATTTGGTAAAGAGACCTTTGTTTAGGCAATCTTTGTAATAATTCTCGTTCTTAAGAATGTATACAGAGATGTTGATCTTTTGAATATGTTTTCAAGTTTTGTAAGATGTTTTGAAAGTGTATGTGATTGTTATGAAAATATCAAGGATGTTTGTTTGAAAATTGAGCAAGTAATCAGGAGCATTCTACCTACTCAAAAGTCTTTCTTGGTCATTTTCTTTTCCTTTGACATTGTTCTCTTACCATTGATTTAGTAAGCAACCCTATCGTTGGATGTTAACGGGACGGACGTGGGTTATCGTATAACCATGATTAGCAATGTTGCAAGGTATCTGTTGTAACCAAAAAATTTCCCTCTCATTTTATCAAGATTTCCCCTCACAAGGTCGCTTGAGCTCCAGACAGAATTAGGGTTTGCTCTGCTCAAGACATCTCCTTGCACTAATGACCTAAATTAAGGTTTGAGTTTGCACAGGGATTTTTGGATTTCCAATTCTCAAAGTGACTTTCATACTTCATGTTGGACTTACAAGATTGCCTCTACCAAGTTTCAAGCTTTGAATCAAATTTTTGCCCAGTCAAATGGACAGTTGACCTAAAAATCAGCTATATTGGGGAAAAAGTCAACTGTGGCCAATTTACAGTCAAACCTCACAATTTTTGATCCACGTCAATATTATAGGCTCATATGAATCATTTGATCAAGTTTGGACCATAACTCCTCAAGAAATTTGATCAGATCATCAAAAGGGCAAAATGGTCATTTTTAGGGTTTTGACTGCACAAAAGCAATTTCTGATTTTTAACCTAGCCAATGGAAAATTGGGTTCAAGCATGGATTCAAGGACTCAATGGCATCACCTTTACCTATTCACAAGGCTCAAAAAATCTCAATTGCATTGGATTGACGGATGAATTTTTCAGTCAACTGATCAAAATTTGACTGTACACTGAAAAGTCAAACTTTTACTTTTTGGTCAAAATCAAGTGCCAAGGGTCATTTTTCATCAAGATATGTCAAAACATGAAACTTGTTCATCAAGAATCCCAATTTTGCAAATTAGGGTTTAAGATTGAAAAAAATTCATAACTTAGAATTTTTCTAAGTTATGAAATTTCCTTAATTTTTCCCAACTTTGCCCAACATTTTCACCTTGATGTAATTGGATTCAAACAAAACTTCCAACATGAAAGTTGTAGTCCTCCACCAAATCTACAACTTTGATTCAAAAAATTTTCTCAAGAGAAGCTTGGATCTCAAGTTATGATTTTTGGAACAAGGGTCCATGAAACTTTTAACTTAGTGAAATTTTGCCCTAGTTTATGCAGGATTTTGACCTAACATCATGGAAATTTTTGACCTAGTTCCACTTGGAATCTCAAAATACATTTCAAAGATGGATTGTAGAGCATGTTACAAGATTTTTAAAAAGTCAAACAACTCTCCAAAATCCTTTGTGGTTAGGGAGAATCGAAGGCTTGAAGTTGGGAAAAACTCACTTTTGATCCATGGCATTTTCATATTGATACAAGTTGCAAACTCTAATCAGCCTTGTTTGTACTTGATTACAGGTCCCAAAACCCTTCCATACTCAATAATTAAATGCAAATCTATTGGTTTGAGGCTTTTTTCTGGTCATGGGAGGATTGCACAAAAGATTAATCCTAAAATAGCAAAAAGGCAACATTGCCATTTTAGTCAAATTTGATTTATGTCAAATAGAATCCTTGAGCCTTGAAAAAGATCTGGTACAGCACACAATATCCATAAATTGAGGGGGCCAAGATCACAAAGGGCAGGTTGATAGATAGCCTGTACAGGCCTGTCTTGCATCATGGCTTACTTTTGCTTAAAATACAAGAAACTTGCCAAAACCAAGAGAACTTGCACATCTGTTAGAACCAACCCTTGTAAGCTTTTGAAACAAGTTTCACACATTCCCTTGAGCCAGAAACCCGAGCCATTGAGCCCTAAAACCTTCCAAAGCACAAAATCACCTTCCTCTTGCAAAATAGGGCAGCTTCTGCACCTTGTGTTCTATCTCATTAACCACTCGTGCATTTTGCCCCAAACCTGTTTAAACACCTTCCATATAACCTATCCAAGCTATCCCAACCATTAGGAAGTGACTGTAACTCCACTTGCAAGCTTCACCATTTCTGTTTTCAGCTTGTGCAAGTTGATTTCTACAAGCTTGTTCAAGCACATTCAAGGCAAACTAGGCATTGGTGAAGGTCAGAGGAAGTTCAAGCAAGCTCCCAAACATCTCAAGCCTCACTGAAAAGCTCCACATTTCCATACACGATTTCAACTTAAATAGGTTTTTATCAACTTCGTATCTCTCTATTTAGGAATCATTAGGCTTAGGTTTGTGAATAAAAAATGTAGTACTCATAGCCCTGAAGCTGTACATATGCTCAGTTTTCATTTAAGTTAAACGTGTTAAGAGAATTTGATTCATGAACTTCCTGAAAAAGTTAGGTTAGAAATTAGGGCCAGAGAAATTATCTCTGGTGTTTGAGAGTTAAATTAAGTTTCTTATATAGTTGAATTCGTCTTGAAAAATGCTACAACTTTGATGTTATGAGTTTTTGCATTAGAGCACGTATGCAGGATCTGGACATTTGTACATGGCGCGTGTTTTTGTTTTACAAAGGTTGAAGATGAAGTTCAGTGGGGTGGGCTTGGTTCTGGCTCACTTTTTGCACCCCATGCCTTGCTGACTGCACCCCCTGGCCCATTTCTTTCTATTTTTGTATTTTTGTATTTTATTTTTTATTTCTGATTTTATTTTATTATTTTCTAAACATAAAAAATACCAAAAATATTTTTATAAATTTCCACATTTATTTTTGTATTTTATTTTATTTTTCTAACATGAAAATAATTACTAATTAGTATATACTTTTATTTTATTTTAATGAAAACTTGAAAATAATACATAATAATATTATACCTTTATTTTTATTTTTTAATTTATTTATACTTAAATAATATTTTTTCTAAATATATTTTAATTTTGTATATATTTTATTTTATTTTATTGTACATAAATAATATAATTAATATGTATTTACTTTCTTAAAAGAAAATTAGGGCTTTTGTCCTTAATAAAAAAATAATAATCTTTTTATTTATTTTTTAATACATTAAATATTATATTTTTACATACATAAAAAAAAACAAAAAAAACATTTTTTTCATAATATTTTGCATATTCATTTAATTGACTATTTAAATACTTGTCTATTTATTTATTTGTACCATTTATTCAATTTGGATGTAATAGTAAATATTAGGGTTTTATTTTCTTGCAAATATCCCCCATTCAAAAATTGTATCCCTCTCCCCATATCAATTTTGTAATAGCTTAGGTTTATTTTGCGCACTTTATGCTTTCAAATATGTCATGATTAGAGATTAGGGTTTGTATGCAAAAATCCAAAATCAAACAAATAGCTTGACTAATACAAAGACAAAATGTATGAAAATGATAACACAATGCACACTTGCACCCCTAGGGTTTCATCCACTCGTTGCCTTTAAAAATGGCCATGGTATGCATGTTGAGTATCTTGGCAAAACAAAAACAAAACAAAAGATCATAGTCCCTCGATGACGCTATCTTGGTTGCCTATACAAAATGATCTAGTCCCTCAAAAAATTGCTAAAGATACTTAGCACAATTGCTATCATGATCAATACGATGACCCCCGCCTGTCCCGTTTAACATCCAAACACAAGGTTGTTTACCAAATGCAATGGTAAAACAACAATGTCAAAGGGTTAAAAATGTGTAGGAAAGATCTTTGAGTAGGTAGGTAGATGCTCCTAGTTACTTGATCAAAACTTGCAAACATCCTTGCTATTTTCAAACACATCACAACACAATTTTCAAGCATTTCCCAACTTTCAAACTTTCAAAACATTGAAATATCTTTTCAAAAGACAATACACCTTTGTATACATTCAAACAAGAATCATTACAAAGGTTGCCACAATGATGGCCTCTTTTCAAAGCATTTTCAAAACCACACACAAAAGCACCATTTCAAACAATTGAAAAGCAAAAGCAAGTGATCTAAACAAGTAACTAAGAGCCCATGGATAACCATGGATGAAAAGGGTGCTTGCACCTTCCCTTTTCATAATCTACCCCCCGGACCCAAGAAAACATCTCAAAGGTCTTTCCTGTGCTTTTTGACCTTTCCTTTGGATAAAATAAAAATTTGGTGGCGACTCTTGCTAAACCGAAACATTTGCGAACACAAAATCAAAACCTCAAGTTAGTTCTCCCACCGTATCACAGAACTGGCAACTCTGCTGGGGAGTAATCTAAAAGTGGGGTTACCTTAGGGTTTAGATCACCTTTACATGCTTACTTTGCTTGCTTTGATTGCTTTAAAATTGGTTCTATTGTTTGGGCTTGAAATCCTCTACCCGGATTTGGGAAACATTCATAGGTAAATAGCAATACGTTGTGGAAACTGTGCGGGATATACCGACATGGTTGAAGAAATAGCTATATTAGTGCGACATATTTGTGGGTACCGGTAGCCTTTGAGTCAACCAAAGAGAATACGGGGCCGTCGAGTGATGTCATGAAGCACTAATGAACTTTTAGAACCTTTACTTGACCATCTTGGCCTTTTTAGGGGTAGTGAGATGACCGGCTTTGGTGCAGTCCGAAGTTGCTAGATACTCAATACTACACTCATTAAGGGTTGTTTTCTTGGAATATTTCGGTCGCTAGTTAAGTGGCTAAACTGAAACAATGAACACAGAAAATAATCCAGTGATATTGAGCTCCTTAGAACCCGGTTACTATTTATAGGACAGGTTGAGCCAACTAACTTCAAGAAGGTACTTACCTATGAAACCCCATGCAAGCCTGAAACTAGGATGTTGTGTGACTAGCTTGTACATATACTTGTGAATACATCATGAACATCATAAAGCATCATATGCATCCACTAACCATTTCAAGGGTTTGGATCTTCATCTTTGTTCCTATTTTGTAGGTTATGGAATCACTTCGCAAGAAAACTATTTAGGTCAACCTTGTGAGAATTCCTCCTCAACTCAAGGAGCTTACTTCCAAGATTCCATAGAATTCTCCCTTCAATGAAAGACATGGTAGACTTCTCAACTTGGTCAACTCCAACATTGAAGAAGACATGGTGAAAGTTCTCTTTCAGTTCTTTGACCCCTTACACCATTGCTTTACATTTCCTGATTACCAACTAGTACCTACTTTGGAGGAATTTTCTCAACTCCTGAGGATTACTATTCTCCATCAACTACCCTACAACGGTACGGAAAGAGAACCAAAGCCTGCAGATGTTGCTCAAGCCTTACACTTGCAACCATCTGATATCAAAGGTCATTGGGAAACTAGAAGTGGTGTCAAAGGTTTCTTGGCGAAATTCCTGTTTGAGAAAGCACAAGACTGCTAGAATTCTCTAGATCTGCAAGCTTTTGAAGAGATTGTAGCACTCCTCATCTATGGGTTGGTCTTGTTCCCAAACCCTGATCAGCTTATAGATGTGAATGTTGTCAATATTTTCATATCTCGGAATCATGTGCCTACATTGCTTGGGGACATCCTACACTCATTTTACACATGAACAATGAGGAAAAGAGGTGTTCTCATGTGTTGTACTCCTCTTCTAGCAAGGTGGTTTATTTATCACCTTCCCCAGTCAGTCTTGAAGAATGAATAAGGCTTGAGGTGGTCACAACGATTGATGACTCTCACACACTTTGATGTTCATTGGTGTTCTCGGTCCAGAGAAAGTGTCATCATCATTGATCGTTGTGGGGAATTCCCTAATGTCCCATTACTTGGCATTAAGGGAGGCATTACCTACAACCCCTGCTTGGCTTTGAGACAATTTGGGTATGCCCGAAGGGATGGCCCTCATGACATGCTGATTCCAGACTTGGTTTTTGACTTCGACAACGATGCTCAAGGACTTCGACAAAGGTTTATCCGAGCTTGGAGGATGCCCACCAAAGTGGATAGTAAGACACTGGGGCACAAGAATTCCATCCCCCTTGAGCCTTACCTCAAGTGGGTACGAACCCGCGCCCAGAGTCTTATGATGCCTTACCCCTACATTCTGCCTATGATCAAAGAGCCTGTTATGGAAGGAGAGATTCCATACACCCTCCTACATCCTGATATGCCAACATCATTGGAGGATTTGCAAAAGAGTTGGATAAAGCTCAAGGAAGAACGAAACACTTTTGAAGCTAGCTTCTACGCCAGTGAGAAGAAGGTTTTAGAACTTACTCGTCGACTCCATGAAAAGCAGACTCTCAACACTTACATCGCACCGAAAAGGATGTGCAACGTCTTTTTACATTAGAATTTTGTATTGTTTTTTCCCATGGGGCATTTATGTACTAACAAAACTCTTCTTATTAATATGACGTGCGTTCTTTTTTGTTTGCAACAAATTTGAATTTTTGAATCCTTGAATGCATTACATGAATACATATCATTCATCATATGCATAAACAGGTCTTCACACCAGGTTTCCTTATCTCTCTGTTATTTATTTCAGCCAGATGGATATAGAGCAGACGATCAAAGATCTACAGGCGCATAATTCACAATTCCAACAACTACTCATGACCTTGGCAAAGGGTCAGGAGGAGCTCAAAGGTCTACTAGAAAAAGAAAAGGAGAAGAAGAAGAAGAAAAGAGCGGGTGTAGCTACTTTGGGGAGAAGGTTTGAGAACCAGGCTAGAAGGGTCCTGGATTTCCCCTCGACGTCTGATGAAGGGATTGGAAAAGGAAATGGAGTTGCAGGGCTTTCCGAATCTGAAGCTGAAGAAGAAGAGGATGGAGATTACTCTGATTAGCAGTACCCTCCTGCGGATGATAAGTATAAGAATCTAGAAGATCGGCTGGCAGCCATGGAGGTACAAAGAGTACTTGAGTTGTATTTCGAAGAACTAGGGTTGGTTGCTGGGATCGTCACTCCCCCTAAATTCAAAGTGCCTATATTTGCTAAATACGATGGTTTGTCTTGTCCGAAGATGCATCTGTGGTCTTACGTCAGAAAGATCCAACCTCACTCTTCTGATAAGGATCTGTGGGTCCACTTTTTTCAAGATAGTTTGTCGGGTACGCAATTGGATTGCTTCTATCAACTTGAAAGATCTGATGTACATAACTGGGAGGATTTGGCTGCTGCTTTCTATCGAAAATATCAATATAACGCAGATTTAGCGCCTACTCGTACTCAATTACAGAGTATGGGTATGGTATCTAATGAAGGCTTTAAGGAGTATGCCCAGAAGTGGCAAGATTTGGCTGGAAGGGTGCAGCCACCATTGTCTGAAAGAGAGCTTGTTGATATGTTTTTGGGGACCCTGTCAGGTACATTCTTTAATCACTTGATCAGGAGCTCATCTGTAGGGTTCACCGAGCTAATTCTGACGGGTGAAAGAGTCGAAGCTGGCATTAAGAGCGGTAAAATTCAGAAGGATGCATCAGCTTCCGCTGCTATCAAGAATACCTTTCCGACCAAGAAAGAGGTCTCAGCTATTTACTCCCAGAGGAATCAAGGAAGAGTCGAGCACCGACCAGCGATAGGGGCTGTGATGATTTAGAATTCCACAACTGATCAACCTCGAAGCAGTCAACCCAAAACCAATCAAGCCAGGGTGGAAAGGCCTGCACGACAATTCACCCGGATCAATATGACACCTTCTCAGGTTCTCCCTCATCTGTTAAAGTTAAACCTTACAAACTTGAAAGAGGCGCCGAAAAACCCAAATACCTCTTCTCCCTATTATCATTCAAATGCAAAATGTGCCTATCATTTGGACAGTGTGGGGCACGACACCAACAATTGTTGGGCCCTTAAAAATAAGATCTAGGATTTAATAGATGCCAAGGAGGTGGAGTTTGATGCCCCCGAAAAACCTAATGTGATATCCGCTCCAATGACAAAACATGGTCATAATGTCCATGCTGTTGTAGAAGATCTTTATGTTGTTGTCGTTGATGACAATGACTCTTTTGCCAATGATCAAGATGAATCTGTTGAAAGCCTGGATTTTCCGAGGTTGTGAAAAAGATTGTTACCTTTGTTCGACCTTGCAATCCGACTATCCGTTATTGAAGTCAGACATCCAACGCTGGATGGATAATCAAGAAATCCTCTTCAAGAAGACTCCTGTTGTTCCTGTTATTCCTGTTACTCCAATCAATGATGTTGCTATAATCACCATTTCTGACAATCTTTCCAAGGTCTCCAAAAGACCTGTTAAGATTACACCTGATCCAAAGTTTGTACCGCTGAAGATTACTATGCCAGGGCCTATCCCATACAAGTCCAATAAGACAATACCGTGGAATTATGGAGGAGAGATCTTCTACCACGGTGTTAAGCAGATTGAATCAGTGGAAGAGAATTCTGATGAAGAAACTCCTGACATAGGAAATATTGCAGGGACAAGTAAGATCACTCGTAGCGGGAGAATCTTCTCTACGGAGATTTCTCCTCCAAGGGCAATCTTCGGACCCTCAAGTGCTCCTGTGCCAGTCAAGATATTTGTGCAAAGTCCGGTGATTGAAGAAATTGTTACTCCCGAAGTTGTACCCTCTGCTGTTACTGCTGATAAAGGTAAGGGGATCCAAGAAGCTCCCGCCAGGATGAGGGCTCAGCCTTTGGTCATCCCCGAGACCACCCAAAAAGAAATGGAGGAGATTTTAAAAATAATTAAGAAAAGCGACTATGATGTTGTAGAACAACTGGGGCAAACCCCTTCAAAAATATATATGCTGGCTCTATTGCTCTGCTCCGAGGCTCATGCCAAAGCCCTGATCAAATTCCTGAAGACGACGCATGTGCCTCAAGAAACTTCTGCAGATCAGTTTCAAGAGTGTGTAGCCAGCCTTACAGCCGACAATGGTCTTGGCTTCTCTGATGCCGATCTAACATCTAAGGGAAGAAAGCATAATGATGCGCTACATGTCTCGGTAGAGTGCAGAGGGACCACTCTTGCTCACGTTCTGGTTGATACCGGTTCGTCTTTAAATGTATTGCCTAAAAAATCATTGGACATACTAGATTGCGAAGGTCTAATTTTGAAGCCCAGCAACATCATCGTAAGAGCCTTTGATGGTTCTAAGCGGATGGTCCACGGGGAAGTGGACATCGCAATTAAAGTGGGTACGGAAACTTTCAACTCCACATTTTATGTCATGGACATCCGTCCCTCCTACTCTTACTTGTTAGGAAGGCCCTGGATTCGTTATGTAGGAGTTGTTACATCTACCTTGCATCAGAAGCATAAATATCCTGTCCAGGGGAAAATTATGATAGTTCGTGGCGAGGAGGAGTATATGATAAGCCATCTGAATTCATTCCGCTATGTTGAATTAGATGGTGAATCCATTGAGACCCCCTTTCAGCACTTTGAAGAGGTTTCTCCTGAAGTTGCGGTAGCCAAGACAATGACTTATGTGCCCATCATTACCAAACTTGTGTCCCGGATGTCATCCTTTAAAGATGTGGAGGTTGTGATCAAGGAAGGAGGAAGCATAGTATGAGGTCAACTTCCAGATTTTCCTTACAAGACAGATAAGTCCGGCTTGGGTTTCACTGCTGCTAGTCAGAAGGCTGTGCGTCGCTCCCGGGATGGAGGACCACCATTAAAGATCACTCATCATGGAGTTCATTCTTTAGAGGATGATGAAGAAGAAAGCAATTTTGAAGACTGGATATTTCCAACTATTGAAGGAGGGTTGAACAACTGGGAGGCGAAGGACTTCGTTCCCATTACTTTCATCAATCAGTAATTTATCTTTTGAACATTTTCTGTTGGTCTGTAATATTTATTAAACAATTCGTACACTCGTTTTGCCTTATGCCTTACCCGGGGCATATAGGTCCATTTGTAAGGGTTTTGATTCTTCATTTTCATATGCCATTTTTAATGAATCATGGACGTTTTCATATATAAACTTTTGTGTTCATTTTATTTCTTTTTACATTTTTTTTTGTTTAAAGGTGGCTATCCCTTACACACACCCACACTCACAAAATGCAGGTACCCATCCACTCCGGATTCTATGGGTAACAATTCTGCTATAGCCTTCAGTGACTCTGAAGATCTGGTTAATCATGCTGAATACGAAGGTGATGAAGACTGTGAAGTGCCTGGAGAGTTGGCAAGACTTTTGCAACAGGAAGAAAAAGCTATTCTGTCCCATGAAGAGTTGTTAGAGACTATCAATTTGGGTACTTCCGAAGACAGAAAAGAGGTTAAAGTGGGTGCCAACCTAGAGCCAAGTGTCAAAGAGCGCTTAGTTCAGCTGTTGAATGAATATGTAGAGATCTTCTCCTGGTCCTACGAAGACATGCCGGGACTTGATACAAATATTGTGGTTCACCGTCTCCCTACAAGAGAAGACTGTCCACCAATCAAACAGAAACTCCGTCGAATGAGGCCCGAGATGTCCGAAAAGATCAAAGCTGAAGTGATGAAGCAGTTCAATGCTGGCTTTCTTACTGTTACTTCCTATCCACAATGGGTTGCTAACATTGTGCCCGTGCCTAAGAAGGACGGCAAAGTCAGAATGTGCGTGGATTACAGAGGCTTAAACAGGGCTAGCCCTAAAGATGACTTTCCACTACCGCACATTGATATCTTGGTCGACAATACAGCTCAACATAAGGTATTCTCTTTCATGGATGGATTTTCAGGGTATAACCAGATCAAAATGGCCCCCGAAGACATGGAGAAGACTACTTTTGTTACGCAGTGGGGTACCTTCGGCTATAAAGTTATGCCATTCGGACTGAAGAATGTCGGGGCAACCTATCAGCGCCCCATGGTAGCTTTGTTTCATGACATGATACATCATGAGATTGAAGTCTACGTAGACGATATGATAGCCCGTTCACAGACAGAAGAAGAACACCTCGACCATCTGCAAAAGCTGTTTGTCAGATTGAAAGAGTACAAGCTCAGACTGAACCCTAACAAGTGCACTTTCGGAGTCAGGTCCGATAAACTTTTGGAATTCATCGTCAGTAACAAAGGCATCGAGGTTGATCTTGCCAAAGTCAAAGCTATACAAGAAATGCATGCCCCTCGCACTGAAAAAGAGGTCAGAGGTTTCTTGGGACGCCTAAACTACATTGCAAGATTCATTTCTCACCTAACATCTACCTGTGAACCAATCTTCAAGCTGTTGAAGAAAGATCAGGTGGTTAAATGGAATGATGACTGTCAAGTTTCTTTCGATAAAATCAAGGAGTATTTTCTAGAACCTCCTATCTTGATGCCACCCGTCGAAGGAAGACCTTTAATCATGTATCTGATTGTCCTGGAGAATTCAATGGGGTGCGTACTGGGCCAACATGACGAGTCTGGTCGAAAAGAGCATGCCATTTATTACCTTAGCAAAAAGTTTATCGACTGTGAGACTCGCTACTCACTTCTCGAGAAAACTTGTTGCGCTTTGGTATGGGCTGCTCGCCGGCTAAGGCAGTATATGTTGACATATACCACTTTACTGATCTCTAAGATGGATCCGATTAAGTACATCTTCGAAAAGCCTGATCTATCCGGAAGAATTGCTAGATGGCAGATGATCTTCACTGAATATGATATACAGTACACGACCCAAAAATATATAAAGGGGAGTGTGCTAGCCGATCATCTGGCCCATCAAGCTGTCGAAGATTACCAATCCATGAGGTTCGACTTTCCCGACGAGGATATCATGACTTTGAGCAACATTCAAGAAAACAGACCGTATGACAGACCTGAACAAGGATCCCGATGGACTTTGTACTTTGATGGTGCTTCCAACGCACATGGAAACGGTATCGTCACGGTACTTATCTCTCCAGAAGGTTGCCATACACCTTTCACTGTTAGACTCGGCTTCAGCTGCACCAATAACATGACCGAGTATGAAGCTTGTATCTTTGGTCTCAAGGCTACTGTTGACTTGGGAATCAAATCTTTGATTGTATTTGGGGACTCAGCTTTGGTTATTAGTCAAATCAAAGGAGAGGGGGATACTAAAAACCCTAACCTCATCCCTTATAAAGAACATGTCTTGACGTTGTTACCACATTTTGAGTAGATCACCTTCGAGCACTTCCCGCAAGAAGAGAATCAGTTGGCAGATGCGCTAGCTACAATGTCATCCATGTTTAAACTTAACTAGGATAATGAGGCACCTCAAATCACCATTGAACGAATGGACGAACCTGCACATTTTCACGAGATTAATACCGAAGAAGTAGTAGACCGACCTTGGTTTTATGACGTCAAAAGGTATCTCGAAGCACAAGAGTACCCTGAAGGAGCTTCAGTCAATGACAAAAAGTTCTTAAGGAGGTTCGCTGCCAAATTCTTTCTGAGCAATGGTATCTTATACAAGCGTAATCTGGATTATGTCCTACTCCGTTGTATGGACAAGGTTGAATCTGAGCAGATCATGGCTGAACTACATAATGGCACCTTTGGCACCCACTCGAGCGGTCATACGATGGCTAAAAAGATTCTACGGGCAGGCTACTACTGGTATACCATGGAAGCTGATTGTCATCAAGATTCTCGTACTTGTCACAAATGCCAAATCTACGCTGACAAGGTACATATACCTCCAGTTCCTCTCAATGTCTTGACAGCTCCTTGGCCATTCGCGATGTGGGGAATCAACATGATTGGAGAGATCAAGCCTACAACGTCCAATTTACCAAGTGGGTCGAAGCAGCTTCCTTCGCCTCCGTTACAAAGAACGTGGTTGCCCGCTTCATCAAGAAGAACCTCATATTCCAGTATGGTATCCCCGACAGGATCATTACGGACAACGGTACAAATTTAAACAATACTATGATCACCGCTCTGTGCGAGCAGTTCAAGATTCAACATCACAATTCATCTCCCTACCGACTAAAGATGAACGGTGCTGTCGAAGCTGCGAACAAGAATATCAAAAAGATCATTCAAAAGATGACAGTCAGCTACAAGGGCTGGCATGAGATATTACCGTTTTCTCTACACGGGCACCGTACCACATCGCGTACTTCAACTGGGGCAACCCCCTTTTCTTTGGTATATGGCATGAAAGTTGTTTTACCTATGGAAGTTCAGATTCCTTCCTTGAGAATCATGAAAGATGCTGGTTGAGTGAAGACGATTAGATTCAGACCCGGCTTGATCAACTTAACTTGATTGACGAAAAGCGACTTACTGATGTTTGCCATGGTCAGGCGTATTAGAAATGTATGATCAAGGCCTTCAACAAGAAAGTTAAGAGACAAGTATATCAATTCGGGGACCTTGTAATCAAGCGGATCATCTTGCCGCAAAGTGATCCCAGGGGCAAATGGACTCCTACTTACGAAGGACCATTTGTGATCAAAAACATATTTTCTGGTGAGGCAATGATCCTAACCACCATGGACGGCGACGACCTGCCGCACCCTGCGAATGCAGACATAGTCAAAAGATACTATGCATAAACGACCCGACAAGTTGAAAACCCGAAAGGGCGACTTTGGTAGAAATGGGCATCCCGGTGAATCTAAAACCCGAAAGGGCGATTTAGGCATAAATTAGGGATAAATAAAAAAATTTGTACACCCGGCAAGTTGAAAACCTGAAAGGGAGACTTGGGAAAAAAAGGGTTTCCCGGTGGATCGAAAACCCGAAAGGGCGGTCCAGGCAAAAGTTAGGGAATTAAAGCGTATGACTATGTCTCGTCGTATCACTTTAAGGACAATCTCTTCACGGACAAGCTCCAAGATTCTGATCAATCCAGTCATCTGCGGACGAAGCAACAAATGGACAAAGATACTCAGAGTTGCAAAGGCTATAGCAGAATGGGAACCCCATGGAATTGTTACACATAGCCATCTTTCTTTGTATAAATTTTTCTCAATTTTATGACAATATTCTCTTACTAGGATGTTTGTCTCCTTTGTACAAAATACTTACACAAAGTTAATACAAAAATACTTCAAAGTGCAGAAAACTATTTGCCATTTTATTTTTCTTCACGCTTGTGCCTTATTTGAAAACATCCAATGATTTATTAAATGAGCATATGCATTTGAATATAATCACTGCTTACAAATAAAACGAAATGAGAAAGAATAACTACTGACAGATTGAAAGTATGGGAAAATGTCTTTAGGCTATTCCAGGAAAAATCCTCAGCAGAGCTAAAGCCTTGAAATACAAATCCCCAACGGAGTTAAGTTTCAAAATCCCCATCAAATTTAAGTCTCCAAACTCCCAATCCCCAGCAGAGCCAGCAAAACTGTAAACTGTAAACCCTCAGTGAAGATAAAACTTTCTTCCCCAACGGAGTCCAAAACTTCAACCCATAAACCCCGGTGGAAGACCATCCAGTTCCCTCCAATTCCCCAGAGATTTTTCTTAAAATCAGAAGATTCCCCTTCAAGTTATCTTAGAAACCAGACAACAGCTTCGGATAATTCCTCAGAGTGTTGGCATGCAACTCCAGCTTTTGAAAACTCTTCAACAGGATAAGCATTCTCCCCACAGAGTTATTTCCCAGCAGATAGAAGATTCTCGATCTCATTTCTCTAGTTGAAGCCTCCCAGGTTTTGATTCCCCAGTAGAGATCGTCAGGGTTTTCCTTATACCCTAGGAAAGTCGTGAAGGATTCTCACATCCCCACAGAAGTTGTCAAAGTTCTTGTTAATCCCCAAAAGTCACCAAGGATTTTCTATCCCCAACAGTGGTCCAAGGATTCTCAACAATCAAAGATTTGGAATCTCCAACAGCAGTCAAGGATTTTTTTCCCCCAGTAGCAGTCAAAGATTTCATTATCTCTAGCTATCAAGGATTTATCTTCCTTAGCAAGACAGCTAATCGGCTTACATGCGCATCCATTATATTCATATATCATAAACATTGATAGAACATATTTTATTGCATCATACATGTCATGCAACATAACCTTGTGTTTTAGCTAACATTTTACCCGTTTCAGGATAAGATTAAAAGCTACCTTTAACAAATGTTCAAAGATTTCAGATACAGTACGGATACACTCCAAGACATGGAAGTCATTCTGCTACTCATTCAGATCTCTTATTTCAGATACAATATGGATACACCCCAGACACGACGGTCATTCTATTACTCATTCAGAATTTTAAGTCAAGATACAGTATGGATACACCCCAGACACACCGGTCATTCTACTACTTATTCAGACTTCAGCAATCAGATACAGACTAGATACGCTCCAGACACGAAAGCCATTCTATTTCTCATTCAGATTCAACTATCAACCTCAAGTTCAGATACATTCCAGCCACGAACGTCATTTTGTCACTTATCCAGATCCCAGTCACAGTACGGATACACTCCATACACGGAAGTCATTCTGCTACTTATACAGATCTCAACTTCAGATACAGTCCAGATACGCTCTAGACACGGTAGCCATTCTATCACTCATTCAAACCTATTCCCCAGCCCAGAGGTACTCCAGACACGGATGTCTTTCTGTCGCTTATTCAGATTTCAGATTTCATATACAATACAAATACACTCCAGACATGACAGTCATTCTGATATTCATTCAAGAATCAAATACAGTTACAGCTCGGATACGCTCCAGACACAGACGCCATTCCTTTGCTCATACGAATCCAATCTCCAGATACAACTCAGATACGTTCCAGATGCGGATACCATTCTGATATTCATTCTCCCGATTTTCAACAAACAGTCTTGGATGGCATCTTTAAGCCCATCTCCAGCAAGATTCTACCATCTCCAAATGGCATATTTAAGCCCATTCCCTCAGCTACATTTTGACAAGTCCAAATTTACGGGCACTCTAGTGTCCAATCATCTTTTACCTTCGAGTCACGAAAGGCAAACTCGCCAATCTAACCCTTCAGGTTCAAGAAGATTGAACAGTGGCAGCTTTTGTACCTCAAAATTTTCTCTCTCATTTTCTCAAGATTTCCCCTCACAAGGTTCCTTGAGCTCCAGACATGATTAGGGTTTGCTCTGCTCAAGACATCTCCTTGCACAGATGACCTAAATTAGGGTTTGAGTTTGCACAGGGATTTTTGGATTTCCAATGCTCAAAGTGACTTTCATACTTCATGTTGGACTTACAAGATTGCCTCAACCAAGTTTCACGCTTTGAATCAAATTTTTGCCCAGTTAATTGGACACTTGACCTAAAAATCTGTTGTATTGGGGAAAAAGTAAACTGTGGCCAATTTACAGTCAAACCTCACAATTTTTGATCCACATCAACATTTTATGCTCATATGAATCATTTTATCAAGTTTGGACCACAACTCCTCAAGAAATTTGATCAGATCATCAAAAGGGCAAAATGGTCATTTTTAGGGTTTTGACTGCACAAATGCAATTTCTGATTTTTAACCTAGCCAATGGCAAATTGGGTTCAAGCATTGATTCAAGGACTCAATGGCATCATCTTGACCTATTCACAAGGCTCAAAAGATCTCAATTGCATTGGATTGACGGATGAATTTTCCAGTCAAATGATCAAAATTTGACTATACACTAAAAAGTCAAACTTTAACTTTTTGGTCAAAATCAAGTGCCAAGGGTCATTTTTCATCAAGATATGTCAAAACATGAAACTTGTTCATCAAGAAACCCAATTTTGCAAATTAGGGTTTAAGATTGAAAAAAATTCATAACTTAGAATTTTTCTATTTATGAAATTTCCTTAATTTTTCCCAACTTTGCCCAACATTTTCACCTTGATGAAATTGGATTCAAACAAAACTTCCAACATGAAATTTGTAGTCCTCCACAAAATCTCCAACTTTGATTCACAAAGTTTTCTCAAGAGAATCTTGGATCTCAAGTTATGATTTTTGAAACAAGGGTCCATGAAACTTTTAACTTAGTGAAATTTTGCCCTAGTTAAGTCAGGATTTTGACCTATATTCATGGCAATTGTTCGCCTAGTTACACTTGTAATCTAAAAATTCATTTCAAATATGGATTGTAGAGCATGTCATAAGCTTTCTAAAAAGTCAAACAACTCTCCAAAATCATTTGTGGTTAGGGAGAATCGAAGGCTTGAAGTTGGCAAAAACTCACTTTTGATCCATGGCATTTTCATATTGATACAAGTTGCAAACTCTAATTAGCCTTGTTTGTACTTGATTACAGGTCCCAAAACCCTTCCATACTCAATAATTAAATGCAAATCCATTGGTTTGAGGCTTTGTTCTGGTCATGGGAGGATTGCACAAAAGATTAATCCTAAAATAGCAAAAAGGCAACATTGCCATTTTCGTCAAATTTGCTTTATGTCAAATAGAATCCTTGAGCCTTGAACAAGATCTGGTATAACACACAA
Source organism: Vicia faba (assembly GCA_948472305.1). Taxonomy (NCBI): domain Eukaryota; kingdom Viridiplantae; phylum Streptophyta; class Magnoliopsida; order Fabales; family Fabaceae; genus Vicia; species Vicia faba. Next base: position 343,237,475 of record OX451737.1, on the reverse strand, counting down.
TATCCACAAATTGATGGGACCAAGATCACAAAGGGCAGGCTGATAGATAGCCTGTACATGCCTGTCTTGCATCATGGCTTACTTTTGCTTAAAATACAAGAAACTTGCCAAAACCAAGAGAACTTGCACATCTGTTAGAACCAACCCTTGCAAGCTTTTGGAACAAGTTTCACACATTCCCTTGAGCCAGAAACATGAGCCATTGAGCCCTAAAACCTTCCAAAGCACAAAATCACCTTCCTCTTCCAAAATAGGGCAGCTTCTGCACCTTGTGTTCTATCTCACAAACCACTTGTGTGTTTTGCCCCAAACCTGTTCAAACACCTTCCATATAACCTATCCAAGCTATCCCAACCATTAGGCAGTGACTGTAACTCCATTTCCAAGCTTCACCATTTCTGTTTTCAGCTTGTGCAGGTTGAGTTCTACAAGCTTGTTCAAGCACATTCAAGGCAAACTAGGCATTGGTGATGATCAGAGGAAGTTCAAGCAAGCTCCCAAACATCTCAGGCCTCACTGAAAAGCTCCACACTGCCATACATGATTTCAACTGAAACAAGTTTTTATCAACTTCCTATCTCTCTATTTAGGAATCATTAGGCTTAGGTTTGTGAATAAAAAATATAATACTCATAGCCTTGAAGCTGTACATATGCTCAGTTTTCATTTAAGTTAAACGTGTTAAGAGAATTTGATTCATGAACTTCCTGAAAAATTTAGGTTAGAAATTAGGGCCAGAGAAATTCTCTCTGGTCTTTGAGAGTTAGATTAAGTTTCTTATATGGTCGAATTCGTCTTGAAAAATGCTACAACTTTGATGTTATGAGTTTTTGCATTAGAGCACGTATGCAGGATCTGGACATTTGTACAAGGCGCGCGTTTTTGTTTGACAAAGGTTGAAGATGAAGTTCAGTGGGCTGGGCTTGGTTCTGGCTCACTTTTTGCACCCCCTGCCTTGCTGACTGCACCCCCCTGACCCATTTATTTTTATTTTTGTATTTTTGTATTTATTTTTTATTTCTGATTTTATTTTATTATTTTCTAAACATAAAAAATACCAAAAATATTTTTTTATAAATTTCCACATTTATTTTTGTATTTTATTTTATTTTTCTAACATGAAAATAATTATTAATTAATATATACTTTTATTTTATTTTAATGAAAACTTGAAAATAATACATAATAATATTATACCTTTATTTTTATTTTTTTATTTATTTATAATTAAATAATATTTTTTCTAAATATATTTTTATTTTGTATATATTTTATTTTATTTTATTGTACATGAATAATATAATTAATATGTATTTACTTTCTTAAAATAAAATAGGGTTTTTGTCCTTAATAAAAAAATAATAATCTTTTTATTTATTTTTTAATACATTAAATATTATATTTTTACATACATAAAAAAAAACAAAAGAAACATTTTTTTCATAATATCTTGCATATTTATTTAATTGACAATTTAAATACTTGTCTATTTATTTATTTGTACCATTTATTCAATTTGAATGTAATAGTAAATATTAGGGTTTTATTTTCTTACAAATATCCCCCATTCAAAAATTGTATCCCTCCCCCATATCAATGTTCTAATAGCTTAGGTTTATTTTGCGCACTTTATGCTTTCAAATATGCCATGATTAGAGATTAGGGTTTGTATGCAAAAATCCAAAATCAAACAAATAGCTTGACTAATACAAAGACAAAATGCATGAAAATGATAACACAATGCACACTTGCACCCGTAGGGTTTCATCCACTCGTTGCCTTTAAAAATGGCCATGGTATGCATGTTGAGTATCTTGGCAAAACAAAAACAAAACAAAAGATAATAGTCCCTCGATGATGCTATCTTTGTTGCCTATACAAAATGATCTAGTCCCTCAAAAAATTTCTAAAGATACTTAGCACAATTGCTATCATGATTAATACGATGACCCGTGCCTGTCCCGTTTAACATCCAAACACAAGGTTGTTTACTAAATGCAATGGTAAAACAACAATGTCAAAGGGTTAAAAATGTGTAGGAAAGATCTTTGAGTAGGTAGGTAGATGCTCCTAGTTACTTGATCAAAACTTGCAAACATCCTTGCTATTTTCAAACACATCACAACATAATTTTCAAGCATTTCCCAACTTTCAAACTTTCAAACTTTCAAAACATTGAAATATCTTTTCAAAAGACAATACACCTTTGTATACATTCAAACAAGAATCATTACAAAGGTTGCCACAACGATGGCCTCTTTTCAAAACATTTTCAAAACCACACACAAAAGCACCATTTTAAACAATTGAAAAGCAAAAGCAAGTGATCTAAACAAGTAACTAAGAGCCCATGGATAACCATGGATGAAAAGGGTGCTTGCACCTTCCCTTTTCATAATATACCCCCCGGACCTAAGAAAACATCTCAAAGGTCTTTCCTGTGCTTTTTGACCTTTCCTTTGGATAAAATAAAAAGTCGGTGGCGACTCTTGCTAAACCGAAACATTTGCGAACACAAATGCAAAACCTCAAGTCAGTTCTCCCACCGTATCACAATATCTTAGCATTATTTTTGAGGGACTAAGATCATTTGTAAGGCAAATTAGATAGCGTCATCAAGGGACTATTATCTTGTATTTGTTTGTTTTTTCTAAGATACCTCACATGCGTAATATGGCCATTTTGTATAAGGCAACCAAATGGAGCTTACCCTAGGGATGCTTGTGTGCAAGTGTATTATTTCCATGCTTAATTTTGTCTTGAATTATGGTTTCCTATTTGAATGGTTTTAATCTTCAAATACAAAACCTAATAACTAGCATATTATGTAAAAGCGATAAATTGCGAAATTTAAAGTTACTACGCTATTACAATATTTATGGGAGGGGGGTATACAATTTATGAATAGGGATTGCAATAATATAAATCTAATGAATTTGTTACAACCAAATTGAATATGTACAAATAATTGAGGAAATATATAAAGTACAAATACAAATGGAAAGAAATAATTTTTGTGTTTGGATTTTTATATGAAAGAGGTTTTAACTTAAACCTAATTAGAGAAAAATAATTAAATCAAAATTAAATTAACTTAAATTAATTAAGAAAAGAAATTAATTAAGAAAAGATTTTTGAATAAAACCCTAATTCTATTTAGTTGATTAAAAGAAAATAAGTTTAAAGAAAAAGTATTTTTTTTTTGTATTTTTGTCTTGAAAATAATATATGGTGTTGTGAAATATTTTTGGACTTTTTATATTAAAATAAATATATTTAAATAAATAGTAACCTAGATTTAATTTACTTTACAAGGTAATTAGTAAAGATAAATAAAGTATAATGAATATAAAAAAAATTTGTGTGGAAAAAATATTTAAATTATATCAAACATAAATCTACTATTTTTATATTTTTTATGATTTTTTCAGTATTTTTAGAAAATATATTTAAAAAGAAAAATGAAATAAATAAGTAAATAAAAATGAATGGGCCAGGGGGTGCCAAAAGTAAGCAAGGAGGTGAGTTAGCAAATAAAAAAATATTGACAGGCCTAAAGGGCCCAGCGCCTGCAAAAAAACGTTAGAGGAATAGAAAATATGAAAAAAATACAAAAGGGGGGGTTCACATTGGTTCGAACCCTCGCCCTTTAGGTAAGAAGTGACTTAGTACACGCACGCTTGCCACTGGGGTGGCTGTTTCATCCGATCATACAACCAAACCATAAATATATAAAATAAAACGAACCCTGAGGCTTACTTCATCTTCTTCCTCGCGCCTAGCCAGACCACCTGCATCTTCTTCATCTCTCCACAAAAATGGAAAGTTCAAACATGAAAGTTGTGGTGTTTCTTTCCACGAATCTAACTATATAACTTATGTAATATAAAAGTAAAAGATGAAAACTAATTTTGCTGGCCCTAAATTGAAATCTAATTTCCTAAGAAATTTCAAATCCAAAATTCTCTATTCACAGTTAATATAAATGGGAACTATGAACATTGTCAGCTTTAGAGCAAAGATATCTACATTTTATCTTCACAAATCAGGATCAAATGATGCTTGTATGAAGAGATATAAGTTTGAAAATTTACCTCTTGCAGCTGGAGTCGTGAATGTAGTTTGAGAAACTTTTGAGATGGCCTGAGGATCTGTTTAGCTTGCTTGGACCTCCTTGAGTGTATTCCAACTCCTACTTTTCCTTGAAAGTTCCTGAACCTCTCTACTCAAGTCAACCTGTAAGCTTGTTGTTTGAAAATGGTGGATAGTGATGGAGGAGTTACAGACTTGAAACAGGGGCCTGGATTACTTTGGTATGATGTATATAAGGTGTTTAAATGATTGGTTTTCAAAACGCACAAGTGGAAATGAAGATGATGAGTTTTGGTTCAAAACTGTGTATCAATGGTGTTTTTAGCAGATTTATGGTTTTTGAGTGTTTGAGATAGTTTCAAGGCACTAGAATTTGTGTGTCATCTTAAAAATATTGAATTTACTTATAGGCAAGAGGTTTTGAGGCTTGAAACAACTCATAAATTGAAATCACATGTTATGGCTTGGTTACTTATTTTTGAAGCAAAGTTGACAAACATGGTTTCAATGTGAAGTACGAGGATTTACAGGGTGGTTAGCAGGTTGTAGAAATGTTGCTTCTTGCTTTTAAATTCTTTTGAGTCAGAAACAACAATGTATGGGCTCAAGAAGAGTTGACATTGTGATTAAAGTCACTTTTCCAAAATGGAAGTGGTGACTTTCTTCCCAAAATGGAAATGCAACTTGGATAATGACTCAAATGCTTGGATAATGGCTCTATCAGTTGTGAAAAAATTAAATTATTGAGTGATTAGAAAGTTTGAATCCTACAAAGCAAGATTTGTACAGCATGCTTGAAGATTGGATCAAGTGTTCTTCACAAAATGGCTTATAATTCAAGTTTGAAAACCCTAACTTCTTGCCTTCGATTCTCCTTGCTCAAGAATGATCTCAAGGAGTTCTTGGACATTTTGGAAATCTTGAAATATGCTCTTCAACTAATATTTTAATTTCTTTTTATATTCCCCTTGGAACTATGTGAAAAATTGCCATGAAGTTATGTCAAAAATCTGCCTAACTAGGGCAAAATTTCACTAAGTCTTTTTTAGTTCATGAGCATGTATTCACAAAATTATAACTTGAGATCCATGCACTTTTAGGAAAAGTTGTGTGAATAAAAGTTTTATATTTCATGGAGATCTACAACTTTCATATTGGAAGTTACTCTTGAATCATCTTGCATCATGGTGAAAACTTGGCTTAAAGTTATGAAAAAATAAGAAAAATTTCATACTTAGAAAAATTTCTAAGTTAAGAAATTTTAACATTTCAAGATGAAATCTTAAATTCTTGATTTCTTGATGAACAAGTTTCATATTTTGACATGTTTTGATGAATCATGATCCTTGGCACTTGAATTTGACCAAAAAGTCAAAGTTTGAGTTTTCAGTATACAATTGACTTTTGATTAGTTGACTGCAAAATTCATCTGTCAATCTAATGGACTTGCAATGTTTTGAATCATGTCATTAGGTAAAAATGATTCATTTGGAATCTTGATATCATACCTTAAACCAATTGACCATTTTCTAGGTTAAAAATCAGAAATTGCCCTTTCCCAGTCAAAACCTTAATTTTGTTCCATTTTGCCCTTTTTGAGATTTGATCAAATTTCTTGAGGAATTATGGTCCAAACTTGATCAAATGATACATATGAGTCCAAAATGTTGATGTGGATCAACAATTATGAATTTTACTGTAAATTGGCCATGGTTGACTTTTTTCCCCAATTTCCAACTGATTTTTAGGTCAACTGTTCAATTGACTGATCAAAAGTGTGATCCAAGGCTTGAAACTTGACATGAGTAATCTTGGGGATCAATAATGATCCATGAAAGTCATATGAAGCATTGATAGTTCAAAAATACTTGTGAAAACTTAAATCCTTGAGCTGATCAAACCCTAGTGCGGTCTTGAGCCTAATGAGATCTTGTGAGAAAATTCTTGATAAGTGAGAGGGCAAATTTTGGGGTACAACAGCTTCCCCTGTTCAATCTTCTTAAGCCTGAAAAGTTATATTGGCATGTTTCTCCAGTCGTGACTCGAAGGTGGAAGATGATTGGACACTAGAGTGCCCATAAATTTTCACTCGGTGATGTGACAGTTAAGGGAGTGAGCTTAAAGATGCCATCCAAAAGTGATTGCTGAATTGTAATTTGTAATCTGAAAGAATGAGTATCAGAATGGCATCCATGTCTGGAGCGTATTTGAACTGTATCTGGGAGTTGATTTTGACTGATTATCAGAATGGCATCCGTGACTGGAGCGTATCCAAACTGTATGTGAAAGCTAGTTTTGAATGAGTGTCAGAATGGCATCCGTGTCTGGAGCGTATCTGAACTGTATCTGAAAGTTAGTTTTGAATGATTATCAGAATGGCATCCGTGTCTGATGCGTATCTGAGCTGTATCTGGAAGAGGCTTTGATTAAGTATCAGAATGGCATCCGTGTCTGGAGCGTATCTGTACTGTATCTGAAAGTTGAATCTGAATGAGTATCAGAATGGCATCCGTGTCTAGAGTGTATCTGAATTGTATTTGAAAGTTAATTTTGAATGAGTGTCAGAATGGTATCCGTGTCTGTAGCATATCCAAACTGTATCTGAAAGTTAGTTTTGAATGAGTGTCAGAATGGCATCCGTGTCTGGAGCGTATCCGAAATGTATCTGAAAGGTTGAATTTGAATGAGTATTAGGATGGTGTCCGTGTCTGGAGCGTATCTGAACTATATCTGAAAGGTTGAATCTGAATGAGTATTAGGATGGCATCCATATCTGGAGCGTATCTGAACTGTATTTGAAAGTTGAATCGGAATGAGTATCATAATGGCGTCCGTGTCTGGAGCGTATCTGAACTGTATCTGAAAGTTGAATCTGAATGAGTATCAGAATGGCGTCCATATCTAGAGCGTATCCGAACTGTATCTGAAAACTTTTAATATTGTTAATGGTAGTTATTAACCTTATCCTGAAAAGGGTAAAACGTTAGCTAAAATGATATGTTTATGATGTATGAAATGCATAGTATAATGCATTCGTGTTATCAATGTTTATGATATATGGATGCAATATATGTGTATGTGAGCTAGTTTGCTACACTATTGTTGGGTTGGGGAAAATAAATCCCTGACTGTTGTTGAGGATATAAGTCTTCACGTTGTGAAGTCTAAGTGTTGATGAATTTCTGTTTAGAGAAATAAACTCTGTTGTAAGGGAAATGTCGTGTACTGCTTGTAAAATCCTGTTGTGAAAGCTTGATAAAATGAACAACTTCTACCGGGGATTGATAATTGGAAACTCGTTCTGCTAGAATTTAAACTGAAAACTGTGGGGGGTTTATGGAAATAGCCTAGAGAGATTTCCCTACCTCTTAAAGCCATTAGTAAATGTCTTTTATTTTGTTTATTTGTAAACAATAATTATGTTCAAATGCATATGTTCAACAATGAATCATTGGACATTTTTGTAAACAAAACATAAGAGTAAAGAAAAAAGATAGTTTTTGCACTTTCAAAGAGGTATCTTTGTATTGACTTTGAGTAAGTATTTGTACAAGGAGACAAACATTATAGTAAGAGAATGCCGTCGTAAAAAATGAAGATTTTAATACAAAGAGAAGATAGCTATGTGTAATAATCCCATGGGGTTCCCATTCTGCTATAGCCTTTGTATCTCTGAGTTTCTTGTCTATTTGTTGCCTCGCCCGAAGATGATTGAATTGATAGGAACCTGAGTTTGTCAGTTGAAGCCAAAGGTTGTCCGTAAGGTGATCCAATAGGACATAGTCATACGTTTTAATTCCCTAACTTTTAATTGGACCGCCCTTTCGGGTTTTTAGTCCACCGGGAAACCCTTTTTTTGCCCAAGTCGCCCTTTCGGGTTTTCAACTTGCCGGGTGTACAGATTTTTTTTGTTTATCCATAATTTTTGCCCGAACATTTTTGGTTCGCCGGGATGCCCTTGTTTTGCCTAGGTATGTAAACCTAGCGGGTCTCTTATACGTAGTATCTTTTGACTATGTCCGCATTTGCAGGATGCGGCAGGTTGTCACCGTCCATGGTGGTTAAGATCATTTCCCCACCAGAGAAAATGTTTTTAATTATAAATGGTCCTTCATAGGTAGGAGTCCATTTGCCCCTAGGATCACCTTGTGGCAGTATGATGTGTTTGATCACCAGATCTATAACTTGATACACTTGGCATCTGACCTTCTTGTTGAAAGCCTTGATCATCTGTTTTTGATACATTTGACCATGGCAAACAGCAGTAAGTCTTTTCTCATCAATCAAGTTCAATTGATCAAGTCGAGTCTGGATCCAATCGTCTTCGTTCAGCCCTGTATCCTTCATAATCCTCAAAGAGGGGATCTGGACCTCGATAGGTAAGACAGCTTCCATGATGTAAACCAGAGACTAGGGTGTTTCCCCGATTGATGTGCGAGCTGTGGTACGACATCCATGGAGAGAGAATGGTAACATCTCATGCCAGTCTTTGTATGTGAATGTCATTTTCTGTATGATCTTTTTAATGTTTTTATTTGCAGCTTCGATAACACCATTCATCTTTGGCCGGTAAGGGGAAGAATTGTGATACTGGATCTTGAATTGCTCGCACAAGGAGGTGATCATAGTGTTGTTGAGATTTGTACCATTTTCAGTGATGATCATTTCCGGGATACCGTACCGGAAAATGAGATTTTGCTTGATGAAACGGGCAACAACATTCTTGGTAACGGAAGCGAAGGAAGCTGCCTCCACCCACTTTATAAAATAATCAATGGCCACTAAGATGAAGCGGTGACCATTTGAGGCCGTCGGCTTGATTTACCCAATCATATCAATTCCCCACATAGAAAAGGGCCACAGAGCCGTCAAGACATTCAAAGGAACCGGAGGTACGTGCACCTTGTCAGCATAAATCCGGCACTTATGTCAAGTTCGAGAGTGTTGATAGCTATCTGCTTCCATGGTAGCCAGTAATAGCCTGCCCGTAGTATTTTCTTTTCCATCGTATGCCCACTGGAATGGGTGCCAAAAGTGCCTTCATGCAATTCAGCCATGATCCTTTCAGCTTCAACCTTATCTATGCACCGAAGTAACATAGAGTCATAATTGCGTTTGTACAGGATGTTGTTACTAAGGAAGAATTTAGCAGAGAATCTCCTTAAGAACTTCTTATCATTGACTGAAGCTCCTTCTAGATATTCTCGAGCCTCGAGATACATCTTGACTTCATGAAACCAAGGTTGGTCCACTACTTCTTCAGTATTAATCTCGTGACAGTGTGCTGGTTCTTCCATTCATTTGATGGTGATCTGGGGAGCCTCGTTATCCCAATTAAGTTTAAACATAGATGACATTGTGGCTAGAGCGTCTGCTATCTGGTATTCTTCTCACGGGAAATGCTTGAAGGTAATCTTCTCAAAATATGGTAGAAATGTCAAAACATGTTCTTTGTAAGGGATAAGGTTTGGGTGTTTTGTGTCCCATTCCCTTTGATTTGGCTGATAACCAAAGCTGAATCTCCGAATACATCCAAGGATTTGATCCCCAAGTCTATGGCATCTTTGAAACCAAAGATGCATGCTTCGTATTACGCCATGTTGTTTGTACAATTGAAGAAAAGTCTGGCAGTAAAGGGAGTATGACACCCTTCCGAAGATATGAGTACAACACCGATACCATTTCCAAGTGTATTGTACGCCCCATCAAAGAACAGGGTCCATCGGGATCCTTGTTCAGGTCCTTCATATGGCCTGAATTCTTTACAGTTATCTAAAGTCATGATGTCTTCATCCAGAAATTCGAACTTCATGGACTGGTAGTCCTCTATAGCTTGGTAAACAAGGTGATTAGCTAGTATACTTCCCTTTATAGCTTTCTGGGTAGTATACTGTATGTCATACTCTGTTAGGATCATCTGTCATCTTGCTATTCTCCTGGAAATAGCAGGTTTCTCGAAGATGTATTTTATCGGATCCATTTTAGATATCAACAAGGTAGTATGAGTCAGCATATACTGTCTTAGCCGGCGAGCAGCCCATTCCAGAGCGCAACAAGTTTTCTCGAGCAGTGAACATCTGGTTTCACAGTCGGTAAACTTTTTGCTCAGGTAGTAAATAGCAAGCTCTTTTTGGCCAGACTCGTCATGTTGCCCCAATACACACCCCATTGAGTTTTCTAAAAAGTCAGATACATGATCAACAATCTTCCCTCGACTGGTGGCATCAACACAGGAGGCTCTTGTAAGTATTATTTGATTTTGTCAAAAGTAACTTGGCACTCTTCATTCCATTTGACTACTTGATCTTTCTTCAACAATTTGAAGATTAGTTCACAAGTAACTGTCAGGTGAGAGATGAGTCTTGCAATGTAGTTCAAACGTCCCAAGAACCCTCTGACTTCCTTCTCAGTATGAGGAGCAGGCATCTCTTGTATTGCTTTTACCTTGGCAGGATCTACTTCAATACCTTTGTTGCTGAAAATAAAGCCTAGGAGTTTACCAGACCGTACCCCAAATGTGCACTTGTTTAGATTCAACCTCAGTTTATACTTCTTCAGTCTCTCAAACAGTTTTTGTAAGTGATCAAGATGCTCTTCTTCTGTTTGAGATCTGGCTATCATGTCGTCCATATAGACTTCTATATCATGATGTATCATGTCATGAAATAGAGCTGCCATGGTGTAGCGGTAGAAATGTTCAAGACTAAGCCATTGAATTGACTAGACTTTATACAAATCAAAATAAAAATCACCACCGTACTTTATTGTTTCCAAAGGAATTGGAAAAGAGCGAATAACCCAAAAAGGGGGAAAGATTCAAGGTAAGGGGGTTGGTTATGCAAAGGGAAGGTATTAACACTCTAAACGTCTACGGTACTCAGTAGGAGCCTCTTTGTAAAATCTGTATATTTTGGCTATAAAAAATGTGTTATATATAAAATGGATGGTGGAGGTGAGAAAAGAAATATATTATTTTATGATTTTTGCACCCTCCGCGGTTGCGAACCTTTAGTGCCTACGTACCACCTTTCGTGTAATAGGGGATCAGGGTACACGTAGTTCCTCTTTTTAAAAGTTTGAAACACAAGTATGTTGGTTAATTTTTAGAAATATGACATCATCGTCATTGTCCGTGTGGAAAACATACTTACTACCCACGATCATGAGAAAGGAGAATTTGCATCATCTCAAAGTGGAGGATATGGCTTGGATTTTAAAATCAACAATGCCTCACTCAACACCCAAGTGGAAAATATCTATCTTCACTACATAATGTAGAAGTATAGTTTATTTGCATCACTACAAGGATTGACAAGAGTCTAATCTTTTCTTGAGAAAAGTTTAGAGATAAAAGCCAAAGTGGCAAAACGGTTTGAAATGAGATTAATTGACTTTTAGTCTTCTCATAAAAATGTCAAGGTATTATTAAATTGATTGAAGTTTATTGATGAAAATGTTTTGAAAATGCATGGACCTAGGTCCAAGTTTATTATGAAAGTTGTTCAAGTTTAGAAATAAGAAGGGTTTTCAAAAGGAGGGAGAATATTTTTGAAATTAAAGAAAATGGGAGGAGAAGAAGAGGCTATCCTAAAGCATAAGGTAAAAGCTAAGGATAAGGACCATCTAACCAACAAGAAGCCAAAACTTGACATTATGAGCCAAGATAGAATTCCCATTCCTTATATTGAAACCAAGCAAGCAAAGATACTAGATCTCTTCAAATGTATTAAGTCTTCTCAAAAATTAGGCAGAGTAACAGCTGTATGCGGGTGAATTCCAGATTACAAAGCCAAGAGTGTAATCACAAAAAACCTACACACAAAAACAAACAAGCATCCCAATGTCTTGAGGTAGACCTCAAGATCTCCAGACAAAATAATCAGATAGGATCACAAGGTATCCAAGATAGGCCAAGGTTTCTAATCCTAAGTCCAAGAAAAAGTCCATTGCTCCATCATGCCAAGGATAGTAACCAAAATGTCCAAGTGCCATTAAGAGTTTGTTAGGGTTTAAGTTGGTTATTAAGTATCTTAGGAAAAGGAAAAAAGAAAAGCTCAAGTGAGCAAAAGTTGAAATGACAAGAAAATAAATGCTCAAGTGAGCAAAGATGAAAACGACATCAAATGTAAATGCTAAAAGTAAATAGTGCATAAAGCATAAAAGAATAAAAAAGCATAAAAAATAAAGCAAGTTAATAATTAGTGGTTAGTTGGATGACCATCTTGAAACTTGCATTTGGAACTCATTAGAGGATTGGTATAACCAAAGCCTCCACACAACAAGTTGCATTTGCTTTTTGTCAAGTATATCATCCATTTTGGAATTCTCATAAGAACCATTTAATGATCAACGATGTTTAAGTGATCCGCGTTGACCAAAGGTGTTGTAGATCCATTAGAGGATTGGTAGAACCAAACCCTCCACACAATGAATCTCAAGGTTATTGGGTCAAAGAGATCAAATTAACATGCTTGGACTTGCAATCATAAGTTTGGGCCACGAATGATCATTTATTTGAATCGGGACAAAATTTAGCGCTATGTTAAGCAATCGTAAGTGGACTTATATAGAAGTCACACCTATTTTGAGGCCGGTCAATAGAAATCTATGCACCATTTATTTTGATACATGATATAGGGATCATGCTCCAACAATATTTAGTGCAAGAAGAAGGGGATGAGATGAAGAGGGATTAGGGTAAAAAGATGAATAAACCACTTTTGAATTAAAAATTTAATTAAACTATTATTAAAATCATTCATCCATTTTGGTGGAGTTGAACGCAACACCCAAGATCCAATGATGTTAATAAAATCATGATCAAAAAATCAACTCAAGACAGCCAGAAAATAATCACAAAATAATAATAAATTTAATATATACATTTAAAGGGTTAAAAAAGAAAGTTTAAAATAGAATATAATGAGAAAAATATCATTTATGTTCAAATTAATCAAGAAATAAAAAATAAAACCATAGAAAAATCAGAAATGGGTCCAAATATGTTTATAAAAATTTTGGGAATTTTTAAAAGTCAGAAACTATTTTTGAAAATTAAAATAAATGGGTAAAATAGACAAAAATGGTGAAAAATAGTAAATTCAGAAACAAAAATAAAATAAAGTCACCAATATTTGTCACAATGTCATTGGATCATTCCATAATATTTTCAAAATTAAAAAATATGCAAAAGTATTTTTAAACATTTTAAACAAATCAAATAAGTGTAAATTTCATAAAAAATACCAAAAACTCAAAAATAAATTGTGAAAAAAATAAAAATCAGAAAGAGAGTAATCAAAATTATTTTTCATAATTTTTTTCAGATTTTTTTGACTAAAAATGAATTTTCTATGATTATTTGAAGTTTAAAACAATTAAAATATAAAAATCAGAAAAAGAAAATAAAAGAAAAAGATGTGGACCATTGGATGAGAGTCAAAACGTGTTAGTAATCAAATCCAAAGGATCTGGCGCGCTGTGCATATCATGGTCTTTACTGAATAAAGCACTGAATCAAATTTAAAATCATAAATTAAAAAAAAACAAATGGCACGCTTTCATTGGTTAGAAGGTGACATGTTGTTCATCTTCAACCTCCAGCCTCACGAACTGCAAGTCTCTCAAATTGTAAAATTAGAAGCTCAGACCTATGCCATTCATTTCGTCTCTTCAAGACAAAGACAACCATACCCTCGCGCCATTTTTATATAAATTGTAACTCAAGCAATTTGGAAAGAAAGTTTTGAAAGGGGATTTGAAAATACATGGTCCAAACGTGTTTCCAGAAGGAAGTAACTATTGCGACTAGAACCAGGGCAATGAGAGCAACACAATGATACCAAAGTTTTGAAGAATGGATGAAGGAATCTACCTATGGAAGTTGAGTTGCAGAGCTCTGAAACTGGACTTCTATGGAGCAATGTAGGGTACGATTCTTGAATGTAATGGTATGGTTAGGTTCAGGGAAGATCAAGGAAGGTGAATTGATGGAGAAAATGGATTGAAAGGGCTTGAGAATAGAATTTGAAGTAGCTGAATTCTGAGTTGTGAATCAAGTTTAGCAGGGTGATTCTGGCTATCTAAGCTTGGTAATTTGAATGGGGGATGACCCTCTATTTATAGGGAATCAAAAGGAATGCTCAAGCGTGTGGAATGATGCAAATTGGAGGGAAATCGTGTGAACCTGATACACAAACAAGGTGTGATATGATTTGCATCAAAACTCATCAAATCTTTGTGTTTCAAGGCTCTAATCCACTTTGGCAACTTGGTTAAACATGTTTAGACCACAAACGCGTGCTAATTTGATGTTTAAAGACCAAAACATGGATTTCAAATTCTGACTCATGGTGAAACTTCAGTTCTAAGTTACCAAGTTCAATCCAATGGCATTTCCACCTCAAGGGGTCTTAGGGCAAGATTCTTGATGCTTTGGAAAGATGATGTTACAAGCTTTGTAATGGAAAAAGAATGGAATCAAATGGATGCTTGAGCTGAAAGTTACATGGAGTCGAAATTGAAGAAAAAGAGTTGACTTTCCATACTTAGAAATATTTCAAAATCTTCTTTAAAAAAGACCTATAATATCTTGCTTCCAAACATGGCCTTGCACTTAGAATTTGCTCTTGACCCAAAAATATGGAATGAGGTAGACCTCTTGAATGACATTTTGCAATTTGAACCACTCAAAATATCCTAAAATTGAGCAAGTTATGACTTGTTGAAGTTGGCCAAAAATCATGAAATGACCTATAATCTTTTGCATTCTGAAGGCAACTTCCATCCATTTTCTTACTTTGCACATAAAAGAAGGCATGAAGTACACATCCTTAAGATCATCATGGAAAAATAATGGGCTCAAGGTGATAAAAATTGACCAAGCTATGACCATTTGAAGTCACATATGAAAAATTAGGGATTCATCTGGATGACTTGTAATCTTTCTTCTTCACCAAGTTCCTTCCACATGAAAAATCCTTGGAACTTTTGAAGTGATTTGTTGGTAACTCTTTGAAGAGAAGAATGTTTTTGGAATCACTCAAAAATACCAAAAGATGAGCAAGATATGCCCCTTTGAAGTCCAAAACCCTAGCCTCTAAATCAAGAGAAAGCTTGGTGGAACTTTGCCAAGTTTGAACAAACTTTTTATGGAAATACTCTTCCTTTGTGATTGAAATTGTTGAGGATTATGATGAGGACTCATGGCCATAAAAACCACTTCCATACCAATTTCAAAACAACTTCAATGGTGAGGTTTGAATTTCTCAAGCTTTGATTAGGGCATGGAAATAAACTCATGAACCCATGATGCAACTTGCTAGACCTCATTGCTTTTACCTACATTATTAGCAAGTAAGACAAACCAATATTGCATTTTGTTATATTAGAGAAAAAATCAAAGCAAAATATCCATGAACACAAGAGAAAACAAGTTAAGGTGCTTGGTAACTCCTCATAGAGCAAAGCTAAAGATAAGTAGAAGAACCAAAAGCCCTAATGTGATTTTGTGGTGATTGAAACAATATGGTATGATAAAGGGATCTTAGGGTCAAAAATTGGGGTACAACAGCTACCCTTATTTAAGTTTCTTCTATCCGAAGATACGAAGGTTAAAAATCTTCGAGTCGACGTGATTGAAGACACTTAAATATAAAACAAACCCTATTTTTGGCCCTAAGATGCTATGCAAACATTTATGCGTATGAATGCATATGAACTGAATAAAAGAGATGCAAAGTAGCATTGGTGATGTGACATGAAATGTAGCCATAAAAAGGCAATCCCAATAGGAACATAAATCACTAGTAAACCCCAAGATAAGAAATCAGAGAGGAGGATAACAAACATCGACGTTCGCTGTCGAAGCACTACCAACATTTACTGGAGGTAGGAAGAGAAAATATAACATATCATCGCTGTTCACTGACGATGAACTATAAACATTCACTGAAGATAGAAAAAAGATAACAAACATCGATGTTCACTGCCGATGTACTACCAACGTTCACTGTAGGTAGGAAGAGAAAATATATCATATCACCGCCGTTCACTGACGATGAACTATCAACGTTCACTGAAGATAAAAAGAGATAACAAACACCGACGTTCATTGTCGATGTACTACCAACGTTCACTGGAGGTAGGAATAGAAAATATATCATATCACCGTCGTTCACTAACGATGAACTATCAACATTCACTGAAGATAGAAAGAGATAACGAACACCAATGTTCACTGCCGATGTACTACCAATGTTCACTAGAGGTAGAAAGAGAAAATATAACATATCACCACCGTTCACTGACGATGAAATATCAACATTCACTGAAGATAGCAAAAAGATAACAAACACCGATGTTCACTGCCGATGTACTACCAACATTCACTGAAGGTAGAAAGAGAAAGTATAACAAGTTTCCCTAAGATTCTGGTGTTTTGCCGAGGACGGGTCCCAACTTCTTCTTTAACCAAGGAAATCTGCCTGGAAAGGGTACTACATAATCTGTCTCAAATAAAGAGACTTCCACTTATTGTCAAGGGGAAATGCAAAGAGCAATGACTTTCTGGGAATAGAAATATGACTTCCCGAGGAAATGCCACGATATTCCTGCTGAGGAGATAAAGTCCTCCTGTGAAAAATAAATGCACGAACCAAAACTCAAAGTTTTCAGAGATCCATAAATACAATTCGGAAATAAACTGGAGCAAGAAGGTCAGTGTAGATACATCCTTTGAGAAATAAACCCAAGCGGGACAACCAAAATCAACTGAGCCAAGAACGTTGCAGGAAAGGTCAGAACAAAATGCTAATGAATGATGGTTTTTAGTTATGCATGATGCATGTATGAATGTATGAGTACTATCATGCATATGCTGATAAAAGGATGCATAATCAGCACAAACTAACAAAACCGCCTTTGGTACTAACAACAATAGGCTAACTTTAACCAAAAAGATCAATCCAGAAGGGTAAAAACAACGGCGGAAACCAAACCCATTTCCTGCCTTAATTTTATTGAGGAGAAACATAATCCGGGTGTGACCAAGTCAAACAAATATCGGGATAGAACATCTTTCTTCCGACTTCATCGGAGAAAACATCTTTTCAAAAGTAACATGCCTACTGGAGATTGCGAGACCAACCTCAAACAAAGCAGACTGATGCTGACACAACCAATTTTTTTTGGGGAATTCAAGCCTACTTCACTGGAGAAACCTTTCATCACGAATACTTATTACCAACAAGAGATGCCCTGGGATAACCTTCCTAGGAAATCAAGAAGTCAATTGGGGATAGTGGGGTCACAAATCCAATACTGCACCTTGCACCCACTGATATCGTCCTTAACCATCTGAGAGGCACACAAGGATTGCGCATCTACCAGCAAAATGACCTGAGAAATAATTTCATGAAGGGAGTGACCTCCCTTAAAACAACCGGAGTTTGTTCATTCCTGGGATCACCAATATTGTTGTCATTGTTTCATCACAAATTCCAAAGTAAATTGAATTATAAAAATCTCTTTTTTTTTGAAAAATCAATTCTACTTTTTAATCTCGTTACGTTAAAAGTTATTACCAGTAATAAATGACGTCTTTGTAAGCTAAATAAAAATAAGAACACAAAGAATTGGGCAAAAGCTCGAACTTCATTAATAGAATGGTAGTCTGCGAATGGCGAGACTCCATGGATGATTACAAAGTTTGGGAATTGGTAATACATAATGGAAAAGATACATTGAGATATAATGACCACTATCCCCCTTAGCAACTTTTGAAATCCTGAGTAGCAGCTTTTGTTGAAGTATGGTGAGGATCCGAGAATATTGTTGCTTCAATGATCAAGTCTTGTCTGGCGTAGTTACTCACCAAGAAATATCATTAAATTTTGCCTAAGCTGCCCTTGTGGGTGTTCAACTTAGCGGGAAATTTATTCTGTTTATATCTCTAATTTTTGCCTAGACCGCCCTTTCGGGTTTTCGGCCTACCGAGACACTCCTTTTTGCCTAAGCCGCCCTTTCAGGTTTTCAACTTAGCGAGTTGTTATTTTATTTCTTTAGGCGAAGTATTTCTTGACTGCGTCAGCATTCATGGGACGTGGGAACTCCTCGCCATCCATAGTTTCAAGAATTAATGCACCACCAGAGAAGGCTTTCTTGACAACATATGGGCCTTCAAAATTTGGAGTTAACTTGCCCCTTGAATCAGTTTTGAAAGACATGATCTTCCTGAGCACGAGGTCTCCTTCTTTGAATTCACGAGGTTTGACCTTTTTATCAAATGCCTTCTTCATTCTTTTCTGATATAACTGCCCATGACATAAAGTTGTCATTCTCTTCTCTTCAATCAAATTCAATTGGTCAAACCTGTTTTGAACCCATTCAGCCTCTGTTAATTTGGCTTCCATTATCACACGTAATGAGGGAATCTCTACCTCGATTAGGAGTACAGCTTCCATTCCATACACTAGGGAAAACGGGGTTGCTCCTGTTGAAGTGCGAATAGATGTTCAATATCCATGCAGAGCAAAAGGGAGCATTTCATGCCAATCCTTATAAGTGACAACCATTTTCTGGATGATTCTCTTGATATTCATATTAGCAGCTTCAACATCCCCATTCATCTTTGGCCTGTATGGAGATGAATTGTGATGGACAATCTTGAACTCTTCGCACAGTTCAGTCATCATCTTGTTATTCAAATTCGAGCCATTGTCAATGATGATTCTGCTCGGCACACCATATCGGCATATAAGATTGTTTTTGATGAAATGAACCACCACCTGTTTGGTAACATTGGCATATGAAGCAGCCTCTACCCATTTGGTAAAGTAGTCAATTTCTACCAAGATAAAACGGTTTCCATTCGAAGCTTTAGGTTCTATCATGCCGATCGATCATGTCAATACCCCACATAGAGAAAGGCGACGGGGAGGAAATCACATTGAGCAGTGTCGGAGGTACATGGATCTTATCTGCGTAAATCTGGCATTTATGGCACTTCTTTGCAAACTTGTAACAATTAGATTCCATTGTCAACCAATAATATCCTGCCCTTAGCATCATTTTATCCATTGAATGTCCATTAGCATGTGTGCCGAATGAACCTTCATGGATCTCATGCATCAACATGTCTGCTTCGTTTCTATCCACGCATCTGAGCAAGACCATGTCAAAATTCCTCTTGTATAACACATTTTCACTGAGGAAGAAACTGCCTGCCAATCTTCTCAGTGTCTTTCTATTTTTCTTTGATGCACCAAATGGGTATTCCTGGGTCTGAATAAAATGCTTGATATCATAATACCAAGGTTTCTCATCTTCTACCACCTCTGTCGCAAACACGTGAGCGGGCCTATCGAGCCGTCGAACTGTAATTTGGGGTATATCATTCCAAGTATTCACTTGGTACATGGAAGCCAGAGTTTCCAGAGCATCCGCCATATTATTTTCATCCCTAGGAATGTGATGGAATTCAACTTTATTGAAGAAGGGTAATAATCTTCTAGCATAATCTTTGTAAGGGATCAAGCCAGGGTGACGAGTGTCCCATTCTCCTTTAATATTATTTATTACCAAGGCTGAATCACCATAAACATCTAGAATTTTGATTCTGAGATCAATAGCTTCTTCAAGACCCATGATGCAAGCCTCATATTCTGCCATATTATTAGTGCAATCAAATGTTAACCTCGCAGTAAAAGGAATATGTGATCCATGAGGAGTAACAATCACAACACCAATTCCTTTACCATAAGAATTCCCAGCTCCATCAAATACCATACTCCAATAAGATTCAGGGTTGGGGCCCTCCTCGGGCAATGGTTCATCATAATCTTTCACTTTCAAGAACATCACATCTTCGTCGGGGAATTCATACTCTACAGACTGATGATCTTCCACCGGCTGGTGAGCAAGGTAATCTGCCAACACACTACTTTTAATAGCTTTTTGGGTGCGGTACTCGATATCATATTCAGACAACAACATCTGCCAGCGGGAAATTCTTTCAGTAAGAGCAGAATTTTCAAAAATATAATTGATTGGATCCATTTTGGAGATCAACCAAGTAGTATGATTCAACATATATTGCCGCAAACACTTTGCCGCCCATGCCAAAGCACAATATGTTTTTTCAAGCATAAAATACCGCGACTCACAATCAGTGAACTTTTTTCTGAGATGATAAATGGCAAACTCTTTCTTTCATGTTTCATCCTGTTGTCCCAGAATACAACCCATGGATTTATCTAACACTATTAGATACATAATCAACGGTCTTCCTTCAACGGAAGGGAGCAAGATAGGAGGTTCAAGCATATACTCTTTAATACTTTCAAATGCCTTTTGGAAGTTATCCGTCCATACACAACCCTGATCTTTCTTTAGCAACTTAAATATCAGTTCTCACGTTGCAGTCATGTGGGAAATAAATTTGGAGATATAATTCAAACGCCCAAGGAAACCCCTGACCTGCTTTTCAGTTCTTGGTGCTGGCATTTCTTGAATTGCTTTGACTTTGTCAGGGTCAACTTCAATTCCTTTCGGGCTAACAATAAAACCCAATAATTTCCCTGATCTAACTCCGAAGGTGCATTTATTTGGATTCAAGAAGAGACGATATTTCCCCAAACGCTGAAACAACTTCAATATATCTTCTATATGCCCTTCTTCAGTTTGGGATTTGGCAATCATATCATCAACATATACTTCGATTTCTTAGTGCATCAGATCATGGAATAGGGTTGTCATAGCCCTCTGGTACGTTGCACCAGCGTTCTTCAACCCGAAGGGCATCACTCTGTAACAGAATGTTCCCCAGGGTGTGATAAACGTTGTTTTTTCCATGTCCTCTGGAGCCATTCTTATTTGATTATACCCGTAAAATCCATCCATGAATGAGAATACCTTGAATTTTGTTGTGCTATCCACTAACATATCAATGTGAGGCAATGGAAAATCATCTTTTGGACTAGCTTTATTTAGATCTCTGTAATCTATGCACATGCGGACTTTTCCGTCTTTTTTCAGTACTGGGACAATATTGGCAATCCATTGAGGATACACTGGCGTCACAAGAAAACCAGCATTAATCTGCTTTAGGACCTCCTCTTTGATCTTTATTGCCATATCCAGGTGGGTTCTTCTCAACTTTTGTTTAACTAGCGGACACTCTGGCTTCAACGGTAAATGATGCTTGACAATGTATGTATCTAGACCAGGAATATCTTGATAAGACCAAGCAAAAATATCCACATACTCTTTTAATAGCTCAATCAACCCGCTTTTTACATCAGGATGCAACGATGCTCCAATCTTGACTTCCTTCAGATCTTCCTCTGAACCCAAATTAACCACTTCCAAAAGCTCTTTGTATGGTTGAATGGTATTTTCCTCGTGCTCAAGCAACCGTGAGACCTCTTCTGGAATCTCATCATAATCTTCTTCTTCAGCCCCAAACACAGGACATTCAAAGTTGGGAGAGGGTGCAGGGTCACTGTATTCAACGGGTTTTTTAATTAATCTGCACATATGATTTATGATTGCTTTTAGAAACAGACACATATAACAAGTGATCATGCAGATTAATTTTCAGTTATTATTTATTTTGAAAGGTTTTTTTTATTACCATTTCCCAAGAAAAAGGCAGAAAATAAAAGACATAATTTGGAAACAAAGACAACTTTTATTAATGATCTTAACAATTATAGCTAACAGATAAGACCTACAACATTAATACTTCCACCTTGGGCAGAGTGAAAGCTTTTCAAAAGAAAGAAATAGATTAACAAAACAAATTACTTTGAAACATGTATGCAAGAAGGGATATCAATGGTGACCCAGTTTTGAACTCGGACTCCATGCGTCACATAATTCGGTATTTCCTGCTATGCTTCATCCTCTTCAACAACATTAATTCCAGGACCAATCGAATGGAGATAGCCTCCGCTGCGGAAAACATCTTGATAATTGTTCACAGAAGACTTTGACTTCAAACCTTCGCCTTTACCAAACTTCAGAGAGAAACCCAAACCAACTCTGTTTTTGTTCACGGGTGGATCCACAAGTCGTCCCCAAATTGCATTGTGACCATTGCGCACCACCTGCTGCGCGTCCTTCAGGGAAACTACAAATTTCTCGTTCTTCCTTATGTTGTCAATGGATAGGTCTTGGAACTGGGTTCCAACAGCAGCCTCATCCACTTTTACAATACTTAAAGAGGATAAATGGGATATCAACAATGCCTGCTCCCCATTTATGATCACTACCTTCCCTTCACGCACAAACTTTAGCTTCTGATGCAGAGTTGAAGTGACAACCCCTACTTCGTGTATCCATGGTCGTCCAAGCAAAAAACTATATGCGTGAATAATGTCCATTACCTGGAAAGTTATCAAGAACAAGTGCGGTCCTATATGGATGGGCAAATCCACTTCACCGATGACAGATTCTCTCGACCCATCAAAAGCCTTCACGATGATGCCACTCGGGTGCATAGGTGTTCCCTGATACTTTAACTTCATGAGGGTACTTCTCGGTATAACATTCAATGCAGATCCGTTATTAATTAGCACATTGGACAGCGAATCCTTCTTGCAATTCATAGAAATGTGGACGGCCAAGTTGTGATTCCTCCCTTCATCTAGTAAATCATCATCGCAGAAACTTAAATTGTTACATGATGTAAATGTTTCCAATTACGCTACTGAACTGATCTAACGGCATGTCATTCTCCATAAAAGCTTGGTCTAGTACTCTCATTAATGATTCTCTATGAGCGCAGGAATTCATCAATAAAGCTAGGATGGATATCTTTGAAGGAGTCTACAATAGCTGATCTACAATCTTGCAGTCGCTCATTTTAATTATTTTCAAGATAGCATCCACCTCTTTCTCTAATGTAGCTCCATTAGTCTCTCCTGCAGTTTTCTTAGGCTTATCATTCTCAGCAATTTTCTTTCCAGCAATAACGTCTTTTCGAATAACTGGCACAAACACACGACCATTACAGGTCACCCTGCTATCATCAGCTATATTTCCAACATCTGGCAGTGGCTAGATGGGAACTTCCACCCCATCTTCCAAGATTGTAGAATTGTATTTGTAAGGCACGACCTTATCTGATTTATAGGGAACAGGACCTGGCAGACTAATTACTAGTGGGGTAACAGTTGGTTTGCTATGGTAGTCCACCTCAAGGTGAGCGGGTGCACCAAAACAAGGTACAATGATGTTTACACCTTTCTCGACATAATCCTCCCTTAAAAGACCATTTTCAGCCAACAAATCTTCATCTGAAGAAAAATACTCATCCGCGGAGGCATATTCTTCCTTTGACTCTTCTCCCATCAAAAAAACTTCAACCATGTCAATCTCGTGATAATCATCTCTCTGGCCTGTGATCTTGATAGTTCCATTGTCTAACAGCAATTGAACACCCTCTCTCACAATAGAACATCCCCGGGGCTTCTGACAACAAATGATGCAAGATCCATATTGGTGTTCCACCTGACCAGTAGTACGGCAAAAGGTAGCATGCAACTATACGAGATCTTCATTCAAATACTCCACATTGAAAATTCTAAATTCACCAGGACATCCAGAAACCATATTCACTTCCTCTTCATACTCTGCCCTAGGCCTGATTATATGGATTAAACCTTCATCCATCATCTCCTGCAAATAAGCCTTTATCTTCTCGCAACCATGGATATTTGTACTACAAATAGCACAACCTGCATGGTCATGCGTATAATAATTGAATTCATAGAGGTCTGCGTGCATTTTCACCAGATCTCCTCTAACCAGATTAATGTCAAAAATCTGGAAGTCACCTGGACAACCGGCCACCATATTTATAGCATTTACTTCCCTGTGCTTGGGTATAGGATTATCTTTCACATTAGGTCCCATGTCCTTGAAAGATAAAATTCCAGACTTCACCAACCTTTGCACTTCAGTCTTCAAAGGATAACAATTTTCAATACTATGCCCTGGTGCTCCATGATGAAAGGCACACGTCTGGTCTACTTTGTAATACCAAGGAAATGGAGATAATATTGCTAGAGGTGGTCGTGTCTGGACCAACTTCTTCTGAATCAATGCTGGTAGTAACTCTGCATAACTCATGGGGATAGGGTCATAGTTCTCCCTTCTCTGATTATTCCCATGGTTCCCCTGTTGGGACTGTCTCTGATAAGCAACGATAGTTGGAATGGCATATATAACGGGAGTGACTGAAGCAACTTGCTGGTGACGCTGGTAATTCCTTCTGGGAGCGTTCACCCTCTTCTCTTGTATGACAGCATTGGTATCCCCCTCTTTCTTCTTTGTAAACCCATAAGTTGGCTTTTTCACACCTCCGGATCCTTCACCCTTTGTCAAACGGCCTTCTCTTACTGCCTCTTCTAGGCGGACACCCATTTCTACCATCTCTGTAAAATCACTCGGGGCACTTGCTACCATTCTTTCGTAGTAGAAAGCACTCATGGTCTTCAGAAAAATTCTAGTCATTTCCTTCTCTTCCATAGGAGGAATCCCTTGTGCAGCCACTTCACGCCATCTCTGCGTATACTCCTTGAACGATTCTCTGTCTTTCTGAACCATGGCCCTAAGCTGGTCACGATCAGGTGCCATGTCCACATTGTACTTGTATCATTTTATGAATGCTTCTCCCAAATCATTAAAGGTATGGATATTGGCGCTGTTTAAACTCATGTACCATTTCAACGCTGCGCCAGTTAGAATATCCTGGAAAAAGTGAATCAGCAGACGCTGATCATCGGTGTGGGTAGACATTCTCCTTACATACATCACCAAGTGAGCACAAGGGCAAGTGTTGCCCTTGTACTTCTCAAACTCCGGGACCTTGAACTTAGCAGGAACTTTGACATTCGGGACCAAACACAGCTCATTCACATTCTGTCCAAATAACTCTTTTCCCCTAAGAGCCTTCATCTCTCTTTGAATTCTATCAAACTGTTCTTGTAAATCATCCATTATGTAAAAAAGACCTAAGTCTTCACTCGGCGGAGGGAAAGGACGACACATATCTTCATTAACAAACGGAACCAAATTCATCGAAGGAGGTGCAGCAGGAACAGTATGCACCACATGAGGTGTTGGAGTAACAACATTTGGAACCACTAGAGCATCTTGGGGGCCCGAATTGAAACCTTCAGGTGCAAGATTCTCTGGCATTCCCTACGGGTAACCCTGAGGCATACGATTTCGAACAACAGTCGGAGTAGCGGATACAGGAACAGTAGGAACTTCAGCATTTTCCCTTGTTGGTTAAGGTTGAACACTCGGTGGATGATTCTGAGCAACCACCAAAGCTTCCATCAGAGTAGTCAAATTGGCCAAGCCGACCTTCAAAGCAGAAACTTCTTCGCGCAACTCGCGATTCTCCTGTTCCAAATTATCCATCTTCTTTTTGAAATTAGCCCGAGTGTTGTAGTGATGAGTCAGCTTGCTGAACGAAGCAAAAAGCTGGGTAAGACACCTGGACATGCATAGTAAATGAAAGAGATATGTGCAGTATGATGCATGATATGCAATGCGTATGATTATTATCGCTTAATATTTCAAGGGATTTAACGTTCATAGACATATTGCAAACATCAAAATAACAAAGCTTTTGAAATACTGAAAATTTTTATTATAATAACTTCAAAATGGATTACAAGTTTCAATGATCCCAAGTACAAGATGAAAATACAATCTAAAATCCTGAGAAAAAGAACTGATGGAGATCAAACTGTACGGTGGCGCTTCCCTGTGAGCCTGGAAATCTGAGCTCTCAACCTCTGGTTTTCTTCCACATGTCTGACGGCAACCTCCTTCCAATCATCTGAATCAGGAAGTGAACGACCAACACCTGTTTGAGGCTTAGGGGAAAATAAATCCCCCTGCCTCTCCATAGACTCCACCGCTCGACTCTCAAGGATCTCGATCAAATCGTCTTTCTCCTTCAGGTCTGCTTTATAGGAACTCTCTAAAGTCTGGAACTTGTTCTTCAAGCATCCCTTTCCTGTTGCATCCTAACCAAAGCAAGCTGCAACTCTTCTAGATCATCCAATAAAGGCGGAGTGGTCTTCACAAACAGATCAGGCATGGGTGTCTCTCGAGTATACGGCATCTTCAACTGGATAACTCTCGATCGGGCCCACTAAAGATATGGCTCCAAAGAAACAGCACCCCTAGGCCCCAAATCTTTCCTACCTTTCTTATGAATGTGACGCCAGGATTTCGCAATCTGCTCCCTAGCTTCCCTGTGGTCTTCTCCTTCCTTCAGAAAGAAACTACTCAAATGAATACTGTTTGGTTTATCCCTCATCGGATAACCAAGTTGTCCCGCGCAAGAATAGGGTTTTAGTTAATTCCTCCCTTTGTACCAAGAAGAGGTACATTAGGGAAACTACCACAACTGTCAATAATCTCTATATCCTGATAAGCTCAATGATACCAATCAATATCCGAGTGAGTAAGTTCCATGATCTTATGAGCCCAACGAGGTTCCTTCTTGACATCCCAAAAAGCATCCGACTGAGGCATATGAGAGATGAACCACCGGTACAACAAAGGCGTGCAATAGATAATCAATCCCCCATGATAAGAACTCTGAAGATGAATAGAGTAATAAGCATCACCCAACAGTGTAGGAACTGGGTTTCCAATCATGAAAATCCTGATAGCGTTAATGTCGACAAACTTGTCCACATTAGGAAATAAGAATAATCCATAAGCGAGTAAAGCAAAAATGGCCTCAAAAGCAACCATACTCTTCATTCTGGCAAAGTAACGAGCTTTCTCCAATAAGAACTGAGCTGATAATCCTCTAATCCCTCCTTTAGTAGTCATATGGGCTTCCACCCCAGACTTCCCCAGATGAATTAAAGCAGCAATCTCATGTGGTTTTGGCTCACCCTCTAAACCAGTAAAAGGAACACAATCGGTGACAGGTAAATCTAATAGATATGAATACTCCTCCAGTGTAGGTATCAGCTGATAATCGGGAAAAGTAAAGCAGCGATACGTCGGATCATAGAATTGAACCAAGGTCGAGAGAAAACCCTCCTTCATCTTCAGCTTCATGAGAGGAATAATGGATCCATACTTCTTCTGAAAGTCTGCGGGACACTCAATCTCTATAATTAGACTGATCAACTCATCTATCTTGGGATCCTTGAAACTGTATTTCCCGATCTTTCTCTTTCCAGAATCCATGGTTAAAAGTACCTGAGATATTCACAAATAGTCAACCTTTAAATCCCTTGAAATATTGTTTTCTTTCAAAATATGTTTATGAGTGCATGGATGCATGATGCAACAATCACACACAAGATCACACATATAGGATTCATAGGTTCAATGTCACGAGAATGAGGTCGAAGGTACTACCCATAAGGTGTTGGTCTAAAAAGTAATCACCTGCCGAACAAGGTTCTAGAGATTCCCAAAGTCTACATCCTTCCTTCGGATATTACCAACTTCTCGATTAACTCGGTAATTAGTAATATTCTCAAGAAAGACTCGTCCAAGTGTAGTATCGCATTACAACTACTTCCGGATTACTCCGTCATAGCTTTCGCACTACACCTAAAAGGCCAAGATGGGTTTGGTATTCTACGGTCCTCAGTTTCAGCAGGCTCCAAGGCCGAAAGCAGTACGTCTTCTCGATTACTCAATAAACGACTCTACAGTCAAAGGGGCCTCCACTGAGTGGGGGATCTCATGCCTCTTTTTTTTTGGATTACTCCCTCAAAGTTAACATGACTATACCTCCTGTTCTATCTTAAAGTTTTCCCAAGTCCAGGTATAGGACTTATGAGTAATCACCAAGCACCCTGAAAACAAGGAAAATCCAAACAAACATATATACAACATATAACACATAAACAACAATAGCACATATACATATATAAACAAAGGTAGGCTTAACCCACTTAGGGATGGACCAGCAAGAGGTCAATCTTTCCCTAGTGAAGTCGCCATTTTTCTGTAGCGGTAGAAATGTTTAAGACTAAGTCATTGAATTGACTAGACTTTATACAAATCAAATTAAAAATTGCCACCGCGCTTTATTGTTTCCAAAGGAATGGGAAGAGAGCAAATAACCCAAAAAGGGGGAAATATTAAAGGTAAGGGGGTTGGTTATACAAAGGGAAGGTATTAGCACCCTAAACATCTACAGTACTCCGTAGAAGCCTCTTTATAAAATCTGTATATTTTGGCTATAAAAAATGTGTTATATATAAAATGGATGGTGGAGGTGAGAAAAGAAATATATTATTTTATGATTTTTGCACCCACCGCGGTTGCGAACCTTTAGTTCCTACGTACCACCTTTCGTGGAATAGGGGGTCAGGGTACACGTAGTTCCTCTTTTTAAAAGTTTGAAACACAAGTGTGTTGGTTAATTTTAAGAAATAAGACATCATCGTCATTGTCCGTGTGGAAAACATACTTACTACCCACAATCATGAGAAAGGAGAATTTGCATCATCTCAAAGTGGAGGATATGGCTTGGATTTTTAAATCAACAATGCCTCACTCAACACCCAAGTGGAAAATATCTCTCTTTACTACATAATGTAGAAGTATAATTTATTTGCATCACTACAAGGATTGACAAGATTCTAATCTTTTTTTGAGAAAAGTTTAGAGATAAAAGCCAAAGTGGAAAAATGGTTTGAAATGAGATTAATTGACTTTTAGTCTTCTCACAAAAATGTCAAGGTATTATTAAATTGATTGAAGTTTATTGATGAAAATGTTTTGAAAATGCATGGACCTAGGTCCAAGTTTATTATGAAAGTGGTTCAAGTTTAGAAATAAGAAGGGTTTTCAAAAGGAGGGAGAATATTTTTGAAATTAAAGAAAATGGGAGGAGAAGAAGAGGCTATCCTAAAGCATAAGGTAAGAGCTAAGGATAAGGACCATCTAACCAACAAGAAGCCAAAACTTGACATTATGAGCCAATATAGAATTCCCATTCTTTGGATTGAAACCAAGCAAGCAAAGATACTAGACCTCTTCAAATGTATTAAGTCTTCTCCAAAATTGGGCAGAGTAACGGCTGTATGCGGGTGAATTCCAGATTACAAAGCCAAGAATGTAATCACAAAAAACCTACACACAAAAACAAACAAGCAACCCAATGTCTTGAGGTAGACCTCAAGAACTCCAGACAAAATAATCACATAGGATCACAAGGTATCCAAGATAGGCCAAGGTTTCTAATCCTAAGTCCAAGAAAAAGTCCACTGCTCCATCATGCCAAGGATAGTAACCAAATAGTCCAAGTGCCATTAAGAGTTTTTTAGGGTTTAAGTTGGTTATTAAGTATCTTAGGAAAAGGAAAAAGAAAAGCTCAAGTGAGCAAAAGTGAAAATGACAAGAAAGTAAATGCTCAAGTGAGCAAAGATGAAAATGACATGAAATGTAAATGCTAAAAGTAAATAGTGCATAAAGCATAAAAGAATAAAAAAGCATAAAAAATAAAGCAAGTTAATAATTAGTGGTTAGTTGGATGACCATCTTGAAGCTTGCATTTGGAACTCATTAGAGGATTGGTAGAACCAAAGCCTCCACACAACAAGTTGCATTTGCTTTTTATCAAGTATATCATCCATTTTGGAATTCTCATAAGTACCATTTAATGATCAACGATGTTTAAGTGATCCGCATTGACCAAAGGTGTTGTAGATCCATTAGAGGATTGGTAGAACCAAAACCTCCACACAATGAATCTCAAGGTTATTGGGTCAAAGAGATCAAATTAACATACTTGGGCTTGCAATCATAAGTTTGGGCCACGAATGATCATTTATTCGAATCGGGACAAAATTTAGCGCTATGTTAAGCAATCGTAAGTGGACTTATATAGAAGTCGCACCTATTTTGAGGCCGGTAAATAGCAATCTATGCACCATTTGTTTTGATACATGATATGGGGATCATGCTCCAACAACATTTAGTGCAAGAAGGAGGGGATGAGATGAAGAGGGATTAGGGTAAAAAGATGAATAAACCACTTTTGAATTAAAAATTTAATCCAACTATTATTAAAATCATTCATCCATTTTGGTGGAGTTGAACTCAACACCCAATATCCAATGATGTTAATAAAGTCATGATCAAAAAATCAACTCAAGACAGCCAGAAAATAATCACAAAATAATAATAAATTTAATATATACATTTAAAGGGTTAAAAAAGAAAGTTTAAAATAGAAAATAATGAGAAAAATATCAATTATGTTCAAATTAATCAATAAATAAAAAATAAAACCATAGAAAAATCAGAAATGGGTCGAAATTTTTTTATAAAAATTTTGGGAATTTTTAAAAGTCAGAAACTATTTTTTTAAATTAAAATAAATGGGTAAAATAGACAAAAATGGTGAAAAATAGTAAAGTCAGAAACAAAAATAAAATAAAGTCACCAATATTTGTCACAATGTCATTGGATCATTCCATAATTTTTTCAGAATTAAAATACGTGCAAAAGTATTTTTAAACATTTTAAACATATCAAATAAGTGTAAATTTCATAAAAAAAAATACCAAAACATAAAAATAAATTGTGAAAATATAAAAATCAGAAAGAGAATAATCAAAAATATTTTTCATTATTTTTTCAGATTTTTTTGACTAAAAATGAATTTTCTATGAATTTTTGAAGTTTAAAACAATTAAAATATAAAAATCAGAAAAAGAAAATAAAAGAAAAAGATGTGGACCATTGGATGAGAGTCAAAACGTATTAGTAATCAAACCCAAAGGATCTGACGTGCTATGCATATCATGGTCTTTACTGAATAAAGCACTGAATCAAATGTAAAATCAGAAATTCAAAAAAAAAAATAAATGGCACGCTTTCATTGGTTAGAAGGTGACACGTTGGTCATCTTCAACCTCCAGCCTCACGAATTGCAGATCTCTCAAACTGTAAAATTAGAAGCTCAGACCTATGTCATTCGTTTCGTCTCTTCAAGACGAAGACAACCATACCCTCGCGCCATTTTTATATAAACTGTAACTCAAAGAATTTGGAAAGAAAGTTTTGAAAGGGGATTTGAAAATATATGGTCCAAACGTGTTTCTAGAAGGAACTAACTATTGCGACTAGAACCAGGGCAATGAGAGCAACACAATGATACTAAATGTTTGAAGAATTGATGAAGGAATCTACCTATTGAAGTTGAGTTGCAGAGCTCTGAAACTGGACTTCTATGGAGCAATGTAGGGCACGATTCTTGAATGTAATGGTATGGTTAGGTTCAGGGAAGATAAAGGAAGGTGAATTGATGGAGAAAATGGATTGAAAAAGGCTTGAGAATTGAATTCAAAGTAGCTGGATTCTGAGT
The DNA here is from genome assembly GCA_948472305.1 of Vicia faba. Classification (NCBI taxonomy): domain Eukaryota; kingdom Viridiplantae; phylum Streptophyta; class Magnoliopsida; order Fabales; family Fabaceae; genus Vicia; species Vicia faba. Next base: position 343,206,007 of record OX451737.1, on the reverse strand, counting down.
TGTGAAGCAAGTTTGGCAGGGTGATTCTGGCTATCTAAGCTTGGGAATTTGAATGGGGGATGACCCTCTATTTATAGGGAATCAAATGGAATGCTCAAGCGTTTGGAATGATGCAAATTGGAGGGAAATCGTGTGAACCTGATACACGAGCAAGGTGTGATCCGATTTGCATCAAAATTCATCAAATCTTTGCGTTTCAAGGCTCTAATCCACTTTGGCACCTGTAAGTACGAATGCGCCTAAGAGGGGGGTGAATTAGGTACTTTTAAAAATTCTGGTTTTTAGTGATGATGGTTCTTATTTTTCTGGTTATAAGTGAGTTTATGAAAGCTTAAAAATGCAGAAAAATAAAGAGACACGGGCGATATATCCTGGTTCCCCTCACTGTCCGAGAGTACTCCAGTCCCCTTTCAACATGAAAGAGATTTCCTTATTGTGGCAAACTTAAACAAGAACTACCAACCAAACCAAGAACAATCCTCTTGGATTTTCACTAAGTTACCTATGAGAACAATCCTCTCAATGTAACTACACTTGTATCCAACAACTTGGAAAGACAAGATTTCAACAAAAACACTTAAACTTAATTCCAACAATCCTGGAAAATAAGTAAGTAAATATCAATTTGTGAGTTTGAGTGAGTAGAGTAATATTGATCACTAAGAGTGATTTGAAAATGTATAATCTTCTTCTTTCAATAATAATATTGTACAAAGACTCAAGATATATTTGCTCAAAGTTTTCTGTTTAAAGTATGAAAAATGTGCAGAAAACTTATGCATGAAAATGAAGAATGCTTGAGTTTGTATTTTGAAAGTTCAGAAAATATTTATGAAAAAAGGGTGTTAGATCTGGATGTGAAAGTTGAATATTTATATGTTCATAACACCCTTTTGAAACATCATGAAGATCTAGAAATGTATCATGAACAAATGCCAAGTTTGAGTGAAAAGATGTAATGAAAAGGCATGATCAAAAGGTATGAACGAGGCTGTTATTTTTCAAATTCGTGCAGTGTGTAATCGATTGCACCCTTGGTGTAATCGATTTCACAAGGTTTTTAACAACTATTTTTTCAAAATCTTTAAGAGTGCAATTGATTTTATTAACAATGTAATCGATTGCATGCAAAGTCAGTAGCAAAAATTAACTGAGTGCAATCGATCGCACTAACAATGTAATCGATTGCATGTAAAGTTAATAGCAAACGTTTTGAAAATTTTAAGTATGCAATCGATTGCATAGGAATGTAAATCGATTGCAAAAAGAAACAGAAGCAAAAGATATGAAATTTTGAAGTGTGCAATCGATTGCACTAAGATGTAAATCAATTGCATGCAGAAGAAAAGTGAAATTTTATCTTTGAAAAGCTTGAGTAATGATTCTTAAACATTTCTTTTTCATTTTTGAGCATCTATATTTTAAGATCAAAGTAGATAATATTATTATACCTTTAAATTTGTTAAGAGCTTTGAGTGAAGATATTATCCTTAGATGCTTAGATGCTTGATCAAAATCTTTGCCTTCTTTGTTAGCCATGGTTTGTCTTCATCAAAACAAAAGATTATTTGAGAAGCTTGATTTTACATTCTCCCCCTTTTTGATGATGACAAACAATCTTTCTTTATGCGATGTACTTTCCGGAAGAGCTTCTCCCCCTAAGATGCAAAACTCCCCCTATGTAGGAGAGGGTTGGAATCCTTTGCAATTCTTCATCTTGATTGGAGAGTACCTTGAAAATTAAGACACAGGAAATACAAGCATAAAGTACCATACATCTTTCTCCCCCTTTGACATTATCAAAAAGAAGGGAAATATGCCTAACGCAAATAATAATAGAGCAATATATTGACAAAAATTATAGAATTAAAACATTAACACGCATTGTTTAAGAGTTACACAGAAAATTGAATAAACGAAACATTGAAAGAGTAAGACAATAACATAACAGAAAAAAATCAGCCAGAACATTAAGGGTGGTGAATGTCTGGATGGTTGTAAGACCATGAGCCTTGGTTCGGGAATTGTTGTTGAAGTGGAGGTTCTGTGTAATTAGGAGGAGGTGCAGCTGGGTTGTTTGGGTCGTATGGTGGGATATGAAGGTGAGAATAAAGGTATGAGAATTGTTGGTTCATATCCGAGCGAAAATCATTTATTCGGGTTGTAGTGGAGTCATTGATTGCACTCCATTGATTGTTGATGTTGGTGTTCATAGAAGCAAACTGTTGAGACATGTAGTCCATGAGTTCTTGATTGCTTGAACCAGAGGGAGAAGTAGGAGGAGGAGGAGGAGGAGGAACAACTTCACCGCCTTCAACTTCTTGGTCATTATCTTCATTGCCAACAACATCTTCACCAATGTAGGTGATGGTCTTTGTCTCCGGATTAAAATGTATGCCCATCCTTGAATCAACATTCTTAATTGAAATTTTGTTTAAATTAGGATCCATATCCACCTTTTCAAAACCACAAAAATCCACACCAAATTCCTCCATAATCAAAGTGACAAAATAAGCATATGGAAGGAATTTAGACTTTTCATCCACTCTCATCATATGCATCATCATCATTCTTGCCCAGTTTATATTTACTCCTTTCTTCCTTGCATAAATAAGCTGCATCTCGAAGTCGGTAACTGTGCAATGGTTTCCATCTCTTGGAAACAGTATATAGACCAAGAAATAATGAAATAAGCGATCGTCTATATGGAGGTTACCTGCACTCCAGGAATCTCTGGATGGAATTACTCCGCCAAGACCACGTATCCGTTTGGCATGAAATTCGGCTTCACTTAACCGCCCAATGCTGTAAAAGAATCCCTTTTTCTAATAGCCATCCCATATCTCGTTTTCAGGATCATATAGGGAGCTTTCAGTGAAAGGAATATGCAAGATCTCACCAACAACCCGAGGAGTTAGAGAGATACGAATGCCTAGCACATATGTGACTATCTTTTCTTTGTAGGGTGTTAGATTACTGAAAAACATTCTTACCAAATCCGGGTAGTATGGACCGTACAAAGAAATCAAGGGTTCCAGACCATAAGCAGCTAGATCGTTCTGAAATGAAAAACATTCTTGAGGGAAGGAGGAAAGTATACCATACTTGGGGTTGGATACAATTTTCCTTTGAAAGTCTTTGACAAATTTGACTTCTTGCGCTTCGGTGAGAGTTGAAAGTAGTGGATTGGATGATGAATCAATTTTCTTTTTCCCTTTATCTGAAACTAAAGCCTTTCTCTTTGTTCTTGAAGCCATGGATATGGTGTTTTAGGGTTTTGGGGTTTTAGGTTTTCTGAGAGAGAAAGGTTTTGTGAGAGAGAATTGGAAGTCATTTGGGTAGGTAGGGAATGAGTTTATTAGTATTGAAGTGTATTTGGCTTGGGAATATGAGAGAGGAATTCTGACCAACATTAATTTTATGTCATAAAAGCTACTTTTAGTGCGTGAAATCGATTGACATACCATGTGCAATCGATTTGCACACAAACAAAATCAAAAAATAGCAAAAATGTACATAGTGTAATCGATTGCATTAAAGGTGCAATCGATTTACACATGAAACAGAATGGACAGAATTGAAAAAAATTCTTTGTGCAATCGATTACACTCTTTCTGCAATCGATTTGCACCAACAAAAATTGTCCAAAACCAAATTTTTCTTGAAAATATAAGTATCACATAACATAAATTCATATATGGTATGTATAAAACATATATAAAAGTTATATCAAGGGTAGAATGCACCTTATAAGACGCGTTCGTCAAGTATGGCGAGCTCTCGACGAATTTTGTAGAAAGGTTCTTTCACCAAAGATTTGGTGAAGATATCGGCAAGCTGATTATGAGTAACTACAAAGGTTACCTCGACATCTCCTTAAAGAACATGATCACAGAGAAAATGATGTCGAATATCTATATGTTTAGTCCTTGAATGCATGACGGGATTCTTTGTGATGTTGATTGCACTAGTGTTGTCGAATCTTAGAGGAATGCACCCTAGATCGAGTCCGTAATCACGAAGTTGTTGTTTTAGCCACAAAATTTAAGCGCAACTACTACCCGCTGCAATATATTCAGCTTCGGCCGTTCTTTGAGCAACACATGCTTGTTTCTTGCAGGCCCGTGATACTAATGCATTACCAAGAATGTGACAAGTACCACTTGTGCTCTTTCTATCTGTTTTACATCCTGCATAATCCGCGTCAGAATAACCAATTAAGTTGCAGACACTACCTTTAGGATACCATAATCCGACATTTGTTGTCCCTTTGAGATACTTCATGATCCTCTTTACCGCCGTGACATGAGATTCCTTTGGGTTAGCTTGAAAGCGGGCACAGAGACAAACACTAAACATTATGTCAGGACGGCTTACCGTCGAATATAATAAAGAGCCAATCATACCTCGATATTTAGTGATGTCGATGGAAACACCTGATTTATCTTGATCAACATAAGAACCAGAACCCATTGGTGTAGACATTTCCTTGCAGTTATCCATGTCAAACCCTTTCAAGAGTTCCTTGCAATATTTGGATTGGTTGATGAAGATGCCATCTTTTAGTTGTTTTATTTGAAGTCCAAGAAAATAGTTCATTTTACCCATCATTGACATTTCAAATTCTCCTTGCATAATTGATGAGAATTCTTCACACATTTCTTGATTTTAAGAACCGAAGATGATGTCATCAACATAGACTTGTGCTAGCAAAGTGTCGTCTTTGATTTTCTTGATAAATAGAGTCTTGTCAACTTTGCCTTTTTTGAAACCTTTTTCGCATAAGAAGTTGCTTAAACGATCATACCATGACCTTGGTGCTTGTTTCAGTCCATAGAGAGCTTTTCTTAATTTAAATACATGAGATGGATTCTTGAAGTCTTTGAAACCCAGGGGTTTCTTAATGTATACTTCTTCAGTGATATATCCATTCAAGAATGCGCTTTTGACGTCCATTTGGAAAAGCTGAAAATTTAATGAACAAGCATAGGCAAGTAAGAGACGAATAGCTTCTAACCTTGCAACTGGAGCAAAAGTTTCTTCAAAGGCTATTCCTTCTTCTTGATTATAGCCTTGTGCTACCAATATTGCTTTGTTGCGAACAATTATTCCATTCTCGTCAAGTTTTTTTTTGAACACCCATCTTGTTCCAATAATGTGTTTGTTGCTTGGCCTAGGAACGAGTTCCCAAACTTGATTCCTTTCAAATTGATTCAATTCTTCTTGCATAGCTATGATCCATTGGTCATCGCCTAAAGCTTCATCAACTTTGGAAGGTTCAATTTGAGAGACAAACTCGATGTTTAGGCACTTGAGATTTAATCTTGTAGACATGCCTTGACTTATATCACCAATTACTTTATCAATAGGATGATCTCTATGAGTTCTCCATTCTTTTGGTAGATCATTGAGATTCGATTCTTGTTGAGGTGATTATTCTAGTTGAATGGGTTGATCCTTGGAAGAATTTTCTTGAGGACCTTCTTCAATTTCATCATCATTATCACAAACAATATTATCCTCCTTGGAGGGGTTAGTTTCATCAAAATAAACATGCATAGATTCTTCAATAGTCAAAGTTCTTTTGTTGTATATTCTATATGCTTTACTAGAGAGTGAGTAACCAAGAAATATACCTTCATCGGATTTCTCATCAAACTTACCCAAAGTATCTTTGTCATTGTTTAGGACAAAGCATTTACACCCAAAGATATGAAAGAAAGCAATGTTTGGTTTTCTCCCTTTGAAAAGTTCATATGGAGTTTTCTTTAAGATTGGTCTAATGTTAACTCTATTGCTAACAAAACATGTCGTGCTCACCGCATCCGCCCAAAAGTATTTTGGAAGGTTTGAGTCGCTAAGCATTGTTCTAGCAAGTTCCACAAGAGACCTATTCTTTCTTTCAACCACTCCATTTTGTTTTGGAGTCCTCGGTGCCGAGAAGTTGTGAGATATTCCATGTTCTCCACAGAATTCTTCAAATAGAGCATTTTGGAATTCTCCACCATGGTCACTCCTTATTGAGGTAATTGTTACAGACTTCTCATTCTGAATTTGTTTAGCATACTTCTTGAACGCCTTGAATGCATCACTTTTCTGCACCAAAAAGAATGTCCAAGTATATCTAGAGAAATCGTCAACCAAAGCATATACATTACCTCTGAAACTCTTTGTTCTCGATGGACCAAATAGATCCATATGTAACAATTGTAGTGGCCTTGTAGTGGACACCACATTCTTAGATTTGAAATTTGATCTAGTTTGTTTCCCTTTTTGACAAGCATCGCATAGTCTATCTTTTACGAAATTTCTCTTAGGAAATCAAATGACAAGATCATGCTTGATTAATTTATTCAAGTGTTCCATATAAATATGAGCAATTCTTTTATGCCAAAGCCATGAATCATCGTTGTTCGCCAAGAGACATTTAACCTTCAAAGATGTATCATCAAGGGAAATCATGAATATATTATTTATTCTTTTACCTTTAAGTATAACGTCAAGAGTGACTTCGTCTTCTATCAAACATTCATCCTTGGTGAACTTGATTTTGAAGCCTTTGTCACAAAGTTGGATAATACTTAAAAGATTGTGCTTTAGTCCTTCAACATAAAGAACATCTTCAATGGATATGAAAGGTGGAGCACTAACTTTGCCTTTGCCTAGGATTCTTCCCTTATTATTGTCTCCATAAGTGACAAAACCCTTGGCCTTTAGCTCTAGATGAGAAAATTGGTTTATATCTCCTGTCATATGCTTTGAACAACCACTATCAAGATACCAAAGATTGCATGTGGTCTTCAAGCATACCTGCAAAAAAAATTAGGTTTTGTTAGGTACCCAAGTTGCTTTGAGTCCTTCATAATTAGTGCCTTTCTTTACCCATACATAATGCCCACTTGCCACACTGAAGTTTCTAACATAGCAAACATTAGGTGTATGGACTTTAATACCACAATAAAAACAAGTAGGTTCAAAGTTACTTCTATATCTATAAGGATAAGATTTCTTCTTAGAAAATGTTTTCTTTTTCGGATAGTGACGAACTATTTTAGGTTTGTTCACTTTCTCTTTGGAAGATTGATCACTTTCCTTAACAAAGATAGTTTTGTTAGAACTTGGTTTTGAAAACTTTGAATATACAAGCCCACTTTTATCATTGGAGTATCTTTGTTGGCTAAGAACACCTTCCAATCCAATTTGCCCTTTTTCATATCTTTCACTGACTCTTTTTAATTGGACAATTTGGAAAGAGAGTGAATCACAATTTTTGCATACAAAATTCTGTTTTTGTTCATCACTTGATTTTTGTTTTTCTTCTTTGAAATCTTTTTCCATTGAAACATAATTTTCTTCTAAGGATGAAATTTGTTTCTTTTGTGATGAAATGGTTTTATACAGAATTTTGCATTCATTCAATAGTTCATCTATAGCACCTTGTGCATCACTATCAAAAAGAGAAAATTTATTACTAACCTCATTATCTTCATCATCAGAATGGTGTGAGGCCATCAATGCTAGATTTGCACTTTCATCACTATCGGAATCGGATGAGGAACTTATTTCATTGTCCTCCCACGCGACATAAGCCTTTTTGTTCTTGAATCCCTTCTTGCTTTTGAAGCCACCTTTCTTGGAGAGTTTTGGACAATCCGGCTTGATATGACCTTGCTTACCACATTCATAACATGTGATTTCTTGTGTTGATGTGGAGCCTTCCTTTTTCTGAAAATGTTTCTTTCCTTTTGAATGAGAAAAAAGTTTGTCATTTGTACCGAAGAACTTACCAAGCCTTTTAACAAGAAGAACGAAGTTTTCATCTTCTTCTGGATTTTTTTCCTTTTCAACTTCCTTGGAGTCTATCTTCAAAGCAATATTCTTGGATTTCTTCTCTTGATTTTCATGCTTTTCGAGTCTTTCAAGTTCTGTTTCGTATTCTTAAAGTTTTCCAAATAATGTTGCGGATGTCATGTTGGAGAGACTTTTCTTTTTTGAAATTGTCGTTACCTTTGGTTGCCATTCCCTAGTTAAGGACCTAAGTACTTTCAGATTCAATTCATCATTTGTCAAAGTTTTACCAAGAGCACTTAGATGATTTGTCAAGTGCACAAATCTCTTTTGTAAGTCAAGAATGGTTTCTCCGGGATACATTCGAAATAGTTCGTATTCTTGACTTAGGGTATTTAGTCTTGATATTTTTACTTCAACCGTTCCTTCATGAGTTTGTACCAAGGTATCCCATATTTCCTTTGCTGTTTTGCATGCCGAGACACAGAAGAATTCGTCCATGCTAAGTGCACCTTGAAGAAGGTTTATTGACTTTTTGTAATAGAGAACTTTGTTCTTATCATCATCGTCCCATGCAGTTTTAGGCTTTGATGAGCCAACCCCATTGATTACCGTTATCGGGATAAATGGACCATTTTCGACGGCATCCCATATTTCTTCTCCTTGTGCTTCTAGATGCGCCTTCATGCGAATTTTCCAGAAGTCAAAATATTCACCATAGAATAGAGGAGGCTTGTTATTACTACCACCATCTCTGAAAACAGGATTTTAATTTGCGGAAGCCATTCTGGATCTTTTAGGAGCAGGTTACCTATAACCTGCTCTGATACCAATTGTAAGTACGAAGTGCGCCTAAGACAGGGGGTGAATGAGGTACTTTTAAAAATTCTGGTTTTTAGTGATGATGGTTCTTATTTTTCTGGTTAAGTGAGTTTAGGAAAGCTTAAAAATGCAGAAAAATAAAGAGACACGGGCGATATATCCTGGTTACCCTCACAGTCCGAGAGTACTCCAGTCCCCTTTCAACATGAAAGAGATTTCCTTATTGTCGCAAACTTAAACAAGAACTACCAACCAAACCAAGAACAATCCTCTTGGACCAAGAACAATCCTCTTATATTTTCACTAAGTTACCTATGAGAACAATCCTCTCAATGTAACTACACTTGTATCCAACAACTTGGAAAGACAAGATTTCAACAAAAACACTTAAACTTAATTCCAACAATCCTGGAAAATAAGTAAGTAAATATCAATTTGTGAGTTTGAGTGAGTAGAGTAATATTGATCACTAAGAGTGATTTGACAATGTATAATCTTCTTATTTCAATAATAATATTGTACAAAGACTTAAGATATATTTGCTCAAAGTTTTCTGTTTAAAGTATGAAAAATGTGCAGAAAACTTATGCATGAAAATGAAGAATGCTTGAGTTTGTATTTTGAAAGTTCAGAAAATATTTATGAAAAAAGGGTGTTAGATCTAGATTTGAAAGTTGAATATTTATATGTTCATAACACCCTTTTGAAACATCATGAAGATCTGGAAATGTATCATGAACAAATGCCAAGTTTGAGTGAAAAGATGTAATGAAAAGGCATGATCAAAAGGTATGAACAAGACTGTTATTTTTCAAATTTGTGCAGTGTGTAATCGATTGCACCCTTGGTGTGATCGATTTCACAAGGTTTTTAACAGCTATTTTTTCAAAATCTTTAAGAGTGCAATCGATTGTATTAACAATGTAATCGATTGCATGCAAAGTCAGTAGCAAAAATTAACTGAGTGCAATCGATTGCACTAACAATGTAATCGATTGCATGCAAAGTCAGTAGCAAACATTTTGAAAATTTTAAGTATGCAATCGATTACATAGGAATGTAAATCGATTGCACAAAGAAACAAAAGCAAAAGATATGAAATTTTGAAGTGTGCAATCGATTGCACTAAGATGTAAATCGATTGCATGTAGAAGAAAAGTGAAATTTTATCTTTGAAAAGCTTGAGTAATGATTCTTAAACATTTCTTTTTCATTTTTGAGCATCTATATCTTAAGATCAAAGTAAATAATAATATTATACCTTTAAATTTGTTGAGAGCTTTGAGTGAATATATTATCCTTAGATGCTTATATGCTTGATCAAAATCTTTGCCTTCTTTGTTAGCCATGGTTTGTCTTCATCAAAACAAAAGCTTATTTGAGAAGCTTGATTTTATAGCAACTTGGTTAAACATGTTTAGACCACAAACGCGTGCTAATTTTATGTTTAAAGGCCAAAACATGGATTTCAAATTCTGACTCATGGTGAAACTTCAGATCCAAGTTATCAAGTTCAATCCAATGGCATTTCCACCTCAAGGGGTCTTAGGGCAAGATTATTGATGCTTTGGAAAGATGATATTACAAGATTTGTAATGGAAAAAGAATGGAACCAAATGGATGCTTGAGCTGAAAGTTACATGGAGTCAACGTTGAAGAAAAAGAGTTGACTTTCCATACTTAGAAATATTTCAAAATCTTCTTTAAAAAAGACCTATAATCTCTTGCTTCCAAACATGGCTATGCACTTAGAAATTTCTCTTGACCTAAAAAAATGGAATGAAGTAGACCTCTTGAATGACATTTTTAAATTTGAACCACTCAAAATCTCCAAAAATTGAGCAAGTTATGACTTGTTGAAGTTGGCCCAAAATCATGAAATGACCTATAATCTTTTGCATTCTTAAGGCAACTTCCATCCATTTTCTTACTTTTCACATAAAAGAAGGCATGAAGTACACTTCCTTAATATAATCATGGAAAAAGTATGGGCTCAAGGTGATAAAAATTGACCAAGCTATGAGAATTTGAAGTCACATATGAAAAATTAGGGATTCATCTAGATGACTTGTAATCTTTCTTCTTCACCAAGTTCCTTCCACATGAAAACTCCTTGGAACTTTTGAAGTGATTTATTGGTAACTCTTTGAAGAGAATAATGTTTTTGGAATCATCAAAAATACCAAAAGATGAGCAAGATATGCCCCTTTGAAGTCAAAAACCCTAGCCTCTAAATCAAGAGAAAGCTTGGTGGAACTTTGCCAAGTTTGAACAAACTTTTTGTGACAATACTCTTCCTTTGTGAATAGAAATTGTTGAGGATGATGATGAGGACTCATGGCCATAAAAACCACTTCCATACCAATTTCAAAACAACTTCAATGATGAGGTTTAAATTTCTCAAGCTTTGATTAGGGCATGAAATAAACTCATGAACCCATGATGCAACTTGCTAGACCTCATTGCTTTTACCTACATTATTAGCAAGTAAGACAAACCAATAATCCATTTTGTTAAATTAGAGAAAAAATCAAAGCAAAATATCCATGAACACAAGAGAAAACAAGTTAAGGTGCTTGGTAACTCCTCATAGAGCAAAGCTAAAGATAAGTAGAAGAACCAAAAGCCCTAATGTGATTTTGTGGTGATTGAAACAATATGGTATGATGAAGGGATCTTAGGGTCAAAATTGGGGTACAACACATGGCGCATTGATAGGTTGCCCCAACATTATTTAGTCTGAATGGCATCACCTTATAGCAGAAAGTGCCCCACTGTGTGACAAAGGTTGTTTTCTACATGTCCTCGGGCGCCATTCTGATTTGGTTGTAACGTGAGAAATCTTCCATGAAGGAAAACACTTTGTGTTATGCTATATTGTCAACTAGAATATCAATGTGGGGGAGTGGAAAATCATCCTTAGGGCTTGCCCTATTCAAATCTTTGTAGTCCACACACATTCTCACTTTGCCGTCAATTTTGGGCATGGGAGCAACATTGGCAACCCATTGGGGATAAGAGGTGACAGCCAAGAATCCAGCATTGAATTGCTTCATGACTTCTGCTTTAATCTTTTCTGACATATCAGGCCTCATGCGACGAACCTTTTGCTTTACTGGCGGATAATCCTCTCTTGTAGGCAGACGATGTACCACAATATATGTATCAAGTCATGGCATGTCTTCATATGACCAGCAAAAGACTTCGACATAATCGTGCAACAACTGAAGCAGACGCTCCTTGATACTGGGTTCTAGATTGGCGCCCACCTTGACCTCTTTTATGTCTTCTTTGGTACCTAGGTTGGTTGTATCCACGGGTTCTGCGTGAGGCTGAATGGTTCTCTCTTCTTGTTGTAGTAGTCTGGCAAGTTCCCCTGGTACCTCACAATCTTCCTCACCTTCATCTTCGGCTTCATAGATTAGATTTTCAAAGTCACAAAAGGCCATAGCAGTATCGTTACCCATGAGATCCTGAATGGATGTATACCTACATTGTAAGTGTGAGTGTGTGTAAGGTTATAGCTATCTTTGAAGGAAATGAAAATGTAAAAAGAAAAATAATGAGCACAAAAGTTTGTATGCGAAAACGTCCATGATTCATTGATGTTATATGAAAATGAGATAATAACCCTTACAAATGGACCATTGTGTCTCGGGTAAGACACAAGGTTTTAAGAGTGCGAATTGTTTTAATATTACAGATCCAACAAAATGTAAAGACAAATTACTGTGGGATAAAAGTGATCGGGACAAAATCTCTAGCCTCCCAATTGTTGAGCCCTCCATTGACAATTGGGAATATCCAGTCTTCCAATTCATAGCTATCTTCATCTCCTTCTACGATGTTGACCTCACGATTGCTGATCTTCAGGGGTGGTCCTCCGGCGCGAGCGCGACGTACAACCTTTTGAGCGCATAAAGTAAAGCCCAGGCCAAACTTGTCAGACTTATATGGTATATCTGGGAATTGTCCCCAGATAGTGCATCCACCTTCTTCTACCACTGCTTTGGAATCCTTTAGAGATGACATCTGGAGCGGAGGCCTTGTGACCTTGGGAACAGCCTTAGTTACTGCCACATCTTGCGGGACCTCTTCAAAGTGTTGAAATGGAGTTTAAATAAATTCACCATCTAAGTCCACATATCTGAAGGAATTGATATGGCTGATCATATACTCTTCTTCTCCATAAACAGTGATAATCTTCCCTTGAATTGGATATTTCAGCATTTGGTGCAATGTAGAGGTTACAGCTCCAGCATTGTGAATCCATGGTCGGTATAGCAAGAAGGAATATGAGGGCTGGATATCCATTACATAAAATGTTGAATCAAAAGTTTGTGTTCCAACTTTTATGGGAATGTCTACCTCCCCATGTACCATCCTTTTCGAGCCGTCAAAATCCCTTACTACTATGTTACTTGGCTTCAATGTCAATCCCTCACAGTCAATCCTATCAAGAGCCATTTTAGGCAATACATTCAGAGATGAGCCAGTGTCAACCAAAACATGGGCCAAGGTTGTGCCCCTACATTTAACCGAGACACGCAATGCCTCATTATGCTTTCTTTCTCTCGGTGTTAAATCAGGATCCGAAAAACCTAGACCATTATCTGCAGTCAAGCTGGCTACGCAGTCTTGGAATTGATCGACAAATGTCTCTTGGGGTACATGGGCAGTTTTCAGGAATTTTACCAAGGCTTTTGCATGCGCCTCGGAACATAGTAGTAATGCCAGCATGGAAATTTTAGAGGGATTTTGCCCTAGTTGTTCAACTACATCGTAGTCGCTTCTTTTAATGATCTTCATAATTTCCTCCATCTCTTTCCAGGAGGTCCCAGGGATAGCCAACGATTGTGTCTTCGTCTTGACAGACTCAACCAGAACACCTTTTCCTCGAGTCTCGATTAATTTGGCAGCAGGAGTGTTGGTAGGAATTATAACAAGGGTTGTAACAGCTTTGTTAGTTGGAGTATTATTGGAGATAATTGTAGGACTGGGAATAGCCTTCGGAGGAACAGCAACAACAAAAATGATTACGGGTCCAGAAACTGCTTTTGGGGAGCAATTTCTGGAGAGAAGATCCTACCACTTTGGGTAATCTTACTATTCCCTGCAATATTACTGATGTCGGAGTTGACTTTCTCAAAGCTTGAATCGTCGGCGGCTGGCCAGTCCTGATTGATACCATGGTAGTAGACATCCCCTCCATAATTCCATGGTACGGTCCTGTCTGACGAATATGGGACTGGTCCAGGCATTGTAATTATTAAAGGAATTGTTCTCGGAACTGATGTAATTCTAACGGGTCTTTTGGTGGAGAACATGGAAGAATTGGCGGAAATGGTAATGATAGAAACATCTTCAAAAGGAATAGGTGGAACAAAAGTCTTTTCAAACAAAATTTCTTTGTTATCTATTAGGCACTGAACGCCTATTTTCAACAAAGGACAGCTGGTTGGTAAGGACAAAATGAAATGGCAAACTTCATCACAACCTGGGAACACACCGGCATTCAACAAGTTCATTTTAATAGTCAGAAGTGGGGTCATAAGTTCATCAACTGAAGTAACAAACAATCCTTCTTCAATGGCATTGGTATTATGGCCATGTCTGGGCATAGGGGCAGAAATGACATTTGGCTTTTCAGGCGCATCAAATTCAATCTCTTTTGCTTCAATAAGATCTTGTATTTTGTTATTTAGAGCCCAACAGTTGTTAGTGTCATGGCCGGGACTTTCAGAGTGATATGTGCAACGGGCATTGGGATGATAGTGAGGAGATGATGTGTTGGGGTTTTTTGGAGCTTCTTTCAAGGTCACCAAATTGAATCTTAGTAGATGCGGTAATACTCGAGACGGGGTCATGTTAATTCTGGTGAACTGCCTGACTGGCCTTTCCATTCTTGGTTGATTATTTCTTTGTTGATCAGGCGCAGGCTTATGAATCATAACAGCCCCCACCATTGGTCGACGTTCAGCCCTATCTTGGTTTCTTTGCTGATATACAGCAACCACCTCTTTCTTTCCGATGAAAGGCTTCCTTACAGCTGCAGAAGAAGATGTATCTTTCTGAATCTTTCCACTCTTTATACCGGCTTATACCCTTTCTCCTGTCAATATTAGTTCAGTAAAGTATGCAGATGAACTTCCAATTAAATGATTAAAGAAGGGACCATACAGGGTGCCCAAGAACATGTCTACCAATTCCCTCTAAGATAGAGGGGGTTGAACTCTTCCAGCCAAATCTCTCCATTTTTGCGCATAGTCCTGGAAACCTTCATTGGAAACCATGGTCATACTCTGGAGTTGAGTACGGGTAGGCGCCAGATCAGCATCGTATTGGTATTGTTTGTAGAAGGATGCAGCAAGATCTTCCCAATTATGAATGTTGACTCTTTCTAGTTGGTAAAACCAGTCAAGTTGAGTTCCAGACAAACTATCTTGGAAGAAATGTAGCCATAAGTCTTTGTCAGCGGTATGGGGCTAGATTTTCCTTACATATGACCGGAGATGAATTTTAGGGCATGAGACTCTGTCATACTTGGCGAACACAGGTGCTTTAAATTTCGGAGGAATGACAATCCCCGATACTAACCCCAATTCCTCAAAGTCCAAGCCAGGAACTTTTTGGATTTCTATCGCACTCAACTGCTCTTCGAGATGTTTATACTTGTCATCAGCTGGAGGGTATTGTTCTTCAGAATAGTCTTCTTCTTCCTCTTCCTCTTCTGATTCTGATGGGACAATTATTTCCTTGCATTTCCCATCTTGGTTGTCTCTTTCACCAGATGTCGTTGCAAAGTATAAGGTCCTTCTTGTCTGCCCATGAAATCTTCTCCCCATATTTAGGATTCTGGTTACCTTCTTTGTCTTCTTTTTCCTCTCTTCAGCCAGCAAAGTCTTAAATTCTTCTTGTCCTTTGGCTAGGGTCAAGAGCAACTATTAAAATTGTGTATTCTGAGCTTGGAGGTCCTTCACTATTTGCTCGAGATTCATCTTACTGAAATAACAGTAGAGAGATGAGGAGACTTGTTGCAAAATACCCGCTTATGTTATGATGAATGGTATATGCATATGTAATGATTTCAAGGATTTCAAAGATTCAAATTTGTTTTAGATAAAAAGGAAACACACGTTATATTAATAAGTTAAAGCTTGAGTGTATCAATGCCTTTTCGGAAAAAATAATACAAAAACTCTAAGATATAAAGGTATTACGCATCCTCTTTGGTGCAATGTAGGCATTGAGAGTCTGCTCCTCATGAAGTAGCCTAGTGAGTTCTAAAACCTTCTTCTCGCTTGCGTAGAATTGGGCTTCGAAAGTATCTATTTCCCCCTTGAGTTGTATCCAATATCTTTGTAGGTCTTCAAGACAGGTGGGCATGTCAGGGTGTAGGATAGTGTATGGAACATCTCCTTCCATGATAGGCTCAATGATTACCGGGAGAATGGAGGGGTAAGGCATCATAAGACTCTGAGCACGAGTTCGTACCCATTTGAGGTAAGGCTCAAGAGGGATGGAATTTTTATGCCCCAAAGTCTTTATATCCACCTTGTTTAACATCCTCCAAGATCGGATAAATCTCTGGCAAAGACCTTGATCGTCGTTGTCGTAGTAAAATACCAAACCTTGAATTAGCATCTCGTGCGAGCCATCCCTTCGGACGTAACCAAATTGTCTTAAGGCTAAGCATGGGTTGTAGGTGATACCTCTCCTAATGCCAAGTAAAGGGACATTAGGAAACTCTCAACAACGGTCGATAATGATGAAATTCTCTTTGGATCAGGAGCACCAATGAATGTCCGAATGTTTGAGCGTCATCAACCTTTGTGACCACCTTGAACCTTGCTCATTTTTTAATACAGATTAGGGAAGATGCGAAATAAACCATCTTGCCAAGAGAGGAGTTCAACACATAAGGACACCTCTTTTCCTTATTGTGCGGGTGTGAAAAGAGTGTAGGATATCTCCTAGCAATGTAGGCATCGAGTTGCGGGATATGAAGATTTTGATGGCATTGACATCTATGAGTTGGTCAGGATTTGGAAATAAAACCATCCCATGGATGAGGAGAGCCACAATTTCCTCAAAGGCTTGCAAGTCCAAGGAATTCTAATAGTTTTGGGCTTTCTCAAACAGGAACTTTGCTAGGAAACCTTTGACACCACGCCTTGTTTCCCAATGAGTTGTGACATCAGATGAGTGCAAGTGTAGAGCTTGAGAAATATCTTCTGACTTTGGGTATCTTTCCGTACTGTTGAAAGGTAGTTGATGGAGAATGGAAATCCTCAAGAGTTGGGAGAATTCTTCCAAAGTAGGCACGAGTTGATAGTCGGGAAATGTGAAGCAATGGTGTAAAGGATCAAAGAACTGAAAGAGCACCTTCATCATGTCCTCATCTGTGTTAGAGGTGACCAAGTTGAGTAGGCGACCATGTCTCTCGGTAAATGGAGAGTTTTCATGAATCCTTGAAGCTAGCTCCTTGATTTATGGAGGGATACTTACAAGGTTGACTTGAATAGTTTTCCTGCGGAGTGAATCCATATCCTACAAAACAAGAACAAAGATGAATCCCAAAATCCTTGAAATGGTTTGTGGATGTATATGATGTTTATGATGTTTATGATGTTCATGATGTTATGTACAAGTATGCATATACAAACAAAGCAAACAAGTCCTTAGGTTTAGGATTGCATGGAGTTTTATAGGTAAGTACCCTCTTGAAGTTTAGTTGGCTCAAACCTGTCCTAGCAATAGTAATTGGGTTCAAAGGAGCTCAATATCACTGATTTATTTCCTTGGTTATTGTTTCAGCACAAGCCTCTTTAATGGCGACCAAAATATCCCAAGAAACCAAACCTTAATGAGTGTAGTATCGAGTATATACCAACTTCGGACTGCACCAAAGCCAGTCATCTCACTACATCCTAAAGGCCAAGTTGGTCAAGTAAAGGTTCTAAAAGTTCATTAGTGCTTCATAACATCACTCAGTGGCCCCGTATTCTCTTTGATTAACTCAAAGGCTACCGGTACCCACAAATATGTCGCACTAACGTAGCTATTTCTTAGAACATGTCGGTATACCCTGCAAAATTTCCACAAGGTATTGCTACTTACCTATAATGTATCCCAAATCATGGTAGAGGATTCTAACCCAAACAAAGAACCATAATGTAAAGCATACAAGTCAAACAATGTAAGAAAATAAATGTGATCTAGCCCTAAGGTAACCCCACTTTTAGAATTGTCCCCAACAGAGTCGCCAGTTCTGTGATACGGTGGGAGAACTGACTTGAGGGTTTTGCGTTTTATCACAAATGTTGCGGTTAGTAAGAGTCGTCACCGATTTTTCTTTTATCCAAAAGGAAAGGTGAAAAAGCACAAGAAAGACCTTTGAGATTGTTTCTTGAGTTCGGGGGGTATATTATGAAAAGGGAAGGTATTAGCACCCTTTTCATCCATGGTTTTCCATGAGCTCTTAGTTACTTGCTAGATCACTTGCTTTTGTTTGAAATTATGCTTAGTGTGGTTTTTGAAAGTATTTTGTAAAGAGACCTTTGTTTAGGCAATATTTGTAATTATTCTCGTTCGTAAGAATGTATACAAAGATGTTGATCTTTTGAAAATGTTTTCAAGTTTTGTAAGATGTTTTGAAAGTGTGTGTGATTTTTTTGAAAATAGAAAGGATGTTTGTTTGAAAATTGATCAAGAAATTAGGAGCATTCTACCTACTAAAAAGTCTTTCTTATTCATTTTCTTTTCCTTTAACATTGTTGTCTTACCATTGATTTAGTAAGCAACCTTATCTTTGGATGTTAATGGGACGGGCTTGGGTCATCGTATAACAATGATTATCAATGTTGCAAGGTATCTTAGCATTCTTTTTTAGGGACTAAGATCATTTTTAAGGCAACTTAGATAGCGTCATCGAGGGACTAGGATCTTGTATTTGTTTGTTTTTGCTAAGATACCTCAAATGCGTAATATGGCCATTTTATATAAGGAAACCAAATGGAGCTTACCCTAGGGGTATTTGTGTGCAAGTGTATTATTTTCATGCTTGATTTTATCTTGAATTAGAGTTTTCTATTTGATTGGTTTTAATCTTCCCATACAAAACCTAATTACTAGTATATTATGTAAAAGCGATAAATTGTGAAATTTAAAGTTACTACGCTATTACAACATTTATGGGAGGGGGTATACAATTTATGAATGGGGATTGCAATAATATAAACCTAATTAATCTATTACAACCAAATTGAATATGTACAAATAATTGAAGAAATATATAAAGCACAAATGCAAATGGAAAGAAATGATTTTTGTGTTTGGATTTTTATATGAAAGAGGTTTTAACCTAAACCTAATTAGAGAAAATGATTAAATCAAAATTAAATTAACTTAAATTAATTAAGAAAAAAAATTAGTTAAGAAAATATTTTTGAATAAAACCCTAATTCTATTTAATTGATTAAAAGAAAATAAGTTTAAAGAAAAAGTTTTTTTTTTTTGTATTTTTGTCTTGAAAATAATATATGGTGTTGTGAAATATTTTTGGCCTTTTTTATATTAAAATAAATATATTTAAATAAATAGTAACCTAGTTTTAATTTAATTTACAAGGTAATTAATAAAGATAAATAAAGTATAATGAATAAAAATAATTTTTTGTGTGGAAAAAATATTTAAATTATATCAAACATAAATCTACTATTTATATATTTTTTATTATTTTTTAGATATTTTTAGAAAAATATATTTAAAAAGAAAAATGAAATAAATAAGTAAGTAATTAAAAATGAATGGGCCAGGGGGTGCCAAAAGTAAGCAAGGAGATGAGCTAGCAAATAAAAAAACAATGCCAGGCCCAAAGGGCCCGGCGCCTACAAAAAAAATGTTAGAGGATCAGAAAATATAAAAAAAAAATACAAAAGGGGGGCTCACACTGGTTCGAATCCTCGCCATTTAGGTAATAACTGACTTAGTACATGCGCGCTTGCCACTGGGGTGGCTGTTTCATCCGGTCATACAACCAAACCATAAATATATAAAATAAAATGAACCCTGAGGCTTACTTCATCTTCTTCCTCGCGCCTAGCCAGACCACCTGCATCTTCTTCATCTCTGCACAAAAATGGAAAGTTCAGACATGAAAGTTGTGGTGTTTCTTCTCACGAATCTAACTATGTAACTTATGTAAGATAAAAGTCAAAGATGAAAACTAATTTTTCTGGCCCTAAATTGAAACCTAATTTTCTCATAAATTTCAAATCCAAAATTCTCTATACACAGTCAATATAAATGGGAACTATGAACATGGTCAGCTTTAGAGTAAAGATATATACATTTTGTCTTCACAAATCAGGATCAAATTATGCTTGTATGAAGAGATAGAAGTTTGAAAATTTACCTCTTGCAGCTGGAGTCATGAATGGAGTTTGAGAAACTTTTGAGATGGCCTGATGATTTGTTTAGCTTGCCTGGACCTCCTTGAGTGTATTCCAACTCCTACTTTGGCTTGAAAGTTCCTGAACCTCTCTACTCAAGTTAACCTGCAAGCTTGATGTTTGAAAATGGTGGATAGTGATGGAGGAGTTACAGTCTTGAAACAGGGGCCTGGATTACTTTGGTATGATGTATAGAAGGTGTTTAAATGATTGGTTTTCAAAACGCACGAGTGAAAATGAAGATGATGAGTTTTTGTTCAAAACTGTGTATCAATGGTGTTTTTGAGCAGATTTATGGTTTTTAAGTGTTGGAGATAGTTTTAGGGCACTAGCCTTCGTGTGTCATCTTGAAAATAGTGTATGTACTTATAGGAATGAGGTTTTGAGGCTTGAAACAACTCAGAAATTGAAATCACATGTTATGGCTTGGTTACTTGTTTTTGAAGCAAAGTTGACAAACATGATTTCAATGTGAAGTACAAGGATTTCCAGGGTGGTTAGCAGGCTGTAGACATGTTGCTTATTGCTTTTAAATGCTTTTGATTCAGAAACAACAATGTATGGGCTCAAGAAGAGTTGATATTGTGATTAAAGTCACTTTTCCAAAATGGAAGTGGTGACTTTCTTCCCAAAATGGAAATGCAACTTGGATAATGGCTCAAATGCTTGGACAATGGATCTATCTATTGTGTAAACATTAAATTGTTGAGTGATTAGCAAGTTTGAATCCTGCAAAGCAAGATTTGTACAACATGCTTGAAGATTGGATCAAGTGTTCTTCACAAAATGGCTTGTAATTCAAAATTGAAAACCCCAACTTCTTGCCTTCGATTCTCCTTGCTCAAGAATGATCTCAACGAGTTCTTGTACATTTTTGAAAGCTTGCAATGTGTTCTTAAACTCAAATTTTAATTTCTTTTGAATATTCCCCTTGGAACTATGTGAAAAATTACCATGAAGTTAGGTAAAAAATCTGCCTAACTAGGGCAAAATTTCACTAAGTCTTTTTTAGTTCATGAGCATGTATTCACAAAATTATAACTTGAGATCCAAGAACTTTTAGGAAAATTTGTGTGAAGAAAAGTTTTATATTTCTTGGATATATACAACTTTCATGTTGGATGTTTCTCTTGAATCATCTTGCATCATGGTGAAAATTTGGCTTAAAGTTATGAAAAACTAAGAAACTTTTCATACTTAGAAAATTTTCTAAGTTAAGAAATTTTAACATTTCAAGATGAAATCTTAAATTCTTGATTTCTTGATGAACAAGTTTCATATTTTGACACGTTTTGATGAATCATGATCCTTGGCACTTGAATTTGACCAAAAAGTCAAAGTTTGACTTTTCAGTATACAGTTGACTGCAAAATTCATCTGTCAATCCAATGGACTTGCAATGTTTTGAATCATGTCATTAGGTCAAAATGACGCAATTGGTCTCTTGATATAATTCCTTAAACCAATTTACCATTTGCTAGGTTAAAAATCAGAAATTGCCCTTTCCCAGTCAAATCCCTAATTTTGACCATTTTGCCCTTTTGGAGATTTGATCAAATTTCTTGAGGAATTATGGTCCAAACTTGATCAAATGATACATATGAGTCCAAAATGTTGATGTGGATCAACAATTATGAATTTTGACTATAAATTGGCCATGGTTGACTTTTTTCCCAATACAACTGATTTTTAGGTCAACTGTTCAATTGACCTATCAAAAGTGTGATCCAAGGCTTGAAACTTGACATGAGTAATCTTGGGGGTCCATAATGATCCATGAAAGTCATATGAAGAATTGATAGTTCAAAAATCCTTGTGCAAACTTAAACCCTAATTTTGGTCATCAGTGCATTAGGGGGTGTCTTGAGCTGATCAAACCCTAGTGCAGTCTTGAGCCCAATGAGATCTTGTGAGAAAATTCTCGATAACTGAGAGGGCAAATTTTGTGGTACAACACTCATACTTAAATCGCCTTTGTTCTCTAATCGAAACAAGTCCTAATTCAAACCCTAAATATACTAACTTGAATAAAATCACACAATAAAGGATGAAGCAAATGCAGTAAAGTTTGATGAGCAAGGATATCGAAGAAGATCGACGGAAAAAGGTCAACACAGTGGAGAATCGGATTCCCCACCGGATTTAACCTCAGGTACGAACGAAAATTCTGCTTCTTTCTTCTATGAATCTCTGAATTAATTCTTCTTCAAACCTAAACTTTTTTGGATTAGCCGCTCCATATTATTATATTCATTCTTCTCTCTGTGGTTTTTTTTATTTTATCTGCAATTTATATTTTTATTGGTCACTATTGATGGCTCTAGCATGTTCTAATTCTAATGTTATTTGTTGGTTTGTGGTTTGACTGCAGTATTGCTTGGAGATTGACCGGAACTAAGTTTGGGGCTTCAATTGTACTTTTGGTGAAGGGTTTGAAACACATAAAGCTGCTGCACATGGTTCTTTGTTCAAGAGCTTTTGGTCCCTTTCTAAGATGAAAGTTACAGGCAGTAGTGAGGGGTTCTTGGGTAAGTGTTGAACTTATGGCTCAATTTATTCAGCATACATCCTAACTTTATGACAAAAACTTGATCTACTTAGGAAAAGAAACATGTTCACCAGTTTTTTGGGGTTTTAATAATTTTATCTGAGCATCTGTGGTTATCAGTTATTTTGCAGGATCAAACCGTTTTAATGATGGTGCAGTCTAGACAGAAGTATGTTAACAAGCAAACATCATAGCACAAAGATATCAAATAGATAAACACACAAGACATGAGGTGAACCGGTAAATGGCATATGTAAAGTGACTTACCTCAAAGATGACACAGGTGAAGAAATATCAAACCAAAGGTGATGAAATGTTCTTTAACCCTTCCTCCTTTGAATCTAACTTCTGGTGTGTAAGAAATAATTTGAGTGAAATTTGAATGATAGATGTTTGTATGTTAATATTGGTGGGTGATGTTTGTTGAAACTGTTGTGGTTTCAGTTGGTAAAGGGGTTAAGGGGTCTGATGCAGTTTCAAGAAAGTGATGATGAGTGTATATTAAAGCAAAGGTTTTTAGGTGAATGGTTGATTTTTCTGATTTTTGTATTGTCTTCTCTCTGATTTTCTTGCTTGGTAGAATCACTCTCAATTTTTTGCTGGTTGTGTTATCTCACTTTTTTTTATTTTCTGGTTGTGTGAAAAATCTCTTTTGGTTTGCTTGGCTGAATGAAATCACCCTTTTCTTGTTGGCTTGGTCATCCCTTTCTTATATACAGTCCCATTGTTTTTTGGGGGGAAATCAGATAACTTTTGCCTTTGGGTGCAGAATTTTGGACTGTTTTAGAATGCCGACTTGCTGCCTTTTGAGTGCAGTTTAAGGCATGTCTATTTTGGTGCAAGTTTGTGCAGGTTTTGGACTGAGGTATAGCATCCTGTTGTCTCTTGTACTTGGACTGTTTGGACAGAAAATGCAGCAGGTTGTGCAGGCTGCTTTTGACAGTTTTATGGGTAGTTTTTGTTTAGGTGATATCTCTTTAACCTGTCTCTTTTCCTCTTTATCTTTCAATGAAAATATAAGGCTACTACGCTTTTCTTTTTATGAAAAATTCTGAAGGGTTTGTATAATTTCAGGAAAATGATGATAACTTGTTTGTTGAGCTAAGTAAACTAGTTATGCTTTGACTTGTTCCATTTTGTTTTACTTATTGTTACCTTCTTCTGTCATCCTGGCAGCCTATGCTGCCTTGCTTGCTATGTTTTGTTGTTATCTGTTGTGATATTGTAGCAAGCTTGCTCTGCTATTCTTTTTGTTTCAGGTTTGTTTGGCAGCTTGTGCTGCACCATTGTAGCCTAATGCTGCCTGTTTTGCTGTGTTTCTATTTTGCCTAGAGTTTGACCTTAGACTTGGTAGCTTTGCTTGGTAGTTTTCTTGGTAGCTTTGACTTGTTTTGCAGCCTGTTCTTTTGCAGCCTTGGACTTGCTGCTATATTTGTTTGTTTGGACATTTTGTTGTTGCTTACTGCTTGTATAGCAGCCTGGTGTTTGGCAGCTTGCTCTTGCTGATATGCTTGCTTTGTTTGATGGCTTTGTAGCCTATTCTTGTGTAGTTGTTTGCTGCTACTTGTTGCAGCTTGCATATTTGCCTTCATTTCTTGTGAACCAAGGTCCAACCTTGTGATTTGCAAGGATGGGAGAAGAGAGATTATGATAAAACAAAATAAACTTAAAATCTAATTCCTATATACAAACTCTAGTGATGAAATTCTCTTTTCTTTTCTTTACATATCACCTTGCTTGAATTGCTAATTTTCTCTTCTTTGTTTCATGAACATGAGCCGCAGATGGCGAGCAAGGATTGCTTGAAGGTGGAGCAACGGAGACTTGAAGAAACAAAATAAAAGTTCTCTCTTTGTAGACAAAAAAATTTGTGATTCTTTGTAAATAAAACAAAAAACTTGTAAATTATTTCATTTGTAATGTAATAAATACAAAGCCTTGAATAAATTTGGTGTAATGAAATTTATTGTTCAAAACATGAATTTACTTAAACTTTGCAATTCTCAATTGAATGTTTTGGATTAAAACATATTGGTTTGGTAACTTGGATTTCAAGCAATCAAAAAATGATCAAATAACCAATGCGCCTTGTACTCCAATCAAATTTATAAACAAAATAAATGTTTAAAAATTCAATTCTAACTTAGTTAACTCAAACCCAAAGCCATGTTCATCTAAATGACAGTCTTAATCTTCGCCTCTTGTCCACACCAAATTTGCATTCAAAATGAAACTCGCACGCCATGCTTGATAAAAATGGAACTTCATTTCCAAACAATCATGTTTTGAGAACCATCATCAACCTTAACAAATTTCAAGTTCAATGATGATTAAGAACACTTGAAATCAAACAAATGACTTGCAACGATTCGATGACTTTCAAAGTCTTCCCAATGCAATTTTCTTTCGATCTTTAAAGATAAACTCGTGTGAAACATCACCTATGACCACATGCAAAAATAATCGTCTCAAGATCTCGTAATTTGAGGAAATCACAAATCTTAGAAATCATGCGACAATTATTTAAGATTAGGTCAAAATCCAAGAAGTGACCTTTAACGCATTCGAATTTTTGTGAATTTCTACACGTAATCAGCTCTTGATTTCTGAATAGAAATTATAGATAACATCGGTGAAAGTAATACACAAGAAGAACCTCTCAAAAATATCGAATAATGAAAAAGTTACAGCCGCTTGAACTTGGTCTCGCAAAAGTTCAGCTTGTGGGTTAATGGAGTCATTTTCAGTCGTCTGAACCATTGACAGAGCAAACTTGTGACGCGAGATTCGAAACTCGACATGAACATCCTTGAGGAGACATAAAGATCTATGAAGACCATTTGAACCCTTGAATAATCAATTTTCTTTGATAAATGGCAAACCCTAATCATTGACTTACTGCCTAGGAAGAGAACCTGTCTGATCAATCTTCTGAGCCAAATTGAGTATTCGAGAAGACCTAGGATAGTATCTTGAATAAAAATGAGAGGGCAAATTTTGGGGTACAACACTACCCACAATCACGAGAAAGGAGAATTTGAATCATCTCAAAGTGGAGGATATGGATTGGATTTTAAAATCAACAATGCCTCACTCAACACCCAAGTGGAAAATATCTCACTTCACTACATATTGTAGAAGTATAGTTGTTTGCATCACTACAAGGATTGACAAGAGTCCAATATTTTGAGAAAATTTTAAAGATAAAAGCCAAAATGGCAAAAATGGTTTGAATGAGATTGATTGACTTTTAGTCTTCTCACAAAAATGTCAAGGTATTGTTAACTTGATTGAAGTTTATTTATGAAAATATTTTGAAAATGCATGGACCTAAGTCCAAGTTGTTTATGAAAGTGGTTCAATTTTAGAAACAAGAAGAGTTTTCAAAAGGAGGGAGAAGATTTTTGAAATTAAAGAAGATGGGGGGGGGGGGGGTGAAGGGACTATCCTAAAGCATAAGATAAAAGCTAGGGGGAAGAACCATCTAACCAACAAGAAGCTAACACTTAACATTATGAGTCAGGATAGAATTCCCATTCTTTGGATTTAAACCAAGCAAGCAAAGATACTAGACCTCTTGAGAAGACAAAACTTCAAATGTATTAAGTCTTCACAAAAATTGGGAAGAGTAACGACTGTATATCGGTGAATTCCAGATTACAGACAAAGTAGGTAATCACAATAACCTACACACAAAACAAAAAATCAACCCAATGTCTTGAGGTAAACCCCAAGAACTCTAGAAAAATATTAATTAAGGTCACAAGGTCTCCAACATAGGCCAAGGTCTCTAATCCTAAGTCCAAGAAGTCCAATACTCCATAATCCCAAGGATAGTAACAAAATATTCCAAGTATCATTAAAAAAATTTATGGTTCATGTTGATTATTAAGTATCTTCAAAAAGAAAAGAAAAGTTCAAGTGAGCAAAATAAAAATGACATAAAAGTAAATGCTCAAGTGAGCAAATATGAAAAATAGCATGAAATCTAAATGCTAAAGTAAATGGTACATAAAGTAAAAGCATAAAATAAAAACATAAAATAAAGTCAATTGTTAGAAGTTAATGGTTAGTTGGATGACCATCTTGAAACTTGCATTTGGAAATCATTAGAGGATTAGTAGAACCAAAGCCTCTCAACAACAAGTTGTATTTGCTTTTTGTCAAGTATATCATACATTTAATAATCCTCAAAGCAACATTTAATGATCAATGATGTTTAAGTGACCCGCTCGACCAAAATTGATGAAGATCCATTGGAGGATTGGTAGAACCAAAGCCTCCTAACAATGAATCTCAAGGTTATTGGATCAAAGGGTTCAAATTAACATATTTGGGCATGCAAACATAGGTTTGGGCCATGAATGATAATTTTCTTGAATTGGGACAAAATTTAGCGCTATGTTAAGCAATCATAAGTGGATTTATGTAGAAGTTCACCTATTTTGAGGCCTATCAATAGCAATCTATATACTTAACATGTAGCACAAATAAAAAAGAAAGGGATAAGATGAAGATGCAGGGGAATGGTAAGCTAATTTGGATCACTACCTCAAATTTCTTCCATCTTTAAATTCAATCACTCATCTAGATAGATTAAAGTACTAAACATATCATTAATCCAAAGCACCAAAAATGAATTAAATAATTCACTCTTTGGTAGATTTGAATTAATGAACATTTATCCAACTTCATATACACCCAAAGTCCATTGAATTTAAAGAGAAATTGGACATTTAAAATTGCAATCCAAATCAACAATCAAAAGGAGTGAGTAGAAAAAGAGAGATGGATCAAAACAGCCCCAAAACAAGGCAGAAAAAGCATTTTGTCACTGTTACAATCGATTGCACTCTGGGAGCAATCGATTACATCAGTGCTTTTTTTCAAAAAAAACGTAAAGTTCTTCTATGACAAACGATCACGCTGTGAGTGAAATCGATTGCACCCAGTGAAAAACAGAAGATCAGCATTTTAAAAGGCCAAATTCTTGTTCAAACTTCCTATCAAACACCTTATGATCATGGATTTAATTGAGCAAGAAAATTCCATCAAATTATGAGAAAATAGCACCAATGAAATCACAAAACAATGCTCAATGAATCAAACCCAAATGTCAACAAGATATCACATTGTGAAAGATGAAGAATCCAACTTACCAAAGGTAGATCTAGAGAATTATCAAAAATAACTTCAAGGATTTGCTTCAATTCAGCCCCAAGAATCAATTTCCCAAGATTGGATGTAGAAAATTGGTGAATATAAAGTGTTTGGATGAAGGTTTAGCTCAAAGATTAGTAAGCTTCAATGCAAAGCTTACTAACTCTTTTTGAAAATGGAGCTTTGAGTAAATTTGGTAGATGGAGGGAATTGAGAGATTTTTTAGGAAAGTGAATTTGGCTATCAAAAGCTTGAGATTTGAATGAAATGAGGGCTCTATTTATTGAGTTTAGGCTTAGGATTAATGTTGGTTTGGAGTTTGGTTTGGGAAATGAAATTAGGCTTGGTAATTAATTCTTGGAGCCAAAATTTGAATTAATGATATATCTTTCAAAAAATGAAGAAAAATTGGAGCCAAAATTTGAATTAATGATATATATTTTAAAAAAATGAATAAAAATTGGAGCCAAAATCGACAAGCTTGAAATTGATGATTTTTTTCAAAATTTCACTATGTGCAATCAGTTGCACTCTAGGAGCAATCGATTGCATCCGTGTTTTTTTCAAAAATTGCGCAAAATGCACTCTGTGCAATCGATTGCACTCTAGGAGCAATCAATGTTATAGTGAAAAAAATGAAAAAAATTTAATTATTTTTCTTTGCAAATATAGATTTTAGGAAAATAATACCAGAAAACCTTATTTGTCAGATGCTTTGACTCAGTACCTACAAAACACAAATTTTCAAAGACAAATATTTGTTGTATTTTGATTAGAAATTAGTCAACAACACATATACAAAATACACAACTAAGGTTCTTGGAGATCCCTCAAGAGAAAACTTAAAGATAGAAGATAGAAAAAGAGGAAGAACCAACCCTAATGTGATCTTGTTATGATCGAGTTGATATGATATGATAGGGGAATCTTGGGGGGGGGGGGGGGAATTGGGGTACAACATGTACAAAATTGTGTCATCAAAATACAAAGTTTTGTCATCCTCAAAAAGGGGGAGGTTGTAAGAACAATATTTGGTTCTACAATATTATCTTTGAGCTTTGATGATAACAAATGAGTATATTTGTGTGAGAAATTTTGTTATACTAATGTTTGTTATTGTTGAGTACTTAACAAACAGGTTCTGCTTCTGATGGATGGTGTGGCCAAGACATTAGAAGAGAATTAGTTCCGCTTCTACGCTACACAACTTCTATTAAACAAAAGCAAGACACTCCAGAAGTCTCTGAAGTGTAAGCTCGGATATTTGTCTAAAGAAACCAGTTAGAAGATCTAAAGACATAAGTTTTTATTTAAGTCCAAATGTTGAAGACTCATGTTTCTAAAAGACAACGGGTTCTAAAGAAACTGTCAGGAGATCTGAAGACATAAGTTTGTACTCAAGTCAAGATGATAAAGACTTAAGTTTATAAAGACCCAAGGTTCTAAATATAAGGGTTCTAAATTCCAAGTGCTGAAGACTCTGAAGTTGCAGTTCTAAAGATTCTAAAGACTTGAAGTTCTAAAGACCCAAGGCTCCAAGAAAAGGTTCTCACAACCAAGTGTTAAAGACTCTGAAGATGCAGTTCTGAAGACTCTGAAGACTTGAAGTTCTGATAACCTTGTGTTATGTTCTCGCTTCTAAACCCATGCCCTCAGAAGCCTCTGAAGTGTAGAAGGAAAGAAGATAATGTTAACATGGTGCAAATAGTACATGGTACATTCAACGCTTTATTCCACTACCATGAAAGGATAGACGCGTCGCACGATCTTGTCCCCCACATTACTGTTCCAGCTGCCAATGTTTATGGAAATCCCAAGATTGCCCCTCAACGGATATATTAATTTATTGGCTATATAAAGGCTTGAAGACTAAGAGAGAAAGCTGTGAATCAATGAAATATTCACGTGCAAACGATGTTCATAGATTTCACATTCTTAAGTCAATGTTCTTAAAATAGTTTACATATTCAGCTTTTTAGAAGCAATATTCTTATAAATAAAACTTGTATTCAAATGGTTGTTTGATATTCCTTAAGGGACCAGGTAGGTCTATATTCTTAAGAAGTGTAGGACTTGTGAGTTTTAGAAGTTGTTAGTCACTTGCGGGTAGCTTGTGCATTGTAATAAATAGGTTGATTATTGTTTGATATTCCTTAAGGGATTGGGTAGGTTTGTAGCCTTAAGAAGTCTTTAACTTGCGAGTCTTAGAAGTTGTTAGTCACTTGCAGGTAGGTTGTGAAAATTGTAATCAGTTTAGTTATAGTGAATTAATTCCTCGATTGAGTGAGGAGAAATCACCTTGGTGGGTGGACTACACTAGCTTGATAATTTTCAAGTGAATTAGTATAAACATACATTATCCTTTACTTTCTGTTCTTACTTATTGTTATTATCAAGAGTGAAGTTAAAAGGATTTTAACTTAAAGGGGAATATTTTTAAAGAAAAGTTTTTATTTTAAAAACCCAATTCAACCCCCCCCCCCCCTTTCTTGTTTTTTTCACACCTTCACAATATACATTTCTCATTCGTGTTGACATGATCATAAGAACTAGTGATCGATCTATGATGTACACTTCCCAGAATAATCTTAAACCATACTTTGAGATTTGTGTGGTAGATCTGTGTATTTGAAGGATGGATTTACTTCAGAAGTTCCTTGCTTACCTTATGTAGAAATCGCAAAGTTACTACATCGAGCACAAAACGTGATTTTGAATCCGTTCGATAAATCCTTTTTCTTCTTTCTTTTTCCATTCTAAGTAGGGTTGTTATGGATCTTTCGGTAATGAAAATCTTTGAACCCAGAATATGGGATAAAATATACATGTCATTAGCTTCAGCATGCTTCCATAATTCCTTTAGAGGTTTTGTATAGATGGGATTGAAAAGTATTTTGAAGTAAATTCCCCAACCTTGATTATTCTGTTCTTCAATAATATCCAATCCACTTACCTTTAAATTCTCAAAATCTACAAGAGGTTCATAGAGAACTTCTAGTTCATCATCATTGATTGAAAGATGAACATCATCAGGACAATGAAGGATATGAAGATCCTGAGTTTATTGATCAGATGAAGATCCTGGGTTAAGAACCTTTACAACTATCTGTTGTGATGGATTTTCTTGTTGGTGAGTAGTCATAGTTAATGGGGAGAGAACGATGAAGAATGATATGAAGGGATTTTAGGTTAAACAATGAAAGGTATAGAAGTGAGGTAGCGTAGTGTGTGAGTGAGAGAGGAGTGAGTATATATATGAAAGGTGTAGAAGTGAGGTAGCGTAGTGTGTGAGTGAGAGAGGAGTGAGTATATATATTTATATATATATATATATATATATATATATATATATATATATATATATATATATATATATATATATATATATATATATATATATATATATATATATATATATATATATATATATATATATATATATATATATAAGAAAAGGTTAAATAATTATGAATGTTAGAATTTAAGAAAATAGGGTAATGGAGATTTTGGAACCTAATCTCAAGATGTCCCATCGCTCGAGATGTCATCTAAACAACGTGTTCTGATAGATTTCATGATGAATCATAGCCACACGTTTGAAGAAACACATGTTGATGTTCTTATAGTCAAGAAAGCCAAAGGGTTTCTGACTTGAGATGTTTCTGATTAAGACATCTTCTAACTCGTAGAAGTATCTTATGTCTTTCTTATGACTTCTTCTAAAACTCACACATTTCTACCAAACTCAGATTCTAAGTTTTGGAACATAGACTTTCTTCCCATCATGTAAAACATGTATCCAGAGTTCAGGTGTCAGTTCAGCTTTTATGTCTAGAACATCTGCATCATATACAATCTTATCTTTTGGTACCCATAAACTTTTGAGTCCTTTAGAGTTAGTTTTCTCAGAGTTTCTGACAACTTTGTATTTTTGTGCATTGATACATTTTTGTGTTTATGTGTGGCGGTAAAAATGTTGAGACTAAGCATTGGATTGACTTAAATCGCACAGATCAAATAAAAATCACCATAACACTTTATTATTTCCAGAGGAATGGGAAAAGAGCGAATAACCCAAAAAGAAGGGGGAGAGAATCTAGGTACGGGGGTTGGTTATGCAAAGGGAAGGTATTATCACCATAAACATCTATGGTACTCCGCAAGAACCTCTTTGGAAATTTGTGTATTTTGGAAATATGTGTTGTATACAACAATAGAAGGTGGAGATGAGAAAAGAAGTATTTTTTTACAAATATTTACACCCGCCATGATAGTGAATCTTTAGTGCCTACGCACTACCTTCTGTGTAATAGGGGATCAGGGTACTCGTAGTTCACCTTAAAAAAAAGTTAAAATCACAAGTGTGTTGTTTAATTTTAAGAGACCAGACATCATCGTCATATACAAGTGGAAGAACATACTTACTACCCATGATTATGAGAAAGGAGAATTTGTATCATCTCAAAGTGGGGGATATAACTTGGATTTTAAAATCAACAAAGCCTCACTCAACACCCAAGTGGAAAATATTTCACCTCACTACATATCGTAGAAGTATAGTAGCTCACATCACTAAAAGGATCAATAAGAGTCTAAACTTTTAAGAAAAGTTTTAAGGTAAAAAGCCAAAGTGGCAAAATGGTTTGAATGAGGTTCATTGACTTTTAGTCTTCTCACAAAAAATGTCAAAGTATGATTAATTTGGTTAAATTTGGTTAAGAAAAGGTTTTGAAAATGCATGGACTTAAGTCCAAGTTTATTAGGAAAGCGGTTCAAGTTAGAAAACAAGAAGTGTTTTGAAAAGAAGGAAGAAGATTTTTTAAATTAAAGAAGATGGGAGGAGATGAAGGGACTATCCTAAAGCATAAGGTAAAAGCTAAGGAAAAGAACGATCTAACCAACAAGAAGCCAAAACTTGACATAAAGAGTCAATGTAGAATTCCCATCCTTTGGATTGAAACCAAGCAAGAAAAGATTTTAAACCTCTTAAGAATACCAAGCTTCAGATGTATTAACTCTTCACAAAAATTGGGCAGAGTAACGGTTGTATACAGAGGAATTCACAATCACAAACAAATCATATAACCAAATTAACCTGAACACAAATAAAATAAGTCCAATGTCTCGGGGTAAACCCTAAGAACTCCAAACAAAATAACAACAGAATCACAAGGTCCCAAGGGTAATCAAGATTTTTAATCCTAAGTCTGAGAGGTCCACAACTCCATAATGCCAAGGATAGTAACCAAATAGTCCATGTAACCTTAAGGTTTTATATTGTTCATGTTGATTATTAAGTGTCTTCAAAAAGAAAAGGAAAGCTCAAGTGAGAAAAATAAAAATGACATAAAGATAAGTGCTCAAGTGAGCAAAGATAAAATAACATGAAATGTAAATGCTAAAATAAATGGTGCGTCAAAGTGAAGGCATAAGGTAAAGGTCAATTGTTAGTAAATTAGAAGTTAGAGGTTAGTTGAATGACCATCTTGAAACTTAAATTTTAAAACTCAGTAGAAGATTGATAAAATCAAAGCATCTCAACAACAAATCGCATTTGCTTTTTGTCAAGTATATCATTCATTTCAAGTTCTCGAGGCAAGCATATATGATGAACGATGTTTAAATGATTCACTTAGACCAAAGTTCATGAAAGTTCATTAGAGAATTGATAATATCAAAGCCTCATAATAGTTAACCTCAAGGTTATTGGATCCAAGGTTTAAAATTAACATGCTTGGGCTTGCAAACATAGGTTTGGGTCACGAATGATCATTTCCCGAATCAGGACAAATTTAGCACTATGTTAAGCAATCGTAAGTGGACTTATATAAAAGTCACGCCTATTTTAAGGTCGGTCAGTAGTAATCTGTATACCACATGGTAGAGAAATGATATGTAGATCATTACCAAACAACATGTAGCACAAGTAAGAAAGGAATAAGATGAAGAGGGAGGGGATGTAACAAATCGATAATACAATTAAATACTAAATAAACAAACAATAAAATCCAATTAAAATTAATTAAATAACTAAATAAACTAAAAAATTTTATTTAATAAAATTAATTAACCAATTAAAATAATATTTTTCAGTTTAATTATTTATTTAAGATAAGAAAGTTTATTTTTTATTTTTTTATTTGATAAAGAAAATTATTTAAACACAACAATACAAAAGAAAATATAAAGAATACATAGAAAAGGTAAATGGGTATGAAATCAACAATTTGGAGGGGTGTTGGAAGCAATCTGCTTAGGCCCAATAGAGGTGGTCCGCCCGATTCTGTATGGGAGGCTCTGGAGGGTGCACGATGAGCTACGGGTTTTGGAGCATTGGATAATATCTAGAAAGATCTAATGACTAAGAACTGAGGGTGCATCATAGGCCTAATGGAGAGAAACGCGTGTAATTTGGGTGGTCCGTGTGAAGCTTCAGTGGAGGTATACCATGGAAAGCTCCTCTGAGACGTTGGATTTGGATCTGATGAGATCCGGTGGTGACAAAACGAGGGAGCATGGTGGATGTAACAGAACACATGCATAAGAACATAAACTCACCAAACAGGCGGTGACAAGTGTCACCGTTGTGTTGAACCACAAATTAAGTGCTTTAATCACACATCTTAATTGATAACTAAATTGAATTAAGAAAAGAAAACCCAAAAGCAAACCTTCACTTATCCCTCTTGGCTTGATATGCTCTTGGCTCTTTCTCATGATCTCCTTGCTGGAAATGAAGATCCATTCGCGCTAGAAATAGCCTTGCGGCGACGCCTCAAAATACGCCAAACTTCAATCTTCTTTCATAATTTGATTCGTTTCCCTTTTCTGAACACTAATCCGTGGTTGGATTTTGCAGATTCTGATGGATTTGACCGGGATCTTGAAAGGGGTTTGGAAATCCTAGCGCTCAGATTTGACTTCCTTCATTGTTTTCGGGTGAGATCTTTCCGATTCTGGATTTGTTTATCTCTTCTCTGTGATTTAGAAACTTCTTCTTCTTCTTTCTCGAATCTCTGAAGGGTTTAGTTATGGAACATGATGATAATTTGTAGGGTTTTTGTTGTTGCTGTTGCGCAGCTTCTGAGATTTGTGAACAATGTATCCCCAGAAATTATGCGCCAATGATTGTTTATATAGTGATATTATTAGGGTTGTTGTTTAGTTTCTATGAGTTACGATAACAGGCCTGTGAGAATGCTTCCATGTTGGGCTTTGTGATTTCTGATATGTTATAACTTGATATGTGAGCTTTTGCTGTGATAATCCTATTATGTGAATTTTTTTGGGGCTCTATGGGCTTGACAAATCTGATCTCTGTTATTCCTTATACATTATTAGTTGGAATCTATTATGATATTTACACATGTCTGTTGCTTGGGCTGGAGCTATGTAACTGACTTGTGATTTTGAATCTTATTTTTCTGAGTTTGTTTTTGCTGTATATGGACCTGTGATGAGCCTTTTTGTCGAGCTTTTGTGCAATAATTTCTCTTTTATACCTCCTTTTGTGAACCAAAAACAAATGAGTTTTTTTGTGATTTACAATAGGAATTGTTAGCCCATGATTAAATATTGAAACTCTGATTTTTGTTGTGAATCAAATATACGAATCTTTGGTTATTGTTGGGTTTAAACATGATTGAAAAACCAACCCTCAAATTCGGATTCCTATGCAAACCCTCATGATGAAATTGAAAAAAAACTTCTTTGAAAATTCTTATTTATGTTCAAGTTTTTATGTTCTTGATGATTACTAATCATGCTTTCCCTTTCTTTGTTTCATGTGATGGTATAAGAGAATAATGAGGAAGTTATGGCACGACATGAAAACGAGAAGCTTGAAGGAGAAGTTATGGCAAGGTGCAGAACCTTGAAGCTTGCAAAAATGAACTCGAGGCCACCATGAAGCTTGCATTTGTCACTGTTTTTGTAACTTGTAGGAACTTTATAATCAAATAACACTTGTGCCAAATAGAATTTGTGTCTTGTAGAAATTTTTCCAATTAAACTTGCATTTCAAAGAGACCGTACCAAATAGAACTTGTACCAAAATTGAATTGGTAGAACTTTTGGTCTTGTCTTCAATTTTTTTGTAATTTAATGATGTAATGAAGTTTTCCTTGAATTGGAAATGATGAATCTCATGAGAATTGATGGAAAAGCTTGCAACATGGAGAAATTAAGTGTAGAAATGATGTAACTTTGAAGTTTTGAAGTGGTGAATGAGGATTCCAAATAATGAATGAAATATTGTGAATTCATTTGAAACTTGAACAATTTCTCTTGATTTTTAGATGTTGAAACTTCTATACTTGAACAAAACGTTAGATGAATTTTCTCATGAAGCATGAATAACTCTTGAGTAATTTTGAAATGAATTTGATAAAGTTAAATCAATTGATATAGAAACTTTGAATTTGAGACAATCTTCAATCTTCCTTAAATTTGTAAATTCCAAACTCATGAAATTAAGAAATTTCCTCCACCTTTTGAATTTCAATTTGAAGCTTTGAGTAAACTTGAACCCATGAACTTGGACTAGACAAAACTTTGACATAATGGCCTATAATTCCTCAAATTCAACAATATTGTACCATGGATCTTTACTTGATGATAAATAATCTCAACACACAAATAAGGCTTTGAGGCAAAGAATCATGGCCTTATAAAATTGGTAACATGAATTGGAATTTATAGTTTAAGAACATTATAGGTCAAAAATGATCTAAAACGTTTCAATAAAATTCATGAACTTCTAAGCACAATTTGCTCTTGCTCATTTAAGCAATCTTCTAGATAATTCCATTGGTGACACCGTGCAAAAGGAGCCACCCCAAAACGAGGAAAATTTAATGAGTTATAATTCTTGAAAGTCGGATGAAAGTCACTTGAAATTAATCCAAAGTCTCCAAAACGACCTCTAATGTACTCAATCTTTTGATAGCCTTTTACACATAATTAGCTCTCGACTTGAATAGAGAAATTGGAGATAATTTAAAGTAGATTCATATGCTCGAATATTTAGTAAACAAAACTAAATAATGGATAAGTTGTGATCATCTGAACTCGAACATGAAAATGTCGACTTTTAGTCAACCAACTTTGAATCCGCTTGCAGACTTTATCTTTTTCCACAACCTAAGGTACTCTTAATCACATATGAACTTGATATGGTGGAATCTTGAATAAACCATGTTCACACTTGTTAGAATTTGAGATTACTCGCCGAAGAAGGCATAGAAATAAACACATGAACCTATCTTGAAGAGTCTTGAGAATTAAGCCACCAAACTCGCTTTAACCATGGTGAATGAAGCTTGAGGATAGCGTGATCAAAGATTATAGATCACCACTCTAAAACATAGGATTTTGGGAACCATCTTTGTTCTGAACAAACCACAACCCTAATCGGAGAACCATCACCTGAACTCCTTAATTGGAAACCCTGTCTTCTAAAAGAAACAAAATAAACAAGACATATTTTTGGATTTTAGTTAGAGGTCAGTAAAATATAAAACACATGTATACAAGATACACGATTAGGGTGCTTGGTAATTCCTCAAGAGAAAACTTAAAGATAGGATGAAGTAGAAGTGATAACCAAACCAAATGTGTGATCTTGATGTATTGATAAAAAATGAGATACTGAAAAATCTTAGGGGGAAGTTTGGGGTATAACATTGTGCAAGAGGATATAGATAAGAAAATGGTGACATTGGTTGGTCTCCTTTAGAATAGTTCTGATTTGTTTCATCAGAAACATAACAAATTCCTCTTTTCCCATTATGGTTGACACCATAGATCATAGAAGCCATCATGTTTGAGCCTATATTATCGTTTAAGAACTTCTGAAAAAGCTTTATCATATTGGTACATGATGGTATGAGAAGATAGGGAAGCTTTAGAAAGAACTTCTTCAAGTTTTGGACATTTTTTATTTAGAAACACATTTTCATTTTTTTTAAATCAAATGATCATATTTTTGTTCAAGGCTTTCTTTATCTATATTATCGTATTCTTTAATTTCATATTCATGAATCTTCTGAATATTATTGAATTTCCGTTGAAGCTTCTGATACTTGTTCAGAGTTTTTGATTAACATAATTCTAATTCAGCTCGAGAGAATTCAGAAAATACCTCTTCTGAGTCAGACTCTGTTTCTAACATGTCTTCTTCTGAACCGATACCCATGAGTGCTACGTTTGCATGTTCTTCTTCTGATTCTGATCCTTCAGAGTCAAAATCATCCCATGTTGCCACGAGACCTTTCTTTTTTACTTTGAAAGTGCTTTTCATGAATATATTTTTCTGGTGCTCTCCTTCTTGAGATTTAGACTTTCATTTTTGTAATGTCCAGGCTCATTGCACTCAAAACATGTTCCTTTATTACTAGCTCTTCCTTTATCAGATGCTTCTGGACGATATCCTATGTTTATGAATATTTAACCATTATTTTGTCTTTTCTTCCAGAGTTTCTTAACTCTTCTAAATAGAAGTGACAATTCCTCTTTGTTGTACCCCAAAATTCGCCCTCTCTTTTTCAAGGATTCTCAAGGAATTGATCAGACAAAATCATCTCTGAAGCGCTGGAACCCCAAATTAGGGTTTTAACTAAAAGTGACCAAACTTTGACTTTTGACCTAGTACATGACTTATTGGTTTGGAATATGATCTAAAGTGCATCATTTCGACCTAATCGCATATTTCAATTCATCTCCTGAGATTATTGGATTAACAGACGAAATTCAATCAACTGGTGGAAAAAGTAAACTATACACTAAAAAGTCAAACTTTGACTTTTTAACCAAAATTGAGTCCCAAAAATCACATTTCATCAAGACATCCAAAATATGAAATTTGATCATAAAAAATCAAGAGAGTCAAAAATCCAACTTTGCAAGACTTGGAAAATTTTCTAAGTATTTTCTATACTTGTTAATTTCATTGCTTCATGACATCTTTTCACTACAATTTAAAATAATTCAAGATGTTACAAATAATTCAAGTTATTATAAAGTTGCATTTTTGCAAGATTACAAATCCTAAGCTTTGTCTTGCTTGAATTTTTCCCTCTGACTCAATGTCTAAACTTTGCCACTATGTTGTCCACAAAACCAAACGTGTGTCATGCTACAAAAATGCTGTCCAAATTATTGCTGAACAAAGTATGCCATGCTACCTCTAAACACTGCCACAACACTCCAAAATTACTGCAAACCAGTCCATTTTTTGTGGTATTTTGCTGTAAAAAAGATGTAAATAAGTCCAAAAATAGCCTACAAATCAGTTCAAAACTGCTTTATACAGTCTGCTCCAGCCTACATCATGACATCCACAAAATTGCATTAAAATGGCTAGAGAAAATTGTGTGGAAAAAGTATCAAAACAGTAGGAAAAAATAGTTCAAATGGTTATTTGTTTCCCTCCTAAAATCCCAGCAAAACTCATTTACAAATAAACTGTTTCATAACACATCTAGGGGGGCTTTTGGAGAAAAAGAGAAGGTTGGATTTTGGAGAGAAAAGGGGAGAAGAGAAAAAACAGAATTCTTGTTAAACTCTGCTCATTCATAAAACTCTGTTCATTCATAAAACTCTACTCATCTTCAATTCTATTTTCACTCACAAAACACAAAAATCCCCAATCCATTATTGTACAACCTTGCAATCTTTCCCCTAAATCAACTACCCAAATACCTCATATACACCACACCGAGATTATTCAAACACAATAATAATTTATGTAACACCCTTAACATCACCTTCCAAACATGAACAAAAACAGTATTATACAACTTTGACTAGGTTGGAGCAGCTTCAAGGAGGAGCTCGGTCAATCATCATTTTTCATCCGGAGACATCCATACATACTCCAAAGTTTTACTTCAAGAGGTATACTTCTTTTTTCCAAACTGTAATATATTTATCCATACATCATTTATTGTTTGTGTTTAAAAGATATATATATATATATATATATATATATATATATATATATATATATATATATATATATATATATATATATATATATATATATATATATATATATATATATATATATATATATATATATATAAGATGGATCAAAAGAATAAAACTCAGTGAAAAAGCTAAGACAGAGGGGCTGACATGGGTGCCAGTGTCACACGACACGGCCCGTGTCAGCTCAGTTGTTTAAAAATATAATAAAAATGCAGGACAGGGTGCTGACATGGGTGCCCGTGTCATAGGACACGGCCCGTGTCAAGTCTATTGGAACTATAAGCTAACAAAAAATGCAGGTAAGTGTGCTGACACGGGCGCCCGTGTCACAAAAAACGGCCCGTGTCACAGGACACGGCCCGTGTCAGGTCTATTGGAGCCAGAAACGTGCAAAGTGGTAAGTTAGGGTGCTGACACAGGTGCCCGTGTCAGCTTAGCTGGTGCAGAAAGAAAAATGTGCATGGATCATTACAGGGAGCTGACACGGGTGTCTGTGTCACAGGACACGGCCCGTGTCAGACCGGACAGCATAAAACTTGATTTTTTGACTTTTTGTTTATTTTTGTTCGATTTGGTTGTAATAGTAAAATTAGGTTTTATTTTCTTTTATCTCCCCATTTGTGAAATTATACCCCCATCCCCTAAAGTGATGTAATAGCGTATGATTTTAATTTCTGTAAATTTATCGCTTTTCATATAATTGTTAGTAATTAGGGTGTGT
Organism: Vicia faba; assembly: GCA_948472305.1. Classification (NCBI taxonomy): domain Eukaryota; kingdom Viridiplantae; phylum Streptophyta; class Magnoliopsida; order Fabales; family Fabaceae; genus Vicia; species Vicia faba. Next base: position 343,165,527 of record OX451737.1, on the reverse strand, counting down.
ATGTCAAGATAAAAAAAACTGCTAGAAAACCCTAATCTTAAAGATAAAAATGCATGCAATCAAACACATTATTCACACGTGCACCTCGAGGGTAATCTCGCTTGTTACCTCGAAAAATAGTCATGTCCCTCAAATATGGGTGTTTTAGCAAAGACCCTCGATAAAAAAAAAGATCTTAGTCCCTCGATGTCCCTCGATGTTGCCTTCGATAAATGATCTAGTCCCTTACGAAAATTGCTAAAACGCCTCATGAGTTACCTTATATGACTATACGTTTGACCCGCGCCCGTCCCTTCACATCCAATGATGAGGCTTCTTACCAATCAATGGTAATATAGCAACATCTAAAGGAGGAGGAAAAGAAAAAAGACCTTTTGAGTAGATAGGACGCTCGTAGTTGCTTTCTCACAAATCAAAACCATTTTCACACTTACACTTTCAAAAACACCTTCAAAAAACAAACATCTCTTTGAACTATTTTCAAAACCAACACTTTATATACATTCTTATAGAGACAGGAATCATTACAAAGTTTTCCAAAACAAAGGCGTTTTCAAAATACTTTCAAAAAACCACCACGAACACATTTCAAACCAAACATTTTTCAAAGTGATCTAGCAAGCAACTAAGAGACCGTAGATAACTACGGATGAAAAGGATGCTAACACCTTCCCTTTTCATAACCTACCCCCCGAACTCAAGAAAATATCTCGAAAGGTCTTTCCTGTTCTTTTCACCATTTCCTTTATTGGATAAAAGAAAAGTCGGTGGCGACTCTTGCTATCTGCAACATTTGCGATAAAATGAAAAACACCAAGTCAGTTATCCCACCGTATTACAGTCTTCATCATCAGAATATTCATCATCAGATCTTTAATTTCTTCAGCTTGGAAATCCTTTCTCTTTTCTGATCTAGTTCTTTCTATTCTAGATTTTAGAGAAATATATTTGTTTCTTTTCTGAGGCTCATCTTCTTCTAGCACTATCTCATGACTTCTAAGCGTAATGAGTTACTCTTCAAGAGTTATACTATTCAAATCCTTAGAAAGCTTTAAAGCAGTAACCAGAGGTCTCCATCTTTTAAGAAGACTTCTGATAATCTTCTTAACATGATCAACTATGGAGTAACCTTTGTCCAAAACCTTAAGTCTTGCCACCGTAGTTTGAAACCTTGAGAACATAGTTTTAACTATTTCTTCATCTTCTATTCTGAAGGCTTCATATTTCTGAATTAAGCCAGAGGCCTTAGTTTCTTTTACTTGTGCATTGCTTTCGTGTGTCATTCTGATTGAATTAAGAATATCCTTCGTTGTTTCTCTGTTTGTAATATTTTCATATTCATTGTATGATATTGTGCTGAGAAGGATAGTTCTGGATTTGTGACGATTCTTGAAGTTGCGCTTCTAATCGTCATTCATTCTGTTCATGAGAATAGGAATACCAATTGCACTGACAGGTTATTTATAACCATTTGTAACCATTTCTGAGAGTTCAATATCATAGTCTATAAAGAAAAATTATATTCTATCTCTCCAATAGTCAAATTTCTCTCCATCAAAAATAGGAGGTTTAACATTGTATCTATCTTTTCGCTTGTGTTAGCATCAGCCATTTAGAAGGTTTTTCTCACACTAGATATCTCTACATGGTTAAGTGTTTGATTAGCAAATCAGTAATAGAGCCAGAGCTCTGATAAAAATTGAAGGTTGAGAAAAACACAAGAAAGGGGGGGGGGGGGGGTTAAAATGGGTTTTCAAAAACTTTTTCGTTTAGAAGGGACTTACATAAACAATCATCATAGAATCAATGCTATAGAGAGAAATAATGACATTGTTAGTTTACACAGGTTCACCTTAGAAAAGGCTAATCTTGCCACCCGCCAAGGTGATTTTGCCTTTGAAAAGTACTTAATCCACTAATCTTGAATGATTACAAATGTTTAATTACATATTGCTTAACACAAATATGACCAACAACTCTTGTGTTCAAACAGATTACAATAGTAACACAATAATGAGCAACAACTCTTGTGTTCTAGTAAATAATAATATTAACACAATAATGAGAAACAAATCTTGGGTTTTAATCTTTTTCTTTTTCTTGCTTTGATTTGGGCAGTGTTATTGTTCTTCTTCTCTAGTTTTTCTTGTTTTCAAATAAATTCCTCGAGCCTTTATATAGGCATTGAGGAAGTAAACTGTTGTAGTAGTACACATGTTACTTTCATCTTGCTAGCAGCCAACGGTAAGAAACGATAGTGGGAGACATATAATACATAATACATCCATTTGAATGGAATATGTAATTTTACCTTTGTACTAACTCTTCTAGTGCACTTTTTTGATGATATTGTTTTCTGATGAATATTACTCCTGATGAAGTAGAATGGCTTGAGAAGATATCATCTTTTGATCTTGTATTCTGATAGACTATATGCTGTAAAATAAATGAGTCCAGAAGATCTAACTTTCCTTGATCTATCTTCTGATGGAGTACTTAGATGTAAAGTAATATGCGCATATTCCACGAAGTATCTGAGTCTTCAGAATCTTGACTTTGTCTTCAGAATTAGAAGCAGCAACTTTTTGATTAACAAATCTTGACTTTTGATTCGGAAGTAGAAGTTTTTCTTTTATGTATTCATAACCTAGACTTTCTCTTCGTAGTTAGAAGCAACACCTCCTCTGACGAACAAATCTTGACTTCTGATCTTTGACGCAAAACCTTGTTTTTGGTGCAATCTTGTTTTCTGATCTTGGAGCAGCAACTCTAAAATAAATTCTTTCTTCTAGAATTCTTGTGACTTGTGAAGAAGCAGCTTATTGAGAAGTACCCAAGAGACTTCTTTCTAGTGAACATTCAACATTCTTCAGAACTACTAATGTTTCTTCAGAAGTGAATGCAATAGTCTTTCTGATACGTGCTTAGTATATTTATGATAATTCTCCCGAAAATAATCCTGAATCAATTATATGTTTTGTTATCATCAAAATCCAGAGATTAATTGTAGAATCCAAATCTTGTTCCAACAATCCTTACCTATATGAAGCCGCTTCAAACTCGCATACATCATTAAACAGATTTTACCCTAATCCTTACTTATATCCCTTCTATGCTTGAACAAAACATATTATCTCCTTGCATTATATCTTATATAATGATGTTAATGTCGTATTTTTGAAACCGCTCTCTGTTAAAGAATGTTTGGAAAGTTACCTATGAAAGATTGCAAGTGCAGAAAATCATTCTTCTCTCAGGAACAACATCTCAAAAGATATATCCAACAAAATCTAAAATTGCAGCGATGATGATGATCAATCTGGATATTTTTTTTAATATTATGTTTAAAGAATGTAATGTTAAAGATTTTTTTTTGGTTTTTCGTAAAACTTAAGGGCTTTCTTATTTTATTTTTCTATTTAAAATAGAAATTACATTTCCTCTCATTTTTTGACAAAACCGAGGTAATATGTTACACATCTATAATACTAAATCTCTACCCTACATTCTTAAAGGAACAACGCTCAAAATATTTCCAAGACATCAATCCACAACAAAATATCTACACCTGCCACTATATATCTTTCTTATGAAAGCATTGGTCTTGATAACATTTTCTCAAGATAATGAAATTTTGGAACTTAAAAAAACACGGAAAAGTTCTCTATGATGGATTGCAAGTGCAGAAAAAAACATTTTCAATGTTTGGAACTGATAACTCCTTACTTGGAGCAGATAGCTTCTTAGAAGTTGATTGCATGTAGTCCATTGAACTTTAAAAATAATAAGTGCAAAATGTATCAAAAAGGATCTAGATTAGAGCAAAGGTGTGTCGTTCTCCAAGAACCATAGCTACTATAATAACATTGCATTTGTTGTATTAATATAATTTAATATTGCGGGTAAACAATGTAATGTTAAAAGAAAACTTATACACATTTTATCTCGATTTTTGACAAAAACAGAGAGAATAATTTAGCGATGATTATTAAGGATATTTATCATTGTCCTTAAACAAATATGTGTCGTCCATTTCATGAGTATCAATGCTCACGACACTTTTATTAGTGACCCACGCGAAACCTAACAAACATTTATTATAAAAGCATTATGAATATCAATAGTTGTTAATGAACCATAACATGAAAACTTTGAAGCGTAAAAAACTCGGTAAACTTCTCTACGATGGATTGCAAGAGCAGAATATAAATTGGATCTAAGGTTTGTGTTATTCAATAATCAATTTTTTATGGCATTCTTCTACAATCATATATTAATTCATTTAAATAACTTTTTTCTTGTCTTACATCAGAAACAAATAAATTCGAAATGGATCTAGAATATATTTGACCCAACATTTTCTCTTGCCCGACATTCAATGTCCGAGGATCCAACATCTGATTTTCATTGACAGCGATGACGATGCATCAGATTCCAATATATATATATATATATATATATATATATATATATATATATATATATATATATATATATATATATATATATATATATATATATATATATATATATATATATATATATATATATATATATATATATATACAAAAATATTATGTGTAAACAATATAATATTATGGCTAAACAATCAAAATATTAATATTCTGTAGTTTTAACGAGATTAAAAAATATATATCAATCTTACTCCTCGATGTTATTGATAAACGAAGAGGTTTGATGCGCTAGTTTTGAAAATATTAAAAGTTTACTGGTCGGGGTTCGAACCCATGTGAATAAGAATTTTTCTCGTGTTGTTTTAAAAACCGAAGTGTTAAGTAGATACTTTTCATGACGCCTTTTGTTACCTTGCTATTTTAGCCGAGCTTAAATGCATTTTGCATCCGAAATTAAAAACGCTTTTTGTAGTAGTGTTATTTACAATCACGGTCTACTGCACGTGGTAGTAAATTAAAAAGCAGGCTACATATAACCATGGTTGTAATAAACAAAATTTATTAAATGTTTTTTAATAAAATAAAAAAATGAAGCAGTAGAACAACGACAACAGCAAGAACAACAACAACAACACCAACAACAATAACATAAACAAGAAGAAGAAGAAGAACAATAACAATAACGAGAAGAAGAAGAAGGACAAGAAGAAGAAGAAAAAAAACAACAATAATAACAACAACAACAACAAGTACAAGATCAAAATAACAACAATAACAACAAGAGAAAAAAGAGAAACAACAACAATAACAAAAAAAAAACAAGGACAACAAAAACTAACATTGTTAACTTGAATCAATAATTTCCTTTTCTCATTCAAGTTGGAGAAGAGATGATGGAGTTTTGAAATTTGATAATGAAACAAATGATATTTTCGAGTTTTGTTTATTGTAGAAATGATATTTTAAAGTTTGGTTTAGTGGATAAATAGAGCATCCTAAATGAGAGATGATGTTTGGAGGTAGAAGATGAATTTTGTTTAATTTGGATGTTTGTATAAGTTTTAGGTTTCACGCGGATCACTAATGGTAGTGTCTTGAGAATTGATAACCATTAAATAAGCGACCAAGATTTTTTTAAAGACGATGAAGAAACTCAATAAACATGCTTATATTTTCCCATGACTCTAAGTGACTTTTCACCATGGTTTTAAGTTCCAACCGTTATGAAAAGTAGCTTAAAAATATTTTAAAAAACAAAATTATAGGTGCTAGGATTTGAACCCATGACCCTGAATGATTTTTCACTACAATTGGAACTTTCAACCATAGTTGTAAAGTGGATAGTGTGCTACATACAAAAATGTTGTATTAAACAACCATTATTTTATGTCTTATAAAATATAAAAATTTAGTAGTAGAACAACAACAACAATAACAATGAGATTCGAACTCATGACCATGTGCCACATTTTACCACAGCTAGAACTTTTAACAATGGTGAAAAGTGGCTTAAAGATGAAAAAAAACCACAAATGAGATATTACAACGGTTAACAAGGAGGACATTGTAATATTATTTTAAGAAATGTATTTTCCCTAGTAGATCTTTCTTGTAGTGGACGTGACTATTTTTTCTTGCAACAGATTAGGCTTTATCATATATGTTATAAGGACGAGGCTTCTCACATGCCCATACGTTGGTGCCACATCAAACATATTCTCATCAAAAGATAAATTAGATTTGTCAATGCTAGGAAAATTGGGAAGCATAATTCCAGGGACATTTTTCCCAGAAAACAACTTATAATTGAAATTTAACAATCTAGGCGCAACACTACTTCACCCCTAGCAGTAATAATATCACTCTATTGGTTAATCAAAATACTAGAAAGTTAAGATGGGAACCCAATTGGAAGTTTCACCGTATACCATTTAGCATGCTTGACTAGTTGATCAAAGAAATAATCACCAAATTCAAAATCGACCATATTCCCTACCTGGTATAATAAAATAACTAGACTTAATACATGAGCCATGGGAAGAAGTCAAGCTTGTAATACCATTATTGTACAAAATTGTGTATTTATTGTGATTTCGTTGGAAATAGCCTTCAGGGATAAGACCTGGTCAATAGTGATTATCCTCCCTATTCCATGGTATTAATTGATTATTGGAGGCAAGAAACCAAAGACATGGCATCGTACATGCACCTTCCTATACTCACTACTTCCAGCAACATTAAACCCTTTAGGTAGGTAAACAATAAACCTATTTACAAGCTTCAAATAAAAAGGACCAATGTTCATCATAATTTTCAAAACTTAAGCATCACTTACAAGTTCCATAATTATATTCCATATTTTAGTCTCATCAGAAAGTTCTTATTCAGGATCAATTCTTTGGTGGAACACATATTTCCATTTAGCAATGCTCTCTTCAGTTTGAAAAGAGACGTTATCCAAAGGAACAACAAGGATGATATAAGGTATTTTCTTTCTAATAATCACATTCTTCATTATTTTCACATACGCTCCTCAAAGATGTCATCTAGGATATGATCTATATTATCTTTAACAATCTTCTTATCAGGATGAGCATAAGCCTTCTTTCTTTTATTAACTACACTTTTTTCCAGCAATTGTGTTCATCTTTGAAACAAATATATTCTTTTTCTATATTGCAACATCAAAAATATTTCTTAGAGCTTCATTTCTTATTGTTTGTCACAACCTTCATTTTTGTTGCAGCTGATTTCTTACCTTTACTTTTGGATTGAAGAGTGGAAAATCTTTTACAACTGAGTTTTTTGTCTTTTAGGGAGTTTTTGCACAATATCAACTTCTTCAACAACATTTTTATCTTCCTCACTAACTTCCTAAATTTCATCAATGACAATTTCTTTGTCATTTACATCTTAGCAAACATTATCTTTGTCATCTTCACTTATAATTTCCTCAAATTTAACATTACCTTCAGCATGATCATTGACATTATTCTCAACATCATTCTAGGCATCTTCAACAACACTTTTTCAGCTTCCATAATGACTTCATCATTGTCATTAACATCAGTAATAACTTTCTTACTCATAGTCACTTTATGATGCTCAATGACATTTGTAAGTTAAAAAAATGTAGGAACCCTTAATTAGAAATAATAATAAACTATTATGCGGTTCAAGTCATTAATACATGATTTTGAATATATATATTACATGCTCTCAAGAATCAATAATATCGGCATAGACAATATTTATCATGTATTTTATGACATAAAATCCACACTCGTCTCCTCCTAAATGTTTTCTCGTCTACAAATAAATTTTATATAATGAATAATAATACACAAAAAACAAATTTAATTATAGACAAATGAATGCCACAAATATTACACTTATGGTAGGGGTATAATATTTGGTTTTTTTTCAAAGTCCTTTCAACATATTGGATGCCTCCATAACTATATATATTAAAAAGAATTTAGATATTACACGCTAATTACAAAGTCACGTAAAATATATATAATACTATGTCACATCATATATAAACTTACGTAGCAAATATATGTTTCATCCTTAAATCAAGTTGTTTTTCTAAGGAACATAGCACAATTACAATACTCTCCTAATTGAAAGATAATAATCATTTGCTAATGACCATTACATAAACATGTCCATAATTAATAATGGGTAAAAAATTGAATACTTAATAAGAGAAAACACAAATTCATAATCAATTATGAATGGATATATGGTGCTAGAAAAAAACTTTATTCAAATATCTTAACTATATTTGCAAGTATGCTTCAAACATGTTATATTGATTCGCTAAAATTTGTATACTATATTCGTTCTAGACTCCATTAACATCTAATTTATTTGTTTCTATATAGAAATAATGCATGTAACTAAATATTAAAACAAAAGTCAAATATTTAAATGAGTATTTACATTAAAAGTACTAAAATGGACAAATTTAAATTGTCACCTCTGTAAACATGTATTTACATGCACCATAATTGTAGTATATATATGTCCAGTCACTTATTTCCAAATACTAAATCTTTTATATTCTTAGGATTAATATATAATATTTCTATATTTGAATCATGCTCTTATTGAACAAACATATCTTCATTAATATCTAAGATCAATTGTACCAAACTTTCTAACCGGTCTTCGTGAGGATATGTCACCTCATTTTGAGTTTGGGCAGCAGAACAAACTTCTTTTATGCTCGCACCACCCAAATTAACTTTTTAAATCCAATCTACTACATTTGTATTCGGTTGGACAATTACACCCAATGCTACCAATTTTTGTATTATAAAAGTTGCACAACACATAACACACAATGTTATAAGATCAAAAATATATGCAACATACAAAACATAATTTTTAGCAGACAAATAATAAAACCAAACTTATACATACCGTGTAGATCTCGTCCGACTCTTTCTAGTGCGATTCCCACTCATGTGCAAATTTTAATTCTAACTTCTTATCGTAGAGCCCGTTCATCTCTATCTTTTACGATTCCAGCTCTTGTGCGGATTTTTCTTCTAACTTCTTATCAACGAGCTTTATCATTTATTTCTTGCACAATACTTCACACTTTCTTGATGATCCAAGTATACTCTCTGGTTGATGCCTTGTCCAGCACCACAGACTCTCCCACCTTGCCATGTTGTTTTGTTCCAATTTTTTCTACTAATATATCATGTAGTATTTGTTATGTAATCACATTTGAGATGTACCTTAAAATCCCTCCAATGTTTGTCGGGATAATAAATTCATTTATTCTTCAACTTATCACTACTTTCTTAAAACTTAAAAAATAACTTCAGTTATATCAACAAGTAGAACTTAGTATGTAAAATAAAATTAACACCTTAAGTCCAATTCATATACTTCCATTAAATTAATACCTTTTGTTAATTTAGAATCATCGTGGCACCTCTAATTTTACTTTTTATTTTGTTCTCAATTGTAGAACACTCATTTGTATGAATGGTGTTGGATGAATGGTCAATCTAAGTTAAAAAATTATCAACAACAGGAAAAACAACAACAACTACAACAACAACAACGCAAAAACATCAATTTCAATCTCAAAATGAAACAACACCATTAAGATTTTAGGGTTTAGAATCTTAACAACAACTACATCATTAAACCTAACATATCTTAACAAATCCAACAAGATTAGTGTTAAGATCATATCAAATAATATACTTAAACTCAAATCGACTCACTTATCATAAAACCAACAACATATCTCAGCAAACCAACAACATTAGTGTTAACATCTTACCAAATATCATACTTGAACTCACTCCACTTAAATATCCTCAAACCAACAACATATTTCACAAACCCAACAACATTAGTGCAATGAATGAGTTTTTCTTCAATCTCAATAACAACAACAATATTAAACCCTCAATGTTAATAACAACAACAACAATAAGAATTTCACTAATGTTAATAAAACAAAAGGATAAAACCTTAAATATCAATCTCAACAATAACACCAAATAAACTTCAATCTCAATCCCAACAACATTAATATTATATGCATGGTGGAGATATTTTATGTACTGAAAACATGATGAAGAGGTCAAAAAACTAAATATCATTTGAGTTTCGTCTTTCCTTTTTGCAAGTATCATTCAGATTCCTTCTTTGAGTTCCTTCTTCATATTTCCTTGCATCATAGGAGTTGTAGAAGATACAATGGAGTTCGACTTTGTTTGTTGAAGAAAGAGTTATAGAAGATACAATGATGAAAATTTTGTGACGATACAATGATGAACGATTCCAGATGATATGTGTTTAGTGCTCTTGTCATTAACGAATATGATTAAAAAAAATTTAAGGGTCAAATGTGTTATTTGTAAGGACTAAATATGGCATTCCTAAGGTAAGGGAAAATGAAGATACAAGATAAAGCTTTGTTTCTTGAATAATAGAAAAACATTTTCCCACGATTAGAAAATACAACCATGGCGAAATCCTAAATAAAAGCCTAACATTTAAGCACATTTGTGAAATTTTATAGTGGGGAAAAGTGATTTGTTTTTAATTAAAAAATAAAATAAAAAGGGAGGAGCCACTTTAGAAATAAATAAATCAAAAATTTGCTGGAGTTGAGACTCAAAGTCATGTACAATTTTCTAACTCCGGGGAAATATAATTTTTTTTATCTATAATATAAGAAAATTTGATGTTCTGTAAATCACTTTAATACCCTTTCGTATATGTCTGCCACATCATTGATTTGGTGGAAAATTTTGTCTAAATCGACTATTTTACAACCAATTCATACAAATGGTTCTATTTCAACCAAAGCTATAGAATATGCTGCAGAATATGTCATTTCCCATACTTTCACCTCATCTACTTTGTCTTATCACCCATTTGCTTTTCCTGAGCTTTAATTTGAAATACTTCTTTTCCTTCTTTTTCAAAATTCAAATTTTCACTTTCTCCCATACAACTTCTTCTATTTCCTTCTTACTCTGGTATGATTTCTTCTCCATCTTCTCTTTGCTTCTTACTCCTCTTTCTTCGTCTTCTTTCTCCTTCCTCGTCTTTCTTCATCTTCTCCGTAATGTTGTTTGAGTTTTTTTTCAAAAATCATATCTTCTTCGTCTTTCTTCATTTTCTCTGTAACCTTGTTTGAAAAAATTAGGATTAATCGTAACTTACATGTTAGATCTAGTCGTATTGAAGTTGATTTAAACAATTTTTCACATGTGTAGGAAGCCAACTTGAAACAAACAAGAAAGCCATATCGATCCAGGTAAAAATCTGGCACTTATTCAATATATCTCAAATTTCTTTCTTTTGAATATCGCTACTCCATAGATCTTGATCAAAGAAGTTTGCTTGATTAATATGTGTGGTTTAAAGTACTCGGTGTGTTTATTCGATTTTTTTTCTTGGTAATTGACAGTTAGGTGAGATATGATATTTATCTTTGTTTATTCATGGTTTTGTTGATTGAATTTCACACAGGTATTGTTCTGGGTTTTGAAGTAACTGTTCATCTCTTTCATACAAGTGAAGGTATGTATATGTTCTTAGTAAGAAATATGAAGTTTTGTTGCAAATGTAATGTATATGTAACTATTTTGCTTCTGACTCTTATATTCGACTCCCTTTTCTTTTTGCAAATCCTTTTGTGCATCAGTGAAAGCTGGAAACCATGTACAAATCACATCTCTTTTCTTTTTGCAAATCCGTTTGTGCATCAGTGAAAGTTGGAAACCATGTACAAATCACAGTCCTTTTCTTTTCGCAAATCCTTTTGTGCATCAGTGAAAGCTGAAAACCATGTACAAATCACATCCCTTTTCTTTTTGCAAATCCTTTTATGCATCAGTGAAAGCTGGAAACCATGGACAAATCACATCCCTTTTCTTTTTGCAAATCCTTTTGTGCATCAGCGAAAGCTGGAAACCATGTGCAAATCCCATCCATTTTCTTTTTGCAAATTCTTTTATGCATCAGTGAAAGCTGGAAATCATGTATAAATCACATCTCTTTTCTTTTTGCAAATCCTTTTGTGCATCAGTGAAAGCTGGAAACCATGTAGAAATCACATTTCTTTTCTTTTTGAAAATCCTTTTGTGTATCAGTGAAAGTTGGAAACCATGTACAAATGACATCCCTTTTCTTTTTGCAAATCCTTTTGTGCATCAGTGAAAGCTGAAAATCATGTACAAATCACATCCCTTTTCTTTTTGCAAATCCTTTTGTGCATCAGTGAAAGCTGGAAACCATGTAAAAATCACATTCGTTTTCATTTTGCAAATCCTTTTGTGCATCAATGAAAGCTGGAAACCATGTGAAAATCACATCTCTTTTCTTTTTGCAAATCCTTTTGTGCATCAACGAAAGCTGGAAAACGTGTACAAATCACATCCCTTTTCTTTTTGCAAATTCTTTTGTGCATCAGTGGAAAGCCGGAAACCGTGTACAAATCACATCCCTTTTCTTTTTGCAAATTCTTTTGTGCATCAGTGAAAGCTGGAAACCATGTACAAATCACATCCCTTTTCTTTTTGCAAATCCTTTTGTGCATCAGTGAAAGCTGGAAATCATGTACAAATCACATCTCTTTTCTTTTTGCAAATCCTTTTGTGCATCAGTGAAAGCTGAAAATCATGTACAAATCACATCTCTTTTCTTTTTGTAAATTCTTTTGTACATCAGTGAAAGCTGGAAACCATGTACAAATCACATCTCTTTTCTTTTTGCAAATCATTTTGTGCATCAGTGAAAGCTGGAAACCATGTACAAATGACATCCCTTTTCTTTTTGCAAATCCTTTTGTGCATCAGTGAAAGCTAGAAACCATGTACAAATCATATCCCTTTTCTTTTTGCAAATCTTTTTGTGCATCAGTGAAAGCTGGAAACCATGTACAAATCACATCTCTTTTCTTTTTGCAAATCCTTTTGTGCATCAGTGAAAGCTGAAAACCATGTACAAATCACATCTCTTTTCTTTTTGTAAATTCTTTTGTGCATCAATGAAAGCTGGAAACCATGTACAAATCACATCTCTTTTCTTTTTGCAAATCATTTTGTGCATCAGTGAAAGCTGGAAACCATGTACAAATGACATCCCTTTTCTTTTTGCAAATCCTTTTGTGCATCAGTGAAAGCTGGAAACCATGTACAAATCATATCTCTTTTCTTTTTGCAAATCTTTTTGTGCGTCAGTGAAAGCTGGAAACCATGTAAAAATCACATCACTTTTCTTTTTGCAAATCCTTTTGTGCATTAATGAAAGCTGGAAACCATAGACAAATCACATCCCTTTTCTTTTTGCAAATTATTTTGTGCATCAGTGAAAGCTGAAAATCATGTACAAACCACATCCCTTTTCTTTTTGCAAATCCTTTTATACATCAGTGAAAACTAGAAACCATGTACAAATCACATCCTTTTTCTTTTTACAAATCTTTTTGTACATCAGTGAAAGCCGGAAACTATGTACAAATCACATCCTACTTTTTTCTGCATTTTATTTTATAATGACACTATTTGGGCTTAGTTTGAATTATTATAGTTCTTGTGGTACTATCTTTTCTATAACATTGCAATTGTATCTACAATAAATGTTAAAACCAACTAAGAACTATAGGATAATGACTTTATTTTGATTGTACAAACTCGGTTTAGTTTGATAAACTAACTTAGCGTCTATTCTTTCAACTGATTTACCTCAATGTAGTCTTAAAAACTTAGAATTCAACTATATGATATTGAATTGAAAATTTGGAACTATAGTTTTCTGGTTTTACATACTGGTTTTAAACACCAGCTTTCTAGCATATTGGTTTTCCATCATTAACATTTACTATCTTAGAATTATAGTAATTTATTTTATCATTTCAATCTTTATTATGAAGCTAACATCCAAGTTGACAACTTAACTCCTTATGGAAAACTTTATCTAACTGTAAGATATACAAACTTTCATCCAATTACACATGTAATCTATAATATAATATTTTTTATAGGAGTACTTTTATAGAACTCTTTTATGGAAAGTTCTTAAATATAAATTGATGATACATGGTGCATAGTTCAATTAAATATTTAAAACAATTCTTATTATTTGAGAAGTTGCATTCACATTGTTAGGTTAAATGGCTTTAAATAGTGTTAGCATAGTAAAGCATATTCATCTATATAATAATAATTAAAGCAATTCTGTCAAAATTAATGGGTTTGATATAGACAAATAGTTGTACTTTTGACAATTTTATTAACCTGTCAAAACTTTGATTGACTATACATCAGATTGGTTGGAGAGATTTGTTTTCATCATGTCTGAAACGGTGAAAACTCTAAACTAACCACTATGTTGCAAGATCATGACTATCTATCTACCTATAACTTCACATCATAGGAAAATACATCAACACTATTAACATTTGTAACCAAAAAATTTACATTTAGTTGCCTTCAAAGAATCTGATACATGTAGCACACTTCTAACAGCTGACAAAATGTGCTTTTATGCATAGCTTCAAGGACAATGAAAAATATATTGAAATGGTTATGGTAGAAAGCAATGTTATAAAATATTACATATATTCAAATTGTAGATAGAATTTTGTAGGATAACATCTCTACTATTTCAGAGGCATAAATTCAGTTATTATTTTCAAACTAACAAGACAGTACATTATATTATTTATTGTATGGTGAAAGTAAAAAAAAAGAATGATCTTAATTTTAATATACTTGACTCTGTATGTTTATTATAAATTTTGATAGATAGAGTGAATCAAAGTTAAAAAAACTTTAATAAACTTTTTTCCTATGAAACAAGAAATGATATGAAACAAGAAAAATGAAACTATTGATCCAGGTATTTTTTATTCAAAAATTTTATATGGAAATTTTTTTTATTGATCTCAATATTTGTATATCCAAATATTTACTATTAATCTATATATTTTTGTAAACGGAAAATATATTATCCAAATAATTTTGATCTAAAAATGGTATACGTGAAAAAATCTATTATTAATCTAAATATTTTTATATACGAAAAATAATAAATATTAATCTAAATATTTTTATATACCAAAAATAGTATTTATGATTCAAGTAATTTTGATCCTAAAATGGTATACGTGAAAAAATGTATTATTAATCTAAATATTTTTATATACAAAAATTTACTATTGATCTAGATATTTTTGTAAATGATACATAAACAAAAATAAATTTTGTGTTCGAGATAAAATATATTAATGATCTAAATATTTTTATATACGAAAAAATAGTATTTATGATCGAAATATTTTTTATTCAAAAATGGTATACGGGAAAAAATATAGTATTGATCTAAATAGTTTTATATACAAAAATTTACTATTGATCCAAATATTTTTTTAAAAGATACCTAAACAAAAATAATATTTGTACATGGGAAAAATCTATTATTGATCTAAATATTTTTATATACGAAAAATGGTATTTATAATCCAATTATTTTTATTTAAAAATGGTATACGGGAAAAATATATTATTGATATAAATATTTTTATATACGGAAATTTACTATTGATCCAAATATTTTTCTAAATGATACCTAAACATAAATAATATTTGTATACGGGAAAAATTATCGTTGATCTAAATATTTTTATATACAAAAAATAATATTTATGATCCAAAAATGATATACGGAAAAAAATTTATTATTGTTCTAAATATTTTTATTTTATTTACGAAAAAATCTATTATTGAACTATATATTTCACTTATGATTGCTTAACACAGCGTTAAATTGTTCTAAATCGGAATACTAATTACTAACATTAACTATAATTTCACTAACACTAACATTTAAATTCTCGCAATTTACTTTATGCAATTTTATTTTTAGAATTTTATCATTCATTTCATTTTATTCTATTTCCTTTTATTTTTATTGTCTTTTTTCCTTTGCCCCTTGGACATTTTCTTTTTCTTTTCAAAGTCATTAATAAATATTAAAACTTAAAAGACTTAATGTGATCCTTGGACTATGGTTACTACCATTGACTTGGAAATGGACTTATGGACTTAGATTTAGGTTCTTGATCCTATGCTTGGGAGTTATAATTTGGGACCCTGATTCATTTGAGACCTTGGAGCCTTCATCTTTGACCTGAGGAGATTCATTTGATCATTGTGTTTTATCTATCTGTTTTCTTTTATGTGTTTTATTTGATGTTGGAACTTTCATCTGTGACTTAAAGTTTTCATCTGATGCATGAGAATTCATATGTTCCTTGTGATTCATCTGATGCTGAGACCTTGAGCTTTCACCTGAGACATCAAAATTTCATCGGATGCTTATGTTATTCATCTGTTTACTTACTTATGTGTGGCTTTAATCCAAAAGAATGAGATGTTTGTTTGACTTATGTCAAGTTGCTTAATCTGTCCTGGTCACATCATTTCTTCCCTTGCTTTTACTTTATGCTCTAGGATAGTCTCTTCATCTTTTGCCCATCTTCTTCAAATTTCAAACTTTCTCCCTTTCGTCAAAACCTTCTTTTTTTCAAAACTTGAACCACTTTCTTAATAAACCTTGACTTTGTCAAGTTCATTTTCAAAAATTCTTTCTTTAATAAATTCTAAGACATCTTAAGCATATCAAAACAATTTCAAAAGACTAAAAAATACACAAACACATTCAAATCTTCTTGTCACTTGCCTTTTCATTTTAAAACCTTTTCTCAAAGATTAGATATGAATTCTCTTCATAGTTGAGATGTAATTTTTCTATATCCTTAATATTAATTGATATGGTGTTGATTCTTTTTCACTTGAGGGAGTTAGTGGCACGCTTGTTGATTTCTATCCAAGTTATAGCCCTTCTTTCGTTGTGATGTAAAGATCCATCTTTCACATGTTTATGGATGATTAGTTGAGCATTCTCCTTAATATGACAAAATATCTCTTCACTTAAATTCAACCAAACAAACAACTTTGTTCTTTTTCAGAAGAACTACGCGGTTCTGATTTCTCCATTGCATATTGTGGGTACGTAGGCACAGAGCTCTCGAAGTTTTTACGAATAAAAAATTATAAAAAAACCACTTCTTTTCTCATCTCCACAATCTTTTACAAACAACTAGTTTTAGCCTTTAACCCAGATTTTCAAGAGGTTCGCATGGAGTGCCATGGATTTTTAGGGTGCTAATACATTCCCTTTGCATAACCAACCCCCATACCTAAATGTCTTTGTTTTATTAGTTTGGTTTTAAAACTTATGTGGGTTTCATTCGCTCTTTTCCCATTCCTTTGGGAACAATAAAGTGCGGTGACAACTCTTGCTTTATGAATTAAGTTAATCAATAGCTTAATCTCAATTTTCACCGCTACAATAACCACATTTGTTAGCCAATTGACTTGAATGATAAAATCTTTCCACCCTCTCTTTAGAGTTAGTTAAGAAGTTTTTGTTTTCCCGTCATAGGCAAAAGAATAAGTTTGTGATTGCTCTTGGAAGTAACCAAACTTTAAGTTTAGGGTTAGGATACTAGATATAGTGGTCAAAATTTTCAAAAATATTGAGAAAAATCAAGAAGTTAAAACAACTTCTTCAAAAAAAAAGAGAGAAAAAGAATGAAAAAGACATATCGAGACCATAAAATGCATAAATCTCTCATACCAAGTAGAATGAAAAGAGTTGGTATGATAATGATAAGATAATTAGACACCTAACTCCAAAGGTTTAAACCTACTTTCCCAAAATTATTCTACCTGAACCTAAGCCATGTTACATTCGGAAAAGCCACCAAGTGTGTTTTGATTACTGTGATGAATTTTGTTAAAACATGATCAAACTCTGTATAAGCAGTTCTGCATGTAGATTGAAAGATCACCATGTCAATTGAGTGAATTGTAGTGAGATGAGAGACATGTTGAGCACTTGCTGAAATTTGAGGAGGTTTCTCAATTTGGTTGGATTGAATTTAAACACTAGAATGATGATCAGGTAAAAATAAAATATGGTGATGTTTAATTGTTATTGTTGTTGTTTGTTTTTGTCTTTGGAATTTTCAGTTGCAGGCAAGACATTTGAGGACAAGCAATAAATTAAGTTTGGGGTTGTGATGAAACTCACTCATTGCATAAATTTTGTCAAAAAAACATAGAAAAGCAAGACAAAGATCACTTAATTTTATGAAGAATAGCCAAAGAACTAAGGAAAAAGGACCATGTATGAAGAAATAGAGACTTGGGGAAAATTGGCTGAAAAATGGATCAAACGTGTGGCATCCATTGAAATAATCATGAAACCATTGGGTGCCATCGCGTGTGTGATGGACCTGTTTAGGTAACATCACACATGCAATGTAAGCTATCATACGTGCGATAGGCTTTTTCTGGGCACTTTTTTGACTGATCTGACACTTCTTGAAGGGATTTTTGGCACTTTTTCGAGGGTTCTGTGGTTGTACACCACAAGTGACGATTTACAACACCGGAAGGCATATTTGGAGCCATTGGAGGCTAGTTGTTTAAGGGATCTTTTATGAAAACCTCTTATCTTTTATTGGTATTGTAATTTACATTATGAGTAGCTAATTCTCTCATAGGTTATGTTTTGTTTGATGAATGTTTTTCAATAATGTTGGAAGACGTGATTTATTTAATATTGCATAATTAATTGAATTTAGTATTTTATTTTATTGCACATTGTTCTTAATGCTTTTTATGTGATATACTCTTTTAATCTGATTTTGGATGCATAGGGAATACTGACCATTAGTCTATGCGTTAGACCTAGGCCAATTGTTGTGCTTACACTAGTTGAATATGAATAGGAGACCTCGAGTAATGGCTTGGAAATTAATGTTCTATTGCATTGTCTAATCTTGCTTATGCTGGTGGATTAGGGGTATGAAGCTCCGAGTATAAATTAGTGATATATACACCAAGAGATTGGGTATATCGGTCTTGTTTATTCTCGTGGAATTATGCAATACATCGAACATCAACCATAGAGAACTAGGGGATTCTAGAACAAAACCTAACCGCTTTTCTATTATTGTCAAAATAAACTTTTACTCTTTTTTTCTTTAAAACTCAAAAAGTAATTGATGAAAGCATTGGAGATCAAAGTGATATTGGTGTTGACATTGAATCTTTAACCATAACTGATCAAAATGATAATAAATCGTGTATTAGAAATGATCATAATGAGGGTATTTGGATCAATCCAACTGTCCACGTTGTTAAGAGACGAGTAGAACACATTCCTACCAAGAAAAGAAAGAGACCTTAGTGAAAAAGGTAATAGTATATATAATTATAGTCTATATCATTCAATAAAATTTAATTTGTCATTTCATTTTTATTTGTCATTTCATTTTTATTTGTCATTTCATTTTTATATTTGTCATTTCATTTTTATTTTTTTTTCATTATTACAGGTCAAATGGCTAGTAATCAAGAAAACTCACAAGATGCAAATGCTCCTAAAAATGCTCCAGAAAATACTTCAGAAAAGACTTCAGAAAAAGATATTACACGAGGTATAACTATTATGAGGGGAATCATCCATGATAGAGATAGAGGAGTAACATATAATGTGGATTGGAATGATAATGACCAACTAATTGGGTCTAATGCTGCAAAGTTTACTAACACACTTTATGCGTATGTTTTTTTGTAGAGGTCTTTTAACATTGAAGACACCCGTAAAAAGTATATAATGGGTTTGGCTGGAAAAAGACATAGAGGGTGGAGAACATTTTTAACAAACAAGTATCTTAAAGATGATGAAGGAAATTTTCTTGAAGAGGATCCGGAACGTCCAAAGAAATATGAGAACTTCATTACACATGAAGAATGGGTTGGTTTTGTAGGTCAAAGAAGATACGAGAATTTCAAGAAAGTGAGTGCCATCAATCGCGAGAGAGCGTCAAAACCCGCATATCCTTACAAAAAAGGGCATTTGGGATATGCTCGCTTAGAGGAAAAAATTGTAAGTAAATATAAACTCTACGATCTTATTAATTCTCTCAATGTGTTATAATTGATGATCTTAAGACTTGTGTCAATGCGTAGTTAGAAGAGACGAAAAGTGACGCAACATCACTACCAACACATTTGTTGTGGAAGGAAGCTTGTGTGGGCAAGGATCAAGTTGTTAATCCCGATCTTCAACATGTGTATGATGAATGTGTAAGTATAAGATTGTGTCTTTAATTAAATCAAATGTTTATTAATATTTAAATAATTTTTTATCTCCACTAATAATTTTCGATATGTAAATGAATTATAGGAGACCTTGTCGCAATCGGTATCCCCAGGTGATAATCAGGATACCAGGAGCGTACTTAGTCGAGCACTAAATATTGCCGAGTATCCGAGTCGGGTGAGGGGTAAAGGTCATGGTATGACTCCAACCTCTTTGTATAAGCATCCAAGGAGAAGAAATCCTAGCAATGCAGAAGTGATGCAAACATTGCAGAATTTACAAGCTCAAGTCCGTGAATGGCAGAAGGATAAAGAGATATATATGGCGGAAAAGAGCAGTTCACAGTTGAAAGAAACTAGTGACAAAGCTAGTATCAACTGTCAGCATAAATTTCCCGAGGTAATTTTCAATATATATCAGTTATTATTATAGAATATTTTTAGTCACTTCTAACGATTATTATTGGTTTAGGGTATTTCATCTTGCCAGCTATACCTATCGTCGTCGACTTATCGACTAGTTGGCAAGGGAAAAGTCCATAACACTTTGGGAGATTTACTTCACCATAGACCGCTTCCGGATGGACACATGAAAGTATCGGTTGATATTGCTTTAGATATGGATGCGTTGCTGCCGGTACCTGACATTGTTGCTGAGACCACATTGCTGCGAGATGCAATAGGATCTTTTGTTGCATGGCCATCGGACCTCATTTTCATAGATGATCAGGTATGTTGAAAACCATTATGAATCTTTAAGTCTTCAACTATCAGTTCTGACCTCAGTTATTTCCACGGTAATTATAGACTCCTACAAAACCCGTATCTAAGGGTAAAGGGATTTTGCGGCATGACGAGTCTGATGTATCACAAAAAGAGGTACGTTTAAAGTGTTAATTATATGATCCGAATAAAAAACTGCATAATTTTATAATTTAACTGAGTCTATATGATTTTTAGGTACCTTTTCAAGGGTCACAACAAGTGAGCCAGAAAATCGTTGGCGTACCACCCAAGAAAAGGGTTCCTACTAGATTTTTCCCTCGATACCGGCAGTGTCTTGAAACAATAGTGGGAACAACAGATTTGATGGATGGTGGTATTCGTCAAATGGATATGGATCAAGGTATCTTTGGTTTTCCTTGCACCAAAATAATTGGACATGAGGACCTGGAAGAGATTTTCCGTCATAAAGAATTAGGCGTCAGTATTATGCACGCATACATCCGGTAACCCCATCTTTATATTATGTAATTAAATGAATTTTTTTTTAAACATTTCAATGAATATAGTCTAATATTAATTATGTTTTTATTTAAGGTTGTTATATGACAAATTGATGCGCGGGAATCAATTGTCAAACAGATTCCATTCCGTGTCTTCCTCCCGTGTCAGCGGAGCGACAATTGGTAGGGAACCGGATTCAGTAAGAGAGCACTTAGTCGAAAGATTCATGGCAATTGGCAGTACAGAAAGCTTATATCTTTGGGCGTATAATACTATTCCTACAGGGTTAGATTTTCATTCTAAGTTCATTTTAATATTTGTAATTTTTGCGTAGAAAATTTTCTTCTAAACTGTTGTTTTAATTTATAGACGTCACTGGTTGTTGGTTGCTATTGATCCTATAAAAGAAGTGGTCTATTATCTGAATTCGGTTGACGGTGATTGGACAAATTATTCGGATATGAAGTTAATGATTGATACGTAAGTGAGATTATTCTAAATATTTGTGTGTATTTATATACTTAATTATTTCTGTGAAATTTTTCTAAATATATATTTTTATTTTGTTAGAGCGATACAAGTATTCCGCTGTCAAAGAGAAGCTCGGGTACGACGGTTTAAATCAAACAACATTAATTGGATCAAAGTGCAGGTATATTAATTTCCACTATTTTGCTTATAATATTTATGCTATTTGATAAAACAATACAACTATATATTCTTATTTGTTTTTCTATGTAGTGTCCTCAACAGCAAAACGGTATAGATTGCGGATACTTCGTTATGCGGTTTATCAAAGAAATCCTTCAACTGAATCAAATAGAGATTCCAGTCACGGTATGGATTTATAACTTAGGATTTGTTTTATTATTTCTCGGATATTTCATATAATTTTTCACTTTTAACTAAATCATGCATATTATGTTTTGTTATGTAGTACTTCGATGAATACAAATGTGCATATTACACGAAACTTCAGTTGGAAGAAATCAAAGAGGAATTGTGTCAATATTTTATTGAGCAGAGAATCATATAAGGTCTGAATACATTATCATGTGAAAAATGTTATGAATACGTTACATGTGTACATGGAATACCATATTGACCGTGTTATTATGTTCAAACCTCACAGGACCAGGACCTTAATACATAATTGACCGTGTTTCTTTCATATTAGGACTGGTTTTGTTGTTGTTATGGTTGATTTTTTAAGACTGATTTTGAGTTACAATGCTGATAACAATGATTTTTATATCTTTTGAGGTACAAAAATGGTGTATATATTTTTTGGATTACAATGGTATACAATACATTACCGCGGTTTATGAATTACATGTTTGGCAACTGGTTTATATAAATAATATGCTACAAACAATGCAGGTATATGAATTATATAAATTATAGCTCTAAAAAAAAACCCCTATGAAAGCGCTTTTTCAAGAAAAATGCTGCCTTAGGTAACCTATGAAAGCGCTTTTTCATAAAAAGTGTTGTCTAAGGTAAACATATGACAGCGCTTTTCCAGGCAAAAGCGCTGCTAAAAGACCACCTATGAAAGTGCTTTTCCAGAAAAAAAAGTGTTGCTAAAAGCCTACCTAAGACAGCGTTTTTCCAAAAAAAAGCGCAGCTAAAAGAAAACTTATGAGAGCGTTTTTCCAGAAAAAAGTGTTGCCTTAGGTAGACCTATGAAAGCGCTTCTTCATAAAAAAGCGTTGCCAAAAGCCTACTTAAGAGAGCGCTTTTTAGGAAAAGTGTTGTATTAGGTAGACCTACGAAAGCACTTCTAAAACCTATAGCAGCGCCACCTACGAAAGCGCTTTTAAGCGCTTTTAAAGGCCAAAAAAAGCGTTTTCGTAAGTCTTTTTCAGCGTAGTGATTCTTCGCCAAATTTATGGCTGACTTGTTATCGATTTGCAACACAAGAGGTTTCTTCACTTTGACCTCCATTTCTTCAAGTACCGATCTGATCCAAATTGCTTGACATGCAACATAGGATCCTGTTATATATTCAGCTTCACACGATGATAATGCCACCCCATGTTGGTTTTTCGAGCACCATGAGATTGAGGAACCAAATACTTGAAAGAAATATTCAATTGTATTTCTTCAATATTCCTTATCACCACATAAATCAACGTCTAAAAAATAAGTAATTGTTACTTCTTTTCTTTTATAGTCTCATCAAAATAGAATCCATAGTTTATCGATCCTTTTAAGTATCTCAAAATTCTTTTTCTAGCCTTCATATGTGACACCCTTGGTTTACTTATGTATCTGCTCACTAATTCAATTGTGAAACCTATACCAGGTTGATTGTTGCACACATATCTCATAGATCTAACTATTTGTTTAAACAAAGTTACATCAACTTTGTCTTTCTCTCCAACTTCAAATTTGGTTTGACGAGCGAAGATCGCTGGAGTCGAATCACCCAACCTAAATCTATTGAGTATCTCTTTGACATACTTCCTTTTATGCGGAACCATACCTTACTTCAACATTTGAAATTCCATGCCTAGGAAATAAGACAATTTTCCCAGATCCAACATTTCAAATTCTCTCATCATCATCTCTTTGAACTTCTACAAGTTCTCCAAGCTATTTCCAATTATCATCCAGTCATTGACATATAAGAAGATGATTGTTATATCTTATGCCACAACCTGAACATATACACCATACGCATACTTGCACTTTATAAATCCCAATTCAACTAAGTATGAGTCGATCTTCTTGTTGCGTGTCTTAGGTGTCTACTTGAGGCCATAAAGTGCTTTGTGAGACTTATATACTTTACTAGCTTTCTTCTGAATCACAAACCCTAGAGGTTGTGTGAATATTACCTTTTCGTCTAAAAGACCATTCAGAAATGCTGATTTCACATCTAAATGAAATATCGACCAACCTTGGTTGCATGCCAAGGCTACCAGTAGTCGAACATTCTCCAATATTTCTAATGGATTAAATACTTCAAAGTAGTCAACTCTTGATCTTTGAAGAAAAACCATAGCTACTAATCTTGCTTTACGTCTTTCTATCGACCCTTCAGCATTGTGTTTAAACTTGAACACCAACTTTACTTAGATAAATTTTGTATGTGTTGGAAATTCGACTAACTTCCATGTGTTATTTCTTTCAATTGCCAATAACTCTTCGACCATAGCATACTTCCACTGTTTAATATTCAACGCCTCACTATAATTGATTGGTTCAGCACTTGCAAGTAAAGCAAAATTAACTAACTCTCCATCTGGTGTGACTTCATCATCACCAACCACTTCATAAACATGAAGTCTTGTTGGACAAAATCTAGTACTTTGAGGTATTTGGCTTATGCTAGCCATACCCTCGTCGACTTTGATAGTTTCGGGAATGTCAGCAAATGCTTCGACTTCGACTAGTAGATCATCACTGCTTATTAAATGCATCATTAGAATTCCAATCCCAGACATAATTTTCATCAATCACAATGTCTCGACTTATCACAGTTTTCTCATTGATTGGATTGAATAGCTTATATGCACTAGTTTTATGATATCCTACCAGAATCATAAGTCCACTCTTGCCATCAAACTTCCTTCTACTCGCATCAGAAACATGCTTGTAACACATAGAGCCAAACACCTTCAGATGACTCACTTATGATCGTTTGCCACTCCACACTTCTTCAGGAACCCTGATATTCAATTTCTTGGCAGGGCATCTCTTTAGAATATAAACTGCAGTTGAAACAGCTTCACCCCATAAGGATTTTGGAAAATTCTTCTACTTCAGCATGCATATCACCATATCCAATATGGTTTTGTTTATTCTTTCTGCAATTCCACTATGTTGAGGTGTATAGGGAGCATTTACCTCATGATCGACACCATGTTCTACACATAAATCTTCAAACATCTTGGATGTGTATTCACCACTTCCATTTGTTCGTGGAACTTTGATCTTCTTCTCACTTTGGTTTTCGACAAGTATCTTAAATCTCTTAAAGATTTAAAATACTTCATCCTTTCTTTTGATCACATAGATCCACAACTTTCAAAAAAACTCATAGATAAAGGAAACAAAATATTTGTTTCTACTAATGGTATGTTCTTCGAACGGGCCACATTCATCTGAATGTACCACTTTGAGTATGCAAAATGATCTCACTAGCATTGTCGAAATAAAGGAATTTCTTGATTTCTTTTCGACTAAACAACCTTCATAGAGTTTGTCGGGCATCTCAAGAATTGGAATACCAGTTACCATATCTTGAGTAATCAGCTGATTGAGTGATCGAAAATTCAAATGTCCTAACCTCAAATGTCAAACCAACAGTTTTTAAACATTGTACTTCAATTAAATTGATCATGATCTTAAATGTCCTATTCTTTGATAGCAGATATTTTAAGACCAAATTATTCTAGGTGTCGAACAATTTCAAATCTTTACCTTTCATGACAACTGAGAAACCTTTTTCGACCAGTTGTTCAACACTTAACAAGTTGCACTTTATTTCAATTACGTAGAGTACATATTTGATCATATCTTTCCCCATACTACTCATTTGAAAAACTATGTTTCTAGTACCTTCTATTTACAACGAACTATTATCAACAAGTTTTACTTGCTCTTCTTCGACTCGTCGAAATTTACCAACGACACCTTTTGACCAGTCATGTGATACGAGTAACTTGAGTCGAGGAACCAGATCTTGGATTCGACATAGTTATCTGCAGCTGCAACCGTAACCATCATACCTTCAAAATCATCTGAATCTTTCCATACAAGGTTTTCTCATCGTCCTTGCCTTTTGTCGATCCCGTATCGACCATCGTTTAAATGTAATACGTAGCCTTGCAATCCTTCTTCTTGGCTTCATTGTGAGAAGTTCTTTGTGCGTCGGTTACACCTGCAGTGAGCGCAGAACGCCATTAGTAACCACTTCTAGGATTTCATGAAAGCCAAATAGAGATTGAATCTGTTTACTCCATCGAATACAATTCTTTCCGTCAAGAGTTGGAAGAGAATTCAGAATGCCATTAGTACCATTCTTCTTCACAACGATTGATTGACAATAACCCACAATTTCAAAAACACGGTCTCTAACATATGATTCTTGAAAACACGATCAAGAATCTAATCGGGACTCTAGATACCAATTTGTTAGTGGGTGAGACACTTTTAGTGATGAGAGAAAGAGAGAATAAAGAAAATAAAACTTTTATTATGAATTTAATTGTTACAAACTGATTTACAAGCTAATTTATTTATTTACACATAACTTATATATTAAATAGGCTAACAAACTCTAATTAAACTTGAGCTTATATTATAACTTGGATTATATCTAATTTTTTAAACAATATCTAGTTTGATACATAAATAATATTGTAGATATAATTTCTTTCCTCAAATGTGTCATTTGTTAATGTTATCACATAATGTGTGTTATAGATTTCTTTTTAAAAAAATACAAGTTAAACATAATGTTATGTAAAATTTAAAAAATTTATATTTTCAAAAAACAAAAGAGTCCCCTTTGGTGGAACTACCAACTGAGATACAAATTCTTATCCTAATAATAATATTCATTTATTTGTCATTTATTAAAGCCAACCTAAGGTAAAAATAAGGTTTTTCCCATCAATTAAAATATTCAATAGAGGAGAGTAGTGTGCTGTCATTTTTTCTTCTCGACTAAATCAATTAAAAATAATAATAACATACTTTCCATTACACTTAATGTTATCTCGATCTCTTGACCGAGATAAATTATTTATTTCAATCTAGACAAAAGTTTGTTTTCGTAATTGTGTCTATAACTCCAAATAATTTTATTCAACATCTGATATTATTTCAAGGACCACCTTTAAAATTTTTGGGAGTTGTATGTACTGTTCTATATACATATCAAGATATGAAGTTAATTTATTTGCTAATTTTATTATGATCATTTTGAAAATGTAGATTTTGTACCTTATCAACTTGTTATTCTTGTCAATCAATGTGTTGTCTTACCAACTTTCTATCTCTTTTTTATTTATTTCAGTAAGAGTTCACATGTCACACATTTTATCGAAGGCTCGGCCATGGCCAACAAATATTATCGAAGATAATAAATAATTAAAAATATAATAAGAAATATCATTAATAATTTCTTGATATTATAAAATAATTTATATTTTAGTACACAAATATTTTCCAAAGCGATTTATAAAAAAAGGAGGAAGTATAGAAAATCATGTGGCTTTAATAAAATTTGGCATACATTTACAAAAGGTGTGATAAATACACTTAACTTTTGCAGGATATCTACACATATCTTTAGGGCAATCTGAATCCCAAGAACATTTTTTCTCTAGTGCTGTATGAAATAAATATATTAGATATAATATAATTAAAATATTTCAAAAAGTATAGACAGAGATTTAAAAAGGATGAAAATGGTTTACCTTCAATGTTTGTTACAAAAAGAAATAACCAAAGAAAGAGAATCACAAAATAAATAAGCTTGATAATTCCAACCATACTAGCCTTCCCTCCCTTTGCATTTAACAAATGGTTTTATCCCTTTATAATTTATAAAACTCTTCTTTTCCTTACAAAAATATATAGTTTTTATCCTTTGGAATTATAATAGCCCTTCCTAATATAAAAATTATTATTAAATGTTCCTTAAATACACTAATGTGATGTGTTTGGCCCTTTAAAACACTTAATAAGAACTATTTATTTACCAAGTTCTTTTCTTTTTATACTAAATTTTCTAAAGTTTTATAACCTTTCATAATAGAAAAGAGAAAGTCATAAAAAATTAATAAATCCTTGGATGGAATATGTATGCATGAGTCAACTGTAATCTTGGATCAAAGTTAACTTTGAAATGTCCAGCATTAGGTGTAAATATGGTGCATTAGCTTTGGGTTGGTTTTGAAACTATAAAGAATTTGATCTTTGATATTTTTTAAAAAGTTTGTCAAAAATAAGTGTGGGGAGTTTTAATATATTTTAAACTAAGATCATTTTAAATTTTTAGAGGTCCTGTATTAATTAGGTATGGGTCAATCATTGCAAAACAAATATGGCCTTTATTTTGCTATGATATTATTGTGACAAATTTGTTATGAAAGTGGTTCAAGTTAGAAAATCAAAGTGTTTTAAAAAGGAAGAAGGAGTTTTTTGAAATTAAAGAAGATAGGAGGAGATGAAGAGATTATCCTAAGTACACAAAGTAAAAGCTAAATAATAGAATGATCTAACCAACCACTACGCCAAAAAGGCTTTTAAACAGCGCACCTTAGACATCGCTTTTATACAAAAGCGATGCTATAATAAAATTAAAAAATAAAGCATGGAAACTGTATACGAAAATGACTAAAAGCGCTGCTAAAAGGACGACCTTAGACAGCGCTTCTGAAAAGCGCTTAAAAAAAGTGCTGGTAAATGACCACATTAGCCAGCGCTTCTCCAAAGCGCTGTCTAAAGTCATACAAATTTAAAAAAAAATCTGAAAAGCGTTTCTAAAAAGGTTGCTTTAGAAAGCTCTTAAAAAAAGCGCTGGTAAAGGACCACATTAGCCAGCGCTTCTCCGAAGCGCTGTCTAAAGTCATATAAATTTTAAAAAAATATCTGAAAAGCGTTGCTAAAAGGGTTGCTTTAGAAAGCGCTTAAATAGAGCTGGTAAATGACCACATTAGCCAGCGTTTCTCCCAAAGCGTTGTCTAAAGTCATATAAATTTTATAAAAAAAATCATAAAAGCGCTGCTAAAGGCCCATATTAGCCAGTGCTTCTCAAAAGTGTTGTCTAAAGTCATATAATTAGAATTAAAAAATAAAATCCCTCCAGAACTCGTTTCTATTCACATACCTCCAGAAACGTAACACTTTTCTCTTCGTCCTTCAGTCGTTCCTCCGATATCTCCCTCCTTCCGCCGTCCCTCTGACCGTCCTCCTTCCGCCGTTCCTCCGACCGCCCTCCTTTCGTCGTCCCTCAGTTTCCGTCCTTCACCATATCTCAAGGTAAGTTTCCTTTGTTCCTATCTCTACTGCTTCTATGGTTCTTTGGGTATTTGGTTTATAAAATTTTGTTTTTTGGACTCTCTCGTTGGACTTATATCAACCATTTCACCAACATTTGGTTTTGTTAAGCTTGGTTCAACATTTCCTTCTACATTTCTAGGTATTCATTTCCTTCTACATTTCTAGATATTTCCTTCTATATTTCTGCAAAACATGTGACTTGTTTATAAGTTTGATTAGTTAGTGATATAAAATCTGTTAGGCTGTCTGATTTTATTTAGTTTCGATGAAGGTTAGATGTTGATATCGCGTTTATTCGTGTATAAACTAACCGAGAAACTATTGGGGCTACCCATTTTGTTTTATTTGTTAGAGTTTCGGGTTTGAATTCAATGTTGAGTCACTTTGTGTGAGAAAATTTGAAAGAGATTTGGATGCATGTTGTTATGAATTCAAGGTTTAATTCGGTTACGGTTCCACTTTGTTACGATAGTTTGATTTCATTTTGGTTTCGATGACGGCTTGATGTCTATGTCGCGTTATTCGCATAAGATATAGTCAAGAACCATTCATGGGGTAGCAAATCATCTTTTACCGTTGCTTTGAGATTCAGACAACTTTATTGTGTAATTTGATTTAAATTCGAAAGTTCACATGGTTGTGACATCGGGTGTTTTCCCATTTTGTTTTGAATCTTCTTGAGTTGAAACTATCGAGCATTCATAACTTATTATAGTTGCTTCCCGGTTTTTGTTTAATCGAATAAATCATGTGTTGAAATCAATTTTCCATGTTCTGATTCTTAAATTGTGTAACAAAATGAGTTCTTTGATTTTATTTTCATTTGAGGATTGGTATCGTGATTTTATTCTCAACTCTATGCATTTTCAATGTTAGTGTGCTTACTAAAAATTTGGTTAAGACTTTTTTGTATTGGTGTAGTTATTCGAAGATCATCATCGATTCAAAGAACATCAAAGCAGCATCATCCGCTGTCGGCACCAAGAAACCCTCTTTTTTCTTTGGTAAGTCAGGTTCAAATTCAACATTACCGACTCGTTTATTTATTTACTATCTTCTTACTAAATTATAAAACATTTAGTCTATATCGATCTAGAACTAATCCGATTAAATCTTACGAAATATTTCTAAAAGTTTGTATTAATATTCTTTTTGTGTCGCGAAAGTGTTTTTCTTTATGTTCTTTTGAAATAGTTGCATGAATAATTATAGGGTTTTTGTTTACCTTAATTAGTAGTAATTCCATGGATAAAAAATGGATGACTGTCGATCGATTGTCAAAAGAGTACGAGAATGGGGTATTGGAATTCGTTAAGTTTGCTGTTGAACACGTCAAAGACTCCAGTCGAATGAAATGTCCTTTCTTGGGTTGTTGTTATGTGGTTCGGGTTGACACAGATGGATTGAAATTGCATTTACTGACGTGTGGGATTGATCGAAGTTATAAGTGTTGTTTATATCGTGGTGAGAAAAGTAACGAGAATGTTGAACCAGGGGAGAAAAGTAATACGACGACCTATGCTCCAAACGACAATGACACAGATACATATGAATGTGATCGAGTCGAAGATATTGCAGAAGTACTTGAAGAAGATCTTAAGGATTGTCCCAAAATGTTTGAGAGGTTGGTAAGTGATGCAGAGAAACCGTTGTATAAAGGTTGCACTAAATTCACAAGATTGCCTACGGTATTAAAGTTGTACAACTTAAAGGCGGGAAATGGATGGTCGGATAAAAGTTTTACAGAGTTATTATCCCTTATGAGAGATATGCTTCCGGAGGATAATGTTCTTCCTAATCGAACCTATGAGGCCAAAAAAATGTTGTGCTCTATCGGCATGAGCTATGATAAGATACATGCTTGTCCAAACGATTGTGTTTTGTTTCGAAACGAATATGCATCGTTAAATAAATGCCCTAAATGTGGTTTATCTCGATATAAGAAAGAATTGTCTCCAACAAAAGTCTTATGATATTTTCCTATAATTTCGAGATTTAGGCACATGTTTCATAGTGAAACAGATGCAAGACACTTGACTTGACATGCAGATGAAAGAATTATTGATGGAAAGTATCGACATCCGGAAAATTCACCACAATGGTTGAAAATTGATGATGATTATCCTGATTTTGGAAAAGAAGAAAGAAACCTTCGCTTGGCATTATCTACTGATGGAATGAACCCATATGGTCTTCAAAGTATCTCACATACCACATGGCCCGTGATTCTTATGATTTATAACCTACCTCCATGGCTATGTATGAAACGTAAGTACATGATGTTATCTATGTTAATTTCTGGGCCTAAACAACCAGGGAATGACATAGACGTATACTTGACACCTTTGGTAGAAGATTTAAATATTTTGTGGGAGAACGGTGTGGAGGTTTATGATGGATATAGGAAAGAAAGTTTCAATTTGAGGGCGATGTTGTTTAGCACAATTAGATTTTCCAGCATACGAGAATCTATCTGGCTATAGCATTAAAGGTCAATGTGCATGTCCTGTTTGTGAAGATGGAACCAATACGATGCGATTGGAAATTTATCAGAAGTATGTGTTTCTCGATCATCGTGTATTCTTAAATTCTAAACATCACTACCGTGGGTGGAGAAAAGCATTCAATGGAGACATCGAACAATGTAAAGCTCCACATGTATTGTCAGGTGACCAAATTTTTGAAAAGGTGAAAGATGTGTGTACTCAGTTTGGCAAGCCTTTTGCACATAAGGTTGTCAAAGGTGGGTGGAAGAAGAGGTCGATTTTTTTAATTGCCATATTGGAAGTCTTTGTATGTGAGACATTTTCTCGATGTTATGCATATTGAAAAAAATATATTTGAAAGTGTTATTGGTATGTTACTCAATATAAAAGGAAAGTATAAGGATGGTCTAAAAGCAAGGGAGGATATGTTAAAGATGGGAATAAGAACTGAATTAGGACCCGTGAACAAAGGAAGACGGACATATCTACCACCTACTGCTTTTACTCTATCTAGAGAGGAGAAAAAAAATTGTGCAAGTTTCTAAGTGAAGTTAAAGTTCCAGAAGGATACTCTTCAGATATTAGAAGACTTGTGTTTATGAAAGACCTCAACTTGAAGAGTTTAAAGACACATGATTGTCATGTTATAATGGAGCATTTTCTACAAATAGGTATACGTTCTATTTTTCCAGAAAAAGTAAGAAGCGCCATAACTAAATTGTGTTTTTTCTTTAGGTCAAGTTGTAGTAAGGTGATCGATCCTGAGGTCTTACCAACACTGAAAAAAGAAATAGTTATTACCTTGTGTAAGCTTGAGATGTATTTTCCTCCCACTTTTATTGACATAATGGTACATCTAGTTGTTCATCTTGTGAAAGAGACATAGTTGTGTGGACCAGCTTATATGAGATGGATGTACCCTGCTGAATATTATATAAAAATATTAAAAGGTACGTGAAAAACCGAAGTCGCCCAGAGGGTTATATTGTTGAACGATACATTGTTGATGAAGCGGTTAAGTTTTGTACTGAATATTTGTCCATGTTCAATTCGTTGGGCTCCCCAAAACTCATTTTTTTTTTAAAAAGGAAGGTAAAAAATTAATTGGAAATAAAATTGAGACAATATCAAGGGATGAACGGGAGAAAGTGCATTTGTATGTTCTGCACAATGACAATGAGGTTGAGCCATATGTTGAAATGCACAAGGCTGTACTATGAGGGTTAAATCAGAGCAGAAATGAAAATTGGATAGTATGAGAGCACAATAAAAGTTTCACGCAATGATTTAAGGATCATATTTATTCAAAGCGCTCTTCAGATCCTGCTTCAATAAAAGAAAGGTTGAGATGTTTGGCATATGGTCCAAGTTTGCATGTGTTTTCTCATAGCGCATACACAATAAATAGATACACATTTTATACCAAAGAAAAAGATGATAAAAGTACTATGCAAAATAGTGGTGTCACCGTGTTAGCTGAAGCAATGCACATATAAAGTATGAAGGACTTAAACCCCAAATATGCAAATCTGTCGTATTTTGGGGGTTATTGAGCACATTTGGGTGTTTGATTACGAGAAGTTTCAGATTCGTATCTTTAGTTGCAAGTGGGTAAATAGTAGTGGCATACAGATGAATAAGTCAGGATTTCTGCAAGTTGATCTTAATAGGATGGGGTACAAAGACGAGCTTTTTATTCTAGCATCTCAAGCTAAACAAGTGTTCTATGTCACTGACCCGATGAGTACGAAATGGTCTATAGTGCTTTTATCTAACAAAGTGATTGATGATACTAGTGTAGATCAAGGTGATATTGATGTTGAGAATCAGTTATGTATTAGACGGAATGATCAAGATGAGAATATTATAGCGGATGAATCATATATTAGAAATGATCATAACGAGGGAATTTCGATCAATTCTGACGTCCGCATTGCTAAGAGACAAGTAATTCATATTCCAACCAAGAAAAGAAAGAGATGTTAGTGAAAGAGGTAATATAGTAAAATGTTATATATTATGTCATTTTCAATAAATTTATATGCTCTTCTTTATTTGTAATTTGTTATATATTCAATTGATTAAGGATTTTTATATTGAGTTTATATTTTTATTTATTACAGGTTTGATGGCTAGTAACAAGGATCACCCACATGGTGATGCTATTGATGATGGAGATTATGAGACCGTTATTGACCAGGAAGCGAAAATTAGGTGGGGAATAAGAGTTATGAAGAAAGTCATTCTTGATAGAGACCGAGGCATAAAATTAGATGCACATTGGAGCAAAAGTGGCCAACGAATTGAGCCTAGCGGTTCAACGGTAACAAGTTTTATTGGTGCACTTGTAAGGAATGAAGTTCCAATTACTTGTGATGATTGGAGAAAACGAGAGTTGAAAGAAGCTAAAGAAAAAATTTGGAGTGAGATACAAGTACCATATTTAATGAAGTTCCAATTTGTTTTTAATGATGATTATGTCTTTAAATTACTTGTACTAACTCACTTTGTGTATGTTTTTCGTAGAGGTCTTTCAACAACATTGATGATACTAGAAGAACTTTTTGTCTCCGATTGGCTGGAAAACTACTAAGAGGGTTTAGGACTTTTTTAAATATCAAGTTTCTTAGGGATGCAGATAAAAAATTTGTTGATGCAAAGCTTCCATCTAAATATGCAAGTTTGGTTTCACCTAAAGAATGGGAAACGTTTAAAGCCAAACGAAAAACCCAAGAATTTTAGAGTGTAAGTGAAACAAATCGGCAAAGAGCATCAAATCGCGTATCCATACAGAAAAGGGCGTATTGAATATGGACGCTTAGAACAGTCTATCGTAAGTATCTATAAATTGCAATGATATACTTCTTCATCATGAATTATATTTGATCATATTATTTGTCTTAATGTGTAGTTAACAAAGGAGAATATTTCTGGATCATCTCTTCCAGCACATGTTTTGTGGAAGAAAGCCCGTGTGGGTAAGGATGGAGTTGTCAAAGAAGATGTTCAAAAAGATTTTGAGAAATGTGTAAGTATAGCATTATTTCTTTAATTAAATTAAAAGTTTAGTAATATATAATTAAGACAAATTTTCAATATTCATATGAATTTCAAGAGACTTTATCTCAGTCTATATGTCCACATGAAGACAATGATTGCCGGAGCATACTTAGTCGAGCATTAGATGTTTGTGAGTATTCTGGTCGGGTGAGGGGTAAGGGATTTGGAATCACTCCAAAATCCTTGAAGATGAAAACACAAAAGACTCCTAGCAATAAAAAACTGCATGAAACCTTGGAAGCACTACAATCTGAAGTCCATGAATTGAGAAGAGAAAAAGAATTAAGAGAGCAAGCTTCAATTTTAAAGCTACTAGTGACAAAGGTTGTATCGGTTGTAATTTTCAACCGAATCTTCCAGAGGTAATTATATATATATATCATTATGAAATTAAAGTAGCTTAATTTATTTAATTGAAATATATACACAATAACAATTTGAAACTTATTATTGGTTTTAGGGCATTTGACCTTGTCAACTCTACTTATCGGATGGTTGGAAAGGGAAAAGTGCATAACACTTTGGGAGAATTACTTCACACTAAACCGCTCCCTACTGGCTGTTTGAAAGTATCAGTTGACATTGCTTTGGAGAAGTATGCGTTATTACCACATCCTGACGATGTTTCGGATGCCACACTGGTGGGAGATGCAATAGGTTCGTTTGTTGTATGGCCGTCAAGCCTCATTAGTGTAGATGATGAGGTATGCTTAAAACCATATATATGAACCTTTGAGTATTCAAAGTTTTTACGCGCATTTTACGTACATTTGTTTTTACATGGTTATGTTAATTAGACTCCAATAAAATCTAATGTAAAAGACAAGGGGATTCCGCGGAAAACCGAGTCAGTTGCATCAATAAAAGAGGTACATCACAATTATATGATATTTATGCATGAAAATTGTTAATTCGTGATCTTATACTTCACATAACTTATATGATCTTTAGATTCATGCTAAAGAGAATGAAGATGTTGGTAGGGGTAAGAATCCTGAAATTAGAAACATTTCCACACAAAAAAGGTTGTTGCTAAGAAGACCGCGACTAAAAAAACTACTTCCAAGTTTAGGTCGTGCCTTGGGAAATTTTTAGAAATGTCTGATATTCCGGAAGGAAATACTCGTCTTCTACCTATGGAGTTTGGTATTTTTGATTTTGAATATTCTGAAACAATTGGTATGGAGGATTTTGATCAAGTTTTACAAAATACGTAATTAAGCCTCGGTGTTGTTAATACATACATAAGGTATATCCGATCTACTTTGTCTAATTAATTGATCAATTTATTTACTCATTTCAAATATTAATGAGGTCTTTTATTTAAGGTTTTTGTATGAAAAATTGATGCACCCGAGTGGATTGGAGCAAAGATTCGATTTCTTATCTCCTTACAATACCAAATTAGGGTTAATAGTGGAGGTATATCCTTAAAAAAACAAGATGAAGTCATGGCGTATGTACTCGAGCGCTTTATGGCCGACAAAGATACTGAAAAGTTGTTCTTTTTATCGTTAATATCGGTAATGGGTTAGATTTTCATTCTAAATTCATCTATTATAATTTTTCATATTTTGACGTTGTGAAGAAAGTTTTCATCCCACATTTGTTTAATCTTACAGTCGACATTGGTTGTTGGTCGCGATTAATCCTATCAGAGAAGTTGTATATTATCTGGATTCTTTACGCAATGATCCAAGTACATACCAAGATATAACGAATATGGTTGATACGTAAGTGAGATTGTTTTAAATATTCGTGTGTATATTTATTTATTTATGTGAAATTTTCTAAATATGCGTTTATGTTTTATTAGCATTATACAAGTTTTTCAAGCACAAAGAGGTATTCAAGTACCAAAGAGAAAAGCCAACAACATTACATGGATTATAGTGGAGGTATATTAATTAATTATCATAATTTTGATATATTAGTAGTGATGATACTTGATAAAACTTAGATCTTATCCATATTTTCTTTTCATGTGTAGTATCCTCGGCAACGTAATGAAGTAGATTGCGGTTTTTACATGTTGAGGTTTATGAGAGAAATCCTTCTTTTTGGATCGAATAGAGATTCCATCTAAGTTATGGATTTCTAACTTAGGATTTATTTTAATATTTAACACATATTTCTCATATAATTAAACAGTTTTAACTTAAACATACTATATTATATTATCATGTAGTACTTTAATGAATTCAAGTGTGCTTATTACTCAAGTTCTCAGTTGGATGAACTTAAGGAAGATTGGTGTCAATACATTATTGAGAAGAAAGTTATATAAGGTATATTGTAATCTTACTTTAATTGATGAGAATTTTGAGTATATTCAAATGTTGCAATTTTGTTGTTGTTTCTCATGTGGTAAATTATATATATTTTGTTTGTATCATGCTATGAATTGCGATATTTTGGTGTTGTTTCAGGTTATATGTGCATATGTAGAAGATAAAGATGAATAGATTTTGTAATGGTATATAATGGTGTTGTTTTTTTGTAAAAGTATATATGTACAAGAGTAATAGTATATATAAGTAC
Source organism: Vicia faba (assembly GCA_948472305.1). Taxonomy (NCBI): domain Eukaryota; kingdom Viridiplantae; phylum Streptophyta; class Magnoliopsida; order Fabales; family Fabaceae; genus Vicia; species Vicia faba. The sequence continues at coordinate 343,128,048 of OX451737.1, read as the reverse complement.
ATTCGTGCAAATGTATAGTATCTTTTGGTATTATTTTTTATTAGATTGAAGCTCCAGTATTAGTGAAAATCTGGTGAATTTTGTAATGGTATATACAGGTGAAAAATATGGTGAAAACCTGATGCAAATATAGTTAAAATCCGTGCCTATAAAATTGTATATATCAAATAACATTTTTTTTCCAAACAACGCTATAAAAAACGTTTTCTAAAGCCCCTTTTAGACCGCGCTTTTACTGTAAAAGCGCTGCCTAAAGAGACTCTTTTTAAAAAAAAAAAATTGTTTCAGAAAAAGCGTTGGCTAAAGGGGGTATTTAGCGGCGCTTTAAAAAAAAGCGCTGCCTAAAGAGGGCTTTAGACAATGCTTTAACATTAAAAGCGCTTCCTAAATGGGCTTTTTATTTTTAATTTTTTTTCGTTTCAGAAAAAGCGCTGGCTAAAGGGGACCTTTAGCAGCGCTTTAAAATTAAAAGCGTTGGCTAAAGGGGGCCTTCAGCAGCGCTTTAAAACTAAAAGCACTGGCTAAAGGGGGCCTTTAGCAGCGCTTTCAAATTAAAAGGGCTTCCTAAAGGGGGGATTTAACAGCGCTTTTACTTTTAACAAAGCGTTGTCTTTACCTACAACAGTACTAGAATAGACAACGCTTTAAAGCACTGTCTAAAGCCAAAAAAAGCGTTGTCTAAAGTCTTGTTTGGCATAGTGAACAAGAAGTCAATATTTGACATAAAGAAGTCAATATAGAATTCACATCCTTTGGATTAAAAACAAGCAAACAAAAATACTAAACCTCTGATGAATACCAAGCTTTAGGTGAATTAAAAACCGAGCAAAGTCTTTATTGACAAAAATTGGCCAGAGTAACAATTGTACTGTTATACCCCAAAATTTTCCCTCCCATTTTTCATAGAAGACACAACCCTAGGGTTTCTCAGATATTCAAGTTGGTTCAGGAATCGACCAGACAGATTCTCTTCCGTGGCAGTAAACCAACAATTAGGGTTTTTTTGCAATCCTCAAAAGAAAATGAGTTCTCAGAAATTCAATTGGTTTTCACAGATCTTCATGTTTCCTCAAGTTTACTAAAAAGACAGTGTTTGTTCTCAGAGCATAGTTTGTTTGGGACAAGAGATAGAAGTTAAGACTGTCATGTAGGACACTCATGATTGTGGGATCTAGGTTGACCAGATGATTTGCGTCCTTTAAAACATTTGCTCGGTTAGGAAATGGAATATACAGTGCGTGTTTATTTGGAATGCAGTTACAAAATTAGTGGGATTACTTGGGATTTAAGTTACCAGACTGGAGAATTTTGTTTCAAATATCTTGATTGGGAATTTCAAAAATCAATTAGGATGCGAAGAGAAAATTACAAGTTATTGTTGATCAAGGATTTCAAGTGACACCAGAACATTTCATAAGATTTTCTCCAAATTCATACATTGTTACAAAACAATTTATTCTTTTAAATACTTTATGTTTTACAACTTATCGTATTTGATGAAGAATTGGTACAATTATTGGATACAATACAAGAATGATTTTTCTAAATTACAAAGAAAATCCAAATGTTTGATTGGCCTAAGAAAATTAATTTATGCCTAAGTTTGTCTGAAGGTTGAAGTTGTATCAATTTCCTTTGCTTATCTCCAAGACTTCCTTTCTTTCCACAGGGTTCTTGCCTTCTTTGCTTTGTCATATCCAATTGTGCCCACTTGAAAACAAAGAAAAGAAAAAAATGGTTAGTGCAAGTTATTTGAGCATGAACAAAATTTTCCAAAAGGGTATTCATCATTAAGGTTTGCAAAACTGGAATCAGAATGCCATTTTATTTCATCACAATCTATTTCCTATTTGCAAATCACAAGAAGGTTACCCTTCTTGGTTCATAAAAAGAAATAGGAAAAGAAATGCTACAAATCTGTCCAAACAAGCAGAAATGTGCAAACTGTCCAAACAAAATACAAGAAAACTGTCCAATAAATGCTACAAAGCTGTCCAAACAAGAAGAAATGCAGCAAAACTGTCCAAACAAAATGAAGCAAAATTGTCCAAACAAAATGCAGCAAAATTATCCAAACAAAATGCAAGCAAACTGTCCAAACAAATATTACAAACTGAACCAAACAAGCAGCCTCGCAAACAACAAACAGCTTTGTCAAAGAACCAAACAAGCAGCCTCACAAACAACAAACAACTTTTTCAAAAAACCAAACAAACAACTTTGTCAAAATAACAAACAGCATAAACAAAAATGAGGCAGAAGTATAGCAACATAAATAGCTAAGTCAAATAGAAAAGCTTGCTTGAGAAGCATAAAGTCATCATTTTCCATGCAAACCTTTCAGAATTGGAAAAAAAGGCAAAAGAGCAATTTGCTTTCTTATTGTCATTGAGAGAGAAGAGAGGAAAGAAGTCACCTAGGTTATTGGAATGCACATCCCTGCTGCCTTGCCTGTCATAAATTGCATAGAATTTGCTAGAAAACAAAACTGCAGCCAAAAATCCATAAGGACAATAGGTTAAAATATTCAAATTTGCTGGTTTCCCACCTTTTTGAATATGGATAACCAAAGCAGGGTCAATATAACAGAAGGAGAGCAATAGAAAAGAGACAACTCTCAAGCGAAAAATATAGAAACATCACCAAGAAAACATATCAAACCGTGAACAAAAACCAGCAACAACCACCATCAAACCAAAACCTGTAACAAACTCAAAACACCATTAAACCACCATTCAAACGAAAACGAGCAACCATTATCAAAACAAAAAACTGTTAACTCCCAAAACCTGAACTAGTAACAAAACACCATAACCAAGAACATAGCCTCAAAGTCACGAACCTGCAACAAACTCCAAAAGCCTAAAACCAAAACAGAAACCATAAATAAATCTAAGAAATTTTTTCCAACTATTAACCCTCATCAAAACCAGAAAAAAGCCAAAACAACAAAAACATCAGCCAAGCTTCCAATATTCCAAACTGTAAGCAAGCCAAAACAACAAAAACATCAGCCAAGCTTCCAATATTCCAAACTGTAAGCAAGCCTAAAACAACAAAAACTTGTAACCAAGCCCAAAACAACAAACACAAAACCATCATCAAGATTTCCACAACCCTTAACCATCACTGAAAAAACCCAACAAGGATAACCAACATCATCTTTCAACAAAGAAAAAATAGAAAAGATTACCGACGAGTCAAAATACCCATGCCTTCATCCTCATTTCCTCCCCTCGTACAACTCCGGCCACCAAGGAACACTGTCCTCAATCTCGCCGTCCCCTTTCCATTTCACAGAAAGAACTTCAACAACTATGGTTTCCCTCTCTTTCCAAATCTTCCATAATCATGTATTTTCATGCATTTAAAAGAGCAAGCTTAATTAATAGAAAACACGACAAGATAAAAAAGGTAATCAACAAAATTTGTAAATTTTGGAAAGAACAGAATCTCACCTTTTTTCAAAGAAGATCATTAGAGCTTGATTAGGAGACCAGGTTGGTGGCGTTCTAGTAACAGAGAGTCATGGGGAAGATCAGTCGAACCAATTTCATTTCTCTTAGGTTTAGGACCGAACTCGACAATTAGGGTTTCAGAGATACAAATCATGGTGAGACAAAGATTGGAGAGAGTGATTTCGTTCGCAAAAGGAAATAGGGACGGGTAGTGAGTTTGTTCAAAGGTTTCAACAAAGATGAACAAAGGTGAACGAATATGAGAGTGGCGCCACTGTGAACTACAAGGGTTCCAAGAACCCTAATTTCATTTTTGTCTCTAAATCCATAACTAAGCGTGGTTAGGAGCTTGGGCTTATTGTTTTTTTGTTATCTCCCTAAGCCCATTTGCGTTTTACTGATCACCCCCCCCCCCCCCCTTTGGCTTGTTTTGTTACAGCAAGAATAACATTTTTATTTGGGCCTCATTCTCAAATCCCTTAAGCCCACTGCGTTTTTTTAGTTTAATTTGTTTTCTTTTGCTTTTTTTATTTATTATGCAAATACTAAATAAAAACTTAAAATATTTTTGTTGATTTGATTTAGGTTTTGAAAATTAATTTTTATCATTTTCTTTCTTTAATAAATTTTTGCTTTAAATTTAATTGACATAATAAAACACCAAAAAAATAATAATAAGACTTAGTTTTGTCATTTCTTTAATTTATTTTGTCTTTTACATAATTAAAAAAAACACAAAAAGATAATGCATGCGATTTTAATTTAATCAATTATTTTTATTTTTAGAATAGGTTTTACTTTTCTCTTTTCAAGTAAATACTTAACATTTCATTTCCATATTTTGTTGCTTTTATTTTCATGGATTATCATAGCTTTATATAAATCGTACAAAATTCGATTTGGTTGTATTGTTTGATATTTGGACCTTCCTATCTCATTTGACTCATCCCCATTTGTAACAATTGTACCCCCATTTCCGAATATTTTGTAATAGCTTAGAATTTCAATTCCCGCAATTTACTGCTTTTCTTTACACTGTATAGTAATTAGGCGTGTATGGAAAGATTCAAAAAAATCAATCGCTAGATGACCTAATCAAAGAATAAAATAACTTGAAATCGACACACCTTTTCACACGCGCACCTCTAGGGTAACCTCGCTCGTTGCCTCGGAAATACAATCATGTCCCTCGAATATGAGTCACTTTAGCAATGACCCTTAGATAAAAAGATCGTAGTCCCTCGATTACCCTCGATGTTGCCTTCGATTAAAATGATCTCGTCCCTTACGAAAATTGCTAAAGCGTCTCCTAAGTTGCTTTCGATGATTGTGAAATTGACCCGCGCCTGTCCCTTCACATCCAACAGCTGGGCTTCTTATCAAATAAATGGTAACATAGCACCATTAAAAGGAGGAAGAAAAGAATAATTTAAGACCTTTCGAGTAGATAGAGTCGCTCTTAGTTACTCGCTTGCTCACGATAAAAACTTTTTACACCTACACTTTCATTTCAAAACATTTTCAAAAGATAAAACGTTTCGTATACGTTCTTATAGAGACGAGAACTATTGCAAAACATCTTTTCAAAACGCTTCTCGAAACACGATTCACAAACACATCTTTGAACCACTTTTCGAAACAAAACTTTGTATACGTTCTTATAGAGACGAGAACCATTACAAAGAGATTTTTTTCAAAATACTTTCAAAGCCCACACCACAAGAACACTGTCAAATGAAAGCAAGTGATCTAAACAAGTAACTAAGAGCCCATGGAAAACCATGGATGAAAAGGGTGCTAATACCTTCCCTTTTCATAATCTACCCCCCGAACCCGAGAAATAATCTCGAAAGGTCTTTCCTGTGCTTTTTTACCTTTCCTTTTGGATAAAAGAAAAGTTGGTGGCGACTCTTGCTATCTGCAGAAGTGCGATCGAAATGCAAAACATCAAGTCAGTTCTCCCACCGTATCACAGAACTGGCGACTCTATTGGGGAAAAGAAAAAAAAGTGGGGTTACCTTAGGGATAGATCACTTTTACTCGCTTTCATTATTTGATTTGTGTGCTTTATATTCAGTTCTTTGTATTGGGCTTGCTTTGATCCTCCACCCGGATTTGGGGCACCTTTGTAGGTAAATAGCAATAGATTGTGGAGACTGTACGACATAGACCGATATGGTTGAGACAATGGCTATGTTAGTGTGACGCATTTGTGGGTACCGGTATCCCTCGCGGTGAATCGAAGAGAATACGGGGCCGCTGAGTGGCGTCGCGAAGCACTAATTAACCTTAGAACCCTAATTGAACAAACTTGGCCATTAGGACGTAGTGAGGTAATCGGTTTCGGTGTAAAGCTGAAAATTGGTTGACACTCGATACTACACTCATTGATGCTAGACTTTTGGGATATCTCGGCCGCAAGAAAAGATTGTTGTGCTGAGACAATGCCTAAGAGAAAGGTCGGTGATATTGAGATCCTTTAGAACCCGATCATTATTTATAGGACAGGTTAAGCCAACTAAAACTTCAAGAGGGTACTTACCTACAAACTCATGCAAGCCTGAAACATAGGGATATGTTTATTGTGTGTGTATATATTTGCTTGTACATAAACATCATAAACATCATCAACATCATATGCATGGTCACTAACCATTTTAAGGATTTAGAAATTTATCTTTGTTTTTGTTTTGTAGGATATGAATTCTCTCCGAAGAAACACCATCCGAATCAACTTTGTAAAAGCACATCCTCAACTTCAAGAGCTAGCCTCAAGAGTACCCGGGGATTCTCCTTTTACCAAGAAGTATGGTCGAATCCTCAGTTTGGCTAAATCCAACTTTCAAGAAGAGATGATGTGTGTACTATTCCAATTCTTTTATCCCGTACATCATTGTTTCACTTTTCCAGACTATCAGTTGGTACCTACATTAGAAGAGTTCTCTCTACTCTTAAGGGTGCCCGTGCTTAATCAGATACCGTTCACCGGTTTAGAAGGGATTCCGAAACCTGAAGTCATCGCCGAAGCTTTACATGTGAAGAGGGTCGACGTCACATCCAATTGGGAGACAAGAAGTGGGGTTAAAGGATTTTTAGCTAAGTTTATGTTGGAAAAAGCTCGTTCATTCTGGGATGACATGGATTTCCAAGATTTCTAAAACGTGCTAGCTCTCCTCATTTATGGTTTGGTTCTGTTTCCTAATTCGGACCAATTCATAGACGTTAATGCCATCAAAGTCTTTCTCTCTCGCAATCCTATACCCACCTTGCTAGAAGACATCTTGCATTGCCTTCATACCCGTACCATGAAGAAAAGAGGTACCCTTTTGTGTTGTATACCCCTACTCGCTAAGTGGTTCACTTCACACCTGCCTCAGTCAGCATTGAAGAACGAGCAAAGATTGACCTGGTCTTAAAGGATGATGTCTCTCACTCACTCTGATATCTGTTGGTGCTTAAGATCTTTGGAAGATATCTCTATCATTGACCGATGTGGGGAGTTCCCTAATGTACCTCTGCTTGGTATTAGAGGAGGTATCACCTACAATCCGTGTTTAGCTCTTCGGAAATTTGGGTATGCCCGAAGAGACGGCCCTCATGAGATGCTCGTCCAAGGTCTGGTTTTCGACTATGACAAAGAAGACCAAGGTTACCGCCAGAGGTTTACACGTGCTTGGGGAATGGTGAACAAAGTGGACAATAGGACTTTGGGACATAAAAACTCTATCCCTCTCGAGCCTTACCTTAAATGGGTACGAGCTCGTGACTAGAGTCTCTTTATGCCTTACCCTTCCATCCTTCTTGTCATCATTGAGCCTGTTATTGAAGGAGACATCCCATACACCGTTCTTCATCCGAACATGCCTAACTCTCTCGAAGACCTGCAGAAAGCCTGGATTCAGTTGAAAGATGAGCAAGACACCTTTGAAGCCCAGTACTACGCCAGTGAGAAGAAGGTTCTGGAGCTCACCAAACTTCTTCATGAAGAGAAGAATCTGAATACCTACATTGCTCCGAAGAGGATGTGTTCGGTCTTTTTGTCTTAAGAATTTTTGTTGTATTTTGTTTCTTTCTTTGTAATCCCGAGGAGGCATGATGTATTCAAACTTGGCTTTATTTAATATGACGTGTGTTATTTTTGGTTTGGATAAATTTAAATCTTCTAAATTTCCTTGAAATCATTTGCATATTGCATCTTCATTCATCATAACATCATACAGGTTTCTCATAACAGGTCGCCTTATCCTTCTACTGTTTATTTCAGTGAGATGGATGTTGAACTGACTATGAAAGATCTTCAGGCGTAGAATGCCCAGTTTCAACAAATGCTCATGGCTCTAACAAAAGGGCAAGAGGATTTGAAGACTTTGCTAGCCAAAGAGAAGAAGAAGAAGACGAAGAAACCAATCGGGGTTGTGATTATGGGAAGAAGGTTTAAAGGGCATACCAGGCGAACCTTGGATTTTGCAACATCGTCGGGTGAAGGAGATAACCGAGGGGATGAGACCAAGGAAGTAAATGACGACCCAGCATCCGAAGGAGAGGAAGAGTCTGATTACTCTGAGGAGCAATATCCTCCTGCTGATGATAAATACAAACAGCTAGAGGATTGTTTGAACGCCATGGAAATTCAGAGAGTACCCGCTTTGGACTTTGAAGAATTAGGACTCATCTCAGGGGTAGTCATCCCACAGAAGTTCAAGGTCCCAACCTTCGCCAAGTATGATGGTATCTCTTGCCCAAAGCTACATCTGAGGTCGTATGTCAGAAAGATTCAGCCCCACACGGCTGACAAAAATCTGTGGGTGCATTTCTTCCAGGAGAGTTTATCGGGGACTCAGTTGGATTGGTTCTACCAATTAGAAGGGTACAATGTCCATAATTGGGAAGAGTGGGTTGCCGCTTTCTACAAACAGTATCAGTACAATGCTGATTTGGCCCCGACTAGGACACAGTTATAGAGTATGTCTATGGGAACAGATGCGGGTTTCAAAACTTATGCTCAAAAATGGAGGGATCTTGCAGGCAGAGTCCAGCCCCCTCTATCCGACAGAGAATTAGTGGATATGTTCCTTGGCACCTTGTCAGGACCATTTTTCAATCACCTGATTGGGAGTTCTTCATCTGGGTTTACCGAATTAATCATGACTGGTGAGCGGGTCGAAGCCGGTTTAAAAAGCGGCAAAATTCAAAGAGATGCATCCTCAAGTTTGGTGAAGAAACCTTTTGTTAGGAAAAAGGAAGTCAGTGCTGCGTATGATCATAGGAATCAAAACAAAACCGACCGTCGTTCGACAGTAGGGGCTGTTATGATCTCTAATCCTGCACCAAATCAGCAACACAATTATCAGCGCAAATCAGAGGCGCCCATGAGAAGATTTACCCGGATTAACATGACCATGTCTCAAGTGTTGCCATACCTTCTAAGGACCAATCTGGAAATCTTAAAGGAGGCTCCCAAAAACCCTAATACGGCTTCTCCCCGCTACAACCCGAACGCCCGATGTGCCTATCATTCTGGAAGCCCGGGGCACGATACAGATGACTGTTGGGCCTTAAAGAATAAGGTGCAAGACCTTATCGATGCAAAGGAGCTTGAATTTGAGTCCCCAGAAACACCTAATGTAATAACGACACCAAAGCCCAGGCATGGCCAAGGTATCAACGCCATTGATGATGATCATTTTGTGTCCTCCGTGAATGATTTAGTTACTCCTCTATTAACCATTAAACAAAATCTACTGTAAGCCGGCTTGTTCCCCGATTGTGATGAAAATTGTCACCTTTGCAAATCTCTGCCGAACGGTTGTTTGTTACTAAAGATAGGCGTCCAACGCCTGATGACTAGTAAAGAAATCCTTTTTGAAAAGTTACCCCTTATAAAGAGTTCTTATCAGGATGTTTCAATAATCACAATTTTCGACAATCCTCCCAGGGCCTCCAACAAAAGACCAGTCAGGATTACACCTGCTCCCATATTTGTACCATTAATCATCGCCATGCCAAGACCAATACCATACTCCTTAAATAAAGTTGTTCCATGGAGTTATGAGGCTGACGTTTATTACTACGGCGTCAAGCAAGATCAGTTGGCTGTCACAAATGAAGTTGCAAGAGATATTGATCCTGATATCGGTAACATAATTAGAACCAGCAAAATAACGAGAAGTGGAAGAGTCTTCTCACCTGAGATTTCTCCAAAAACAGTTGCTACTCCTGTGATCATCACTACTGCCACTCCTATCGACACCGCCAGTGATACTCCTGTTGTTATCCCTACTGCCGATACCAGGGGAAAAGAGGCTTTGGTTGAGCCTGCCCAAGCAAGAGAACGTCCTGAAGTCATCCTTGAAGCTTCTAGAAAAGAAATAGAAGAAATCTTGAAGATAATCAAAAAAAGTGACTACAACATTGTAGAACAATTGGGGCAGACCCCCTCGAAGATATCATTGTTGTCCTTACTTTTGTGCCCTGAAACTCACGCCAAAACCTTGGTAAAGTTTCTTAAGACCGCTCACGTGCCCCAGGAGACTTCCATCGACCAATTTGAGGACTGTGTGGCCAGTCTAATTGCTGATAACGGATTGGGCTTTTCCGATGCTGATTTAACCGCTAAGGGAAGGAAGCACAATGATGCCTTGCATATTTCTATTGAATGCACGGGAACCACACTTGCCCATGTTTTGGTGGATACCGGTTCATCATTGAATGTCTTGCCCAAAAATACCCTTGATCGGATGGATCGCGAGGGACTCATCTTGAAACCTAGGAACATCATAGTAAGGGCCTTTGATGGTTCCAAGAGGACAGTGCACGGAGAAGTTAGTATCCCCATAAAAATTAGGTCTCAAACCTTTGACTCAATTTTCTATGTGATGGACATCCGCCCGTCGTACTCTTGTCTGTTGGGTCGACCCTTGATCCACGGTGCTGGTGCCGTCACTTCCACCCTACACCAAATGCTAAAATACCCGATCAGAGGGAAGATTGTTACGGTTCACGGGGAAGAGGAATACATGGTTAGCCATTTGAATTCTTTTAGGTATGTTGAAATGGATGGTGAATTCATAGAGACTCCCTGTCAGAACTTTGAGGAGGTTCCAGCAACGGTCGCAGCAACAAAGTCTACTCCAAAGGTCCTGGAGATTACCAGACCTCCGCTAAAGATGGCTTCATTGAAAGACGCTCGAGCAGTAGTTGAAGAGGGAGGATGTACTATCTGGGGTCAGTTTCTGGATATTCCCTACAAGTCCGACAAATTTGGGTTGGGGTTCACTTAAGAGGCTCAGAAGACTGTCCGACATTCTCGCGCAGGGGGACCACCTCCGCGTATCAGCAATCAAGGAGTCAACACCTTAGAAGATAGTGACGGCAACTGTGACATGGATGAATGGATTTTTCCAACTATCGACGGCGGGCTTAATAATTGGGAGGCGAAGGATTTCATTCCTATTACTTTTATTCAAGAGTAATTGTCTTTTAATATTTTCAGGCTTGTAATATTTAAACAATTCAGACTTTTTTCTAAACCTTGTGTCTTACCCGAGGCACAATGGTCCATCTGTAAGGGTTGTCACTTCATTCTCATATGTCATTAATGAATCATGGACGTTTTTACATCAAATTTTGTTTTCTTTATCTTTTCTTTCTTGCATTTTATTTCTTTCAAAGGTAGTTGTGCTCTTACACACACTCACATATTGAAAATACAGATCTACGTCCACTCAGGATCCTAGGGGTAACAGTTCTGCTATAGCCAATTGTGACTGTGAAAATCTGATCTACCAAGCCGACGACGAAGGTGAGGAAGATTATGAAGTGCCAGGAGAATTAGCCAGGTTATTGCAATAAGAAGACAGAGCTATTCAGCCTCATGAGGAACCGTTGGATACAATCAACTTGGGTACCGAGGAAGATAAAAAGGAAATCAAGGTGGGCGCCAATCTAGAGCCGAGCATAAAGGAACGTTTGATTCAGTTGTTGCACGATTATGTTGAGATCTTCGCCTAGTCATACGAAGACATGCCAGGACTGGATGCAGACATTGTGGTACATCGTCTTCCTATAAAGGAAGATTGTCCCCCAGTAAAGAAAATAGTTCACCTATGAGACCCGATATGTCTGAAAAGATCAAAACAAAAGTTATGAAACAATTCAATGCTGGATTTTTGGCTGTCACCTCTTATCCCCAATGGGTGGCCAATGTTGTCCCTGTACCCAAGAAAGATGGTAAAGTGCGGATGTGCATGGACTACAGAGACTTAAACAGGGCCAGCCCTAAAGATGACTTTCCACTTCCACACATTGAGATCCTGGTTGACAATACAGCCCAACACAAAGTATTTTCTTTCATGGACGGATTGTTGGGCTATAACCAGATCAAAATGGCACCTGAGGACATGGAGAAAACTACATTTGTCACACAGTGGGGTACGTTTTACTACAAAGTGATTCCATTCAGACTGAAGAATGTCGGGGAAACCTATCAGCGTGCCATGGTAGCTTTGTTTCATGATATGATACATCATGAGATAGAGGCCTACGTAGATGACATGATAGCCCGATCACAAACTGAAGAAGAACACCTTGATCACTTGCAAAAGTTGTTTGTCAGGTTGAAGGAGTACAAGCTAAGACTGAACCCAAACAAGTGCACATTCGGAGTCCGGTCCGGTAAACTCTTAGGTTTCATTGTCAGCAACAAAGGCATCGAGGTTGATCCTGCCAAAGTCAAAGTGATACAACAAATGTCTGCTCCTCACACTGAGAAGGAAGTCAGAGGTTTCTTGGGACGCCTGAACTACATTGCTAGGTTCATTTCTCACCTAACATCTACTTGTGAACCAATCTTCAAGCTGTTGAAGAAAGATCAGGTAGTTAGATGGAATGATGACTGTCAGATTGCTTTCGATAAAATCAAGGAGTATTTCTAGAGCCTCATGTCTTGATGCCACCATTCGAAGGAAGACCGCTAATCATGTATCTGACCATCTTAGAGAACTCAATGGGGTGCGTATTGGGGCAGCATGACGATTCTAGCCAAAAAGAGCATGCTATTTATTATCTGAGCAAAAATTTTACCGACTATGAAACCAGATATTCACTGCTCGAGAAAACTTTCTGCGCTCTGGTATGGGCTGCTCGCCGGCTAAGACAGTATATGTTGACTCAGACCACTCTGCTGATATCTAAAATGGATCCGATAAATTACATCTTCGAAAAGTCTGCTTTGTTTGGGAGGATAGCTAGATGGAAGATGATCCTAACAGAATATGACATACAGTACACGACCCAAAAAGCTATAAAGGGCAGTGTGCTAGCTGATCATCTGGCCCATCAAGCTGTAGAAGATTATCAATCCATGAAGTTTGATTTCCCTGACGAAGACATCATGACATTGGACAATGTTAAAGAATTCAGGCCATATGACGGACCTGAACAAGGATCCTGATGGACCCTGTACTTTGATGGGGCATCCAATGCACTTGGTAACGGTATCATTGTTGTACTTATATCTCCGGAAGGATGCCATACTCCTTTCACTGCCAGACTTTTCTTCAACTGTATGAATAACATGGTAGAATATGAAGCCTGCATCTTTGGACTCAAGGCTGCCATAAACTTGGGAATCAAATCTTTAGTTGTGTTCGGGGATTCAGCTTTGGTCATCAGTCAGATCAAAGGAGAATGGGATACCAAGCACCCCAATCTTATCCCTTATAAAGAACATGTTTTGGCGTTGTTGCCGCATTACGAGAAGATTACCTTCGAGCATTTCCCGCAAGAAGAAAATCAGCTGGCAGACGCATTAGCTACAATGTCATCTATGTTTAAACTTAACTGGGATAACGAAGCTCCCTAGATCACCATTGAGCGGATGAATGAACCAGCCTACTGTCACTAGATTAATATCGAAGAAGTAGTGGACCAGCCTTGGTTTCATGAAGTCAAAAGGTATCTCGAGTCTCAGGAATATCCAGAAGGAGCTTCAGTGAATGACAAGAAATTCTTGAGAAGGTTCTCGACTAAATTCTTCCTTAGTAACGACATTCTGTACAAACGCAGTCATGACTCGGTATTGCTTCGGTGTGTAGACAAGGAGTAGGCTGAAAGTATCAAGGGTGAGCTACACGAAGGCACTTTTGGACACATTCTATTGGGCATACAATGGCAAAGAAAATCCTACGAGCAGGCTATTATTGGTCTACCATGGAGGCGGATTGCTATCAAGACTCTCAGACTTTCCATAAGTTCCAAATCTACGCCGACAAAGTGCATGTACCTCCGGTTCCTCTGAATGTCTTGACGGCTCCTTGGCCATTTGCTATGTGGGGAATCGATATGATCGGGGAAATCAAGCCAACAACCTCTAATGGACACCGCTATATCTTAGTGGCCATAGACTATTTTACAAAGTGGGTTGAGGCAACTTCCTTTGCTTCCGTTACCAAAAATGTGGTCTCCCGGTTCATCAAGCAGAATCTCATCTGTCGGTACGGTATCCCAGAGAGAATCCTCACTGATAATGGTACAAATATGAATAATACTATGATCACCTCCTTGTGTGAGGAATTCAAGATTCAGCATCACAATTCTTCCCCTTACGGGCCAAAGATTAATGGTGCTGTAGAAGCTGCTAACAAAAACATTAAGAAGATCATACAGAAAATGACAGTCACATACAAAGACTGGCATGAGATGCTACCGGTAGCTCTCCATGGGTATTGTACCACATCCCACACATCAACTGGGGAAACACCTTTTTCTCTCGTATACGACATGGAAGCTATCTTGCCTATTGAGGTTCAGATCCCCTCTCTGAGGATCATGAAGGATGCTGGTCTGAATGAAGAAGATTGGATTCAGACTCGGTTTGACCAATTAAACTTGATTGATGAGAAAAGGCTTATAGCTATCTGTCATGGTCAGATGTACCAAAAACGCATGATCAAAGCTTTTAATAAAAAGGTCAAGCGTCAGGTATATCGGGTCGGTGACCTGGTAATCAAGCGTATCATTTTGCCACAAGGTGATCCCAGGGGCATATGGACCCCTACATATGAAGGGCCATTTATAATCAAAAGTATTTTCTCTGGTGGAGCAATGATCTTGACTACTATGGATGGCGACAACCTCCCGCACTCGGTAAATACAGACATAGTTAAAAGATACTACGCATGATCAAAGACCCGCTAGGTTGACTGGACTAGGCAAAAATAAGGGCTTCCCGGCGAACCAAAAGGGTTCGGGCAAAAATAAGGGATGAAAATAAAAAAATTTGTACACCCGGCAAGTCGAAAACCCGAAAGGGCGGCTTGGGCAAAAAAGGGTATCCCGGTGGACTAAAAACCCGAAAGGGAGGTCCAGGCAAAAGATAGGGATTAAAGTGTATGACTATGTCCCGTTGAATTATCTGGCAAATGATCTTCAGCTTCAACCAGTCAACTCAATTGGCTCTAAATCGGTCCAATTGACTTCGTCAAGGCGACCAACGGACAAGGCATTCAAAGACATGAAGGATATAGCAGAATAGGAACCTGGTGGGGATTATTTCACATAGCTACCTTTTCTTTGTATAAATTTTCATCTTTTTTACGATGAAATTCTCTTGCCAGAATGTTTTGTCTCACTGTACAAAAAAACACTTGTTCAAGTTAATACAAAGATATCCCTTTTGAAAGTGGAAAAACCATCTGTTTTTTTTTATTTCTATGTTTCATTTACAAAAACGTCCAATGATTTATTTTTGAACATATGCATTTGAACGTGATTACTGTTACAAATAAATAAATAAATAAATGGAAAGACAATTACTAATGAATTTAAGGAATAGAGTGTTATCTGTGAGCCATTCCATAAAACCCCCGCAGGTACTTTTTCCAGCCAGAGCAATTTTTCTAACCACTGGTCCAAAGTGTCTCCAACAAGTTGCCTAACTTCTCAGATTTCCCCAGCAGAATATCACAAGCAATGTCTGGCTTTTCCCTGTCTGCAACAGAGCATTTACTTGGAAATTCACCCATCAGTACTTCAGAGGGGATTTATTTTCCCCACTTCCAGCAACGCTACGGCATAAACAATCATTACTTTCCATACATTCGCACACATACGTCATAACATTGGCAACTCAAGTGCATACAGTGCAATCTCATTTATTTTGAGAAGCAAACATCACACCATGCATCGCATACATCATAACATTGCATACAATTAACTCTTCACCTTTTTATAGGAAAGAAACATTTGACAGTTACTATCAACAAATTTCCTACAGATACAAATCTTTAACAAGTCAAATACAAATCAGTTCCCAAGAAAAGGGTGATTTTTACTGGTTCAGATAAATCTCTCAACGGTTAATTCTGATTCATCTCCAGATTTTTACTAGTTCAGATGAATCTCTCAACGATTTATTCTGATTCATTTCCAGATTTTTACTGGTTTAGATAAATCTCTCAACGGTTTATTCTGATTCATTTCCAGATTTTTACTGTTTCAGATAAATCTCTCAACCGTTTATTCTGATTCATCTCCAGATTTTTACTGTTTCAGATAAATCTCTCAACGGTTTATTCTGACTCATCTCCAGATTTCACTGGTTCAGATAAATCTCAACGGTTTATTCTGATTCATCTCCAGATTTTTACTGGTTCAGATAAATCTCTCAACAGTTTATTCTGATTCATTTCCAGATTTTTACTGTTTCAGATGAATCTCTCAACGGTTTATTCTGATTCATTTCCATATTTTTACTGTTTCAGATAAATCTCTCAACGGTTTATTCTGATTCATCTCAAGATTTTACTAGTTCAGATAAATCACTCAACGGTTTATTCTGATTCATTTCCAGATTTTTTACTATTTCAGATAAATCTCTCAACGGTTTATTCTGATTCATCTCCAGATTTTTACTATTTTAGATAAATCTCTCAACGGTTTATTCTTATTCATCTCCAAATTTTTACTATTTTAGATAAATCTCTCAACGGTTTATTCTGATTCATCTCAAGTTTTACTGGTTCAGATAAATCTCTCAACGGTTTATTCTAATTCATTTCCAGATTTTTACTGGTTCAGATAAATCTCTCAACGGTTTATTCTGATTCATCTCCAGATTTTTACTGGTCCAGATAAATCTCTCAACGGTTTATTCTGATTCATCTCTAGATTTTTACTAATTCAGATAAATATCTCAACGGTTTATTCTGATTCATTTCCATAATTTACTGTTTCAGATAAATCTCTCAACGGTTTATTCTGAATTATTTCCAGATTTTTACTGTTTCAGATAAATCTCTCAACGGTTTATTTTGATCCATTCTCTGTTAAGATCCAGTTCAAACTTTCCGCCAACAATCACCTTTAGATGGCATCTATAAGCCCAACTCTGACATTTCTCCTCTATTTCTCCAAATGGCATCTTTAAGCCCATTTCCATACACAATCAAATCAGCGCGTCATCAAGTGCAAATTTCTGGGCACTCTAGTGTTCAATTATCTTCTACCTTCAAGCCACAACCGACAAACATGTCGATCTCGCTTTTCAAGTTTAAGAAAATTGAACAGGGGCAGCTATTGTACCCCAAAATTTGCCCTCCCATTTTTAATAGAAGACACAACCCTAGGGTTTCTCAGATATTCAAGTTGGTTCAGGAATCTACCAGACAGATTCTCTTCCGTGGCAGTAAACCAGCAATTAGGTTTTTTCTTGCAATCCTCAAAAGAAAATGAGTTCTCAGAAATTCAATTGATTTTCACAAGTCTTCATGTTTCCTCAAGTTTACTGAAAAGACAATGTTTGTTCTCAGAGCATGGTTTGTTTGGGACAAGAGATGGAAGTTAAGACTGTCATGTAGGACACTCATGATTGTGGGATCCAGGTTGACCAAATGATTTGCGTCCTTTAAAACATTTGCTCGGTTAGGAAATGGAATATACAGTGCGTGTTTGTTTGGAATGCAATTACAAAATTAGTGGGATTACTTAGGATTTAAGTTACCAGACTGGAGCATTTTGTTTCAAATATCTTGATTGGGAATTTCAAAAATCAATTAGGATGCGAAGAGAAAATCACAAGTTATTGTTGATCAAGGATTTCAAGTGACACCAGAACATTTCATAAGATTTTCTCCAAATTCATACATTTTTACAAAATAATTTATTCTTTTAAATACTTTATGTTTTACAACTTATCGTATTTGAAGATGAATTGGTACAATTATTGGATACAATACATGAATGATTTTTCTAAATTACAAAGAAAATCCAAATGTTTGATTGGCCTAGGAAAATTAATCTATGCCTAAGTTTGTCTGAAGGTTGAAGTTGTATCAATTTCCTTTGCTTATCTCCAAGACTTCCTTGCTTGCCACAGGGTTCTTGCCTTCTTTGCTTTGTCATATCCTATTGTGCTCACATGAAAACAAAGAAAAGAAAAAAATGGTTAGGGGAAGTTATTTGAGCATGAACAAAATTTTCCAAAAGGGTATTCATCATTAAGGTTTGCAAAAATCGAATCAGAATGCCATTTTATTTCATCACAATCTAATTCCTATTTGCAAATCACAAGAAGGTTACCCTTCCTGGTTCACAAAAATAAAGAGGAAAAGAAATGCTACAAAGTTGTCCAAACAAGCAGAAATGCACAAACTATCCAAACAAAATACAAGCAAACTGTCCAAGAAATGCTACAAAGCTGTCCAAATAAGAAGAAATGCAGCAAAACTGTCCAACCAAAATGCAACAAAATTGTCCAAACAAAATGCAGCAAAATTGTCCAAACAAAATGCAAGCAAACTGTCCAAACAAATATTACAAACTGAACCAAACAAGCAGCCTCGCAAACAACAAATAGCTTTGTCAAAGAACCAAACAAGAAGCCTCGCAAACAACAAACAGCTTTGTCAAAAAACCAAACAAACAGCTTTGTCAAAACAACAAACAGCATCAACAAAAACGAGGCAGAAGTATAGCAACATAAATAGCTAAGTCAAATAGCAAAGCTTGCTTGAGAAGCATAAAGTCATCATTTTCCATGCAAACCTTTCAGAATTGGAAAAAAATGGAAAAGGAGCAATTTGTTTTCTTATTGTCATTGAGAGAGAAGAGAGGAAAGAAGTCACCTAGGTTATTGGAATGCATAGCCCTGTTGTCGTGCCTGTCACAAATTGCATAGAATTTGCTAGAAAACAAAACTGCAGCCAAAAAGCCATAAGGACAATAGGTTAAAATATTCAATTTTGTTGGTTTCCCACCTTTTTGAATATGGATAACAGAAGCAGGGTCAATATAACAGAAGGAGAGCAATAGAAAAGAGACATAACTCTCAAGCGAAAAATATAGAAACGTCACCAAGAAAACTTATCAAACCGTGAACAAAAACCAGCAACAACCACCATCAAACCAAAACCTGTAACAAACTCAAAACACCATTAAACCACCATTCAAACGAAAACGAGCAACCATTATCAAAACAAAAAAACTGATAACTCCCAAAACTTGAACCAGTAACAAAACACCATAACCAAGAACATATCCTCAAAGTCACAAACCTGCAACAAACTCCAAAAGCCTAAAACCAAAACAGAAACCAGAAACAAATCCAAGAAATTTTTTCAAACTGTTAACCCTCATCAAAACCTGAAAAAAGCCAAAACAACAAAAACATCAACCAAACTTCCAATATTCCAAACTGTAAGCAAGCCAAAACAACAAAAACATCAGCCAAGCTTCCAATATTCCAAACTGTAAGCAAGCCTAAAACAACAAAAACTTGTAACCAAACCCAAAACAACAAACACAGAACCATCATCAAGATTTCCACAACCCTTAACCATCACTGAAAAAACCCAACAAGGATAACCAACATCATCTTTCAACAGAGAAAAAATAGAAAAGATTACCGACGAGTCAGAATACCCACACCTTTATCCTCATCTCCTCCCCTCGTGCAACTCCGGCCACCAAGGAACGCTGTCCTCAATCTCGCTGTCCCCTTTCCATTTTACAGAAAGAACTTCAACAGGTATGGTTTCCCTCTCTTTCCAAATCTTCCATAATCATGTATTTTCATGCATTTAAAAGAGCAAGCTTAATTAACAGAAAACATGACAAGATAAAAAAGGTAATCAACAAAATTTGTAAATTTTGGAAAGAACAGAATCTCACCTTTTTTTCAAAGAAGATCACTAGAGCTTGATTAGGAGACGGGATTGGTGGCGTTCCGGTAACAGAGAGTCATGGGGAAGATCAGTCGAACCAATTTCATTTCTCTTAGGTTTAGGACTGAATTCAACAATTAGGGTTTCAGGGATACGAATCATGGTGAGACAAAGATTGGAGAGAGTGATTTCATTTGCAAAAGGAAATAGGGATGGGTAGTGAGTTTGTTCAAAGGTTTCAACAAAGATGAACAAAGGTGAACGAAGATGAGAGCGGCGCCGTTGTGAACTACAAGGGTTCCAAGAAGCCTAATTTCATTTTTGTCTCTAAATCCATAACTAAGCGTGGTTAGGAGCTTGGGCTTATTGTTTTTTTGTTATCTCCCTAAGCCCATTTGCGTTTTACTAATCACCCCCCCCCCCTTTGGCTTGTTTTGTTACAGCAAGAACAACATTTTTATTTGGGCCTCATTCTCAAATCCCTTAAGCCCACTGCATTTTTTTTAGTTTAATTTGTTTTCTTTTAATTTCTTTTTTTTATTGTGCAAATAATAAATAAAAACTTAAATTTTTTTTCTTGATTTGATTTAGGTTCTGAAAATTAATTTTTATCATTTTCTTTCTTTAATAAATTTTTGCTTTAAATTTAATTGACATAATAAAACACCAAAAAAATAATAATAAGACTTAGTTTTGTCATTTCTTTAATTTATTTTGTTATATACATAATTAAAAAAAACACAAAAATATAATGCATGCGATTTTAATTTAATCAATTATTTTTATTTTTAGAATAGGTTTTACTTTTCACTTTTCAAGTAAATACTTAACATTTCATTTCCATATTTTGTTGCTTTTTATTTTCGTGGATTATCATAGCTTTATATAAATCGTACAAAATTCGATTTGGTTGTATTGTTTGATATTTGGACCTTCCTATCTCATTTGACTCATCCCCATTTGTAACAATTGTACCCCCATTCCCGAATATTTTGTAATAGCTTAGAATTTCAATTCCTGCAATTTACTGCTTTTCTTTACACTGTATAGTAATTAGGCGTGTATGGAAAGATTCAAAAAAATTAATCGCTAGATGACCTAATCAAAGAATAAAATAACTTGAAACCGACACACCTTTTCACACGCGCACCTCTAGGGTAACCTCGCTCGTTGCCTCAGAAATACAATCATCCCTCGATGACCCTCGATGTTGCCTTCGATTAAAACGATCTCGTCCCTTACGAAAATTGCTAAAGCGTATCCTAAGTTGCTTTCGATGATTGTGAAATTGACCCGCGCCTGTCCCTTCACATCCAACGGTGGGGCTTCTTATCAAATCAATGGTAAGATAGCACCATTAAAAGGAGGAAGAAAAGAACAATTTAAGACCTTTCGAGTAGATATATTCGCTCTTAGTTACTCTCTTGCTCACGATAAAAACTTTTTACACCTACACTTTCATTTTAAAACATTTTCAAAAGATAAAACATTTTGTATACGTTCTTATAGAGACGAGAACCATTGAAAAATATCTTTTCAAAACGCTTCCCGAAACACGATTCACAAACACATCTTTGAACCACTTTTCAAAACAAAACTTTGTATACGTTCTTATAGAGACGAGAACCATTACAAAGAGATTTTTTTCAAAATACGTTCAAAGCCCACACCACAAGCACACTGTCAAATGAAAGCAAGTGATCTAAGCGAGTAACTAAGATCCCATGGAAAACCATGGATGAAAAGGGTGCTAATACCTTCCCTTTTAATAATCTACCCCCGAACCCAAGAAATAATCACGAAAGGTCTTTCCTGTGCTTTTTTACCTTTCCTTTTGGATAAAAGAAAAGTCGGTGGCTACTCTTGCTATCCTCACAAGTGCGATCGAAATGCAAAACATCAAGTCAGTTCTCCCACCGTATCACATGTACATAGAAGAATTTTCAATCACAGATAAAGCATGAAAATCAAAATAACCTGCATACAGAAAAAATTTAAACCAATGCCTTGGAGTAAACCCCAAAGATTTCAAAAGATCTTCATAAAAATATCAACCAAATATTACAGGGTTCCAAGGTCTCATGGCTTCTAATCCTAAGTTTCAGAAATCCACAACTCCACAATGCTAGGGATAGTAACCAAGTAGTCCACAAAGAAATAAGTCTTTTAAGGTTCAAGTTGATTATTAAGTGTCTTTAAAAGAAAATAAAGCTTAAGTGAGCAAATAAAAAAATGACAAAAAAATAAATGCTCAAGTGAGCAAGAAGAAAAAAATAACATAAGAAATAAATGCTCAAGTGAGCAAAAGAAAAATGGCATGGAATGTAAATGCTAAAAAAATAGTACGTAAAAGTAAAGGCACAAAATAAAAGCATAAAGTAAAGTTAATTGTTAGTGAATTAGAAGTTATAGGTCAAGTATAATAAAATGTTAGTTCAATAACCATCTTGAAGGTTGCTTTTGAAAATTTATAGAAGATTGATAAAATCAAAGCCTCTCAACAACAAGTTTCATTTGTTTTTTGTCATGTTTATCATTCATTTCAAGTACTCAAAGCCAACACATATGATCAACGATAATTGAAAATCAAACTTAGGCCAAAGTTGATGAAGGCTTGTTAGAGGATTGGTAAGACCAAAGCCTCCTAACAACAAGCTTCAAAGGTTTTGAACAAAAATTCAATAATCAATTATACTTGGGCTTTCAAACATAAAGTTTGGGCCACAAAAAATCATTTTTAGAATCGGGACAAATTTAGCGCTATGTTAAGCAATCGTAAGTGAATTTATGTAGAAGTCGCACCTCTTTTGAGGCTGGTCAATAGCAATATATGTACCATACATGTTAGAGAAACGATATATAGATCATTCTCCAAAAACATCAGAAATAGAAAAATCAAAACAATTAAAGTAATCTATGTACATTCCATAAAATTTTCAGAATTTTAAAAGATCAAAAAGTATTTTTAAATAATTAAAACAAGTTAAATAAAGTCAAAAATCATAAAAAATGTCAAATCACAAAATAAAATTATGTAATAAAAATCAGAAAGAGAAAAATCAAAAGTATTTTTGATAATTTTTCACAATTTTAGAAGTTGAAATGATTTTTTAATGAATTTTTGAAGTTTAAAACAATTAAATATGAAAATCTGAATATAAAAAATAAAATTGCAAAAAAATATAGACCACTGGATCATTGTCAAAACGTGTTAGTAAGAAGATCCAACGGATATAACACGCTGTGCATGATATGGCCAGCTTTGAATAACACACCAAATTCATAATTTAAATCAGAATTTATAAAATAAAGCAAAAAATGTTGGCCATTAGATCAAAGTCAAAACGCGTTAGTAAACAAATCCAACGGATCTGGTGCGCTGTGCTTGATATGGACTTCAACAAAAAATAACAGAATCAATAACAGACAGACCAATGAAATTAAAACATTTGTCACACGGTCATTGGTTGAAGAATGACACATAGGTCGTCTTCAACCTTCAAACACCTGCACGTTGGGTTTTTATGAGATTCTACAAACGAAATCGTTTGAAGCTCAAACCGGTATCATTGAATTCGTCTCTTCCAGACGATCCTAACCTCACCCTTGCAAAAAGTTTCTTTAAATCACATCTCAGTCAATTTATGAAAAATCAGAACAAAGATTTGAAAAGGGATTTTAAAACAGAAGTACCAAACTTAATTACAGTTGAAAATGAACTATGCTATGAGCATCAGTGAACCAAGAGCTACATTGTAGCAAGAAATTTGAAAAGAATTGATGAAGAATTTTACCTGTAGAAGTTCAACTTCAGAGCTCTGAAACTAGACTTGGTATGCTTGATTCAGTGCTTGATTCTTGGTGGTAAGAGTATGGTTAGCTTCAAAGAAGTACAATGGAGCTAGCTGAATGGAGATTTTGGTGAATGAGGGTGAGAAATGAAGAAAACGAAGATACAAATTGAGAGTTTGTATGGGATTTGAATATGGCTTGTTTTTCTCTATAAAGCTTGGGAAATAAGTGGAATGTGTCCCTCTATTTATAGGAGAGTGAATGGAAATGAGAATTGGAAGAAATAGTGAGGTTTAGAGGGAAATCGTGTGAAGGTCGAAAGTGAGAAAAGTGTGACTTTCTTAGCATCAAAACTCACTTAATTCATGTATTTTGATTCTTAATCAAGTCTGAGAAAGTTTGTTAAACATGTTTAAGTGAAAAACACGCACATAGTTGGTGATTACAGTGCACATTATGAAAATAAAATTCTGACTTTTGAAGAAAACTTCAATTTCCAGGTACTAACTTTACAACAATGGTACAAGTAACTCAGGGACCTTTATGATAAAATATTAGGTTCTTTGGAAAGATGGATGATCAGTCTTGACAATTTGCTTTGAAAGTTTTCATTTGGATGCTTGAGCAGAAAGTTATATCCATTTGAAATCATGAAAAACACATGGATTCTTTGTACTTAGAAAAATTCTAAGTGTTGAGCTTCAAAATGACCTATAATGTTCTTCAAAATTACATGACCTTCCACTCTAAATTTGATCTTGATCCTTGAGGATAAAATGAAGTAGACTCTTCAATGTGAATTGTGAAATTGATATCATTCAAATATCATAAAAGTTGAAAGAGTTATGGTCTTTGGAAGATGGGGACCAAATTTGGGGAAATATAGAAAAGACCAATAATCTTTTCAATTCTTAAACAAACTTCCAAGTATTTTCAAGCCTAGAACCTTGAAATGATGTTGTAGTGGACATACACAATATTATTGTAGAAAAAGGATGAGTTCAAGAAGATAAAAATTGACCAAGTTATGATCCTTTGAAGTCACACAAGAGAATTTGATAGCCTTTTCAAAGGACTTGTAATCTTCTTCAACCATTAGTGATCTTCCATTCAAAATTATTCGTAGATCCTTGAAGAGAAGTTGTTAAGGACTCTTCAAAGAGAATTATGCCTTTAGAATCAACCTAATATCTCAAAAAATAAGCAAGATATGGTCTTTGGAAGTCAGCAAACCCTTACTCAGAGAGTGCCAAAATGACTTGTAACCCCTTTCAACTTTTGATGATTTTTCTTGCATAATTGGATCTTGTCATGTGAAGAGAAGTTGTTGTAGATGATGATAAGAACCAATACCAAAAAGAACCAACTCAAAAAATTGAAAATTGAGAAAGTTATGCACTTTTGATCACTGAATCAAGCATTTACTCAATTTGGTCAAACTCATTGAATAAACCTTGAATCATTTGAACTTTATTTGCAAAAATAGAGCATGATGGATCACATTAGACCTTGAAATGATGTTGTCTTTAAGAACACTCAAAGGTGGAGCTTAAGTCTCAATGAAACTTTTTGAAGAAGGCATGGAAATAAACACATGAACCTATGAATATTCTTGATGAATACCACCACCAACCTTGAGAAAAACTTGACCTAAATAAAGGTGAGAGAGATCTTTGAACCAAAAAAATTTGATATCATAGACATAGCCTTTAAGCTTAAATTCTTGCAAACCATTGAAGAACCATTTGACTGATGACTATCCCTTAAAACTCTAGGTTAGATGGTGAGATGGATGCAATTGTGTCATCACATACAATATGAACATTGAAAGAAACATATATAGATATTTTGATGTTAGTTAAACATTAATCCAACTAAAAAACACATGTTCAAGATACACAATTCAAGGTTCTTGGGGATCCCTCAAGATCAAATTTAAAGATAATATGAAGTAGAAGGGAGAACCAACCCTAATGTGGGATCTTGATGTATTGATAATATGAGATAATGAGAGATATTAGGGGGAAAATTAGGGTATAACAATTACCCTTATTTAAGTGTCTTCTATCTGGAGATATGGAGGTTAAAATCTTTGTCTTGACGCGATTGAAGATACTTAAATACAAAATAAACCCTATTTTTGAGCCTAAGATGCCATGACATGCTTATGATTATGAATGCAAACGACCAACTTCATAGGTGACACAAAACTCCACTAGGGAGGCAAAAATAAAAAAGGAAGCCTAATGAAGAGAGTTCAATCAGGAAAATAAATTACTGGAGAACGACACGATTCCGGGGATGACTATAAATAGGCAAAATCAAAATCATGATTAAAGAACCCAAATAAATAGTATGATTTCAAGAACTAAAATTCTTAACAATACAAGCAACAAGCTAACAATTAGAAAGTGTTACTGGCTCGACTGGGGAAAGAAACTTAACTCTGTTGGCGAAAAAATAACTCTGCTGGGGAAAAGAAGACTCAAATCTATTGTGGTAAAGCCCAAAGAGGAGAAAAAGTATCATCAACTCAATAAATGAGGAAAAAGCAATGGATAACAACAACCGATAGATAACTGTGAAATACCCACTCGCAGAGGAGGTAGCAAAAAAGAGAGTAACACCGAATCACAGGGGATAATGAACTACCAACTCAAGATTGAAGGTAGAATAAACAGCATAATACTGACTCAGACGATGGTGAACGTCAGCCTGGAGACTAGTAAACGAGTGATTGGCATCAGTACTCATGACTGAGAGCAAAGGATTGACTTCACTACTTATGACTGGTAACAAATGATTGACATCAGTACTTATTACTAGGAACAAAGGGTTGACATCAGTGCTTATGACTGGGAACAATGATTGACATCAGTACTTATGACTGGGAACAATTGGTTGACATCAGTACTTATGACTGGGAACAAAGGGTTAACATCAGTACTTATGACTGGGAACAATTGGTTGCCATTAGTACTTATGACTGGGAACAAGGGGTTGACATAAGTACTTATGACTGGGATCAATTGGTTGACATCAGTGCTTATAACTGTGAACAAATGATTGACATCAGTGCTTGTGAATGGAAACAAAGGATTGACATCAACAATTATGGTTGGGAACAAAGAGTGACATCAACACTTATGGCTGGGAACAAATGGTTGACACCAGTGCTTATGACTGGGAACAAATGATTGACATCAATGCTTATGACTAGAAACAAAGGATTGACATAAGCACTTATGGCTGGGAATAAAGGATTGATGTCAGTACTTATGACTGGAAACAAACAATTGACATCAGTACTTATGAATGGAAACAAATGATTGGCATCAACACTTATGGTTGGGAACAAAGGATTGACGTTAGTACTTATGACTGGGAACACATGATTGACATTAGTTCTTATGAATGGAAACAACTCAACTCTATTGAGATGAGGTCCAATGAGGAGAAAGAGATAAATATGGATTAATGAATGACAGTGAACTACTAACTCAGGGGTGAAGGTAGAAAAAACATAGAACAATAACAAGTTTCCCTAAAATCTGGTATTCCACCTAGAACGGGTCTCAACTTCTTCTTTAACCAAGGTATTCCACTTGGAAAGGGTAAAAAATCTTACCAACTTTTAGATTTCTCCAAGAACAATAATAATTTTTTCTTTGATCAAGATATCACTTGAAAAAGCTAATAATTGCTGTAAGGATCTTTCAACAAATTGTCTTTATCATCAAAGTATAGCCAATCTCAACAACAAACTATCTCCCGGGAATTAGATACTACCATCCATCGGAGTAAAAACATATTCTCTGGCATTAACAGGCTTATTGGGGAAGTACAGGCTGCTCAAATAAAGAGACCACCACTTGCTGTTACAAAAAGGATTGCGATGACACTGCTGGGAAATGAATTTTGATTTCGTGGGGAAATACCAACACATTCCTGCTGAGGGGATAAAGTCTTCACATGCAAAATAAATGCACATTCTCAATCCAGGGCTCTAAGCCTATAGGGATTAAAGTAATATTGTTGTCGAGGACCAAAAATTCAAACCAGGAACAAACAGGAGTGAAACAGTCAACAAAGACACCATACAATGAGGAATAAATTCAAATGGGGATCAAACTCCATCCAGATAATGAGCTGGGTGGGAAGGATAAAGAAAAATTCTTCCACGAGGGATAACTCAGTGGGGAAATTGAAAGGATATACACTTTCTGATTAAGGTTGACACTCTATTGGAGATAAGATAACATAACTCTATAAAGAGGATAATATGCCAACAAAAACATCAATGAGTGCAAATGAACCATGAGTTTTAATTCAGATATGCATGATGTATGTATGAGTGTCTGAATGTTATCATGTATATGCTGACAAAATAGACACACTGCACTAGAGATAACCAGAAAAAAACAACTTGGGTAAAGACAACACTCAGCTAAATCACATCCAGGATGAAGATTCCATAAGAGAGTAAGCATTAACTAGGGAAACAAAGTCCTACTTCAAGGCTTAACTTCACTGGGAAGAAACATAGCTTGAAAATAATCAAAGCAAAATATGATAGCAATAAACAATACAATTATAGGGATATTATAAACTCCTCTAGGCTTCACCGGGGAATATCATACAGACTTCGCTAGGGAAGGCAATGCCTCATCGTCTAGACTTCAACTAGGGATTTCCTACTGACTTCACTAAGGAAGACAATGTCACATCGTCGAGAGGGCCCAAATACATTCTTCAATATCAAGAGTAGTGGTTGCATAAAATTCTTTGGGGAAGTCAGAGAAAATTTATGGGGATATTCAAACATAAAGAGAAACATCATGCTTGATTCATCTGGGGAGTTAAGAAGTTAATATCATAATAAGAAGTCAAAATTGTGGGGATTTTAAATCAAAACTCAACATATGGTGAGAGAAAACCGAAACAATTGACAATTGTCTTAACACTTATTAGAAAAGATATTGCTCTTGTCTGGCTGCTTTGGGAGTTCATAACATAAACAATGTCATAACTGGAGAGAACAATGTTATGCAAGATATTCTTCATCAATTCTCAACACAAAAAGGAGAAGGACTCCAACAAATGAGCAAATGCTTCATAACTTTACAATCTCCGCTTGATCACAACCCAGATGGGGAAAAGATCACACTGAGCTAGAGAAATCAACATCAAGAGCTAACTGGGAATATATGGGATAAAAGTATCAAACCATCCAAACCAGCACCACATATCAACTGGTATGAAATCCAACTATCCAATGAATAATCACAGGTGGACTATGCACATATCAGCAAGAGTAACCCGATAATACTTCTTGGGGAATCTTTTCAAAACTTTGGAGTCCGTCCATCCTTGGAACCACTACTTTTATCCTGCTTGAATCACATAATTGAAGTAAAAAGTAATTTGCAAATTCTTTTCAAAAACATGTTTTTATTGTGAATTATTTTATTTTTTTGACAATTACTATCAGTAATAAATGAATTTTTTTTAGAAAAAATAAAATAAGAACTAAAAAGAATTGGATTAAGGCTCAAACTTTATTAATAGAATGGTAGTCCGCAAATAGCGTGACTCCATGAATGACTATAAAGTTTCAGAAAATTGTAAATACATGGAAAAGATACATTGAAACACAATGACCACTATTCTTCCTAAAAACTTTGAACTCTTGAGTATAGGCATCAGTTGAAGTCTGATGAGAATCCGAGAAGATTGTTGCTTCAATGATCAAGTTTTGTCTGACGCGGTTACTTTCCAGGAAATCCATAACTTTTTCCTAGGTTGCCCTTACGGGTTTTCAACCTACCAGGATAATTTATTCTGTTTATGTCTCTAACTTTTGCCTAGACCTCCCTTTCGGGTTTTGAGCCTACCGAGACGTTTTTTTGCCTAGCCGCCTGTAATATGGTGGGAGACCTGACTTGGATGTTTTTCATTTTATTGCAATTGTTGTGGATAGCAAGAGTCGCCACCGACTTTTCTTTTATCCAATAAAGGAAAGGGTGAAAAGAACAAGAAAGAACTTTTGAGAATTTTCTTGAGTTCGGGGGGTAGGTTATGAAAAGGGAAGGTGTTAGCACCTTTTTCATACGTAGTTATCTACGAGCTCTTAGTTGCTAGCTCATTTTGAAATTCTTTGTTTGAAATATGTTTGTGTTTGTTTGAAAGTATTTTTGAAAAATGCCTTCGTTTAGGCGAACTTTGTAATGATTCTCGTTTCTATAAGAATGTATACAAAGTGTTAACTTTTGAAAATATTTCATGGAAAGTGTTGGTGTTTTTGAAAGATGTTTTGAAATGTTGTGAGCAAGCAACTATGAACATTCTACCTACTCAAAAAGTCTTTGTTCTTTTCCTCCTACTTTAGATAGTGTTGTCTCACCATTAGTTGGTAAGCAAACTTATCATTGGATGTGAAGGGACAGGCGTGGGTCATTGTATAGTCATAGAAGGAAACTTGTAGAATATTTTAGCAATTGTCGTAAGAGACTAAGATCATTTATCGAAGGCAACTTTGAAGGGTCATTTGAGGGACTATGATCTTATAATCGAGGGTCTTTTGCTAAAATAATCCACGTTCGAGGGACATGACTATTTTATTTTAGGCAACAAGTGTGGGTTAACCCTAGAGGTACAAGTGTGTAAAGTGTTTTGATTTCATGCATTTTTGTCTTTGCATTAGGGTTTTCTACTTGTTGATTTTATGTCTTGCCATACAAACCCTAATTACTAGCAATAATATTGAAAGTGATAAATTGTGGGAATTTAAAGTTCTATGCTATTACATAATTTGAGGGATGGGGATACAAATTATAAATGGGGAAACAAAAGAAATTAAACCCTAATTTACTATTACAACCATATCAAATAAATACGAAGTAGAATGTACAAGAATGTAAAGTGAAACTAGGAAGAATATTTTTTTAATATTTTTTTTGTATAAAAAAAGTTCTAATTAAACTTAGTAAAGAGAAAAAATAATTAATTAAATCCATAGGTTCTAAGTTAAAAGAAAATTAAAATAAAACTAAGTCTAATATTTATTCAATTAAATTTAAGAAGAGAAAAAGAAATTAAATTTATTAGAAAAATATTTTTAGGGTTTTATGAAAGGGTTTTAAATTTTACCTAATTAAACTTAATACATAAGAGATTAATTAAAATTCCTAATTTCTAAGCTAATTAAATTAGAAAAGAAAATTAAAATAAACTACGTCTAGATTAAGTTGATTAAGAAAAGAAATTTGTTAAGAAAAATGTTTTTGGTCTTTTGTTTTAAAAGAAAAAGAAATAAAAATAAACTAAATATCTAAATAATAATATAATATTTTTTGGTATTTTTGACTTAATAATAATAAAAATAATAATAATAGTAATAATAAAAGTAATAAAGAAAATAAAATAAAATATGAAATTACAATCAGGAAGGTGTAAAAGTTAAAAGGAGGTTTGATAGAAAAAACAGATTTTGTTTGTTAGGCCCAATGGTCTGTTTTTGTATGATTAGAAAAAAAAACAGAATGAAATAAAAGGAAGTGGGCTGCGTGTTATTCAGGAAATGGGGGGTGTTAGTAAAAAAATCAGCCCAAACAAAATGTAGCCTAGCGTCTACCTCATGATCCAATGGGGTAGGCCCTTTGAGGTTCATAATAGGGACAACTTCCCGGAGCGTTGGATCTGTCTTGTATCATGATCATATGGTGATGATTGCAGAGTGTAACATACGCGCGTTGGCTCGTTTGCACAAGATCTGAAACAAGAAATTATGAAAAAACAAAAGGGTACCACTGGGGCTCGAACCCAGGTCCCAAGGGTTAACAAGCACACACTCTACCCCTGGGTTGGCTATACATCTGTTAGTTTATACAAAACCATAAATATATATTTTAAACTCATCCCAGAAGACATGTTCATCTTCTTCCTCGCGCCAGGCCTGAACCTCAATTTTTGAAATTCGTATATCAATCATTTCTTAATGAAATTGAAAAATGTAAACATGAAACTTATGTATTTTTCACCACGAATCCAACCATATAACTTATGTAAGCTAAAAGTCAAAGCTGAAGATTAATTTGGCATGCCCTAAATTGAAACCTAATTTTTTTCAGAAAGTTCAAATCTAAAATTCTCTACACGCAGTTAATGTAAATGAAATCTATGGACATGATTAGCTTTAGGGAAATGATATCTACATTTTTACTTCATAATGTATGCACAAAGGATGCTTGTATCAAGATATTGAAGTTAGAAAATTTACCTCTTGCAGATGGATTCGTGTATGGAGTTTGAGCAAGCGTTGAGGTTCCCTAAGAATGTGTTTAGCTTGACTGGACCTCCTTGAGTGTATTCCGACTCATACTTTGCTTTGAGGATGGATGAAACTCCCTACTCAAGTCAAGTTGTAAGCTTTAGTTTTGGAAATGGTGGATGATGATGGAGTGATTACAGTCATGAAACAGGGACTTGGATCACTTGCATATGAGGTATGTAAAGTGTTTGGAAGATTAAAAGTCAATAGGCACGAGTGGACTTTGAATTTCAAGTTTGAAGCTCAAAAATGGAGTTTTTGGCCAATTTTGTGTTGCAAAATGCTTGAGGTTGTTTGAGGGCTTGTAAACTCGTGTGTTTGCTTGAAATAGACTTGTATATTTTTCTGGAAAATGTTAGAGATGTTTTTCATAAGGGATTTCTGAGTTGTAAGGTTTTGGCTAGGTGGTTTGCTTTTGAAGAAAAGTGGAAAACAAGTTTCAATGTGTTGTACAAGCATGGTCTGAAGTTGTTAGAGGCGTTAGACCTGTTGCTTCTGGTTTTGACTTTTCTTGTGATCAAATGAAACAGGTTTGGGAGCTCAAGAAATTGACTTTGTGATTAAAGTGATATTTATGAAAATGGATATGGAGCTTTTTGCAATTTCATTCAAAAATGGTATAACCAAGTGGGAAAAGCCTCAAATCTTTGTATAATGCATCACAAATTTATGTAAATCTATGATTATATGGAGATTTAGAAGCAATATGGCTTGAAAAGTGAGATTGGATGATAAGGTTATGAGATTTGGTCTTGAGTTCTTCATAAAAATGACTTGAAATTCAAGAATGAAATGCCAACGTCAAGTCTTCGAATCTCGTAGCTCAAAAATGATCTCTTCAAGTTATTAGACATTTTGGAAAGCTTGAAACATTCTCTACAACCTTTATGTTTACCATTTTGACAAAGTCATCTTGGAACTTGGTGAAAATTGGCTAAGAAGTTAGGTAAAAAATCTGCCTAAACTAGGTCAAATTTTCACTAAGTATTTTTTATAATAAGTACACGACTTCATGAATTTATAACTTAAAATATAAGAACTTATAGGACTTGATCAATAAAGAAAAGTTATAGATTTCATAAAGATATATGACTTTCATTTTGCAAGTTTTCTTTGAATCATCTTGCATCTTGGTGAAAAAATGGCATGAAGTAATGAAATTATCATGTATAAAACACTTAGAAAATTTTATAAGACTTGAAAACTTTGGCTTTTCACGTTGAATTTTGACTTTCTTGATTTCTTGATGATCAGACTTCATATTTTTTAATGTCTTGATGAAGTGATATTTGAAATCAAATCTTGATCAAAAAGTCAAAGTTTGACTTTTTGTGAAAAAGTTAACTTTTCATCAATTGATGAAATTTCAACTATCAATTCAATAATCTTGAGAAATGTTTAGAGCCATGAAATTAGGTCAACATGTTATATTTGAATCCTTGAGA
Organism: Vicia faba; assembly: GCA_948472305.1. NCBI lineage: Eukaryota > Viridiplantae > Streptophyta > Magnoliopsida > Fabales > Fabaceae > Vicia > Vicia faba. The sequence goes on along the minus strand of OX451737.1, from coordinate 343,094,864 downwards.
TCATGCTTAAATCCATTAAGTCATGTTCTTGGTCAAAAATCACTTATCAGTCATTCTCAATCAAAACCCTAATTTTGACCACTTTGCCCCTTTTGATGATTTGATTGTTTTTATTGAGGAATTGTGATGAGACCTTGATACATTGATGAATATGACTTCAAAATATTTATGTGGATAAAAAATATTGAATTTTGACTGTAGTTTGACCATAATTGACTTTTTACCCAATATAGTTGATTTTCAGTCATCTGGTCCATTGACTGAGCAAATTTGTGATTCAAGACTTGAAACTTGACATGAGTATTATTGGAGGTATATAATGATACATGAAGGCCATTTTAGGCATTATAATTCCAATTATACTTGTGAAAATAAAAACCCTAATTTGAGGCATCAATGTTTTAGGAGATGGTTTGACCTAGTCAACACTTGTGCAAACTTGAGCTTTTGGAGATCTTGTGAGAAATGTCTTAAGAAAGGGTAGGGAAAATTTTGGGGTACAAAACCTCCCTTTCGGGTTTTCAACTTAGCGATTTTTTCTTTTATTTCTTTAAGGGAAGTATTTCTTGACTGCGTTAGCATTCATGGGATGTGGGAACTCCTCACCATCCATTGTTTCAAGAATCAATGCACCGCCAGAGAAGACTTATGGGACTTTAAAGTTTGGAGTCCACCCTCCCCTAGAATCAGCATTAAAATACATGATCTTTTTGAGCACAAGGTCACCTTCTCTAAATTCACGAGGCTTGACCTTCTTATCAAAAGCTTTCTTCATTCTTCTCTAATATAACTGACCATGACACAAGGCCGACATTTTATTTTCTTCAATTAAATTCAATTGTTCAAACCTATTATGAATCCATTCAGCCTTTGATAACTTGGTTTCCATTATTACATAAAAATATGGCATCTCAACCTCAACAAGGAGCACTGCTTTCATACCATACACAAGAGAGAACGAGGTTGCCCATGTTGAAGTTCCGACGGATGTAGGATACCCATGCAAAGCAAAATGGAGAATCTCATTCCAATCCTTATAAGTAACAACCATCTTCTGGATAATCTTCTTAATGTTTTTATTAGCAGCTTCAACAACCACATTCATCCTAGGCCAGTAAGGAGACGAGTTGTGATGAACAATCTTGAATTCTTTATAAAGTTCTGTCATCATCTTATTATTCAAATTTGAGCCATTATCAGTGATAATCCTACTTGGCACACTATACTGAAATATAATATTGTTCTTGATAAAGTGTGCTACCACCTGCTTGGTAACATTAGCATAAGAAGCTGCTTTCACCCACTTGGTGAAGTAGTCAATTTCCACTAAGATGAAACAATGTCCATTCGACGCCTTGGGTTCAATCATTCCAATCATATCAATACCCTCATAGAAAAATGCCATGGGGAAGAAATAACATTGAGAAGTATTGGAGGCACATGAATATTGTCAGCATAAATCTGACACTTATGACACTTCTTCGCAAATTTGTAATAGTCAGATTCCACTGTCATCCAATAGTAACCTTCCCTAAGCATCTTCTTTGCCATCGAATGTCCATTGGCATGGGTACCAAGGGAACCTTCATGAATATCATGCATTAACATGTCCGCTTCGTGTCTATCCATGCATCTGAGCAAGACCATGACATAATTTCTTTAGTACAACACATCTTTATTGAGGAAAAATCTACCTGCCAACCTTCTCAATGTCTTTTTATCTTTGTTGGACGCACCAAGAGGGTATTCTTAAGTCTGAAGGAAGTGCTTGATATCACAATACCAAGGTTTTTCATCTGACGTCCCCTCTATGGAAAACACATGAGCTGGTCTATCAGGACGTCAAACTGTAATCTGAGGCACATCGTTCAAAGCATTTACTTGGTACATGGATGCCAAAGTGGCTAAAGCATCTGCCATACGATTCTCATCTCTAGGAATATGATGGAATTCAACTTTATTGAACAAAGGTAATAATATTTTTGCATGATCTTTGTAGGGAATTAATCCAATGTGATCAGTCTCCCATTCTCCTTTGATCTGAATTATTACTAAAGTTGAATCACCATATACATCAAGAATTTTGATTATGAGATCTATAGCCTCTTCAAGACCCATGATACAAGCTTCATACTCCTCTATGTTATTGGTACGATCAAATGTTAACCTTATAGTAAAAGAGATATGTGACCCATGGGGAGTTATAATCACATCACCAATTCCTTTTCATAAGCATTTACAGCTCCATCAAACACCATACCCCCCCGGGATTCAGGATCAGAACCTTCCTCAGGAAAAAGGTTCATCATAATATTTAAATTTCAAATACATCACATCCTCATCAGGGAAATCAAACTTAACAGACTGATATTTGTCAACTGGTTGGTGAGTGAGGTACTTCGTTAACATACTGCCTTTAATAGCCTTCTAAGTACGGTATTCAATATCATATTCAGACAACAGCATCTGGCAACGGAAAATTCTTCCAGTAAGAGCAGGCTTTTTAAAAATATACTTAATTGGATCCAATTTGGAAATTAACTAAGTAGTGTGATTCAAAATATATTGTCACAATTGCTTTGCCGCACATGCCAAAGCACAACATGTTTTTTCTAGCATAGAATACTGTGACTCGCAGTCAGTGAACTTCTTGCTGAAATAATAAATGACATATTCTTTTGTTCCAGTTTCATCTTGTTGTCCCAAAATACAGCCCATGGAGTTATCCAACACAGTAAGATACATAATCAATGGTTTTCCTTCAACAGGAGGGAGCAAGATAGGAGGCTCGAGCAAATACTCTTTAATGCTTTTAAATGCCCTTTGGCAATCATCGATCCATACACAACCTTGATCTTTATTTAACATCTTGAAGATAGGTTCACATGTTTCATTCATATGGGAAATAAATATGGAAATAAAATTTAAACATCCAAGGAAGCCTCTAAATTGCTTTTAAGTTCTTGGTGCAGGAATTTCTTGAGTTTCCTTAACTTTATCAAGATCAACTTCAATTCCTATTTGGCTGACAATGAAACCTAGAAACTTTCCTGAATGAACACCAAAAGTACACTTATTTGGATTCAAGCGGAGACGATACTTTTTCAAATGCTGAAACAATTTCAACAAGTCTTTCATGCCCTTCCTCAGTCTAAGATTTGGAGATCATATCATCAATATATACTTCAATTTCCTTATACATCAGATCATGGAAAAGGGTTCTCGTAGCCCTCTGGTACGTTGCACCAGCGTTCTTCAACCCGAAGGACATCACTCTGTAATAGAATGTTCCCCAGGGTGTAATAGATGTTGTTTTTTCCATGTCCTCAAGAGCCATCCTAATTTGATTGTATCCGAAAAATCCATCCATGAACGAGAACACTTTGAATTTTTTTGTGCTATCAACCAACATATCAATATGGGGCAACGGAAAATCATCTTTTGGACTTGCTTTATATAAATCTCTATAATTAACGCATATGCAGACTTTTCTGTATTTCTTTGGTACTAGAAAAATATTGGAAATCCACTTAGGGTACACTGATGTCACAAGAAAACCAACATCAATCTGCTTCAAAACCTCTTCTTTAATCTTAACTGCCATGTCAAGATAAGTTCTTCGCAGCTTCAACTTGATTGGTGAATATTCTGGATTTAGCTGCAAATAATGTTCCACAATATAGGTGTCCAAATCAGGCATGTCTTGGTAAGACCAAGCAAAGATATCTACATACTCTTTCATCAACTCAATCAACATGCTCTTCACATCGGGATGAAGTAGTGCCCCAATCTTGACTTCTTTCGAATCTTCTTCTGAACCCAAATTAATCGTCTCCAAAGGCTCTTTATACAACTGAATGATATTTTCCTCGCACTCAAGAAATCGTGAAACCTCTTATGGGATTTCATCATATTCTTCTTCTTCACCCACATACATAAGATATTCAAAGTCAGTAGATGGTGCAGGGTCATTGCACTCAACGAGTTTTTTAATTAATATGTGAAACAACCGGCTGAACAATCATATGATAATGAAATCAATGAAGTCACCATCAAATTTTTTTATCCCACATGAAGGGAAAGGTAAACATTGAGTAAACCTGAGAAGGGTGAAATCAAGGTCGAACGACCGAGAGATCGGGTAAGGGAGTCTGTTACGCGAGGGAAAGGTATTAGCACCCCACATGCCCATAGTACTCTAATGTATCCACTCTTGTTGTCAACCTTTGGGTGTGTTTAATCTATGTTTAATGTTAAAATAAAATTCAAAGAGGGAATGCATGCAAAAAGAAAAGAGAAAATAATGTAGGGAAAAATAAAATTTGTGCTCGTTTGGGCCCTACCCCAATGCCTATGTATCCCTTTTAAGGAATTAGAGCAGCCGTAGTTCGGCTCACATGTTTCAGTTTTTTTGTGTTTTTTAATTGAACAATGTTAGGTTCGAAACAATCCACCGAGGCTCGACCTTTGGAGATTCACGTCCTGTAGCGGAAGGGAACTAACATGTTATTAGAAAAGAAATGCTGATTGTAAAAAAGGAAGGTGTTGGTTTGTCTTTTTTACCTTGAGAAAGGATTTGAAAGTTTTAAGTGTTTTATGATTTGCAAAGAAAAATAAAAGAAAGGTTTTTGTTTTATTATGCAAAGGATGCAAAAGAAAAGAAAACATCTAAGGGAGACTAACCTAAATTTATCCCTAATGTTGTCACATAAATGATTAACCCTAAAGTTGAGTTTTGAAGGGGAAACTCTAACCTATGTTGACATGCATGGATAACAATCCTAATGTCTATCTCAAATCATCATCTCTAGATGAATCAAGAAGTCCTAAATGAGCATAGCAAGGGTCTATTTCCTAAAACTATGTCTAACTCGAATCATCATCTATAGCTGAAATGAGAGCTCCGAAGGGAACATGCCGAGGGTATATCATCTCAAAACATGCACACCAAGACAAAATCAAGCAAGCAAGCCAACAAGCTCAAGAGAGAACAAAAAATATGTCGTAAGCAGCACATGCTAACTCAAGTTAAATGCCTAACCATGACATGGACGATTAAGGTAGGTATAAAATAAGGTAGGGATGCTTTAGCCAAGGGGTCATATCAACTGAGGAAAACAAGCGGGGAGAGGATAGAAGAAAATAGCACGGAGCATCAACATCGACCAACACGAGCTCAAGAAAAAATGAGGGGGATCGATTACAGATCCCTTTTCCACTTGACGACTTGGTTACCATGATCTGCACAACTCCGAAGCATTGACATACAACGTGAGCTAAGGATGACACATACTAGAATGTGCGGGGGATCGATTGCGGACCCTCCCCGCTTGCCTACTTTTGAGGACTTATTATCTGTAATATAATGCGGGCACAAATGTAAACACATGTGTGGAATACCTACTTCAAAGGTTGGATTTTAAACAAGCACAAGTATCACACAATGGCACATAATGTGAAATTTCCCTTAGCGGTTCTTTAAACAAACCAAAGGGGTTCCTGACATGATCAGCAACGGAAATACCCGTCATACATATCTAGTCCTACTTCTCATGGAAAGGAAAGGAGTAAAGCATGGAAATAGTAAAAATGAAGAGATGAAATACCAAACGGATAACAATCTGTATCAAGCAAGAAAAACTAAGAAACCCAGAAAACTTCAAGCAAGCTAGCATCAGCAAAGAAATTCAGTGAGAATATGTGTCGAAGCATCAATAAGCAAGATCAGAATGTGTAACTGACACTTCCGTATCACAAAATGCCTGCAAAAAATACAATTATACAAGATACGGGGCAAAAAATAATGGCATGTGTGTCGAACGCAAAATTGGACCATAAATCGAAAGTCCAAATAAGTTTTCTGATCAAATAATCGAGTAATAATTACATGATTGGAAACCATCCAAATGTACCTTGCACAATCAAGACACATGTTAAAAATAATAAGGAAAATTAAAGTATAAAAGAGTAGAAGGATATTTGGAGAAAACAATAGCCAAAGCAAGGCAAAAGAAGCAAAAAGAAAAAAATTTGGAAAAGGTACATCGACCGTAATAGGGCATGACTCAACTCATGCCTGAAATTTTCAGTTTGCATCGACCGGAGGGTCGGCGCAACACTTCCCGCATGTGAACAGAATGTTTGTGTCAACTGCAACAGGGATTGCATCGACTCATGCCTGGGATTTTTCTCAGTTTGTGTTGACCTGAGGGTCAGTGCAACACTTCCCGTGTGTGGTCCAAACTGTTTGCGTCGACTCAAAAAGGCTATGCGTAGACTCAACTACAGTCTTGTTCAATTGAAACTTTGAAGCAACATAACTTTTGCACCGAGTGTCCATTTCGCACATGGTTCGAATTGTTGGAAAGCTTGAAAATCATAGAATATCCACAACATAAAACGGAAACCAAAACAACAAAAATTATACCACAAATTCCCTGATCTTAGCACGATCAACATGTGAATCCATGATCCTATTTCATGAGTTTCGACGTATTTTTATCCGATCAAAAACCAATTTCTCATCAATTATGCTATGACCATAGCACAAGGAAATTTATACGCAACCAAAAATCAATTGAATCACACGGTAAGATCAAGGCACAATGGCTCAAGAAATTTGTCAAACACATAATCTCCGAAATTTAAGTCATGATTTTTGAACAATTAGAGATCCAAATTATACCACACATAATCAATCAAGAATCATCAATTAAGCTTGAAACAACTTCAACATTTTGTTTTTCTCAAATAAGCACTTTCATGAAAATCAATTAATTGAATAAGCACTTATTTAATCATCTAATACCAGATTTTCACATCATGATTCAAGATCAATTCACATTTTCATAATCAAAATCACTTACACAATTCAAATTAGATCAAGGTTCAATTTATTGATCCACAAAGGTGTTTATTTAAGAATCACTTATTTGAAAAATGCTTAAATCAAGAAAAGCTTACCGTAGAATTGAAGAGGAAGCTTAGGTATAGAGATCCAATAATCATATTCGAGATCGGAAAAGAATTGAGCTTCTTTGACTTTTGGATCTTGAAGAAGTTATTGGAAAAGTTATTGGTGTTCTTGATGAAAATGAGAGAAAGTTGCTCTTTGATCCTTGAGCAAGATGAGAGAAATTTTTTGAGTGTTTTTGAGAATTGGTCAATTATGAGGGTCCCCTTGAAAGTTGGAGGGAATAAGAATATATATTGTGCCCCTTTTTTGAATGAATGAGCCTCCAATAAACACAAGAAAATGTGCAAATTTTCAGTTCATCACAATCCGACCGATACCTTAAGGTCAAATTCGCAAGTCCCTCGGTGCGACTTTTGAAGTTTAAATGCAAAAATAAAATGTAGACAACACTGAGAATAACATCGTGTCCGAAGATGGAATTAATCGGATATACATTGATTTAGTTATGATTTTTTGAAGTTTTGTCTCAGATGAAAATATTTCTCGGTTCAGGATTTTCAATGCTATGCGCGTGTTTTGGACCAAAAACAAAGGCCTTCGGGATACCGTTTGATTTGGAAAGTTGAAAGCAATATTTATCCAACTCAATTTAGGGAAAAATTCCACCAGAACCAGCTCAATACGATAAGAATCAACCTGAGTTATGATTTTCTGAAGATGAAGCAGGTGAACATTTGTCACAATTTTCTTGTGCGAACATATTCGATAAATTCATATAGTCGAAGACTCTCTGAGTAGAACTGGCTTCCGTCCTTCAGATACGAAATATAGATGACATCAAGACGAAACTTTGGCCACTGGAACGGGTTCAAAACGACAAACAGTCTTCGAGATATGAATTTTTTTAGTGTGCGAAAACCGCACCTTCAACACTTTCTCACGATATTTTCACTTGTACATTTTCAAAAGATCACTTATTCAGAGACTTTCCTTTTAGAATTATCTTTTGGTCTGAACACGAAAGTTAAAGAGAACATCGAGACAGTTTCAAAAACTCAAGAATCAACCCAAAACACCATTCCAAGCTGGAGATGATAATTTTCAAACTCAGATCAGTCAAAACACTATTTTCAATTCGCACAATTTTAAATTCACCGAAAATACCCAAATCTTCCACAACTCAAACATGCGTTAAAAATTATGAGGGCTTTGTTGTGTTTATAAAATACCTTGACCCCATGAACATGGAACCAATGATATGCATGCATGTGTATATGCAAATAGGGTATAAGATAATCAAAATTAAGACAAAGAGGGCAAATTTTTGGGTGCAAAAGCTGCCCCTATTTAATCTCCTTCAACCTAAGGTGAGATTGGCGCCAACCTATTGAAATTTCAAGGTGGAAGAAGATTAAATACTTAAAAGAACCCGAAATTTTTTGCTCCAAAGCCTACTTAGGTATTGTTATATTTTTTGGTTTTTTGTATCTTCTATTTTTGCTTGCTTTTTTGATTGCATTAGTTATCTGAGTAAATCTCTTGAATGTTAGGTCAAGGTTAGACATACACAAGATAGAGAACGGCCGAAGAAGGCTCTAACAAAGGGATGTCAGTTGAAGGCTAAATTACTGAGAATACAAATATACATTGACTCTGAATATAACACCGAACGAAGGTGGACTTTACCAACAAAAAGGGATACCTGGCGAAGGTAAACCTAAGACAAAAATACACCGGGCGAAGGTGAATTGTGGAGAAGAGAGAACATCGGGCAAAGACGATCCTTAGCCAACAAGAAAGTACATCGGGTGATGGTGGACCTAGAAAGGAAAAACATCGGGCAAAGGTGAAATTACCAAAGAAAAGAGAACGTCGCGCGAAGATGAACCTTAACCAACAAGAAGGGACACCGGGTGAAGGTGGACCTAAATTGGAAAGACACTGGGCGAAGTTGAACTTACCGAAGAAAAGAGACCATCGGGCGAAGACGAACCTTAACCAACAAGAAGAGTCACCGGGTGAAGGTGGACCTAAACTGGAAACACACCGGGCGAAGGTGAACTTACCTAAGAAAAGAGAACTTCGGGCGAAGACGAACCTTAACCAACAAGAAGGGACACCGGGTGAAGGTGGACCTAAACTGGAAAGACACCGGGCGAAGGTGAACTTACTGAAGAAAAGAAAACGTCAGGAGAAGATGAACCTTAACCAACAAGAAGGGACACCGGAAGAAAGTGGACCTAAACTGGAAATACACCGGGCGAAGGTGAATTCGTGATTAGAACAAAGAGACCAACTGTAGGGACTCTAAACAAGGATTACCAATACATGTTGAGCTTTAAGAGTTGCCAATATGCAAGAACTACAAAATCCTCAGGCCAAAGGCGGGGTGTAATTCTTCAAGAGTGGAAATTATCTGAATCACCACACACCAAGTATGGATACTCAAACACTTGAGAAGCAAGAAAGGCTATACATTAACTCTCACTCACATTCTGACGGCAAAGGAAAACACAGGTAAAATAACCAAAGGCTTGTAAAGGAAAGAGAGACACACAACTTACTGGAGAAATGGAAGATACGAAAGACCCACCTGGTGGTAAATCAAACAGACTCCGTTGGGGAAACATAATAGTATCACCCTAGGCTTGCTATGAAGATAATTCAAATATGAGCGTATAACAATTTTGTGAGGGAAAAGTCCCTATATAAATATTTTAATGATCTCAAAGCGATTATTAATCTCTCTATTTGGGTTGGTCCTATGAACAATCTTGCAATGGAATGATTGGAATGAAGATCTCCAGAAACACTTATTTTTGAGAAAATTCAATTTATGCGTCGACTCAAAGATATTTGCGGTCAACTCATCATCTTAAATAAAGCCCTGGATGTGTCAGGTCGACCCTTTCGGTCGACTCAAACTGGAAATCAAAATATTAAACTATTGCATCAATGCAAGCCCTGTAGCGGTCGACGCACTACACTTCATAATGGATTTCTCTTTGACTGTTGGATGTATCACGTCGACCCTTCCGGTAAACTCAACTTGGGAATCAAAATATTCAAAGTTTACATCAACGCAAGTCCTGAAGCGGTCGACGCATTACACTTCAAAAAAAAAATTTTCTCTGTCTGCGAGTTGTGTCGCGCCGACCCCTATTTCTGGTTGAGTCGACCGGTCGCTGGCCTCATCTGATTTTCTACTATGATTGTGGGTCTTGGCTATTAGGTATTGTTGTACCCCAAAATTTTCCCTCTCATTCCTGAAAGGATCATTCTAGACCCTCAGGTTTGCTTTTGACAAGTTTCAAATCTCAAATCACAATTTTCCAAGAAAACCATTCACAAGGGCAAAATGGTCAAAAGCACACTGAAAAGTCAAACTTTGACTTTCAGATCAAATCAAGTTTCAACAATATTATTTCATCAAGACATGAAATTGGTTCATAAAAAAATTAGAAGTCAGAAATTACTTTGAAAAAAAATCAAATTTCTAAACATTTAGAAAATTTTCTAAGTGTTAAGAGAATATGATACTTCAGAACTTCTGAGCCATCCTCCACGCAAGTGCAGTCAGAGGTTGCAAACATGGTTAAGAACATAGTTCTTGAATCAAAACATGACTCTTCAGCATATTCAGGTTACGTTTCTGATCTTCTGCGACCAGAACATCACCAAATCCCAAAACCTCGTTTAAGCAGCCTGCTGGCCTGCTATATCACATACCTGCAATAAACTACTGATCCAGTCCACGCCTGCACTATCTCAAACCCCATATTTTCATCAAATTAGCATACGAAAACTGTGATTAAAAAGCAATGGAATAATATACCAAAAAGGTTTAAATCCCATTTGTTTTTGCCCCAAAACCACAACAAACCCATCTATAAATAATTTGCTCCATCACACGTTCAAGGGGCTGGGTTTTGGAGAGAGAAAATTGTCAAAAGAGAGAAAAGAAAACTGTGAAACCTTCATAAAAATCCAGAATTCCCAAACAGAAAATCAAACCTTTGTTCTTCCCTTTGAATCAAAGAACTTGGCATTTTTTCTTCCGTTGCTCTTACTTACTCCAGAACATTTGAAGGCAGCAGTTCAAGTCCCATGCACACGCTCCAGATTCAAGGTAAGTCTTTCTGACTTTGTATCTTCTCATTCAGAACATCATTAAATATGTAAATATCATAATGTTGATGTTGTCCATATCATTGCATAGGAAAAAAAACTGTGGATCATAACTTCTTGATTAAGGCTAGGCTCAGAACTAGGATTAGAACTTCTATAAACTGCCGTGCTTTTATCATCCTGATTTGCTGTTATGGACTGAATAAATTGATGATGTAATGATTAATGTGATGAAAAAGTTGAAATGTAACACAAAACTTCTGTTTTTCATTCACCATTTTAACACACAGAATTTCTAGGCTTTCTTACTGTTTTGACACACAGAACTTCTGATGCTCACTCACAGTTTTAGCACAGCACAAAACATCTGAGTTCTCCCTGTATGTTAAACACACATAACTTCTAGGCTTTCTTACTATTAAACACACTGAACCTCTGATGCTTACACTCGCTGTTTTAACGCTCAGAATTTCTAATTTTTCACACGCAGACAACACACTGAATTTTTGATGTTCACACACTATTTTAGCACAGTACAAAATTTCTGACTTTTGGCTCACTGACTGAATACCACCCAGAACCTCTGTTTCCTTTCTCTCTGACATTTCTTGAAGGGCCTTAGAGTGTATCAATCCATAACTTCTGATTGCACTGACGTTCCTTTCTGAGTCACCACGCGCCTGGCTTCAGAACTTCTGATCCTTGTCGTTTTGCTTGCAGCAGCACGCTGTTTCTATCTTTCATTTATTTTCCTTTTTATAATTTTCAATATTAATTCCTTTTTTTATTAATATAAAAAGATATAAAAATATTTTCTTTTATTAATTAATTAATTAATTTTTCTTAATTCATTAAGACAAAAAACCATTTTCTAAACAAATCCTTTTTCTCTCTTGCATTGTATATTTCAATATGGTTGTAATAGTTAAATATGATTTAAATTCTTGCAACCCCCCATTTGTAAATATGTACCCCCATCTCTAAAATATTGTAATAGTGTAGGACTTTTATATTTCCGCAATTTAACACTTTTCCAAATATAAAACGCTAGTAATTAGGATGTGTATGGCAAGATATGAAATCAAAAAATAGATAACCCTAATCAAGACTAAAATGCATGAAATCAAACACACTCACACACTAGCACCCTTAGGGTAATCCCACCTTGTTTCCTATCGGAAACATAGTCATGTCCCTCGAACATGGGCGTTTTAGCAAAAGACCCTCGATAAAAGATCGTAGTCCCTCGATGACCCTCGATGTTGCCTTTGAAAAACAATCTAGTCCCTAAAACGACATTGCTAAAACGTTCCATAGGTTTCCTTCTATGACTATACAAACATCCCACACTCATCCCTTCACATCCAACGATGAGACTTTTTACCAAATCAAATGGTAAGATAGCAACATATAAAGGAAGAGGAAAAAAACATCTAAGACCTTTCGAGTAGGTAGATTCGCTCCTAGTCATTCGCTTGCTCACAACAAAAAACTTTTTTATACACCAACACATATGTTTGAACTATTTTCAAAACCAATACTTTGTACGCATTCTTATAGAGACGAGAATCATTACAAAGTCACATTTTCAAAATACTTTCAAAACCCACATCACAAAGCACATTTCAAAACAAAAGCAAGTGATCTAGCAAGTAACTAAGAGCCCGTGGAAAACCATGGATGAAAAGGGTGCTAATACCTTACCTTTTCATAATCTATCCCCAGAAATCAAGAAAACATCTCTAAAGGTCTTTCCTGTGCTTTTTCACCTTTCCTTATTGGATAAAAGAAAAGTCGGTGGACTCTTGCTATCTGCAACATTACGATCAAACGCAAAACAAAAAGTCAATTCTCCCACCGTATCACAGAACTGGCGACTCTGCTGGGGATTTATTTTTAAAACTGGGGTTACCTTAGGGTTAAATCACATTTACTTGCTTTCTTTGTTTAACTTGTATGTTTTACATTATGGTTCTTTATTTGGGTTTGAATCCTCTACCCGGATTTGGGACACCTTTTAGGTAAGTAAAAATAAATTATGAGGGAATTGTGCGGGGTATACCGATACGGTTGAAGCAGTAACTACATTGATGTGACACTTTGGTTGGTACCGGTAACCCTTGAGTCAATCAAGGAGAGTATAGGGCTGCCGCGTGGTGTCATAAAGCATCAACTGACCTTAGAACCTTTAATTGCACAACTTGGCCAGTAGGACGTAGCAAGATGGCCGACTTTGGTGTATTCCCAAGGTCGACAGATACTCTATGCTACACTCATTGAGGTTTGACTCTTGTGTTTCGTTCAGTTGCGAGTCAATCGCCTATTGAACGAAGCTTGGGGTAAAGATCAGTGATATTGAGATCCGTTAGAACTCGGTTACCATTTATAGGACATGATGAGCCATCTAAACTTCGAGAGGGTACTTACCTACAAACTCCATGCAAGCCTAAACCTAAGGACTTGTCTGCTTTGTGTGTATATGACTATATGTATATAAATTTTCTTATTTCGTATGCTTGTACATAACATCATGACATCATACCATAGTATTTTCGATAACATTGAACCATAGAATTCCAAGGATCTCAAGGGTCTTTGATGCAGGGTCACGTTGAACCAGATGTCTATATAGGGGCAAGATAATTTATTTTCCTCTAAGAAAGCACCATCAAAGATCAAGTACAACAACTTGAGTTAAGGGCTACAACCCACTTGACATGGTGAGCTTAATTCTAGTGGAAGGACATCCACCGATACAAAGTTCCCAAATTAAAACTATAAGTGACTACTAATATTTACCCCGCGAGATCCTTGAAAACATGCATCCATATATCATGCATCATATCATGACAGGTTTCTCCCACACAGGTTTCCTTATCTTCCTACTGTTTATTTCAGTAGAGATGGCCCTAGAATAGACCATTAAGAGCATTCAGATTCAAAACACTCAACTTCAAGAGATGTTCTTGAACCTATCCAAGGGGAAAGAAGAGGTGAAAGATCTCCTCACAAGGGGCATGGTCATGGGGAATCCAGAGGGCACCAAGGATGATCAGTTGGAAAGGCTACAAACTAAAATGGCAACAATGAAAGTCCAAATGATGGGACAACTGGTGGGCCAAATAGTTCTTATCCAAAACCTGGCTCAAGGATAGGAAGAGCTGAGAGCCCTTGTCAACAGGATTCATCAATACAGATGCAACCAAATGGGGCAAATGGCCAGAATTTGAGATCGAGTCATTGACCAGCCTCCGATGAAGAGTGTACCTTTCCAAATTGCTTCCATGTCACGAGCCCAATAGAAATCTCTCCAACAACAATAGGATAATCAGCGTAGGCAGAATACATCTGAAAGACGCTTCACCAAAGTCAACATGTCATTGTCTCAAGCACTGCAACACATGTTGGAGGCCGAGCTGGATACGTTAAAAGACCCCCCTCAGAATCCCAACACAACCTCCCAAGGTATAATCCAAATACAAGATGTGCATACCATTCCAACAGTCCTGGACATGACACCAATAGCTTTTGGACATTGAGAAATAAAATTCAAGATCTGATTGACGAAGGAACGCTAGAATTCACACCAGATGGTCAACTGGAATTCTTCTGCCATCCCTCAAAGGCTCTCCACCTAAAGTGACAAGTTCAGACAAAGAGGCTTCTGTTCATTTGAATTTTCAATTGTAATCTCTTTTGTTGTTTAAACAAATATCTATTAATGTCAAACCTTGTTGCATTAATGCATTGCATATGTTTGTCTTGACTTCATCCTTTCTTTTTCACTATATTTAAACTATGTTTTTTACTCTCTTGCAAAAAGTTACAAGCCTTTAGATGGAGGATGACAAAAACAATGCCTTAATCCTAAACACTGGAGTTATAAGGAAGATAATACCTAGTAAACCCCTTAGACACAAAGAAGTAGATGTTTTATTTTTCACACAAATTGAAACCTTTAATCAAAACCCGGGGTAGGGTAGTCTCTCGGTTAATTCAAATGCACGTTCAGTCGCAAACTTTCACTTCGTAATATAACGAATGACATCAAAAAAATTCTTCTGGAATCAAAAGACGGTGATGGTTCCCTACCAAATAGACAGTCATTATCTCTCTAAAGAAAAGCCCGCTAAGTGAAAACCTACAAAGGAGGCTTAAGAAAAACTGGGGCATCCCGCTGACCGTGATCTCAAAAAATAAAAATAAATAAGAACAACCAGGAAAAATCAGGGATAATAAATCAAAAGGAGGTCATTACAAATCCTCAACAACATGGAAAATATGGAAAAAAATGACTGCTTTCCAATAAACTTAACTTGTCTGAACCATCAACAAAATGTCATTCCAGATTCAATTGGAGTTCAAACGCACAATTAACTGAGTTTCGGACTGAAGAACATCACGAAGAATGGGCGGGTACAAATACACTTTGAGCTTTATCCTTTGTTTCTTAAACCGTGAACCAATCCATGTTACAACCCTTAAAAAGTCCTAATTGAAGCATGGGTTAGTTTGACAACATACTATTACAAAAGGTATCCCGACTCCTGTAGGGCTTAACTCTAAATCCTGAGTTGAATTTTTATTGCAAAATTTCTTTACTTGCTAAAATGCATTTTCAAAAGTTTCAAGACAAACATAAACTTTGCATTACTTGAATATCACTGTTTGCATATGGCTATTTGTTTGACAGCGGAGAAATTCACACAACCAATGTCTAGTGAACGAAAGCTCTCTCAGTGAACAAAATCATTTTAAGTGGGATGACACTTCCAATGACAAATATCCTATCAACAAGGGGCATGATATGCCACTATCAAACACGCCTGAGGCAGTCCAGTCAAGATTCCTAAAAGTCTCTTGAGAAACACTGAATATACCAAGGGCAGGTCTCCATCTGAATCACTCGGGGCATTGAACGCGCATCCCAGCAAAGGATTACGTACAGTCAAACATTTCCTGGCAGTGCCACAAACGCCTGCTACTAGGGGAAATGACAAATCCCCACACCAAGCCCTTTTCATAGGGTGACCCCAGCCAGGTTTTCAATCTCTGAATACTTCTCCCCAACTGATTCGTCCTCAAAAATCCTAGAGAATTTGTGCCAAGAGAAGACTTTTCGCAAACAAGGTGGCGACAAGGTTTATTTCCCAAACAAATTACAGATTCCCCAGCATGATTTTTCCTCTCCGATTGCTACAAATCAAGGGACCACAACTCCTCTCTTCCAACAGACTTTTCTACAATCCCCAGTAAGTTACTGCAAATCCTGGACCTGACCACATATCAGTTTAACTTTATCCTTGCTAGCAAGTTACTACAAAGCCTGGAATCCGACCAGATAACAGTTAACTTCCTTATCCTCAACAAGTTGTTGTGAAGCTGGGAATTCAACCAGATAACAGCCTAACTTCACTCTCTCCAAGAAATTTTTTGCGAAACCCGGAATACGACTAGATAACAGTCAATTTAATCTTTCCCAAGATAACTCACCAATAGAGCAACAAACAACTGAGGCTCCTGAATTCTTTTCCCCCAAGCCGAAATCAATACTCTCCACATAGCCTTCTCAAGAAAAGTCAATATTCCCCAATGGGATTCCTCCTCAATCAACAAAACGGGAATCCCCAGTGGAAACATCCTAAAGCAAGGTCCGAAGAGGAGCTTACTCTTCATCCACAACAGCCGTCTAGAATTTCATTTCCCAGGGCTCCCCAACATTTGTCAAGGATTTATTTTCCAAGACAAAAATGCATTCCAACAACATTTCACATTTCATGCATCATATCACATACATGACAAATGCATACGGCACAATCTCATTTACTTTGAGAACATCATTACACCATGCATCATGACATTGCATGCAGCTAACGTTTTGCCTTTTCAGGGAAAGGTCAATCAACATATGGCTATCATCAACAATTTTCGATAGGTACAAGTTTAGTTTCTGAAGCAAGACAAAGGAACTACCAATGTGACCAGATGCAGCTTTACACAGGATCATCATGAAGCAATCTTACATGGATTCCTATTCATCATTGAAGAAAACATTTTCAAGTTCCAGATTAGTACCTGTAACAAGCCAGGAAAACTATTTGTGGATGACTGATTGTAGATTAACACCTGTAACAAGCTAGGAAAACTATATACATAAAGAGATTGAAGATTAACACTTGTAACAAGCCAGGAAAACTATATTTCTTTCTCAAGTCAGAGATTAATACCTAAAACCAGACATGGCAACTATCTCATTGACCAACCTTTTCAAGTTCCAGATTAATACCTAAAACAAGCCAGGAAAAATATCTGTGGACGAATGATTGTAGATTAATACCTGTAACAAGCCAGGAAAACTATCTATATGAAGAGATTGAAGATTAACACCTGTAATAAGCCAGGAAAACTATCTTTTTTTCTCAGGTCAGAGATTAATACCTGAAACCAGATAGGGAAACTATCTCATTGACCAACCTTTTCAAGTTCCAGATTAATACCTGTAACAAGCCAGGAAAACTATTTGTGGACGAATGATTGTAGATTAATACCTGTAACAAGCCAGGAAAACTATCTACATGAAGAGATTGAAGATTAACACATGTAACAAGCCAGGAAAACTATCTTTCTTTCTCAGGTCAGAGATTAATACCTGAAACCAGACATGGAAACTATCTCATTGAACAACCTTTTCAAGTTCCAGATTAATACCTGAAACAAGCCAGGAAAACTATTTGTGGACGACAGATTGTAGATTAATACCTGTAACAAGCCAGGAAAACTATCTACATGAATAGATTGAATATTAACACCTATAACAAGCCAGGAAAACTATATTTCTATCTCAGGTCAGAGATTGATACCTGAAACCAGACAGGGAAACTATCTCATTGACCAACCTTTTGAAGTTCCAGATTAATACCTGTAACAAGCCAGGAAAACTATCTGTGGACGAATGATTGTAGATTAATACCTGTAACAAGCCAGGAAAACTATCTACATGAAGAGATTGAAGATTAACACCTATAACAAGCCTAGAAAACTATCTTTCTTTGTCAGGTCAGAGATTAATACTTGAAGCCAGACAGGGAAACTATCTCATTGACCAACCTTTTCAAGTTCCAGATTAATACTTGTAACAAGCCAGGAAAACTATCTGTGGACGAATGATTTTAGATTAATACCTATAACAAGCCAGGAAAACTATCTACATGAAGAGATTGAAGATTAACACATGTAACAAGCCAGGAAAACTATCTTTCTTTCTCAGGTAAGAGATTAATACCTGAAACCAGACAGGGCAACTATCTCATTGACCAACCTTTTCAAGTTCTAGATTAATACCTGTAAAAAGCCAAGAAAACTATCTGTGGACGACTTGTTGTAGATTAATACCGGTAACAAGCCAGGAAAAATATCTACATGAAGAGATTGAAGATTAACACCCGTAACAAGCCAGGAAAGCTATCTTTCTTTCTCAGGCCAGAGATTAATACCTGAAACCAGACAGGGAAACTATCTCATTTACCAACCTTTTCAAGTTCCATATTAATACCTGTAACAAGCCAGGAAAACTATTTGTGGACGAATGATTGTAGATTAACACCTGTAACAAGCCCGTTAACTATCTACATGAAGAGATTGAAGATTAACACTTGTAACAAGCCAGGAAAACTATCTACAGGAAGAGATTGAAGATTAACACCTGTAACAAGCCAAGAAAACTATTTTTCTTTCTCAGATCATATATTAATACCTGAAACCAGATAGGGAAACTATCTCATTGTCCAACATTTTCAAGTTCCAGATTAATACCTGTAACAAGCCAGGAAAACTATCTATGGACGAATGATTGTAGATTAATACCTGTAACAATCCAGGAAAACTATCTACATGAAGAGATTGAAGATTAACACCTGTAACAAGCCAAGAAAACTATCTTTCTTTCTCAGGTCAGAGATTAATACCTGAAACCATACAGGGCAACTATCTCATTGACCAACCTTTTCAAGTTCCGAATTAATACCTGTAACAAGGTAGTAAAACTATCTGTGGACAACTGATTGTAGATTAATACCTGTAACAAGCTAGGAAAACTATCTACATGAAGAGATTGATGATTAACACCTGTAACAAGCCAGGAAAACTATCTTTCTTTCTCAGGTCAGAGATTAATACCTGAAACCAGACAGGGCAACTATCTGATTGACTAACCTTTTCATGTTCCAGATTAATACTTGTAACAAGCCAGTAAAACTATCTGTGGATGACTGATTGTAGATTAATACCTGTAACAAGCCAAGAAAACTATCTACATGAAGAGATTGAAGATTAACACATGTAACAAGCTAAGAAAACTATCTTTCTTTCTCAGGATAGAGACTAATACTTGAAACCAGACATGGCAACTATCTCATTGACCAACCTTTTCAAGTTCCATATTAATACTTGTAACAAGCCAGGAAAACTATCTATGGACGACTGATTATAGATTAATACTTGTAACAAGCCAAGAACACTATCTACATGAAGAGATTGAATATTAACACCTGTAACAAGCCAGGAAAGATATCTTTCTTTCTCAGGTCAAAGATTAATACCTGAAACCAGACAAGGAAACTATCTCATTGACCAACCTTTTCAAGTTCCAGATTAATACCTGTAACAAGCCAGGAAAACTATCTACATGAAGAGATTGAAGATTAACACTTGTAACAAGCCAGGAAAACTATCTTTATTTCTTAGGTCAGAGATTAATACATGAAATTAAACAGGGAAACTATCTCATTGACCAACCTTTTCAAGTTCTAGATTAATACCTGTAACAAGCCAGGAAAACTATATGTGGACGACTGATTGTAGATTAATACCTGTAACAAGCCAGGAAAACTATCTACATGAAGAGATTGAAGATTAACACCTGTAACCAGCCAGGAAAACTTTCTTTCTTTCTCATGTCAGAGGTTAATACCTGAAACCAGACAGGATAACTATCTACTCGAGCAGCTGAAGCAACCCTACCCAGGTTCCTTCTCATTTCTAGATGCAGTTTTACACGAACTAATCGTGAAGCAATCCTACACGGGCTCCTTCAAATTCAGCTTTTCGATACAGTTCAGATATGCTCTAGATACGGATGCCATTCTGATACTCATTCAGACTCAACTTTCAGATACAATTCAAATGCACTCCAGATACAGATGCAATTCTGATACTCATTCAGATTCAACTTTCAAATACAGTTCAGATACTCTCTCGATATGGATGCCATTCTGATACTCATTCAGCACATTTCTTAAACATAGTCCAGATATGATCCATATACGAATTCCATTCTAACGCTCATTCAATATATCTTTCATATGCGAGTCAGATGCCATCCATTTATGGATATTTTTCCGATACTCATCCCGCTACATCTACTATTTCAGTATAAGTCCACCAGATATTTATTCTAATACTGCTTTAAATTTTTGCCACCAATCACTTTTGGATGGCATCTGTAAGCCCATATCCGACAATACTCCATCATCTCTTAAAATGGCATCTTTCAATCCCATTCCTTACACCTCAACCACAGTACCATCAAGTGCAAATTTCTGGGCACTCTAGTGTTCAATCATCTTCTACCTTCAAGTCACGAATGGCAGATTCGTCAATCTAACTCTTCGGGTTTAAGAAGATTGAACAGGGGCAACTATTGTACCCCAAAATTTTCCCTCTCATTCCTCAAAGGATCATTCTAGACCCTCGGGTTTTCTTCTGACAAGTTTCAAGTCTCAAATCATAATTTTCCAAGAAAACCATTCACAAGGGCAAAATGGTCAAAAGCATACTGAAAAGTCAAACTTTGACTTTCAGATCAAATCAAGTTTCAACAATTTTATTTCATCAAGATATGAAATTGGTTCATCAAAAAAAATTAGAAGTCAGAAATTACTTTGAAAAAAAATCAAATTTCTAAACATTTAGAAAATTTTCTAAGTGTTAAGAGAATATGATACTTCAGAACTTCTGAGCCAGCCTCCACACAAGTGCAGTCAGAAGTTGCAAACATGGTTCAGAACATAGTTCTTCAATCTGAAAATAACTTTTCAATCCCAAAACCTCGTTTAAGCAGCCTGTTGCCCTTCTATATCAGTCCTACAATCAGCTACTGCTCCATTACACATCTACACTTTCTCAAATCCCATATTTGCATCAATTAGCATACAAAAACTGTGATTAAAAAGCAATTGAATAGTATACCAAAAAGGTTTGAATCCCATTTTTTTACCCCAAAACTACAGCAAACCCATCTATAAATAAATTGCTCCATCACACGTTCAAGGGGCTGGCTTTTGGAGAGAGAAAATTGTCAAAAGAGAGAAAAGAAAAATGTGAAACCTTCGTAAAATCCATAATTCCCAAACAGAAAATCAAACCTTTGTTCTTCCCTTTGAATCAAAGAACTTGGCATTTTCTCTTTCGTTGCTCTTGCTTACTCCAAAACATTTGAAGGCAGTAGTTCAAGTCTTAAACACACGCTCTAGATTCAAGGTAAGTCTTTCTGACTTTTTATCTTCTCATTTAGAATATCATTAAATATGTAAATATTATAATATTGATGTTGTCCATATCATTGTATAAGAAAAAAAACTGTAGATCAGAACTTCTTGATTAAGGCTAGGCTCAGAACTAGGATTAGAACTTCTATAAACTGTTGTGCTTTTATCCTCCTGATTTGTTGTTAAGGACTGAATAAATTGCTGATGTGCTGATTAATGTGATAAAAAATTTGAAATGTAACATAGAACTTATGTTTTTCATTCACCATTTTAACACCCAGAACTTCTAGGCTTTTTTACTATTTTAACACACAAAACTTTTGATGCTCACTCACTATTTTAGTACAGCATAGAACTTCTGAGTTCTCCCTATATGTTAAACACACAGAACTTCTAGGCTTTCTTACTATTAAACACACTGAACCTCTGATGCTTCCACTCGTTGTTTTAACACTCAGAATTTCTGATTTTTCACACGCTGAAGACACACTGAATTTCTGATGTTCACTCACTATTTTCGCACATTACAGAATTTCTGAATTTTGGCTCACTGTCTGAATAACACCCAGAACCTCTATTTCCTTTCCCTCTAACATTTCTTGTAGGGCCTTAGAGTGTATCAATCTAGAACTTCTGATTCCACTGACGTTCCTTTCTGAGTCACCACGCGTCTGGCTTCAGAACTTCTGATCCTTAACGTTTTGCTTGCAGCAACACTCTGTTTCTATCTTTCATTTATTTTCCTTTTTATCATTTTCAATATTAATTCCTTTTTTTATTAATATAAAAAGACATAAAAATATTTTCTTTTATTAATTAATTTTTTTTCTTAATTCATTAAGACAAAAAACCATTTTCTAAACAAATCATTTTTCTCGCTTGCATTGTACATTTCAATATGGTTGTAATAGTTAAATAGGATTTAAATTCTTGCAACCCCCTATTTGTAAATATGTACCCCCATCCCTAAAATATTTTAATAGCGTAGGACTTTTATATTTCTGCAATTTAACGCTTTTCCAAATATAAAACACTAGTAATTAGGATGTGTAAGGCATGATATGAAATCAACAAATAGATAACCCTAATCTAGACTAAAATGCATGCAATCAAACACACTCACACACTAGCACCCTTAGGGTAATCCAACCTTGTTGCCTATCGGAAACATATTCATGTCACTCGAACATGAGGGTTTTAGCAAAAGACCCTCGATAAAAGATCGTAGTCCCTCGATGACCCTCGATGTTGCCTTCGATAAACGATCTAGTCCCTAAAACGACATTGCTAAAACGTTCCATAGGTTGCCTTCTATGACTATACAAACGTCCCATACTCGTCCATTCACATTCAACAATGGGGCTTCTTACCAAATCAAATGGTAAGATAGAAACATCTAAAGGAAGAGGAAAAGAACATCTAAGACCTTTCTAGTAGGTAGATTCGCTCCTAGTTGCTCGCTTGCTCACAACAAAAAACATTTTTATACACCAACACATCTCTTTGAACTATTTTGAAAACCAACACTTTGTACGCATTCTTATAGAGATGAGAATCATTACAAAGTCACATTTTCAAAATAATTTCAAAACCCGCATCACAATGCACATTTCAAAATAAAAGAAAGTGATCTAGCAAGTAACTAAGAGCCCATGGAAAACCATGGATGAAAAGGATGTTAATAACTTCCCTTTTCATAATCTACCCCCCGAACTCAAGAAAACATCTCTAAAGGTCTTTCCTGTGCTTTTTCACCTTTCCTTATTGGATAAAAGAAAAGTCAGTGGCGACTCTTGCTATCAGCAACATTGCGATCAAACGCAAAACAAAAAGTCAGTTCTCCCACCGTATCACAGGTATCATATATATATATATTAATTATGCATCATTATTTGAAGTTAACAAGAACTAGTGAAAGATACACATAGTGCTCATCATCTTCATCCTCTATTCTCAAAAATCAACATCTACACATAATCATGGTTGTTGATTCAAGAAAATTGTTGTGGTGATAACGTTCAAATCAAAGATTCAATTCAGATTTGGGTTGAGAAATTATGGGTTGTTCTTGAATAAAATTATTTGGATTTTATCTTCCAAGATTCCTATTGGTGCGAGGGTTTTTGCACAAGTCTTTACTTTATTGAATTCAGCCGAGTGAAAGGATTAAGAAACGATGGGTTTTCTTAATCAAGTAGCGGTAACTGGAGGATTGTGAAGATTGATTTAGGGTCAAATTACTTGCGATCGAAATCAACCGAGTGAAAGGATTAAGATACGGTGGCTTTGCTTAATCAAGTAGCGGTAACCAGAGGTTTGTTCGAATAATTTGGCACTTGGTTTTGCTCAAACCAAGGAAATGGAAGAAGATTGTTACATCAACAACATTGGTTTATTTGTATTGTGAACTATCTCTTCTTTTGTATCATTTGTAATTTAATATCAAATATCTCAATTATAGATTCTAGAATTGGGGGCAGACGTACCCTACGCGAGGACGACATGGGGAACTGCCTTAGCAAATCATGTGTTCTTTTGCTTTTTCTTTATCTCTATACTTGATTACTATACTGTGTGAAAATTAATTTATCAAATCTGCATATATTAAAATTGTAGTGTGTTGAGTTCATTTCAAAATATTGGTAACAATCCTTTTTATTAATACCTAAGAAAACTCACCACTACAATTTAGTAAAATCAAACATAAGGTGCTTTGCTCATAAGGTGTTTGAAAAATTGACTAATCCACAAATTATTCATTGTGTTTAGCGTTATCTCATTCAACTCATTGGATGTGATTAATATTAATTGAGGGTGTATAAGTGAATGATCAATTGAGTAAAACATATTGATTCTTACTTTGTCTTTATATTTTATACGGTTACGCATATCCAATATTTTCAATAGAAGATCGTTTAGACGATTGGAGATTCCAGGAAGCTTTCACATATTTTTCTGAAAAACAATTTTAAAAAGCGCAAATTATTTTAAGCGATCGATTCAACCCCCCTTCTAAATCGATCACATCGTCTAACAAGTGGTATCAGAGCACCGATTCATCTGGTGCTTCACATATTACATTGTAGAATATGGAGAACGATCCAAAAGGGGCTTATAAGAGAGCTCCTATTTTCACCGGTGAAAACTATAACTGTTGGAAAGATTGTATGCGTGTGCATATTAACTCTGTTAATAGAAAGATATGTAAAGTTATCAAGGATGGTCCTATGTAAATAACCATGACCAATGAGGATAACATTACCATACCGAAACCGGAAGCACTATGGGATTAGGAAGACGAGAAAAGTATAGCTATGATTGGAAAGGTAGAAATATGTTTATTTCTTCTTTAGGTGTTGATGAATATTTTAGAGTATCACATTGTGCGGCTGCTAAAGCAATGTGGGATGCTCTACAAATTTACCATGAAGGGACAAATGATGTTAAACTTGCTAGAATTAATACCATTACTGATATGTAAAAGATATTTTCTCATATAATCAATCGCTTACACACTCTTGGTCATGTTACTCCCAATGTTGTTGCTACTAACAAAATTTTAAGATGTCTTAATAGGGAATGGCATCCTAAAGTTACAGCAATCAAGGAAGCAAATAATCTAGCTACACTCGAATAACAACACTATTAGGGAAGCTTCAAGAGCATGAGCAAAAGCTCATCAATCTCAATAAGCATCAGAAAAAGGAAAAGAAGGAAAAACCAAAAGACATAGAAAAGAAGTATGTCGCATTAAAGGCTTCAAGCTCAAAGTCCTCCACCAATAACTCTTGTGTGAGTGATTATAGTGATGACGATGAAAGCTCAAGTGAATACATGGGGCTGTTTATGAGAAAATATCACAGATATCTCCAAAAGAATGGAGTCCAACACTCGGACAAAAATCTCATCAATTATAGAAACCAATCAAAACCTTCAGGTAAGAAATCTAAATCAAGAGGATCATGTTTCAATTGCATAAAACCCGGCCACTACAAACCGGAATGCTCGTTGCTCAAGAAAGACAAAGGAAAAGACAAATTTCAAAAGAGACCTAACAAATCTATAAGAGCATACATTTCTTGGGATAGCGATAGTGAAGCCTCAATCAAAAGTGACTCTAGTGACGAAGAAGAAACAGTCAACCGTTTCCTCATGGCTCATGAAAAGAACAAAAGCAATGTAATTTACTCTAAATATAATCACATTGATAAAATGTCTCACATAGAATTGTAAAGAGCTTTTATTACTCTACAAAATGAGGCTAAGGACGCTTTTAAACGATTAGCCTCAAATAAGAATGTTTTTTCATACCTTGAGCATAAAGTGTCCAAATCCCAAAAATAATTAGAAGATCCCAAGGCATCCATGGTAGAGAAAATCAAAATTGATAGCAAAGATGATAAGCTTTCTTGGCATGATTGGGCTGGATGGGAAACTTGCTACATTTGACAAAGAGAGGTAAAAACTCTTAAAGCCAAACTTAACAAGGCTTTACAATCCAATATTACTTTTAGCATTGATAGATCAAATTTCAGAAGTAGTATGGTAAACCCATATAAAAAATACACTTATGAAATAAGAGATCCTCAAAGAAAAAGTAACTTTCCCAAAACTCTAACATGTTTATATTATTGCAAAAGGGGGCACACCATTAGCAAATGTCGATTTAGAAGGTTTTTGGTTCCATATGGCATTTTCAAATTGTTTCCAAAATGCAACTCAAGTACCATTCACACACAAGGACCCAATAAAAGTTTGGTACCTACTTCCCTTGTTTAAACTTGTAGGTGGAATATCTTGAGACTACATAGAAAATATGGTTTCTTGATAGTGGGTGCTGAAGACATATGACGGGCGACATCTCCCTATTTTTTGACTTTGTGGCGAAAAAGAAAGGATTTATCACAATGTATCATTTTCAAAAGATTGTTGCACAATTGAACACAATGAAAAGAAAGATGATGTGTTCAAAGGCTTGGGGGTAAACAATGTATACATGCTTGACTTGAATAATTTATCTCTAATTGGAGCTAAATGTCTAGTCACTTTAAATGAGGATTCATGGTTGTGGCATAGATTTCTAGCTCACTTGAATTTTGATTTGTTAAATAAAGTTGTCTCAAATGATTTATTAGTCGGTTTACCAAAACTAAAATTTTCCAAGGATCACTTATGTGATGCTTGCCAAATGGGGAAGAAAAATAGAATCTCGTTTAAATATAAAAACATTGTTTCTACAACGAGACCTCTTGAACTTCTTCATATGGATATTTTTTGACCATCTAGAATTAAAAGTCTAGGTGGTAACTACTATGGATTCGTTATTGTAGATGACTACTCAAGTGTTGGACAAATTTCTTGGCAAATAAAAGTGACACCTTTCCGGCCTTTGAAAAATTTGCCAAGTTTTCTCAAAACAAATTGAACACTAGTATAGTTACTATTCGAAGCGATCACAGTGGTGAATTTGAGAATGATCTTGTGATACGGTGGCAGAACCGACTGTTTTTACTGGTTTGCGTTTTGCGTTTTTTGTTCGCAAAATGTCGCGGTAAGCTAGAGTCGCTATCGACTTTTATTTCATCCCATCATGGAAAAGGAAAAAGAACAGAAAAAATATTTTTCGAGATATTCTGAGTACGGGGGGTAGATTATAGAAAGGGAAGGTGTTAGCGCCCTTTCTATCTATGGTTTTTCATGGGCTCTTAGGTACTTGCTCATTTTTCAAAATTGCTTGTGTGTGATTGTGTTGAAAAGTTTTGCTTCGTGATAATCCTTGTATCAGTCCTCAAGGATGTGACAAAGTTTGTTTTGAAAATTTGTTTTGAAAGGTGTTGGTGTGAAAAGTTTTGTTGAGCAAGTACTTTAAGATCCTACCTACTCGAAAAAAGACAGTTCGTTCTATTTCCTTTAGACAACGCTATCCTACTATTAAGGAGTAGGTAGCACCGTCATTGGAGTTGTAAGGGACGTTCGAAAGGGACAAATACAATCACTAAAGAAATAGTTAGAAAGCTTTAGTAGTAACCCTATAGTCTTAAGATCTTTTCGAGGCAATGTTTCTGAGGCAACATTTCCGACGCAACATTTCCGACGCAACATTTTGATCTTTTAGACTGGAGGGCGACCACTAAAATTTCCTATGCTTAATGACTATTTACCGAAGGCAACCGGAGTGAGGAAAACCCTAAGAGTGAACATGTGCATGTGAATTTTTTTATTTATTTAGTCTTTGCACATTAGTTGATCTACCGTTTTAAATTTCAAGCATTCTTTTCATACAATCATATTAGCCATGCATCTAGACAGTTAAAGATTGTGGGAATTTAAAGTGCGAGAAGATAAACCTAGCTATTACAAGGCTTCGGGGAGGGAGATTAATTACATAACCAAAAATCGGGGATTTAAACAGTAAATAAAAACCCTAGTTTTAACTATTACAAACCAGTAAGCAGTTACATAATTAATCAAAAATAAATACGTGCGACAATCGTAAATATGAGAGAACTCGGGTTTTGACCCTTGGCTACCAAATTGGATTAATTAAAGAAAGAAACCATTTTTGTTATTTTTGTTTAAAGAAATAAAGAACAAGATTAAATTGCGAAAATATCCTAGTTACTAATTAATTTATGGAAAATAATTAAATTAATGAAGAAAAGATAATTAACCTAATTTACTTGTTTTGTATTTTTTGTATATTTTTTGAGAAAAAGGAAATAATTAAAAGAAATTAAGAATTTAAATCTAAATTTTCTAATTAATTTTAATTGAAAAAAAGAATTTAAATTAACCTAAATCAAATTACTCTAATTAATTAATGGAAATAAATTTAATAAAAAAACAAACCTAATTCTAATTTTATGAATTCTTGATTTTGGTGATTTTAGGAAAAAGGAATTAATTTTTAAACTAAGAATAAAAATAAAAATAGTAAACAAAATAAGAAAAAAGGAATTAAAACCAAGGGGTACAGACCTAGATTTGGGGTGCCATTGCTGAATTGTTATGCCTAATTGTATTGAGCCTATGCTCCTTGTGCCAGATCCCATGGAGCTGGCCTTTACGAGGTCCACCATGAGGATGCAATCTTTAGACCTTCGATCTAGGCAATGTACCATCCAATGGTGATGAGGCATAGGTCCATGGTACGCTTTGTTTGATGAGAAACACCAGATCTGCCTGAAATAAATAGGAAAATAATAAAATGTATATGCCTGGGATCGAACCCAGGACGTGTACATCAAAGGCGTGCCTCTTAACCATCCGCGCTTCTGGTTTCTTTGTTAATACATGTAAATGAAATATAATATAATACAAAAAGCGCTCGATGCCCAGAAAAATGCGCGAAATTCAAATCAGCTAGTCATGGGCTGCCACGCATCACCTTCTTCACTGCAACTATCGTCTTAGGTTAAATACTTATACCTACGGACGTTTGCTATAACTACAGCCCTGCAAAAATTCAAAAATCTCATACGAGCATGATAAATTAATTGTGATGGTACCAATCTACTTGTCTTGGTGCCACGAGTATCATGGTACCTCATTCATGGCCCAATTTTTCCTGTACCGAAAATCCCCAAATTGTGATCTTAAACCCTAACAATGGTGAATAAGGATTCCTGCATTGTTAGTATAATTAAGTGATACATAAAGCTTGTAAACACGATTATGAACAAGAATATATAGATAGAATGGATTTATCATGCGTAAAACATAGAAATCGAATTTGAGTTTGGGATGCAAACCGTGATGTGTCTAGGCGATGATTCTTGATGTTTTGAAGGCTGCAAATGATGTTGTTGGCTTCAGGAGATGGCCAGGAAGCGATTAGCAGCGTTGGAATGGTCTGAATTGATCTCTAAATGCAAAAACGATCCAGCATTTTTGTCACTTTTTGGAAATTTGTTTGGTGTTTTCACGACTGCTCCAACTCTCCTTTTGATCTGCAATTGTTGTGTACATATAGTAGACTCAATTAGGTCAATAAAATTGTATCATATCTTTGAGAATTATGAAAATGTGATTTGATTTGATTCATGTGTGATATCTTTCTAAAACAAGCTTCAATCCAATATTTTCCAACCCTAATGAGTCTTGCACGAATTGATCATTATGCTAGCTGTACATGGACTCCAAATATGCACAAAAATCCCAAGATTTGATTTGTTTTCATTGTTTTACCATTTAATTTAATTTATTTTGATTTAAATGAATAAAAAATCAAAATAAATGATAAAAGTAATAAAATAATAGGTGTAAAAGCTCAGGGGTCGTGGGTTCTATTAGAAACATGTTTCAAGCAAGAAAACATGGGCCCCTTTGGAAAAAATGAAAATTTGATCAATGTTGACTTTTGACAATTTTCTAAAAATAGCCAACTTTGAAAATAAACAACTCTCTCAATTTTGACCCTAGGATGGTGTTCTTGGACTTTTTAGAAAGCTTAGGATGTCCCCTAAACAACCCTTTTGGTTTCATCTCAATTGGGTCTTCCATGTTCGTGTATGAAGCTTTGACCCAAAAGGTGTTTTTGTTGACTTTTCAAAAGGACCTATAATGTAAAAATTCATATCTTTTAATGCGTGCATATTTTGAACTTGTGGGATGAAGATGGACTGTAGGGAATTGCATCCTCTTAAAAATGAGCCTTGTATAGAAAATTTCTGATAAAGTATGAAGTTATGCTTGGTCAAACTTGGGTTGACTTTTCCTACAAAACCCTAATTTAACAACTTTTGGGTTTTGATGAATTTGGAGCATTCGTTGGGGAATCATGGTCAAACCTTGATCAAATGATGAAAGTCACTTAAAAATGTTGATGTTGACCAAAAATATTGAATTTTAACTGTATGTGGATCACAATTGACTTTTGACCTAATACAGTCGATTCTTAAGCATCTGAGCAGTTGACTGAGCAAACTTCTTATGCAAGGCATGAAACTTGACATGTCTTGAGAACATATTAAGACCATGTAGGGAATATGAGTACTTTGTGGTTCACCCATCTTGAGGAAAATAGAAACCCTAATTTGAGGTACACTGCATTAGGAGAGAGTTTGTCTAGTCAACTCTTGGGCAACCTTAAGCAAATTGAGGAT
This sequence comes from Vicia faba, assembly GCA_948472305.1. Classification (NCBI taxonomy): domain Eukaryota; kingdom Viridiplantae; phylum Streptophyta; class Magnoliopsida; order Fabales; family Fabaceae; genus Vicia; species Vicia faba. The sequence goes on along the minus strand of OX451737.1, from coordinate 343,064,172 downwards.
CTTAATGGACATGTATTGAGTAAAATGAGAGGGCAAATTTTGGGGTACAACAGATCTCTTTGATAAATTTTAGGAAAAATACGGTATTGATCATAATTTTCCGCTCCACGTACTCTTTAACAAAATGGAGTGCTGGAATGTAAAAACCATGTTTTAGAAGAACTCGGAAGAACTATGATCAATGGACATCGCCTTCCAAAATACTTTTGGGCTGATGCCCTTAACACAACATGTTATGTTTTGAATAGGGTTCTAATACGTCCCATTCTCAACAAAACTCCCTATGAACTTTTGAAAGAAAGAAAACTAAATATTTCTCATCTTCACGTCTTCGGATGTAAATGCTTTGTGTTAAATAATAGTAAAGAAAATTTAGGTAAATTTGATTCAAAAGCTGACGAAGGTATCTTTCTCGGATACTCTCAATCAAGTAAATCCTATAGAGTATTTAATAAAATATTACATATACTTGAAAAGTCTGTACATGTTTTCTTTGATGAATCATATCTTAAATTAATCGGAAAGGGTAGTGTTTATGATGGTGCATGTGTATCTTCAGAAAGCATACTACAAGATCCCAAAGAAAAGGGCTCAGAATCTACTAAAATTGAAGAAGAGTTGGATCAAGTATCCGAAGAAAGAGAGGAAGATCATCCAAGCAATAAAAATGATCTTCCTTTGGAATTTAAATCCTCTAAGGATCATCCCATCGTCAACATCCTAGGAGATATATCAAAGGGAGTCACAACTCGCTCTAAGTTAAGTAGCTTTTGTTATCATTTTGCTTTTGTCTCTCAAAATGAACCCAAAAACTCTAAAGATTCCTTACTCGATGAACATTGGTTTTTAGTCATGCAAGAGGAACTAAATCAGTTTAAAAGAAATGAGGTTTGGGACCTTGTCCCCCTCCACGAGATCATCGAGTTATTGGAATTAAATGAGTTTTTAGGAACAAACTAGACGAAAACAGAATTATAACTCGCAACAAGGCTTGACTTTTTTCCCAAGGGTATAACCAAGAGGAATCCATAGATTATGAGGAAACTTATGCTCTAGTGGCCCGACTCGAGGCTATACGCCTTTTGCTTGCATATGCATGCTCGCAAAACATCAAATTATTCCAAATGGATGTAAAAAGTGCCTTCATAAATGGATACATTAATGAAGAGGTTTATGTGTCTCAACCTCCCAGTTTTGAGAACTTTGAGAATTCTAATTATGTTTACAAACTTAAGCGTACGCTATACGGTCTTAAACAAGCCCATAGGGCTTGGTACAAACTTCTTAGAAAATTCTTACTAGATCAAGGATTCTTAAGAGGAAAGGTTGACACAACCCTTTTTTATTAAGCATGAAGGAAAGCATTTTATTTTAGTTCAATTTTTTGTAGATGACATTATTTTTGGTTCTTCTAACACATCTTTGGTCAAGAAATTCTCTAAGATGATGCAGGGAGAATTTGAGATGAGCATGATGGGAGAGTTAAACTACTTCCTTGGACTTCAAATCAAGCAATTAAATGAAGGAACATTCGTGAGTCAAACCAAATATTGTCTTGACCTACTCAAGCGATTTGACATGGAAAACTCAAAAGCAATCGATACTCGTATGCCTACGACCGTGAACTTAGCCCGAGATGATAATGGTAAGCCCGTTGATATAAAAAGGTATAGATGTATGATTGGTTCCCTTCTTTATCTTACAACCTCTTGTCCATATATTATGTTTAGTGTTTTCATGTGTGCTCAGTTTCAATCATGTCGTAAGGAGTCACATTTAAAAGTCGTAAGGCGCATTCTTAGGTACCTTAGTGGTACAACTAAGTATGAACTTTGGTACTCCAAGGGTAGTGATTATTCTTTGGTTGGCTATTATGATTATGACTTTTCTGGTTTCAAATCAGATAGGAAAAGCACTAGTGGTACTTGTCATTTATTTTCAAATTCTTTGGTCAGTTGGCATAGCAAAAAGCAAGTTTCAGTTGCATTGTCAACCGCCAAAGCGGAATATGTTGCCGCTAGTAATTATTGTGCCCAAATATTGTGGCTCAAACAACAATTACTCAACTTCAATGTCCAACTTGATCACATTCCTATTTTTTGTGACAATACAAGGGCCATCAACCTAACCAAAAATACGATTTTGCACTCTCGCACAAAACATATTGAGATAAGGCATCATTTTCTAAGGGATCATGTGGAAAATGGTGATGTTATTTTCGAGCTGGTTGATAGCAAAAATTAACTTGTTGACATTTTTACTAAACCACTCGCTACGGATCACTTCCATCACATCCATAGGGAACTTGGTGTTCTCGATATCTCAGATAGGTTGTAACTTAAGTAAGTTGCATACCTTTTATTTTATTGAACATATTCTCTTAACGTTTGATGAACTTATGAATAGCCTTGGTGAAAGATCTTATCAACTCTCATGAAGGTAATATCGTTCTCATCTATTCTCTACTCTTAACCATGTGTAAATTCTAAACTTGTTCTTCTTTATCTTTATTTTTAAGTACATAGGGATTCTAAGTGTTATATAAATTGCATGAAATCAATTGAAAAAGTTGCATAAAATTAAAATTCTTTACTTTTGAGTTGACTCATACCTTACATGCATCGACGCGTACCTTATAACTCACTCAGCATCAATTAGAATAATCCTTGCATCGACTCAACGCTCTATAAGCGGCCGATGCATCGCTCTAAAAACCCTTAAAACCCATCTCTCTCAAAATCTTCCTCACATACCCATTTCTCTCAAGAAATTTCCCTAATGGATTCAAGGGTATCTAAGAAGAGAACTTTTAGAGGAAACTCCTCCAATGTTCCTTCAGATATTGTGGTAACTACTCTCTCACTTCTCTCTGATGATATTGCTGGTACTTTTGCAGACACTTTTGGTAAGAGAAACATAGTTAGATAATCAACTTTATATCTAAAAACCTTGGGTCACATGTATCTTCCTGAAATTATTGAATTGTTATGATTTCAAAACTTCCACTTATTTCTTAAATGTGATAGACCTTATAATGAGGATTTAGTCAAAATGTTCTATGTTGGCATGCAAGGAAAGTTTGAAGGATTTGAATTTAAATATAGAATCAACAATAAATATTATATGGTTAGCTCGAATTTATGGAAAGACCTATTTTTCATGTGGCTAGTTGACTCTGAAGCTATTAAAATATCTGATATTTTTCTTGCTCCTAACTATGAATTCAAGTCGGCTTTAAACTCCATGCTCAAGAAACCTTACAGTGACAGAATTGTAAACAATGATTTATTTCCAAGATTTGTAACGACTGGTGCCCTAGCCCCATTTGACAGAATTCTCTTTTGGATCGTTTTCCACATTATTCGACCCAAGAAGGAAGGTCTTTCTCATGTGGATAAAGATGAGGTTCAACTGCTTTATGTTTTGAAACATAAAATAAAGGTTCATTGGCCACATTATTTTTCTAGTCGAATGTTTGATCTGCACAACTTTGGAAGAGGCACTGCATTATGCTATCCCTCTTTCATTCAAAGAGTTCTCAATAGAGAAAAGATTAAATTTCCAGGAATGTCTTATGTTGGTATGACTTCTGATCTTGAATTCTTAAAGAAATCACTTACTTGGTGGGCATCCAATGGGATCACAAGGAACAAAGATACTGTTATGTTGTGAGAAGTACGTTTGTTTCGTTCCAAAATAGTGATGGTAAAGAGGATGATAATGAAGAAGAAGAAGAGTTCGAGGAAGAAGAAAATGAAGCAAATATGGATGAGGATGCCCTGGTTCCTCAAGAAAATAATGCAGATCTGGTAGCTCTTTTGGAGAAAATGCAGATCCAACAAAAGGAAGACTCATTCCTTAAAAATGAGAGGATTTCGAACCTCTACAACCTTGTTAAATTCCAAAACGAAATGTTCTCAACCTATTCAAATATTCAAGATCAACGGTACTCCATGTTGGAAGGCATGCTTCAATCACAATCTGAGAATGTTCCCTCCCTTCATTCCACCTTCCTTCAGCATTTTCTAAACCTTCCACCTGATGCTCCAGAAAATAATGATACCGATAACCTAGAAAATTGATTCATGTTTATATATGTAATTTTGTTTAATTTCTTATGTTACCCTTCTTTTGTTAAGCTCATGCACTTCTCCTTATTAACTGGTTTGTAATATTGTACATACATTTGTCTAATTATTGAAATCTATGATTCACACTAATTTTATTTTATGTGAATGATTTTTGGTGTCTTTAGTTGCGAATGGAAAATGATTTTGCATTTTTTATATTTTGTTACTCTTGACCTTGTGCTTTTTCTCTTTTTGATGTTGTCAAAGGGGGAGAAGTGAACATAGAAGATTATATATAGCTTGCACGCGGAACACACAACCTCATGGGGGCATATTTGAGCATTGTTTTGCCATCATCAAAAAGGGGGAGTATGTGAGGGAAAAGTCCCTCTATAAGTATTTTAATGATGTCAAAACGATTATTAATCTCTCTCTATTTGGGTTGGTCCTATGAATAATCTTGCAATGGAATGATTGGAATGAAGATCTCCAGAAAAACTTATTTTTTAGAAAATTCAATTTGTGCGTCGACTCAAAGATATGTGCGGTTGACTCATCATCTTCAATCAAGCCCTGTATGTGTCAGGTTAACCCTTCGGGTTGAATCAAACTAGAAATCAAAATATTAAACTATTGCATTGACGCAAGCTCTGTAGCAGTCGACGCACTACACTTCATAATGGATTTCTCTCTGACTTCTGGATGTATCATGTCGACCCTTCCTGTCGACTCAACTTGGGAATCAAAATATTAAAAGTTTGCGTTGACGCAAGTTCTGAAGTGGTCGATGCATTTCACTTCAAAACAATTTTTTTCTCTGTCTGCGGGTTGTGTCACGCTGACCCCTATTTCTGGTTGAGTCGACCGCTCGCTGGCCTCATCTGATTTTCTGCTATGATTGTGGGTCTTGGCTATTAGGTAACACACACATATATATATATATATATATATATATATATATATATATATATATATATATATATATATATATATATATATATATATATATATATATATATATATATATATATATATATTCATTATGCATCATTATTTGAAGTTAACAAGAACTAGTGAAAGATACACATAATGCTCATCATCTTCATCCTCTCTTCTCAAAAATCAACATCTACACATAATCATGGTGTTGATTCAAGAAAATTGTTATGGTGATAACGTTCAAATCAAGGATTCAATTAATATTTGGGTTGAGAAATTGTGGGTTGTTCTTGAATAAAATCATTTGGATTTTCTCCTCCAAGATTCCTATTGGTGTGGGGGTTTTTGCACAAGTCTTTGCTTCATTGAATTTAGCCGAGTGAAAGGATTAAGAAACTATGGGTTTGCTTAATAAAGTAGCGGTAACTGGAGGATTATGAATATTGATTTGGGGTCAAATTGCTTGCGATCGAAATCAGCCGAGTGAAATGATTAAGAAACAATGGGCTTTCTTAATCAAGTAGTGGTAACCAGAGGTTTGTTTGAAGAATTTGGCACTTGGTTTTGCTCAAACCAAGGAAAGGGAAGAAGACTGTTACATCAGTAACATTGGTTTGTTTTTATTCTGAACTATCTCTTCTCTTGTATCATTTGCAACTTAACATCAAATATCTCAATTCTAGATTCTAGAATTCGGGGAAGACGTACCCTACGCGAGGACGAAAAGGGGAACTTCCTTTACAAATCGTGTGTTCTTATGCTTTTTCTTTATCTCTATACTTTATTACTATACTGTGTGAAAATTAATTTGTCAAATTTGCATATATTGAAATTGTAGTGTGTTGAGTTTATTTCAAAACATTGGTAATAATCCTTATGGTTTATGCCTAAGAAAAATCACCACTAGAATTTAGTAAAATCAAACCTAAGGTGCTTTTCTCATGAGGTGTTTGACAAATTGACTAATCCACAAATTATTCATTGTGTTTAGCCTTATCTCATTCAACTCATTGGAAGTAATTAATATTCATTGAGGGTGTATAAGTGATTGATCAATTGAGTAAAACACATTGATTCTTACTTTGTCATTATATTCCATACGATTATGCATATTCGATCTTTTCAATAGAGGATCATTTAGACGATTGGAGATTCCAGGAAGCTTTCGCATATTTTCCTAAAAAACAATTTTAAAAAGCGCAAATTATTTTAAACAATCTATTCAACCCCCCTTCTAGATCGATCACATCGTCTAACAAATTTGGTTACAACAGGTGAACATAATTGGCTTATACTTGTGCATGTTTGAAAAAAACTTTATAGCGTAACTCCCCATAAAATGGAAATGCAACGCGTTTTGGTAGATGTAATATAATGATGCATGTTTAGTAATGCACTGGGGAAATCACATCAATAATCAGATGTTGGGAAGATAATGAACTTCTGAATGATTATTCTTGCACATTTGATCTTCTGTAGAGAAAAGGCAATTTGAACCTCAATGAGGAGCCAAGATTCGGAACCATCAACCTATAAAGATCGATATCACTGAGGAAGTAACTTCTTGGGGAGAATACTACAAAAATAAATTATAGTTCAATGAAAATCATGAATTCTGATCAAACCCTCAACTTCTTGGGGAGCAAGTTCTTTATCTTCTTGTTAGAAAGAGGAGAGCTTCGTTGGGGATGGAAACTTTCTCGCATAGATTTTCTTGACGAAAATAGCTTCTACTGGGGAGTCTGGAATTTTTAAATAAAAAGAATTCTACTCAGACCGCACTCGAGATAACATCGTCGGGGGGTAAAAAGTCTTCACTTGGGGAAGAAGCAAATATCTTGGAACAAAAACTCCACTGGTAATATCTCGACAAAATGTTTTTTTACCGGGGATGAAAGAGTTATGACTGGAATTCTTATGTATACCACACTGGAGAGACGGGACACTTTCTCCACTAGGGAAAGAAAGTTTGCTCCACTGGGGAATAAGAGATCAGTTATTCTGGAAGGTCCTTGAAATTCGACTTCGATTGGGGATAAAGACATCCTTTTATGATAGGGAGCCAAAAACCTTGGATGGTAACATCAACAATACTCATTGCACTGGGTGTAGCCTTCTCTACAAGATTTAAGCCGACAGGAAATTTTGTACTGGGGAGTATAAATCATTTAATTGCAGATGATGGTCGTCCTCATGAGGATAAAAAACTAGAATCTCTCATAGGTAAACATTAGTCTCTTCAAGAACTCTAATATAGCAGACCGCATTGGAGAGAGGGAGTGCATCCCTCACTGAGTAGGAGAATGCATACTTCATGGGGAAAACAAAGGCTAATTTCAACGGGAAGTTACAACATGTCAACTTCAAGGGGAGGATATCAATAATCCTTCAATAAAACCATAATTAATAAATCGCAACAAAGAGAAAGAGCGTACTCAAACGAGGATATGACATCGCTGGGGACACATAAGTTTGTTCTGCATAGAAGCGAGCGTTCCCCGAGGATATTGGATCCCATTCTGCACAAAGTATAAACCACAACATCATGCCCCAGTATGGGGTGGATATCTTAGCCATCATGTCAGACACCTGAAACTCTAAGCAATTTCATTTACTAGTATCATGTGTTGTAAAGCTTTTAATGCTTTAAATGCAAAGTTTATAAAAAAAATTGAACATATTTTGCAATCAAAACAGTAAAATAAAAACTAATTGACGCAATTAAAAAACTTTTTTATTGATTGATTGGCCTGTAAATAGGCATTTAAATCAAGAAGCAATTCCTGAAAAAAGGAAATTGCATATAAAACATATAGAGGAGAAAACAAAGATGCAATGTGAGTGTGGATTCATCGAGTACAACTCTGCTACAGCTCTTATGACCTCAAAGCTCTTTAGTATCTTGCTTTATAAATAAACCGATTAGACTGATGCTTCCCGAGCCAACCAAACAACAATGTAAGTTGATATTACAGATGCAACGCAGATTGTAGTATTCGCTTTTAATCCCTAACTTTTGCCTGGATTGCCCTTCCGGGTTTTCAATCCACTGGGATACCCTTTTCTTCCAAAGCTACCTTTGACAGGTTCAACTTAACGGGTGTATAATTATTTTTCACTCATTCACTCTTTCTTTTATCTCTAACTTTTTCCTGAACCTATGCTCTCTTAGGTTCACTGAGATGCCTTTTTTTCCTGAGCAAGTCAACTCATCGGTCACTTTATGCAAAGTAATTTTTCACTATATCTACATTGACAGGGTGAGGGAAATCCTCTCCATCCATAGTTGTGAGCATCATAGATCCTCCTGAAAAAACTTTCTTTACAACATATGGTCCTTCTTAATTAGGAGCCCATTTTCCCCTAGCATCTGTATTGTTGGGAGGCAAGATCCTCTTCAACACGAGATCACCAGCTTGAAAATTTCATGGACGTACCTTCTTGTCAAAACCTTTCTTCATCCTTCTCTGGTATAATTTCCCATGGAAAATAGACATTAAACTCTTTTCGTCGATGATATTCAACTGGTCAAATCTATTCTGAACCCATTCAGCCTCATCCACCTGTGCGTCTGTCATTATCCTTAAAGAAGGAATTTCCACTGCCATGGGTATGACTGCTTACATGCCATAAACAAGCGAAAAGGGGGTTGCCCCGGTCGAAGTGCACGCAGTGGTACATTAACCATGTAAAGCAAATGGCAACATCTCGTGCCAATCCTTATAAGTGACAACCATTTTCTGCACAATCTTCTTAATATTCTTATTGGCTGCCTCAACCGTGCCATTCATCTTAGGGCGATAAGGAGAAGAATTGTGATGCTTTATCTTAAAGCCCTCACACAGCTCTTTCATCATCTTATTATTGAGATTCAACCCATTGTCAGTAATAATCTTCTTAGGAACCCCGTATCGAAAAATGATATTATGCTTGATGAAAAGATCGACCACTTGTTTAGTGACATTGGCATACAATGCTGCTTTAACCTAGTTAGTGAAGTAGTCAATGGCCACCAGAATGAAGTGGTGTCCATCGGAAGCAGTTGGCTTAACTCGACCAATCATATCAATACCCCACATTGCGAAGGGCCAAGGTGAAGTCAAGACATTCAGGGTATTGGGCGAAACATGCATCTTATCGGCATAGATCTGACACTTGTAACAGATCCTAGAATGATTATAACAATAATTTTCCATCGTTGACCAATAATAACCTACTCTCAAGATTTTCTTGTCCATGGTATGCCCACTGGAATGCGTTCCAAAGGAACCTTTGTGAAATTCTTCTATGATCCTATTTGCTTCGTGTCTATCCACGCATCTAAGCAAAATAGAATCATAGTTTATTTTGTACAAAACATCCCCGGGGAGGAAAAACTTAGCTGCATATTTCCGCATAGTCTTTTTATCTGTGACAAAAGAACCCTCTGGATATTCTTGCTTATTAAAATATCTCTTAATAACCTAAAACCATGGTTTCTCATCAACAACCTCCTTTTCTACCTCATAAAAAAACGTTGGCTCATCCAAACTCAAAATGGTGATGGAGGGGGCTTCATTTGCCCATCTAACTTTAAACATGGATGACAGAGTAGCCAAGGCATCTGCTAAGTTATTCTCTTCTCTTGGAATATGATTTAAAATAACCTCATCAAAATAAGGGGTCAAATTCAACACATGTCCACGATACGAAATAAAATTCGAGTGACGAGTCTCCCAATCTCCATTGATTTGGCTAATCAAAAGAGCAGAATCCCCATATACTTCCAAGATCTTGATTCGCAAATCAATAGTAGCTTATAACCCAAAGATACAAGCTTCATACTCATCCATATTGTTCGTACAATCAAAGAAAATTCTGGCAGTAAGAGGAGTTTGAAAACCTTCAATAGAAGTAATCACAGCATCGACACCATTACCCAACACATTGGAGGCACCATCGAACATCATCGTCCATCACGATCCTGGTTCGGGTCCTTCTTTTGGGCCTGGGATGTTACAATCCCGTATGTAGATGATGTCCTCATCAGGAAATTCAAACTTCATTGGCTAATAGCCGTCTTCTGTGGGATGATGAGCAAGATGATCCGCCAACACACTACCTTTAATAGCTTTTTGGGTAGTGTATTGGATGTCATATTCAGTTAAAATCATCTTCTAACGGGCTATTCTGCCTGTGAGAGCTGGATTTTTAAAAATGTACTTGATTGGATCCATCTTAGAGATCAACAAAGTAGTATGGACCAACATATACTATCTTAGTCGGCGAGTAGCCCATGCCAAAGCGTAACAAGTTCTCTCGAGCAGTGAGTATTTCATTTCACAGTCGGTAAACTTTTTGCTAAGGTAGTATATTGCATGATCTTTTCTACCAAACTCATCATGTTGCCCCAATACACACCCCATTGAGTTCTCTAACATGGTAAGATACATTATTAAGGGACTACCTTCCACTAGAGGCGAGAGAATTGGAGGTTCCAGCAAATATTCTTTGATTCTATAAAATTCCGCTTGGCAATTTTTATTCCACCTGTCCGTCTGATTTTTCTTTAACAATTTAAAGATTGGTTCACAAGTGGATGTAAGGTGAGAGATGAATCTTGCAATGTAGTTCAACCTCCCGAGAAAACCACGAACCTCTTTTTCTGTTTTTGGCACAAGCATTTCTTGTATAGATTTTATCTTGGTAGGATCTACCTCAATTCATTTTTCGCTTACAATGAAACCCAATAATTTTCCTGACCTCACCCAGAAGGTGAACTTAATAGGATTTAGCCTTAGTATGAACTTTCTTAACCTGTCAAACAATTTCAACAAGTGAATAAGATGTTCCTCTTCCTTCTGGGACTTGGCAATCATGCCATTAACATACACTTCAATCTCCTTATGTATCATGTCAAGAAAGAGAGTGACCATTGCGCGTTGATAAGTTGCCCCCTGGATTTTTCAAACCAAAGAGCATCACTTTGTAACAAAACATTCCCCAAGGTGTAATGAAAGTGGTTTTCTCCATGTCTTTTGGTGACATCTTGATCTGATTATAGCCAGAAAAACCATCCATGAAGGAAAACACTTTAACTTGAGCAGTATTGTCAACCAAAATGTCAATATGCGGTAACGAGAAATCATCTTTAGGGCTTTCTCTATTCAAGTCCCTATAGTCTACACACATTCTGACTTTACCATCCTTTTTAGGCACCGGTACAATATTTGCAATCCACGGTGTGAACAACCCCTTCATAGATTGATTTTGAATGATTGCAAATATAATATAACATGTTTGAATAAGCCAAAATTACATTTCTCTCATAATGCATCATTATGTGTCGACACATCAAGTTTTATATCGATACATAGCTTTCTGAAGTCCCTGTACTTGTATCTCAAAACTATTATGTATCGATACAAAAGCTTATGAGTCGATACATAACTCTTTGATGATCCTGGAATGTAAATCTAAAAACTGCATGCATCGATACATAAATTTCATGCATCGACACATAATATTTTGATGCCCATGTAATACTTGTATGAATCGACACAAAACCTTATGTATCGACACAAAACATTCTGATGATCCTAGAAAACATTTTGAAACTTATATGTATCGATACATAATATCATGTGTCGACTCATACTATGTTTTAAATTCAAAAGTTAAATTTACAATCAGTATGTATCCACACATACGTATTATGTATCGACACAAAACATTCTGATGATCCTGGAAAATGTTTTGAAACTTATATGTATCGATACATAATATCATGTGTCGACTCATACTATGTTTTAAATTCAGAGTTTAAATTTACAATCAGTATTTATCGACACATACGCATTATGTGTCGACGGGTATACAAGTATTGGTTCTGTAAAACGCTATAACATGTTTTTGTATCGACTCAAAACATAATGTACCGACTCATCCTGTTACATTTAACTAACATGAGTCGACACATGACCAACATGCATTGACTCATGCACTTTCTTTTTTGACTAACCGTTTTCTGTTATAAATATAAGCAAGCATTTCTTCAGAACATAACACAGCAATATAGAATATTGTGTGCAAAACAATTGTGAGTAACCAAAAGCTTTTGATTCCTTCATCTTCACCATCTTCTCAACCATCTTACATTCAACAACAACAAAGAAAATCAAACATCCTTGTTGAATTGAATCAAGCGGTTTGAGATAACGTTTAGCTGTGTATTAAAGAAGTCTAGCTGAGTTGAAGGTTGAAGAGGAAGCTTAAAGAAATAAACCAGAGGGTTTGTCCTTCAAGAACGGGTGTGTTCTTGAGGGTTTTGTCAGTCACCGTCACGCGAGTCGGATTCAGCCGTAGCGAGGGGTTTGGAAATCAGAAGGATTTTGAACAAACAGGTCATGGAAGCGGAGGATCATTTAGTGACTTTGCAGGGAATCTTGATACAACTCTTATCAAGTGGTGGTTCTTACAAGAAGAAGAAGATCATAGGGATTTCTTGCTTTCTGTGTAGTGTAACCTTGCTATCAAACAATTCAGCATATTGATATAAAAGTTCTCAGTTTCTATTATGAAATTGAGAGGGAGACGTACCCACACGCGAGGACGACAGTGGGGAACTTCCTTACCAAACTGCCTGTGTATCGTTCTCTCTTTCTTTCTCTTTACAATTTTACATATTCTATAATTTTGCAATTCAATTGGCGTGCTAAGTTTTACAGTCTAATGATAAACATAGTGGCTCAAACATTTTCACCAAACCACCACTATTAAATCATTATACAAGTTACGCCAAGTGTTTACAAAAATTCCTATAAAATTTCTAAATTCATTAGAAATACTGTTTTATGATAAGTGCATTGAAACGTCAAGATTTCTGAGTTGTACATTCATCCATTCCATTCAATAAAAATACAGCAAAGTTTTCACATGTCAATTTTTCTAGTAGTCGGTTCAAAGTAGACGGAATTGATTCAGGACACTGATTTTCGCTGCTTTCAACTCTCTTTGATAAAACAATTTTAAATCCTTGAAAAAGAAGAGGTGATATATTCACCCCCCCCCCCTCTCGATCACTTGCCACACCGTCTAACAAGTGGTATCAGAGCACCAGTTAGCTGGTGCTTTGTATCTACTCATAACGCTATGGTCTTTGAACCAAATGGGGTGTATAATAGAGCTCCTATTTTCAATGGTGAAAACTATGGCTACTGGAAAGACTGCATGCGAGTACACATAAATTCCATTGACAGGAATGTATGGACTGCCATTCAAAATGGTCCTTTTCAAATCACCATGAGGAATGATGCAGGTGCAATAGTACCTAAACCTGAGGGTTAATGGAATGAAATGGTCGTGCGATAAGAGAGCCAGAAATATGATAATCTCAGCACTTGGTGTTGATGAGTATTATAGGGTGTCTCACTGCACGTCCGCTAAAGAAATGTGGGAAGCTTTAGAAATTTCCCATGAAGGCACAACTGAAGTTAAACAATCCCATATTAATACACTTAATCAGGAGTTCGAGCTCTTTCGCATGAAGCAAGGAGAATCTATCTCTGACATGCAGAAGAGATTCGTACATCTTGTGAGTCGTTTAAATGCACTTGGAAAACCTGTTTCCAATGAAATTGCTACTAATAAAATTCTTAGATGTCTTAGCAGGGAATGGCAACCTAAACTAACAGCTATCAAGGAAGAAAATGACCACACTACGCTTACCATTACAACTCTGTTTGGAAAGCTGGAAGAACATCAACAAGAATTGCAAAGTCTTGAAAAATACAAAAATAAGAGTAAGAAAGAAAGGAACAAAGACAGGGAGGGTGAGAAGAAGTCAATAGCTCTAATGACTTCTAGCTCTAAGTCCTCAACCATAGAGCAAGATGAAAATGGCTCAACTAAGGATGAAGATTCTGATGATGAAGAAATGGGACTTTTTGTTCGGAGATACAATAGATTTATTCGAAAGAATGGAATCAAGCACTCCGATAAGAATCTCATAAGCTTTCGAAAACAATCCAAAGAACCAAGGCAAGAAGGAAATAAAAAGCAAAGAGGTAAAGGACCTTGTTACAATTGTGGTAAAGTTGGACACTACAAACCAGACTGTCCAAAGATGAAAAAGGATAAGGAAAAATCTCCACCAAAGAAGTTCAACAAACAAAGAAGAGCTTATATTGCGTGGGAAAGCGATAGCGATTCATCAGACAATGACAATTCAAGTTGTAGTGATGAAAGTGCAAATTTATGTCTGATGGCACATACAAAAAATCAATTCTACAACAATAAAGGCAACCATAACAAACAAGTAAGACAAGCATATCCTAACAAATTTTCTTCTATGACCTTTTCTGAACTAAAGTTATCTTTTGAAAAACTGCAATACAAAGCTAAAGATGCCTTTAAGAGATTATCCTCCAATAAACAAATATTTTCATTTCTCGAGAGTAAAGTCTATAAAGCTGAAAAAGACTTAAAAAGTCTAAAAGCTAGTATTGCAGAAAGTTCAAAAGATAAGGATGTTACAGGATGTATTCCCATAAGGGAATGTGAAGCTTGTCATATTTGGCAGCAAGAGGTTAGGACTATTAATGCCAAATTAGAAAAAGCTTTACAGCCTAAAGTTACTTTTGCAATCGATCCTAAAATTTATAAGAAAACATTAAATCCACCGTATTCAAAATACTCTTTTGTTAAAAAATTACCAAAGGATACAATGAGCAGAAGTAAAACAATACATCATCATCATAGTCTATGCCATTATTGTTGTCACCTTGGACATACCATTGAAAAATGCAAGTTTAGGAGGTTCCTTGTTCCTAAAGGCATTTACCAATGGAGGCCTAAAGGCAACCATGTTACCACTTACCCACATAGACCCAATAAAAATTGGGTACCTACCTCTCTCTTTTGATATTGCAGGAAAAATGCCTCACACCCATGGATAGAAGATGGTTTTTAGACAACGGGTGTTCAAGGCATATGACTGGTGACATATCGCTCTTCATTGACTTCAAGGCAAAGAAGAAAGGATTTGTTACCTATGGAGACAATAACAAAGGATCTATACTCGGTAAAGGTAGTGTAGGTAATCCCTCTATCACTACTATTTCTAATGTCCATTTAGTAGAGGGGCTTAAACACAATTTGCTCAGTATTAGTCAATTATGTGACAAAGGTTATAAAGTTACCTTCACAAATACTTGCTGCATAATTGAAAATACAGAAAAAGATATTGTGTTTAAGGGCATTAGAGTAAACAATGTCTATATGCTTGACCTTTTTGATGTATCCTTAACAAGCACCAAGTGTCTAGTCACCTTGAATGATGATTCATGGCTTTGGCATAGACGCTTAGTGCATGTTAACTTTGATTTGCTTAATAAGGTTGTATCCAAGGATCTAGTAGTAGGTCTTCCAAAGATAAAATTTACAAAGGATCACCTATGTGATGCGTGCCAAATGGTAAAGCAAACAAGGGTCTCTTTCACCTATGAGCTTCTCCACATGGACCTTTTTGGACCCTCTAGAACAAAAAGTTTAGGAGGAAATTATTATGGTTTTGTTATTGTTGACGACTACTCTAGATTTACTTGGACTATATTCCTTCATAGAAAAATGAAACTTTTTCTGCTTTTAAGAGTTTTGCGAAACTATCTCAAAATGGAATGGAATTTAAAATAATTGCAATTCGAAGCGATCATGGAGGTGAATTTCAAAACCATCTCTTTGATAAGTATTGTGACAAGCATGGTATTGAGCATAATTTTTCAGCAACTCGAACTCCACAGCAGAATGGAGTTGTGGAGCGCAAAAATCGCGTCTTAGAGGAGCTAGCAAGAACAATGCTTAATGAAGGTGGATTGCCAAAATATTTCTGGGCTGATGCAATTAGCACAACCTGCTATGTTTTAAATAGAATACTAATTCGTCCAATTTTGGATAAAACACCTTATGAAATCTTGAAAGGAAGAAAGCCAAACTTGTCACGTCTTCATGTATTCGGTTGCAAATGTTTTTTCTTAAATAATGGAAAAGAAAATCTTGGAAAATTTGATGCAAAAGCAGATGAAGGTATCTTTCTCGGATACTCACAATCAAGCAAAACATATAGGGTATACAATAAACATCTACTTACAATTGAGGAGTCAGTTCATGTCTCTTTTGATGAATCTTATCTGAAATATGTCGGAAAAGGTATTTCTCTTGATGGTGCAGGTGTATCTACTGAAAATATACTCAAAGAAACTGTTGAAGAAAATGTTCAATCCAAAACAATTGGTGATAAGGAAGAAAAGATACAAGCCCTTCAAAAGATGAGGAAGAAGAGCAAATGGAAGAAAATGATCTTCCACTAGCTTGGAAGTCCTCTAAAGACCATCCCATTGACAACATATTGGGAGACATCTCAAAAGGAGTAATGACTCGCTCCAAGATAAGTAATTTTTGTTATCATTTTGCTTTCGTTTCACAAGTAGAACCTAAGAATGCTAAAGAGGCCTTGATTGATGAATTCTGGCTAATGGCCATGCAATATGAGCTAAATCAGTTTAAAAGAAATAACGTTTGGGAACTTGTCCCTCGTCCGCGAGACCATCATATCATAGGCACTAAATTG
Organism: Vicia faba; assembly: GCA_948472305.1. NCBI lineage: Eukaryota > Viridiplantae > Streptophyta > Magnoliopsida > Fabales > Fabaceae > Vicia > Vicia faba. Next base: position 343,047,558 of record OX451737.1, on the reverse strand, counting down.
GTTTTTAGAAATAAACTTGATGAAAACGGAATGATAACCCGCAATAAAGCACGCTTGGTAGTACAAGGGTATAACCAAGAGGAGGGAATTGATTATGAGGAGACTTATGCTCTAGTTGCTCGCCTTGAGGCTATACGTATTTTGCTCGCTTATGCGTGTGCAAAATATTTTAAGCTTTATCAAATGTATGTAAAGAGTGTCTTTCTTAACGGAGTCATAAATGAAGAAGTGTATGTCTCATAACCTCCCGGTTTTGAAAATAACGAATATCCAGATCATGTATTTAAATTAAAACGAGTTTTATATGGTCTTAAACAGGCTCCTCGGGTGTGGTATGAATGACTTAGTAAATTTCTACTTGATCATGGCTATTCAAGAGATCAAGTGGACACTACTCTTTTCATTAAACGTAAAGGAAAGCACTGAAGGGGTAAGAAAACACTTAGAAGGGGGGGTTGAATAAGTGACTCTTTTTACTTTCAAAACAAAGCTCTAACAAAAATGGAAGAACACGGTTATTTTTATCCTGGTTCGTTTGAACTCAAACTACTCCAGTCCACCCGCCAAGGTGATTTCGCCTTTCTCAACAAGGACTTAATCCACTATAATCAAGAGATTACAAACACACAACAACTGTTGTGACTAACAATGCACAAGTAATCTTACAAGTGACTAACACCACTAAGACTTAAATCTAGTCCTGGTCTGCTTGAGAAATCTGACCAAACTTAGTCTCTCAAGGAACAAATACATGAGTTTTAATATTTACAGATAATGAAATAGAGTTTTCTTCTAATCAAGCTATATCACAATTGTGATTTTTCACTTAGAATATAATGCACAAATTGTATGAACAATGAGTTTGTGAGCTTTGAATCTTTCACGAGTTTCTTGCTTCTAATTTGAAAATAGATTGGTTCACTTCGTTCACTAAGTTGTTGGCTTGCAATAAATGTACTTCTATTTATAGTAGGAACAATAAGACCGTTGCTGCCTTCAGAAAAGATGGAGAGCATTAAATGCTTTGCGTGTATCCTTGCAATATTCCATTTTCCAAGAAACTAGTTGTAGGCACTTGAGTGCTTTCATCCGTCTTTGCATTAATGAGCAAACGTCAGAATGTAAGAACATGTTTCCTTCACTTTGACAAGACAAGTTGATCTTAACATTATTTCAGAATTTGCTTCCAATGTATTTTAGTCAGAACATGCTTCACTCATCTTCTAGGCAATGCATTGCTTGCTAAAAACTTTGAACAACGCTTTCTTTCAAGTTATCTTTTGAGCAAGGAACCTGCTAAAAGTTAGAAGATATATATAACAAATAGAGTGTCTTACCAGAGTCAGCAGATGCACTTGAAGAAAAGGTTCTTTTATCAAAGAACTTATTCATACTTTATGCTTAGCACATTCAGAATGTCTTCTGTTAGATCATTAACTGAGACATTCAAGCACATTCATCAGAGTATAAATTATCTTAAAAATAATTTAGTTATCATCAAAACTCTTGAGATAGGTCAGAACTAATCTTGTTCTTTCAATCTCCTCCTTTTTGATGATGACAAAAAAAATTATTTTAGATAAAAAAACGGATTAAGAGATAAGAATCTCCCCCTGAAATGAATATTTCTATGTATAAAATATCCTGAGATAATTTTATCAGAGCAATACAAAGTCTTCTTGGATGTCTTCAGAACTTCTTCAAGAAGATAATATTCAGCTGGAATATTCTTTCAGAGTTAAAGTGATACCTGCAAAAAAAATCTTTTGCACAGAAGGATTTCTTGCAAATTGTTAGAATGTCTAAGACTTAATCCCATAACTGTTAAATAATGACTAGTTCAAAAATGCACATTTTCTCCCCCTTTTTGGCATAATCAAAAAGTGTAAAAAAATAAATGAGAAATTTTAAAAGATTTCATAAAAAGTTTAAAAAATAAGTATCCAGAAGTACAAACAAAACACCCAAACAAGAGACAAAAAGAAACTAGGATTTCTTAGAGACAAGAGCCATCAGAAGATTCTTGATCTCAGAGGCAGATTCTTCTTGTTTCACCATCCAGTTCTTGATTTCTAGATTTGTTTGATCTTGCTTATCCAAGCGTTTATTCATGACTTCATTCTCCTTCTTTAGCTCTTTCAGAGTGTCCATAATGAGTGAGATAGGAGCAGAGGATGATAAAGCTTCAGTAGGAACAGGCTCAGAAGCAGCAACCGTTGAGTCAGACTTTACGAAGGTGGAAAGTATAGTCCCCAGGTCCATTGCAAGAGTTGGCACAGGTTCAGGTCCATCCTTAACAGAAGGTTGATTCAATAGAACAATAGCCAGAGGATTTGAATCTTCAAAGGATTCTTCAGATTCATCTTCTGATATGTCCATCATATCAGCTGGAGTATCGACAATCATTAGCGAAGACTTCTTATTCCAAGTGTCAGCAGCTTCTGTCTTGAAAGCATGCAGAAGTTTGAAAAAGTTATCTAGCACCTGAAAATGGCATAAGTCCTGTAACTTCCGTGACTCAGCAACCAAAGTTCTTCTGATGGTTTCCCATAGAAGATCTGTTGCAGCTGTGTTCACGCTTCTGGAGCAATCTTCTTTCAGTGGTTGTAACCATGCTTGAACATTTGTTATAAAATTATGAAACAAAGTATTTACATCTGGCTGAACAGGTTTAGGGACATTCGTTCTGTAAGTTTTGTTTTTCAAGAATTGTAGAGATTGAAAGTCAACTACAATTCTTAAAAAGCTATTGGGTTCAGGATTATTGGTAGGTTCAGGTTCAGGTTGGTTAACAAAAATAGGAGGTTCTGATGTTTCATAAGGTACGAATGGTTCAGCAGTTTCAGTTTGTTCAAAAGGTTGTTGTTTTGGAATTTGAGGGGGTGAGAGTGTAGGTGATATTGGTATTGTATGTTATGGTGAAGTGGTGGAGTGACATCAGGTGAAATTATTATTGTATAATCAGGAGTGGGAATGGGTTTTTGAGGCTGTGGTTGATTCATAGCAAAAATATTCTCAGATGGTAGGTTGAAAGGAGGCTTTATAGTGGCTAGAGGTTCATTTATCCCTGGAATTCTCTAAGATCCAGCATCATACCATCCAGTGGATCTGGGTGATAGAGGTATGGGAGGAGGTCTTGAAAAACGTTCAGCAGGAATAGGTTGAAAAATATATGGTTTAGGGAGTTCTGATTGAGAGGGTTCTTATTGGCTGTCAGAATGTTGATCAGAGTCAAAATCACTTAAATCTGTTAAAACCTGATTTTTACGAGGGTTGTCAGCAAGGGGTTCAGATGGTATGGTCAGATCAATGTTAACATCTAAGTCTCCTAAGGTTTGGGAGGGTTCAGCAGATGCAGATACATTTTCAGAATCATAAATAAGTATAGTTTCAGCATGATTACCTGTCTTCTTTTTCTTCTTCTGAGGAGCGTCAGAAGGTCCTTCTACAGCTTTTCTCTTCACAGATTCTTGGAGAACGATGTTAGGAGCAGCTTGATTTCTACCTTGAAGCCAAGCTGGATCAATGGGTGATCCAGTTTCTTTGAAGATCTCAAGATAGTGCAAGATGATCCGGGGATGATCCCCTGAGTTGAACATAGGAAAGTCAGCAATAGGAATCCTTCTCCTCTTCACAACAGCTGACACACATGGAGTGGGTTTCACCAGCAACTTGTCAATAATTTTCCATTTCAGTAAGTTCCTTCCATTCATAGTCTTACCACAAATAGGTTCAAGCTCCCCCAGAAGATTTGCTTCTTTTAGGTGAGCAATCAGACCATTCTCAGTCAGAATGTCTGATATTAACCTCCCCATAGGAATCTAATTCCTCTTTGATTTGGGGTTCTTCATCCTTTCAGCTTCTCTGGTTTCTTTGACATGGTTCCAGAGATGTTCAAATAGTAAGTAGGGCAAATCAATTTTGACATTGGTTCCAAGGAAAAACAACAAATATTGTTGATCAGCATTGATGTAATCAAGAGAACTGGTATTTTTCCTGTGGTGAATACATCCATGAATAATCCTTGCCCAAATCTTGTATTTGTCTTTCAAATCCATGACTTTGGAGGAACCTTGACCGTTAGTGAAAATCTCTGAATATACCCTAAACATCTCCATTCTTCCACTGGGCATTCCTGTAACTCCAAGTCCTTTGAATCCCAACAACTTTCTGATTTGATTTTCTGTAATGGAAATTTCTTTACCCGTTACAAAGGAGAGAATAACCTTGGGGGTTGCAATAGCGTGAATCCAGAATTCTTTTACCAAATGTGGAAAGACTGGACCAATAATACGATCAAAGTAGCTTTCCCAACCTTGAAACTTCATAGTAGGGAACAAGTCAAATCCATTCTCTCTGAGATTCTCAAAGTCTACCATTAGCTCACTCAAAACTTCCAAACTTTCTACCGGAATGAGAGTTGTCCTTTTAGGTATAAAGTATTGCTCAGAGTGGGTAGAATAAGAAGAAGCCATTGAAGTTCTTTAGAAAAGAGAATTTGAAGAAAAGGGTTTTAAGAGAAAAGTACAGAAAAACGCTTGAGTTTGAAAGAGACAGTAAATAATGAAAAGGGTTTTTCAAAAGTATTTATAGGCGATAATTTCAAAAAATGGGTTTAGAATTAAAATTAAACGTATTTAAGACATATTTAAAATAAAAATTAAAACGGATTTAAAAATGAATCTCATCATTACTTGCATTTAATGATTTGCTAAATATAAGGGAAAATGTGGGATTATGGCTAATCATCAACAGTTACCTAGAACGTCATCAGTAGCTTTTGCACGCGTGACCTTTCAGAAACACACCACGTGTTCATCTCCTGGAGGATGCATGTAACAACTGTTTGTTCTAATGAACTTCTGAACTACACTTGGACATGAAGCGTTAGAACATTTCATAACTTTTCATATAGCTTCTGTTACAACTTCTCTTCTAACTTCTGAAGAGTTGTTGATCAGAGCATTCATTTCAGAATGTTCTGAAGTCAATCACAGAAAATAAATATTATTTTATTCAGGACATAATTCCATACAAATATTTTTCAGAATGAAATTAAATCTATCTTCTGAAAGGTGTTTGGTAAAAATGTCAGCCCATTGATGGTCTATTTTTACAAAAATTAAATTTAAAATTCCCTTCTGAATATAGTCCCTTATGAAATGATATTTAATTTCTATATGTTTCGCTTTAGAATGTAAGATTGGATTCTTATAAAGACAAATAGCAGAAGTATTTTCACAGAAGATAGGAATCTTACTTTCATAAAGGTTGAAATCTTCTAGTTGACTTTTCATCCAAATCATCTAAGAGCTACATCCAGCAGTAGATATATATTCAGCTTCTGTGGTTGATAGTGCAATTGTTGCTTGCTTCTTGCTGTACCACGAGATAAGATTGTCACCCAGAAACTGACAGCTTCCAGAGGTGCTCTTTCTTTCAATTCTATCTCCAGCAAAGTCAGCATCATAATAACCTACTAGCTTGTAATCTTATGATCTTCTATAACACATACCAAGATTAGCAGTACCTTTCAGATACCTAAGAATTCTCTTAACAGTTGTTAAGTGAGATTCTCTAGGATCTGATTGGAATCTAGCACACAAGCACATGCTAAATAGTATATCAGGTCTAGATGCAGTCAGATAGAGAAGGGATCCAATCATACCTCTGTAGAGCTTCTGATCCACTTTCATACTTACCTCATCTTTACCTAGAATGCAGGTTGGATGCATAGGTGTCTTGGCATCTTTTCTATCTGACATTTGAAATTTCTTCAGAAGTTATTTAACATACTTTGTCTGATGTATGAAAGTACCTTCTGGAGTCTGGTTGATTTGAATTCCCAGAAAGAATTTCAATTCTCCCATCATGCTCATTTTAAATTCTTCCTGCATGGTCTTATAAAATTCTTTTCCAAGGGAGATATTAGAGGTTCGAAAAATTATATCATCAACATAAATTTGACAAATTAAAATATCATTTTAAATGTCTTTCTGAAAAGAGTTGTGTCCACTTTCCCTCTGGTAAGATCTTTTTCTAATAGAAAATTACTCAGACGATCATACCAAGCTCTGGGAGCTTGTTTTAAACCGTACAAAGACTTTTTTAATTTAAAAACATGTTCTGGATGTTTTGAATCATTAAATCCAGGAGGTTGATGGACATATACTTCTTCTTAAATATAGCCATTTAGAAATGCACTTTTAACATCCATTTGATATAATGAAATATTATTTTGTACAACAAAAGAAATTAATAATCTTATAGATTCTAACCTGGCGACTGGGGCAAAGGTTTCATTATAATCAATTAGTTCTTGTTGACTATAACCCTGTGCAACCAGTCGTGCTTTGTTTCTGATTACTTCTCCTTGTTCGTTCAACTTGTTTCTGAAAACCCATTTGGTTCCTATAACATTGAATCCTTTGGGCCTTGGAACTAGATTCCATACATCATTTCTGGAGAATTGATTGAGTTCTTCTTGCATTGCTAAGATCCAATCATTATCTTTCAGAGCTTCATCAATGGTAGTTGGCTCAATCAGAGAGACCAAACCAAACAAAGATTCTTCATTGATTCTGAGAGAGGATCTTGTTCTGATGGGATCTTCTTTTCTTCCAATGATTACATCTTCTTTGTGAGCCGAAGATATTCTAGGAAACCTTTTCTGAGTGGGTTGGTCAGAGATTCTGAGATTGTTCAGAGCATCGTCAAGAGGATGATCTGCTGAGTCTTCTTTTGCTTCTGAATCTCCTTTTGCTTCTGAACTTTCAGAGTTTGAGGGATGATCTTCTGTACCTAAAGAAAAATCAATTTTCTTTGTCTGTTGCTGGCCAAGCTTATCATCAAACCTGACTTTGATTGATTCTTCAACAATCAGAGTTTTTGTGTTGTATACTCTATAGCCTTTTGAGTGTTCAGAGTATCCAAGCAGGAAACACTTTTGTGCTTTGGAGTCAAACTTGTTCAGAGTTTCTTTGGTGTTTAGAATAAAACAAGTACATCCAAAAGGATGGAAATAAGAAATGTTGGGCTTTCTGTTTTTCTACAATTCATAGGGAGTCTTTTCAAGAATAGGTCTTATAGAGATTCTATTCTGAATGTAACACGTTGTGTTCACAGCTTCTACCCAAAAGTGCTTAGCCATATTTGTTTCATTGATCATGGTTCTGGCCATCTCTTGTAATGTTCTATTCTTTCTTTCTACAACTCCATTTTGCTGGGGAGTTCTAGGACAAGAAAAATTATGAACAATACCATTTTCTTTAAAATATTTTTCAAAATAATGATTTTCAAATTCACCACCATGATCACTTCTGACTTTTGTGATTTTAAAATCTTTTTCATTTTGCACTTGAGTACATAAGTCAATGAATACAAAATGTGACTCATCCTTGTGTTTTAAAAACTTTACCCATGTCCATCTGCTGGAGTCATCAACGATGACCAATCCATACTTCTTGCCTCTGATGGATGCAGTTTTAACTGGCCCAAACAGATCAATATGAAGTAAATCTAATGGCTTAGAGGAAGAGACAACGTTTTTAGATTTAAAGGAAGGTTTTGAAAATTTTCCCTTTTGGCATGCTTCGCACAGAGCTTCTGAGTTGTACTTCAGATCTGGAAGTCCTCTGACTAAATTTAATTTATTTAGTTGAGAGATTTTTCTAAAACTGACATGTCCCAATCTTCTGTGCCATACCCATTGCTCATTGCTAATAGATAAAAGGCATTTTACATTTTTAGATTTCAGATAAGATAAATCAATTTTGTAAATGTTGTTCTTTCTCTTGCCAGAAAAGAGGATTGATCCATATTTTTTACTTACAACTTTACATGAGTTTTGATTGAAGATAATGTCATAGCCATGGTCACTTAATTGACTTATGGACAATAGATTATGAGCTAATCCTTCTACTAATAAAACATTTGAGATAGAAGGAAGTTTACCGTTTCCAATGGTTCCAGAGCCAATAATCTTCCCTTTCTGATTACCTGCAAACTTCACATCTCCTCCAGCTTTAAGTTCCAGGCTTTGGAATATAGACCTTTTTCCCGTCATGTGTCGTGAGCACCCAGAGTCCAGGTACCATGACTGGTGTTTCAATTGAGTTGTTAAGGACATCTGCAACAAATATTATTTTATCCTTAGGTACCCATATCTTTTTGGGTCCTTTTGGGTTAGCATAAGAGTTTCCAGAATGTGATGTATATTAAATATCATGTGAGTGTCCAAACTTGAATTGCTTATTCAGAGGTTTGTAAGTGAAGGTCATTTTAGCAACAGGTTTTGGAATATATGTCTCCTTCCCTTTGGGAGGTTCATATCCAATTCCTCTTCTGTTTTTCCCACTAACTCCATAGATCACTGAAGCCATTTTTCTTCTGTCTATGCTTTTAGCTAGAAAAGATTGAAAGCTATAGTCATATTATTTCAGAATATCTTTTGAACTAGACACAGACTCTGAACTGAAATTCTTTTGAACATTTTGAATTTCCTTTTTAAGCTTAACATTGTTTTCTAAAAGTTCAGATTTTTCTGTTTCAAGTTTCTCAAGATCAGATGCAAGACTCTTCTTGAGTTTCTTGTATTTGATTTTGAGCTTACTATAGTTTTCCAAAAGTTCTGATAAACTATCAGCAAGTTCTTCTCTAGAAAATTCAGAAAATACCTCTCTTTGTTCTGAATCACAGTCTGGGTCATCTTCTGTGATAGCCATCAGAGCTAGGTTGGCATTTTCATCTTCAGAACCAGATTCATCTTCAGAAGAATCTGATTCATCCCAGGTTGCCATCATTCCTTTCTTCTTACCAAATCTCTTCTTTGGTTTTTCCTTTTGAAGCTTTGGACAATCACTTTTGTAGTGACCAGGTTCTTTGCATTCATAACATATGATCTCTCTTCTGTTTGACTTCTTGTGTCCAGAAGATTTTGCTTTATCTTCTGACTTCTTGAAGTTCCTGAACTTCCTTTGTCTGTACTTCCACAGATGATTGATCCTTTTGGAGAGTAAGGATAGTTCGTCTTATTTTGACGCTGATTCTTTAGAGTTTTCCTCTTCATCCTGAAAAGCGTTAGTATCAAATTTCTTAATAGATTTAAGGGCTAGAGACTTACCTTTCTTCTGAGGCTCATGCTCATCCAGTTCAATCTCATAACTTATGAGAGCATTGATGAGTTCCTCCAGAGACACATTGTTCAAATCTTTCGACACCTTGAAGGCAGTGACCATTGGGGCCCATCTTCTGGGTAAGCTTCTGATGATCTTTTTCACATGATCTGCTTTGGTATATCCTTTGTTCAAAACTCTCAGACCAGCGATCAGAGTTTGAAACCTAGAGAACATTGCTTCTATTGACTAACTCTCTTCAACTTTGAAGGCTTCATACTTATGAACTAAAGCCATAACTTTAGACTCCTTAACTTGAGCGTTTCCTTCATGAGTCATTTTGAGAGACTCAAACATATCATGAGTTGTATCTCTATTAGTGATTTTTTCATATTCTACTTTAGAGATGGCATTTAGAAAAATATTTCTAGCTCTATGGTGATTTTTAAAATCAGCTTTTTGTTGTTTATCCATATTTTTCTATCCACTTTGTTTCCTTCTGAATTTGTAGGATGTGTGTAACCATCCAAGACTATATCCCAAATATCACTATCATGACCTAGAAAGAAACTTTCTAGTGTATCTTTCCAGTACTCAAAATCTTCTCCATCAAACACTGGAGGTTTATTATAACTATTATTGTTTTGTTCAGCGGCCATTGTGTCTTCTTCTGGATCTTTTCCTGACACGGTTAAGTGTTGTGCTCAAAGTCAAGCTCTGATACCAATTGAAGGGGTAAGAAAAACACTTATAAGGGGGGGTTGAATAAGTGACTCTTTTTACTTTCAAAACAAAGCTCTAACAAAAATGGAAGAACACGGTTATTTTTATCTTGGTTCGTTTGAACTCAAACTACTCCAGTCCACCCGCCAAGGTGATTTCTCCTTTCTAAACAAGGACTTAATCCACTATAATCAGGAGATTACAAACACACAACAATTGTTTTGCGTGTATCCTTGCAATATTCCATTTTCCAAGAAACTAGTTGTAGGCACTTGAGTGCTTTCAGCCGTCTTTGCATTAATGAGCAAACTTCAGAATGTAAGAACATGTTTCCTTCACTTTGACAAGACAAGTTGATCTTAATGTTATTTCAGAATTTGCTTCCAATGTCTTTTAGTCAGAACATGCTTCACTCATCTTCTAGGCAGTGCGTTGCTTGCTAAAAACTTTGAACAACGCTTGCTTTCAAGTTATCTTCTGAGCAAGGAACCTGCTAAAAGTTAGAAGATATATATAACAAATAGAGTGTCTTACCAGAGTCAGCAGATGCACTTGAAGAAAAGGTTCTTTTATCAAAGAACTTCTTCATAATTTATGCTTAGCACATTCAGAATGTCTTCTGTCAGATCATTAACTGAGACATTCAAGCACATTCATCAGAGTATAAATTATCTTAAAAATAATTTAGTTATCATCAAAACTCTTGAGATAGGTCAGAACTAATCTTGTTCTTTCAAGCACATCCTTTTAGTTTAAATATACGTAGATGACATTATTTTTGGTTCAACTAATCTACACTTGGTCGAGGAATTTTCCAAAATCATGCAGGATGAATTTGAGATGAGCCTCATGGGGGATCTAAACTACTTTCTCGGTCTCCAAATAAAGTAGCTCAATGAAGGCAAAATTATATTTCAAACAAAATATTGCCAAGAGTTTCTTAAACGATTTGGGATGAACAACTCTAAACCAATTGATACTCCCATGCCCACCAACGGAAATTTAGACAAGGATAAGAGTGTCGATGTCAAGAAATATAGAGGTATGATCGGATCACTCTTGTATCTTACATCATCTAGGCCTGACATCATGTTTAGTGTTTACATGTGTGCACGATATCAATCGGATCCTAAGGAATCCCACTTGAAAGCTGTCAAGCGTATACTTAGGTATCTCAATAATACACCTAAGTATAGGCTATGGTATTCCAAGGGAAGCGATTGCAGTTAAGTAGGTTACTCTGATTCTAATTTTGCTGGCTGAAAATCAGATAGGAAAAGCACTAGTGGAACATGTCACTTGTTTTCAAACTCTTTAATAAGTTGGCATAGCAAAAAGCAAGTTTCTGTTGCTTTGTCAACTGCTGAAGCTGAATACGTTGCAGCTGGTAGCTGTTGTGCTCAGATCTTATGGCTGAAGCAACAATTACAAGACTACGATATTCAATTAAAACGTATTCCAATCAAATGTGACAATACAAGGGCTATAAACCTCACTAAGAATCCAATTTTACACTCACGCACTAAACACATAGAAGTTAGACATCACTTTCTACGCGATCATGTTGAAAAGGAGGATGTTACGTTTGAGCATGTTGATACTAAAAATCAACTTGCTGACATCTTTACAAAACCACTTGAAATGGACCTCTTCTTCAACATCTGCCGTGAGATAGGGATTTTAGATCTCTCATACGTGTTGTCCTAAACATATATGTAATTGAAATATATCTATGTCACACCATACTGTTAAGATGTGCTTTTTCAGCTTTAGTATGTGTGTTCACTTATCAAATCAAACGAGGTAATATCTTTCCTATATTCACCCTCAATCACCTATAAGTTGATCTAAATGTTCACTGAAAATGTCTTCGTATATCTCTTTTACATAAATTGTGCTTATATAATCTAACTTTTTTATCTGCCAATGCATTACTTTTAACGTGATTACTTTATGTTTACTCTGCTATTTACTCACTTATTGATGACTTTATGCCTGACATTCTGTGTGAATGCCAGGTCCATTAACTGCTGAAATTGTATATAAATTTTCCTATGTGCTGAGTTTCTTGAAAATGTTGCTTATTCTCTTTTTGATATTGTCAAAGGGGGGGGGGGGGGAATAAGAGTGTGTCAGTGAAGATTATGCTTGTATTAGGAAGAAGATACACAAACTCAGGGGGATCAGGCTTTTTTCATTCACGACACATCATCAGATACTTGCCATCATAAAAAAGGGGGAGTTTATGAGCAACCCCTTCAAAGATTGATTTTGAATGATTGCAAATATAATATAACATGTTTGAATAAGCCAAAATTACATTTCTCTCATAATGCATCATTATGTGTTGACACATCAAGTTTTGTATCGATACATAGCTTTCTGAAGTCCCTGGACTTGTATCTTAAAACTATTATGTATCGATACAAAAGCTTATGAGTCGATACATAACTCTTTGATGATCCTGGAATGTAAATCTAAAAATTGTATGCATCGATACATAAATTTCATGCATCGACACATAATATTTTGATGCCCCTGTAATAATTGTATGAATCGACACAAAACCTTATGTATCGACACAAAACATTCTGATGATCCTGGAAAACATTTTGAAACTTATATGTATCGATACATAATATCATGTGTCGACTCATACTATGTTTTAAATTCTAAAGTTAAATTTATAATCAGTATGTATCGACACATACGCATTATGTATCGACACAAAACATTCTGATGATCCTGGAAAACGTTTTGAAACTTATCTGTATCGTACATAATATCATGTGTCGACTCATACTATGTTTTAAATTCAAAGTTTAAATTTACAATCAGTATGTATCGACACATACGCATTATGTGTCGACGGGTATAAAAGTATTGGTTCTGTAAAACGCTATAACAGGTTTTTGTATCGACTCAAAACATAATGTATCAACTCATCCTGTTACATGTAACTAACATGAGACAACACATGACCAACATGCATCGACTCATGCACTTTCTTTTTTGACTAACCGTTTTCTGTTATAAATATAACCAAGCATTTCTTCAGATCATAACACAGCAATATAGAAGATTGTGTGCAAAACAATCGTGAGCCACCAGAAGCTTTTGATTCCTTCATCTTCATCATCTTCTCAACCATATTACATTCAACAATAACAAAGAAAATTAAACATCCTTGTTGAATTGAATCATGCGGTTTGAGATAACGTTCAGCTGTGTATTGAAGAAGTCTAGCTGAGTTGAAGGTTGAAGAGGAAGCTTAAAGAAATAAACCAGAGGGTTTGTCCTTCAAGAACGGGTGTGTTCTTGAGGGTTTTGTCAGTCATGGTCACGCGAGTCGGATTCGGCCGTAGCGAGGGGTTTGGAAATCGGAAGGATTTTGAACAAACAGGTCGTGGAAACGGAGGATCATTCGGTGACTTGGCAGGGAATCTTGATACAGCTCTTATCAAGTGGTGGTTCTTACAATAAGAAGAAGATCATAGGGATTTCTTGCTTTCTGTGTAGTGTAACCTTGCTATCAAACAATTCAGCATATTGATATAAAATTTCTCAGTTTCTATTATGAAATTGAGAGGGAGACGTACCCACACGCGAGGACGATAGTGGGGAACTTCCTTACCAAAATTCCTGTGTATCGTTCTCTCTTTCTCTCTCTTTACAATTTTACATATTCTATAATTTTGCAATTCAATTGACGTGCTAAGTTTTACAGTCTAATGATAAACATAATGGCTCAAACATTTTCACCAAACCACCACTATTAAATCATTATACAAGCTACGCCAAGTATTTCACAAAATTCCTATCAAATTTCTAAATTCATTGGAAATACTGTTTTATGATAAGTGCATTGAAACGTCAAGATTTCTGAGTTGTACATTCATCCAATCCATTCAATAAAAATCCAGCAAAGTTTTCACATGTCAATTTTTCTAGTAGTCGGTTCAAAGTAGATGGAATTGATTCAGGACACTAATTTTAGCTGCCTTCAACTCTCTTTGAAAAAACATTTTTAAATCTTTGAGAAAGAAGAGGTGATCTATTCACCCCCCCTCTCGATCACTTGCCACACCGTCTAACGCACGGTGGGTAAGAAATTACTTTCAAAAAGTCGACATCAAATTTCTTCTGGAATTCCTCTTTAATTTTCTTAGACATCTCAGGATGAGTTCGACGAAGCTTTTGTTTAACAGGAGGACACTCTTCTTTGAGAGGTAGCTTGTGCACAATAATATATGTATCCAGCCCGGGCATGTCTTCATAAGATCGAGCGAAGATATTCGCATACTCATGGAGCATTTCAATTAATCTTTGTTTGATGTTGTCTTGTAGAGAAGCCCCAATCTTGAGTTCTCTTCGGACCTCTTCGGTACCCAAGTTGATCAACTTAGTAGTCTCTTGGTGCGGCTGGATTACCTTTTCTTCTTGCCTTAACAATCCAGCCAACTCTTTAGGAAGATCACAATCTTCCTCGGCTTCTTCTTCAGCTTGATACATTGGGTTTTCAAAGTCATAAAGAGCCATAATATAATCACTCTCGACATTTTCCGAGATTAACGAGGGACATAATCTGCATGATTATTTTTATTTTTAGTCTTAGATTAAAAAAAAGAAAAGAAAATCTCACATTTTGCCAAAATTTTAAAGGAAAGACTGGGAGCGAAATATTTGAATACAAAAGACGTCCTTTATTGATGATAAACTTGCAATGAAAAACATTGTGTCCTTACAGCATGTCCACTACGTCTTAGGCAGGACGTAGGGATTATTGCATGATAACAAATGAAAAGAACATTACTCTTCATAACGGGCGACTTCAATGACGTCCTCGGTGAACCAGTTGGCTAGCTTTTCACCCGGCACAATAGGACGAACCCACTTATACATCTCACAATCACTGTTACCATCCTCACTCACAGCATGAGCCTCTTCGTGGATAACCCCACCGCTGACAAATTGAATTGGTGGAGGAATATCTTGAACCCCGAGAGGCGTAGCACTTTACATGCTTCGACCAGCCATGAAGCCTAAACCCTTCTTATCTGTCTGAGTAGGAAGATCCAACACTCTTCCCCAGCCTTCTGGATGACCAGATTAAACAATCATTTGTGCCAGACGGTAAGATGACATGGAGACCTTCGTCTTCCTATCCTCTTGACGAGGAGCTCTAACAACTTGCACAATCTCAAATGCTTGACACGACGTCTCATGGATTTCTCCCTCCACCTCAACATAGCGAAAGGAACTCAGATGACTGATAATATAATATTCTTCAACGCAAATGGTAACCACCTTCCCATTCAACAAGAACTGTAGCTTTTGGTGCAGAGTGGATGTGACAGCACCAGCCCCATGGATCCACGGATGGCCCAACAAACAACAATAGGAAGGGTTAATGTCTATGATAAAGAAAGTGACTTCAAACACCTGAGGACCTATTCTAATTGACAAGTCGACTTCCCCGAACACTGTCCTCTTGGACCCATCAAAATCCTTAACAATCAAATCACTTGGACTTAACAAAAGCCCATCATAACCGAGCTTCAAGAGAGCGGACTTGGGTAATACGTTAAGAGAGGAACCTATATCAACCAGCACACGGGACAAGGTAGTTTTTGCAACAATTTCCATAGAAATTTCCAGTGCTTTATTGTGCTTTCTCCCCTCGGGGGGGGGGGGGGTAAATCAAAGTCTGTAAAACCCAGCCCGTTACTCGCAGAAATGCTATTCACAATTCCCTCAAATTGATTAATAGATATCTCTTGAAAAACAAAAGAGGTTCCTAATAGCTTCATTAAGGCATTTATGTAGGATTATGAGTGTCTGAGTAAAGCAAGAATTGATATCTTTGAGGGTGTATGACTTTATTGATTAACGATATTGTAGTCACTCTTCTTGATGTACCTCATTAACTCGGATACATATTTAGCCATTTCATCATTCAAAACAGGAATAGGGGAATTTTTCCCTGGCTTGTCACTATTAAACAAAATCTGCTTGCCTTTAGCCTTAGATGCCGCCTCTGGGATACCTTCAGATCATTCTGGCGGAGAGAAAATCCGACCACTAAGGGTAATTTGGATTTCGCTGACAATATCAAGCATTGCAGGCTTCTCTTCTTCCGAGTTGTTTTCATCAGACTTTTGAGTACCAACCTTCTTCCCCTGATAGTAGAGTTCACCGTCATAACACCAAGGAACTGCGATGTCACTAACATAATGCACTGGACCGAGCATAGTAACAAGTAGTGGAGATTTCTTAGCAGGCATTGGAATCATCACAAGCACACGGATAGTATTCGGCTTGACCAGAATTGTTATCACATTCACTTCATCATTAACGGCCTCGGGTTTAACGACCTTGCGATCAAACTAAATAAACCCCTCTAATCAGGCCTTAAACCACATCTTTCAACAATTGACAACCCTCTGGCTGTTTAAAACAAGCGGTACAGTCCATCCACAGCCCAAAAATACACCTTTGTTCGACAATTATCCTTTTACAAATAAGAGAGGTGTAGTCAACTGATCAACATTCATAACCAGATTCAGATCTTCATCCTCCATGATGTCACCAACCGTGGCACCGCCATGAAGTGGAAGAGGTTGATTGGTGATATTGGGCACTGGTCTAAAATTAATGGCTTGAGAGTCCAATAAGCCTTGGACTTTATCTTTGAAATCATAACAATTATCAATAGTGTGCCCCTGCCCACCAGAGTGAAATCACATCGGACATTAGCGTCAAAGTTACATGGCAACCTCTCTAGACAAACCTTCCAAGGGTGTAACTCAACTAGCTTTAACTCAAGAACCTGGGTAACAATTCAACACAAGACATCGGAAGTGTGTCAAGCTTCCTAGGAGGACGCCTTTATCCTTGCTAATTGCCTTGCCTAGGCACATAAGCTTGCCTCTGAGGCGCATCATTCGGTATTGTAACAGTAACAACTTGATGATTTGAACCTTGATATCTGCCTTTCCCCTTTTGAGGATAGACGGCGTTGGATTCACCTTCCTTTTTCTTTTGGTGACCACTGAAATACTTCTTAGTATTACCAGCATTATTTCCAACAACAACATCTTGGATTTTTGCCAACTTAATTCCGATTTCAATTCTCTCTCCGTGTGTTACCATCTTAGCAAAGGTACCTGATGTACTGCAAGTTGTGTAGTACTGGCCTTGCAATGTACTACTAAACATTTCCACCATCTCTCGCTCCAACATAGGCGGTTGAACCTTTTAGGCCATCTCCCGCCGCCTTTGGGTATACTCTTTAAAAGATTCATCCCGCTTCAGGGATAAATTCTGTAGTTGGGTTCTTGTGGGAGCCATGTCGGTATTATAATGATAGTGCATAATAAAATCCTCAACTAATTCTCTTTATGTATGAATGTGACTACCTTCCAATAACATGTACCATTCGAGTGGGTCACCTGTCAAACTATCTTGAAAGAAGTGCATCAATAACTTCTCATCATTAGAATATGCAGACATCTTCCGGTAGAAAAAATTAACATGGGTCTTTGGACAGGAAGTGCCTTTGTATTTTACGAAATCAGGCACCTTGAATTTCAGGGGAATCCTCACCCCAGGAACTAAGCCCAAATCGGACATGTCAAATCCTATTGCACCTTGACTTTCAAACCTGCGCATCCGTTCTTCCAGTATACGCAATTTCTTGTCAGATTCTGTTGGTTCATCCCTATTAGACATCTAGTATTCCCAATTATCTTCTTTCACCGGTGTGATCGGTGGGAATAGAACTGACTGTTTTGGAATGCTGGTTCGCGTTTGCGTTTGTTTTTGCAAAGTGTCGCGGTAAGCAAGAGTCGCCACCGTCTTTTATTTTATCCAACAAGGAAAGGACAAAAGCACAGAAAAATTCCTTTTCAAGATTTTTCTCGGGTTCGGGAGGTAGATTATAGAAAGGGAATGTGTTAGCACCCTTTCTATCCATGGTTATCCACGGGCTCTTAGGTACTTTCTCATTATGTTTTCAAAAGTTTGCTTTTCTTTGTGTTTGTGGGTTTTGAAAAGAGTTTTTGTTTTTGAAGAGAGTGTAAGTGCGAAAAGTTTTTTTTTTAAAGGAGCAAGTACTTTAAGAACCTCTACCTACTCAAAAAGGAATTAAACTGTGCAAATGTCCTTTAGACAGTGCTATCCCACTATTGAGGAGTAGGTAGCACCGTCGTTGGAGTTTTCGGGTCAATTCGATTTAAGGGACGTGTGGTCACTAAAGCAATGTTAGGATGCTTTAGCGGTAACCCTAATGTCTTAGATCATTTTTATCAAGGCAACTGTTTCGAGGCAACTTTGATCTTTAGACAGGAGGGCGACCTCTAAGACTTCCTATACCCAATGACCACATTTGAGGCAACCAAGTGAGGCGTACCCTAAGAGTGGCATGTGCAAGTGTATTATTTTTCAGTTATATTATCTTTGTACATGTTATGGTGAGCTACAATTGATTTAAAATTAAAGGTTAATCTTGTCATGCAATCCTAGTTAGCATACATCTAAACAGTTAATATATGTACAGGAATTTAAAGTGCTGGAATTGTAAATCCTACGCTATTACAAAGCTTCGGGGAGGGGGATTATTTACATGTCCAAAAATTGGGGAAATAAAAGCAGTAAAGTAAAAGTCTTAATTTAAGCTACCACAAAACAGTAAGCAGTTACAATAAAATAAGCGCGCGTGAATCTAAAAAATCCTAAGAATAAGAACTCTTTTTTGTTGTTTTATTTTATTTTGGGAAAATGATCTAAATCTATTTAATTTTAGTTTTGAGAAAATGTTAAGATAATTAAGAGATTAATTAACAAAGTTAATTTTAATAGAAAAAAACTATCCTAATGTTTTTTGTGGTTTTTTGATTTTAATGTTAATTAAAAAAGATAAAAAGATGTCAATGAAAACAAAAATAAAATACAAGGGGGGATCCTTCGATCCAGGGAAAAAAAGGAGTTTCGACCCAGGGAGGGAATGGCAGCTTCGATCCAAACAATGTCATGGTTCTTTCGATTGGGCCAGGAAGTGGGCATGAGCAGCCTTTAATCCAGGGGAGGGGATTTCCCATCGATCCTGGGAAAAATGCCTTCTTCGATCCAGGAGGACTATGGGAAGCTTCGATCCAGAGAAGGTGTCTCCTTCGATCTGGGATGTTATACCTGCAAAAGTATGTTATCAAAATAAAGCTCAGGGTCTGGGTATTGAACCCTAGGCCCTTCCATCCTGTGCTTGCTGGGTATCTTCAGGCTATGTCTGCAGCAAGTGTTGGCAAATGAATAACATGACCTGGGCGCCAAACCCAGGCCTTTCGATCCTGTCTAGGACGGCCAATCAAAGGTAACAACAAGTAATAATGTGTTATGCAAATGTAAAGTTGGACAATTTACCCTTTCTTACCTGCAGATTGAGTCTTCGATTTAGGCACTGGCTGGATGGGAGCACTTTCAATCTGGGATTTCTGGGCGTGGATGCTTTTGTTGAAGGGTTGCTTTGGCCTGGATCACTTCTGAAAGTGTTGACTACTTTTGGCAGCGTAACCCCAATGTTTTTTTTGTTCTCCTGTTGTGTGTTTTTTCGTGTCCTTTTGCAACATTTGTGATCTCTTTATATAGAGGGGGTGGAGGGGACAGGAAGACAAAGGTTTAAATGACCTTGATTATGTGTTTGACAGCCATGAATGAGAATTTGTAACGTTAATTATGTGTTTGAAAGCCATGAATGAGAGTTCGTAACATTGGCTAAACACATGGGATCTTGTCCCTTTTTGAATTTTGAATGACATGTAACTGGCCTTCGAATGCTCCCTTTCGAATGAGCTGATGGCCTCATTCGAATGCTCCCTTTCGAATGGGCTGATGGCCTCCTTCGAATACTTTTCGAAAGCTTCTTCGAGTGGACCCTTTGAATTATTCTTCGAATGAACCTTTTTGGAATTCCAATCGAAGGACACTGTTATAATGCCAATCGAAGTACTTGTCCATAATGCCAATCGAAGAGCTTGACAGAATGCCAATCGAAAGGCTCCTTCAGAATACCAATCGAAGGGTCTTTCAGAATGCCAATCGAAGGCCTTGACATAATGCCAATCGAAATGCTTGTCCATAATGTCAATCGAAGAGCTTGACAGAATGCCAATCGAAATGCTTGTCCATAATGTCAATCGAAGAGCTTGACAGAATGCCAATCGAAAGGCTCCTTCAAAACACCAATCGAAGGGTCTTTCAGAATGCCAATCGAAATGTACTTAAAGCACCACTCAAAAATTTCCTTTTTCCTTAGGCAAGAGTTTGTGATCAACCATGCAGGGGGGAGACTTTGGAAAACATGAGAGGGCAAATTTTGGGGTACAACAGTTTCCCCTGTTCAATTTTCTTAAACCTGAGGATGTTGATTGGCTTGCGTGCCTTTCGTGATCCGAAGGTGGAAGATGATTGAACACTAGAGTGCCCAGAAATTTGCACTCGCATGGTGTAGTATCAGCATTGTGATGTTAGGAATGGGCTTACAGATGCCATTAGGAGATTGTTGGTAGGAGGATAGGCTTATAGATGCCATCTGCAGGAGTGTCGATCGCATAAGAGATTCCTTAGCGAGAACTTGCGTACCTGTTGTTGTAGAAGATTCCACTAGGGAAGTCTAACTTTGTTTGAGATTTAGGAACTGACTCGTGCTCACCGGGAGTATACCGTTGAGGTTATAGAACTCGTCCTGTCTAGTTCCAAGTATTAATTGCTGACCTGAGAAAGAAAGTCTTCCTGGCTTGTTACAGGTATTAATCTTCAATCTCTTCATGTAGATAACTTTCCTGGCTGGTTACAGGTATTAATCTACAATCAGTCATCCACAGATATTTTCCTGGCTTGCTACAGGTATTGATCTGGAACTTGAAAAGGTTGGTCGAGGAGATAGCTGTCCTGGATGGTTTCAGGTATTGATCTCTGACCTGAGAAAGAAAGGTCTTCCTGGCTTGTTACAGGTATTAATCTTCAATCTCTTCAAGTAGATAATTTTCCTGGCTTGTTACAGGTATCAATCTACAATCAGTCGTCCACAGATATTTTCTGGGCTTGCTACAGGTATTGATCTGGAACTTGAAAAGGTTGGTCGAGGAGATAGATGTCCTGGCTGGTTTCAGGTATTGATCTCTGACCTGAGAAAGAAAGGTCTTCCTGACTTGTTACAGGTATTAATCTTCAATCTCTTCATGTAGATAATTTTCCTGGCTTGTTATAGGTATCAATCTACAATCAGTCGTCCACAGATATTTTCCTGGCTTGCTACAGGTATTAAACTGGGACTTGAAAAGGTTGGTCGAGGAGATAGCTGTCCTGGCTGGTTTCAGGTATTGATCTCTGACCTGAGAAAGAAAGGTCTTCCTGGCTTGTTACAGGTGTTAATCTTCAATCTCTTCATGTAGATAATTTTCCTGGCTTGTTACAGGTATCAATCTACAATCAGTCGTCCACAGATATTTTCCTGGCTTGCTACAGGTATTAAACTGGGACCTGAAAAAAGGTTGATGGTAGCCATCTTTTGATTGACCTTTTCCCTGAAAAAGGTAAGACGTTAGCTGTATGCAATGTCATGATGTATGAAATGCATGATGTCATGATGTTCTCAAAATAAATGATATTTGTGTTGTATGATGCATATGCATCTCATGATGTATGAAGATGTGATGTTTTTAGCTGGGGAAAATAAATCCCGGAGCTACTGGAGAATAGAGTTGAGTTCTTCGTTTCCGCTGGGGATGATGAACGAAGATGGTTGTGAGAATAAACCTGCAGGAGAGAGGAACTCCGTTGGGGAATAAACACGGTGAAGAGATTACTCTGTGGGGAATTACTCTGTGGGGGAGAGATATTTTGTTGATGATTTTAATGATAATTCCGCTGGGGAATCTGTTGATAAGATCTGCTGGGGATCTTGATGATGAACTCCGCTGGGGATAGAAAGAACTTCGCTGGGGATGATCTTTCAGTTGCAACTTGCTAAGGATAACCCAGTTAGACTCTTGTGAGGATAACCTTCTGAATTTGGCTGGGGAGACTTATTCGTGCTCTGCAGGGGATACGCTTATAGAATCTACTGGGGAAGATGATTCAACTCCATTGGGGAACCTTTTTAGACTGCGCTAGGGAAATGGCTCCAATGGGGATACCTTGCATTCTGCCGGGGAACATTCTTATATTCCATTGAGGAATATTAACACTTCCAGGGATACTCTTATGCTTGTTGGGGAATACCTTTATACTCCGCTGAGGAAGATTGAGACCTTCTGGAGATACCAAGCCTTTTCAGGGCTGATGGTAGATTAACTCTTCTTGGGGAGAGTATTACTGGTTTGTTCGTGGTTGTGAGCCTCAGCTGGGGGAGGATTGACACCACTGTCCTTTTCTTACTCTACAGGGAGTGTAGATATTACTGGGACGCGGAATGAGGATATGATAATGACTTTGCATCGAGACTTTTCTTCCCCTGTATCTGCGGGAGAAGGAGGCCTATGAGGTGCTTGATAACTGCCGATCGACATGACAAATCTTCTTCTGGTAGGCAAGTGACGAGATGACGAGACATAGTCGTACGCTTTGATCCCTAATTTTTTCCTGGACCGCCCTTTCGGGTTCTCAGTCCATCGGGATACCCTTTTTTTCCCAAGCCGCCTTTTCAGGTTTTTGACTTGCCGGGTGTACATATTTTTTCCATTTTTATCCCTTATTTTTGCCCGAACCCTTTTGGTTCGCCGGGAAGCCCTTATTTTTGCCTAGGCCAGTCAACCTAGCGGGTCTTTGATTATGCGTAGTATTTTCTGATTATGTCCATGCTCTCAAGATGTAGGGAGGTGTCACTGTCAGTAGTGTTGTGTTTCCATACTACCAGAAGATGTTTGATCATGCAAGATTTGTTGCTGGAATTCACGTCTAATGCCCCAAGTGATTCAGATGGAGATCTGCCCCTGGCTACTCTGCACTTCTTCAGAGATTTCTTGAAATCTTGACTGGGATGCCCCAGGTGTGCTGGATAGTGACGTGTCATGCCCCCTTGTTGATAGGAGATTTGTCAATGGAAGTGTCATCCTTTTTGAAGTGATTTTGTTCACTGAGAGGGCTTTCGTTCATCGGATATTCGTTGTTGTGAATTTCTCCGTTGTTAAACAAGTAGCCATATGCAAACAATGATATTCAAGTAATGCAAAGTTTATGCTTGTCTCGAAGTTTTGAAAAATGCGTTTTTTATCAGAAAACTTTTTATAAGACAAATTCAACACAAGATTTAGGGCAAAGCCTTACAGGAGTCAGGATACCTTTTGCAACAGTATGCTTTCGAACTAACCCATGCTTCAATTAGGACTTTTAAGGGTTGTAACGTGGCCTGGTTCACGGTTTAAGAAACAAAGGATAAAGGCTCAAAGTATATTTGTACCCACCCGCTCTTCGTCATGTTCTTCAATCCTAAACTCAGTTAATTGTGTGCCGAACTCTATTCGAATTTAGAACGACGTTTTTGGTGATGGTTCACACAAGTTAAATTTGTTGGAAGGCAGTCATTTTTGTAACATTTTTCATGTTGTTGAGGATTTGTAGCGACCATGTTCTTTTGATTTGTTATCCCTAACTTTTGCCTGACTGTTCCTGTTTTCGAGATTACAGTCAGCGGGATGCCCCCGCTTTCTTAAGCCTCCTTTATAGGTTTTGGCTCAGTGGGCTTTTCTCTTTTGAGAGATTGACTGCTTATGAGATAAGGAACCACCACTATCTTTTGATTCCAGAGGAATGCTTTTGATGTCGTTCGTTGTATTATGAACTGAGAGTTTTGCGACTTCAATGCGCATCTTTTGAATTAACTGAGAGACTACCCTGCCCCAGGTTTGAATTAAAGGTTTCAATTTGTGTTTAAAACATAAAACTCCTACTTCTTTGGCTCGAAGGGGTTGACTAGGGATTATCTTCCTTATAACTCCAGTGTTTAGGATTTAAAAGAAATGCATGTACATCGTTAGCAAGGTCTGTCCAAAAGCATATTGTATGAGATTATGGCATTGTTTCGTCATCCTCCCTCTAAAGGCTTGTAACTTTTAGCAAGAGTTGAATGTCATAAAGTGAGTAAAAAGCATAGTTTAAATGTAATTAAAATGATTGGATCAAATCAAGACAAACATATGCAATGCATTAATGAAACAAAGTTTGGCATTAATAGATAATTGTTCGAATAACAAAGAGATATTACAACTTGAAAATAAAATGAAACAAAAGCCTTCAATGATTTGGCATAGGAGCAATGATTATGTTTGGAGTCTCCGGAGGGTCAAACTTGATCTCCTTGGTATCAATCAGGTCTTGAACCTTGTTCTTCAAAGCCCAACAATCATCTGTATTATGCCCCGGGCTATCAGAGTGATAAGCGCAGTGGGCGTTAGGGTTATGCTTCAGTGATGTTGTATTTAAAATCTTCGGAGCTTCTTTTAGAGTCACCAGGTTGGTCTCCAGCAACTATGGCAATATCTGAGACAAAGTCATGCTGAGACGAGTGAATTGCCTTCGAGGTTTCTCGCCCCTTTATTGGTTGTGATGCTGAGGAGCACCAGCAGGTTTTGAAATAACAACCGCGTTGACAGCTTGGCGGTGTTCAGGTCTATTCTGTCGTTTTGAACTGTAGACAGCACTAGACTCTTTCTTCCCATTGTAGGGATTTTTCTGAACATCAGAAGGTGTAGCTTCTTGAATCTTCCCACTTTTTATGCCAGCTTCGACCCTTTCGCCGGTCAGTATTAGCTTGGTGAACCCGACTGAAGAGCTTCCGATCAAGTGATTAAAGAATGGACCAGACAGGGTCCCCAAAAACATGTCAACAAGTTCACGATCAGCTAAAGGTGGTTGCACCCTTCCAGCAAGGTCTCTCCATTTTTGAGCATAGTCTTTAAATCCTTCACCCGTCCCTATTGACATACCCGGGAGTTGGGTACGCGTAGGAGCAAGGTCGGAGTTATACTGATACTACTTATAGAATGCAGCAGCCAAATCCTCCCAGTTGCGAATACTGGCTCCGTCCAACTGATAGAACCACTCAAGCTGAGTCCCTGAAAGACTGTCTTGAAAGAAATGGATCCACAAGTTCTTATCAGCAGTGTAAGGCTGGATCTTCCTCACATATGACCGGAGGTGCAGCTTGGGACAGGAAGCTCCGTCATACTTGGCAAAGGCAGGTGCCTTGAACTTGTGGGGAATCACCACCCCAGATGATAGACCTAGATCTCTGAAGTCCAGACCGGGCACCTTCTGTATTTCCATAGCGTTTAAACGGTCCTCCAGCTGTTTGTACTTATCCTCGGCAGGAGGATACTGTTCTTCATCATAGTCTATCTCGTTGTCGGAGACCATAGGGCTAGGAGCCCTTCTTTCTTGTGGACTGTCTTTCCCTCCAGATGGGGTGGTCAGATCAATTTCACTCTGCAGCCCGTTTCTAAACCTGCGTCCGGTGTTGAACAGGATGGTCCTCTTCTTCTTCTTCTTCCTCTCCTTCAGAATCAGGGTCTTCAAGTCCTGCTGACCCTTAGCTAGGCTCATGACCAACTCTTGAAATTGGGCATTTTGGGCCTGGAGGGCCTGGATAGCTTGCTCAGTGGAAGGTTCAGTAGACATGATGATTGCTGAAATAAACAGCGAAGAAGATAAGAGACCTGTACTGGGAGACCTGTTATGCAATGATATGTATGATATATGTATACAATGTTTTCAAGGATCTCGCGGGGTAAATAAGAAACTGTTAGAATCTGAATCTAGTAGCTTAATTGAAGGAACTTCATGTTGCTGAGAGTCCTTCTTCAAGAGTCAAGCTCACAATATCGAGTGGGTCATAGCCCCTGACTCAAGTTATCATGCTTGGATTTCTAGACAACCTTGGCTAGAGGAAAATAAATCCCCTTTGCCCCTTGCTAGCCATTTGATTTACTATAACCTGCATCACAGACCCTTGAGATCCTTGAAATGGTTAAGGAAATGTTAAGGCATGATATTATGATGTGTATGCTATGCGTTTAAGAAAAAGCGTGAGGTGATGTAAGTAAGCCCTGCAATAAATCCAAATTATCGGATAAGGACTGTAAACAAAACCTGCAAGGAACTCATGTTGTCAGATAACAAGAATGTGCAAGTAGTTCAAGTTTGAAGGCACACAAGTCACACAAAAGAGCCCTTAGATTTCAGGCTGGCATGGAGTTTAGGTATTACCCTCTTTCAGTTTAGTTGGTTTAAACCTGTCCTAAAAATAGTAACCGGGTTCTAGAAGATCTCAATATCACTGACTACCCTCAATCGGTCATAATTCCAGTTTAGCAACCTTTTCTTGCGGCCGGAATCATCGCAAGAGTTTAGTCTCAATGAGTGTAGCATACTGCTACTGTTCTATGGCCAAGTTGGTCAATTTAAGGTTCTAAGGTCAGTTGGTGCTTAATGACTCCTTAGAAGACCCATATTCTCCTCGTTTCAACACAAGGGATATCGGTACAGACTAAGGTGCCACACCAATGTAGCTATTGCTTCATCCGTGTCGATCTACGCCGGACAGATCCCTCACAGTTTATTGCTACTTACCTAAAAAAGGGTACCCCCAGATCCGGGTTAGGATCTATAGAACTCCGATACAAGCCCACAAAATTTAAAGCATACAAAGCATACAATTGAAAACACAAGTGATCTAATCCTAAGGTACACCTCACTTAAAGGTTATCCCCAGCAGAGTCGCCAGTTCTGTGATCGGTGGAAATAGAACTGACTGTTTTGGAATGCTGGTTCGCGTTTACGTTTGTTTTCGCAAAGTGTCGCGGTAAGAAAGAGTCGCCACCGTCTTTTATTTTATCCAACAAGGAAAGGACAAAAGCACAGAAAAATTCCTTTTCGAGATTTTTCTCGGGTTCGGGAGGTAGATTATAGAAAGGAATGTGTTAGCACCCTTTCTATCTGTGGTTATCCACGGGCTCTTAGGTACTTGCTCACTATGTTTTCAAAAGTTTGCTTTTCTTTGTGTTTGTGGATTTTGAAAAGAGTTTTTGTTTTTGAAGAGAGTGTAAGTGCGAAAAGTTTTGTTTTGTTTTTAAAGGAGCAAGTACTTTAAGAACCTCTACCTACTCAAAAAGGAATTAAACTGTGCAAATGTCCTTTAGACAGTGCTATCCCACTATTGAGGAGTAGGTAGCACCGTCGTTGGAGTTTTCGGGTCAATTCGATTTAAGGGACGTGTGGTCACTAAAGCAATGTTAGGATGCTTTAGTGGTAACCCTAATGTCTTAGATCATTTTTATCGAGGCAACCGTTTCGAGGCAACTTTGATCTTTAGACAGGAGGGCGACCTCTAAGACTTCCTATACTCAATGACCACATTTGAGGCAACCAAGTGAGGCGTACCCTAAGAGTGGCATGTGCAAGTGTATTATTTTTCAGTTATATTATCTTTGTACATGTTATGGTGAGCTACGATTGATTTAAAATTAAAGGTTAATCTTGTCATGCAATCCTAGTTAGCATACATCTAAACAGTTAATATATGTACAGGAATTTAAAGTGCTGGAATTGTAAATCCTACGCTATTACAAAGCTTCGGGGAGGGGGATTATTTACATGTCTAAAAATTGGGGAAATAAAAGTAGTAAAGTAAAAGTCTTAATTTAAGCTACCACAAACCAGTAAGCAGTTACAATAAAATAAACGCGCGTGAATCTAAAAAATCCTAAGAATAAGAACTCTTTTTTGTTGTTTTATTTTATTTTGGGAAAATGATCTAAATCTATTTAATTTTAGTTTTGAGAAAATGTTAAGATAATTAAGAGATTAATTAACAAAGTTAATTTTAATAGAAAAAAACTAGCCTAATGTTTTTTGTGGTTTTTTTATTTTAATGTTAATTAAAAAAGATAAAAAGATGTCAATGAAAACAAAAATAAAATACAAGGGGGGATCCTTCGATCCAGGGAAAAAAAGGAGTTTCGACCCAGGGTGGGAATGACAGCTTTGATCCAAACAGGGTCATGGTTCTTTCGATTGGGCCAGGAAGTGGGCGTGAACAGCCTTCGATCCAGGGAAGGGGATTTCCCTTCGATCCTGGGAAAAATGCCTTCTTCGATCCAGGAGGACTATGGGAAGCTTCGATCCAGAGAAGGTGTCTCCTTCGATCTGGGATGTTATACCTGCAAAAGCATGTTAGCAAAATAAAGCTCAGGGCCTGGGTATTGAACCCCAGGCCCTTCGATCCTGCGCTTGCTGGGTCTCTTCAGGCTATGTCTGCAGCAAGTGTTGGCAAACGAATAACATGACCTGGGCGCCAAACCCAAGCCTTTCGATCCTGTCTAGGACTGCCAATCAAAGGTAACAACAAGTAATAATGTGTTATGCAAATGTAAAGTTGGACAATTTACCCTTTCTTACCTGCAGATTGAGTCTTCGATTTGGGCACTGGCTGGATGGGAGCACTTTCAATCTGGGATTTCTGGGCGTGGATGCTTTTTTTGAAGGGTTGCTTTGGCCTGGATCGCTTCTGAAAGTGTTGACAACTTTTGGCAGCGTAACCCCAATGTTTTTTTTGTTCTCCTGTTGTGTGTTTTTTCGTGTCCTTTTGCAACATTTGTGATCTCTTTATATAGAGGGGGTGGAGGGGACAAGAAGATAAAGGTTTAAATGACCTTGATTATGTGTTTGACAGCCATGAATGAGAATTTGTAACGTTAATTATGTGTTTGAAAGCCATGAATGAGAGTTCGTAACGTTGGCTAAACACACGGGATCTTGTCCCTTTTTGAATTTTGAATGACATGTAACTGGCCTTCGAATGCTCCCTTTCGAATGAGCTGATGGCCTCCTTCGAATGCTCCCTTTTGAATGGGCTGATGGCCTCCTTCGAATGTTTTTCGAAAGCTTCTTCGAATGGAGCCTTTGGATGCTTCTTCGAATGAACCTTTTGGGAATTCCAATCGAAGGACACTGTTATAATGCCAATCGAAGTACTTGTCCATAATGCCAATCGAAGAGCTTGACAGAATGCCAATCGAAAGGCTCCTTCAGAATACCAATCGAAGGGTCTTTCAGAATGCCAATCGAAGGCCTTGACATAATGCCAATCGAAATTCTTGTCCATAATGCCAATCGAAGAGCTTGACAGAATTCCAATCGAAAGGCTCCTTCAGAACACCAATCGAAGGGTCTTTCAGAATGCCAATCGAAATGTACTTAAAGCACCACTCAAAAATTTCCTTTTTCCTTAGGAAAGAGTTTGTGATCAACCATGCAGGGGGAAGACTTTGGAAAACATGAGAGGGCAAATTTTGGGGTACAACAACCGGCCTAGCAGGAATGCAAACAGGCCTTTGTGGTACAACAGGTTGTTCAATACTCTGATGAACAAGAGTAAATGGAGGAGGATTCCCCATTATTTTAATTCCATGGATACCTTGGTTACTTGTAAGATTTCCGATATATGCATGCTGACCATTCTGAATATTTAGACCGACATTCGAATCCAGATTCACATTTTGAGTACCTCCCAGATTCTCCACCATATTCTGAGCACTCAGAGCACCATTAGGATTATTGATGACAACCCCTAGAGGATTTGAATTCAAAGTTTCATCACCATTATTCAAAGTTTCAGTAGGCCTCATAATCATGGCTCTCATTTCTCTTGCTGACGAGCCATATTCTGAATGATCTCCATCAACTGGTCAACCCAAGTATCCATCCTGGTACCCATAGCCACAACATCTGCTTGAATATGTTCCATCTGTCTCTTGGAAGTGCTTCGAGTATTATAACGATGATAGTTTATGGTGGCAATTTATGAAAAGAAACTCGTATCCAAGATAAGAAAACCTTCCATAATCACTTATTATGATATGATATGCATGAATGAATGGTTATGCATGAAATGTTTTATCATTTCCAGGAAAATCTCAGATCCTTCATCGAACATCAATTAGAAATAGGATAAACAACAAGACAAAGCATCCAGAAGCAAACATTTTGAATAGAGACTGCTCACATCAAACAAACATCCATACAAAACATTCTTAACACAAAACAAATTCAATCATCCTAAATATCCCATCTAACAAGACTGGCGGTGATCTTATCAATAAGTAAAACTGAAAAGAAAATGCTAAAAAGAATTCTTCGAAAAGCCTGATTAGCGAATGCTTTACTAATCATCCTTTGAAAATGGATCTTCAGTCACGAAGCCTTCCTTCTTCATAAAAGCCAAGACAAATGGTACTTGAGCCCCAATCACTGGGATCCACATCTCCCACCTCGGTTTCTTTTGCTGGAACCTTGTCTTTATTTGCTACCTGGGTTTTGATTGTTGTCAAATCTTTCACAACTTGAGTCAAGCGAACATCTTTCTCTCGCAACTTTTTCTTTAAAGTCTTAACCTCCTCGCAATGCTTAGCTTCCAATTTATTTTTAGCCAACTGAAGCTTTTCTATATCCTGATGACCAGCCCATAACTCCTCAGCTTGTCGACTAGTTGTACCAGAAACCCCGACCTTTAGCCTTTTTGACTGCTCAATCAAACCAAATCTTTTTAGAAGTTGGTTCTTCACTCTGACTTCCATCATAAGTCTATTTTTATCTTGCAATGCAAAAGAGAGATCCATGTTTATTTCTTTCAGCTTATGTTGGAGTTTGAGATTCTCCGCCTTGACATTCTTGAAACATGCCAAGGGAACAACGTCCGACCCTCCTGGCGCAGACTTCCTAGAAGATGAAACTAGATGAGATAACTGATCAACCACCTGACCATCGGTTAATGGATTGAACTTAGGCTGCAGATATAATGACTTTTCATTTTTATAAGGTAGCAAAATCTTCTTCACGTGGTCTTGGATTCAACTTGTATAAGTGTCGTAAGCTACACTTCCATTTTGACTAAGAGAAATTTTCCCTTTACGGCGAACATGTTCCCGAGCCTTCTGCACCTTTCCAAGAAAAACTACATCTTCCCCTTTTCCGAAATAAACTGTGTCCATCACTTCCTGCTCAGTGGGTTTATCCATCATTACGAATCCTAATCCCATGGGAGGAACATTAGGGCTCCACACCCAATAATGATCTCTTTCAATCCAATCACACTTTGCCAAACAATGTCATACAAAGTGATTCCCAGGATACATAGACCACAAAGACGAATCAGCAGTATGAACAAAAGGCCATTTTGTAGGCATGTGAATCATCAACCATTTGTAAAGCACAATTGCACAACACATGACTTCCCCTTTTTTCCTGTGTTGGGAATGGATGGTGTAATAAGTGTCGGCAAGTAGAGTTGGTACCTGGTTACCATTCATAAAGACATATAATGCGGACATATGCACCAACTTATCGAAAACTGGAAAGAGGACCATACCATAAATCATAGCTTCCAGAAGCGCATTAAATGCGGTCCAATTCATATCTCTTGCAAAACCCTTGGCATTTGATATCAAATAATTCAGTGGGAGGCCACTCGTGCCACTTTTGTTAATCCAATTACTTTTAACTTCACCATGGGTCAAATAAAGAGCCTTAGCAATTGCCATGTAGTCCGAAGTTTCTGGTACTTGAAAGAAAGGGATACCATTAGTCAACTTGACATCCATAATATGCGCATATTCCTCAAGAGTCGGTGCCAGCTGATAGTCCTCGAAAGTAAAACAGTGCAACTGCGGATCATAGAACTGAAGAAGTATCCTCACGGCCAAATCTTCAAAATAATATTTCACCAAGGGCAATAAATTTCCATATTGTCCTCTAAAAACTTCTTCATTCGGCCTCTCACAAGAGCTCCTAGCTCTCGCAATTGACCACCAAAGCACGAAAACTGATAAGCAGCAGTGTTTTTGAGAGGCTCGATGCTTGTATCCGTGTTGTTATCCATCCTTAATGCTAATGACAAACCTTAGAATAATCCTGGAAATTAAATGCAAATGCAGGTTAAACAATATATATATATATATATATATATATATATATATATATATATATATATATATATATATATATATATATATATATATATATATATATATATATATATATATATATATATATATATATATATATATATATATATATATATATATATATATATATATATATATATATATATATATATATATATATATATATATATATATATATATATATATATATATATATATGTTTCTTTTATAAAATAAATATGCCATGATGCAAGTGAAATAAACATAATATCAATGTTTCCATAATGCTGATAAATTATTGCGCTTTTTTTGATCATGTTGGGTGCCTCAGAATCAAAAGTCTGGCATTATGAACCCAAATAACCTCTTGGTCAACGGATCGGAAACTCAGAAAATTAATTTGAGAACCATTATAATGACATCATCATTCATAGAACATAGTCACCATCAGAACAAAGTCACCAACTATACATGTGATAATTAAGTCCCTCCCCTCTCACGGGTGAAAACTAGGCCAGGTCAAGGTCGGGTAACATAGAATCGAGGGTACTCCTGAAAAACTATCTCCATATCACCTACGTGAAAATGATAGCCCCTCATTTATACCTCGTCTAAG
Organism: Vicia faba; assembly: GCA_948472305.1. Classification (NCBI taxonomy): domain Eukaryota; kingdom Viridiplantae; phylum Streptophyta; class Magnoliopsida; order Fabales; family Fabaceae; genus Vicia; species Vicia faba. The sequence continues at coordinate 343,015,117 of OX451737.1, read as the reverse complement.
CCTGGACGACATGGCGGCAATAGTGAAACCCAAGTCAACTAGCCATCCATGTTCCACTCTATTCCTAGGGTCCCTATGGTTGTCACTTGGCTTGGGTATTAGGCCTTTTACCTCTTGTAACACCCACCCAACATGGAAACAGATCCAGCACAACAGATAGCCAATATATGGAAAGTGATAAAATACAATGCAAACATATGCTCAAATAAACATGTACAAAATGAACATGCCATAAAGCATAAAAGTAAACACCCAAGGAAATCTCCAGCTTAAACAACCGGCTGAACAGTCATCTGATAATGAAATCAATAAAGTCGCCATTGAACATTTTTTATCCCATAGGAAGGTAAAGGTAAACATTGAGTAAAACTGAGAAGGGTGAAATCAAGGTCGAACGACCGAGAGATCGGCTAACGGAGTCTGTTACGCAAGGGGGAGGTATTAGCACTCCACACGCCTATAGTACTCTACGGTATCCACTCTTGTTGTCTATCTTATGGGTGTGTTTAATCTATGGTTACTGTTATAAGAAAATTCAAAGAGGGAATGCATGCAAAAAGAAAAGAGAAAATAATGTAGGTAAAAATAAAAGTTGTTTCTCGTTTGGGCCCTACCCCAATGCCTACGTATCCCTTTTAAGGAATCAGAGCAATCGTAGTTCGGCTCACTTGTTTCGGCTTTTTTTGTGTTTTTTAATAGAACAATTTTAGGTTCGAACCAATCCACCACGGCTCGACCTTTGAAGACTCACGCCCGTAGCGGAAGGGAACTAACATGTTATTAGAAAAGAAATGCCGATTGGCAAAAAGAAATGTGTTGGTTTGTCTTTTTTACCTTGAGAAAGGATTTGAAAGTTTTAAGTGTTTTATGATTTGCAAAGAAAAAGAAAAAAAAAGGTTTTTGTTTTATTATGCTAAGGATGCAAAAGAAAAGAAAACATCTAAGGGAGACTAACCTAAATCTATCCCTAATGTTATCACACAAATGATTGATCCTAAAGTTAAGTTTTGAAGGGGAAACTCTAACCTCTGTTGACATGCATGGATAACAATCCTAATTTCTATCTCAAATCATAATATATAGATGAATCAAGAAGTCCTAAAGGAGCATAGCAAGGGTCTATCACCTAAAACTATGTCTATCTCGAATCATCATCTATAGTTGAAACGAGAGCTCCTAAGGGAACATGCCGAGGGTATATCATCTCAAAACATGCACACACGGACAAAATTAAGCAAGCAAGCCAACAAGCTCTAGAGAGCACAAACAATATGTCGTGAGCAGCACATGATCACTCAAGTCAAATTCGTAACCATGATATGAACGATCAAGGTAGGTATAAAATCAGGTAGGGATGCTTTAGCCAAGGGGTCATATTAACCGAGGCAAACAAGCGGGGAGAGGATAGAAGAAAATAGCACGGAGCATCAACATCAACCAACGCGAGCTCAAGAAAAAATACGGGGGATCGATTACAGGTCCCTTTTCCACTTGACGACTTGGTTACCATGATATGCACAACTCCGAAGCATTGACATACAACGTGAGCTAAGGATGACACATACTAGAATGTGTGGGGGATCGATTGCGGACCCTCCCTGCTTTCCTGCTTTTGAGGACTTATTATATGTAATATAATGCAGGCACGAATGTAAATACACGTGCGGAATATCTACTTCGAAGGTAGGATTTTAGACAAGCACCAGTAGCACACAATGGCACATAATACAAAATTTCCCTAAGCGGGTCTTTAAATAAACCAGAGGGGTTCCTGACATGATCAATAACAGAAATCCCTGTCATGCATATCTAGTCCTACTTCTCATGGAAAGGAAAGCAGTAAAGCGCTAAAATAGTAAAAAGGAAGAGATGAAATACCAAACGGATGATAATCCGTATCAAGAAAGAAAAACTAAGAAACCCGGAAAACTTCGAGCAAGCTAGCATCAACAAAGACATTCAGTGATAATATGCGTCGAAGCATCAATAAGCAAGATCATAATGTGTAACGAACACATCCGTATGACAAAATGCCTGCACAAAATACAATTATACAAGATACAAGGCACAAAACAATGGCGTGTGTGTCGAACGTAAAATCAGACCATAAATCGAAAGTCCAAATAAGTTTTTGGATTAAATAATCGAGTAATAATTACATGATCGGAAACCATCCAAATGTACCTTGCACAATCAACACACATGTTAAAAATAATAAGGAAAATTAAAGTATAAAAGACTAGAAGGAAATTTGAAGCAAATAATAGCCAAAGCAAGGCAAAAGAAGCAAAAAGAAAAAATTTGGAAAAGATGCGTCGACCGCAACAGGGCATGAGTCGACTCATGACTGAAATTTTCAATTTGCTTCGATCGGAGGGTCGGCACAACACTTCTAGCAGGTGACCAGAATGTTTGCATCGACCGCAACAAGGATTGGGTTGACTCATTCCTGGGATTTTTCTCAGTTTGCATCGACTGGAGGGTCAGTGCAACACTTCTCGTGTATGGTCCAAATTGTTTGTGTCGACTCAAAAAGGCTATGCATCGACTCAACTACAGTCTTGTTCAATTGAAACTTTGAAGCAACATAACTTTTGCATCGAGTGTCCGTTTCGCGTATGGTTCGAATTGTTAGAAAGCTTGAAAATTATAGAATATCCATGGCACAAAATGGAAACCAAAACAACAAATATTATACGACAAATTCCCCGATCTTAACATGATTGACATGTGAATCCATGATCCGATTTCATGAGTTTCGACGTATTTTTGTCGGATCAAAAACCAAATTCACATCAATTATGTTATGACCATAGCACATGGAAATTTATACGCAACCAAAAATCAAATGAATCACGAGGTAATATCAAGGCACAATGGCCAAGCAATTTGTCAAACACATAATCTCTGAAATTTAAATCATGATTTTTGAACAATTAGAGATCCAAATTATACCACATATAATCAATCAAGAATCATCAATTAAGCTTGAAACAAATTCAACATTTTTTTCTTGTCAAATAAGCACTTTCATGAAAATCAATTAATTGAATAAGCACTTATTTAATCATCCAATTCTGGATTTGTACATAATGATTCAAGATTAATTCATATTTTCATAATCGAAATCACTTCCACAGTTCAAATTAGATCAAGGTTCAATTTATTGATCCAAAAAAGTGCTTATTTAAGAATCACTTATTTGAAAAGTGCTTAAATCAAGAAAAGATTACTGTAGAATTTAAGAGGAAGCTTAGGTATAGAGATCTCAACAATCAAATTCGATATTGCAGAAGAATTGAGCTTCTTTGACTTTTGGATCTTGAAGAAGTTGTTGGAAAAGTTGTTGGTGTTCTTGATGAAAATGAGAGAAAGTTGTTCTTTGATCCTTGAGCAAGATAAGAGAAAGTTTTTAAGTGTTTTTGAGAATTGGTCAATTATGAGGATCCCCTTGAAAATTGGAGGGAATAATAATATATATGGTGCCCTTTTTTTGAATGAACGAGCCTCCAATAAACACAAGTAAATGTGCAAATTTTTAATTCATCAGAGTCCGAAACCTGAAGGTCAAATTCGCAGGTTCCTCGGTGTGACTTTCGAAGTTGAAATGTGAAACTAAAATATAGCCAACACTGAGAACAACATCGTGTCTGAAGATGGGATCAATCAGATAAACGGTGATTTAGTTATGATTTTTTGAAGATTCGTCTCAAATGAAAATATTTCTCGGTTCAGGATTTTCAATGTGTTGCGCGTGTTTTGGACCAAAAAGGAAGGCCTTCGGGATACCGTTCGCTTTGGAAAGCTGAAAGCGATATTTATCCAACTCAATTTGGGAACCAATTCCATTGGAACCAGCTCAATAGGATAATAATCGTCCGTGTTATGATTTTCTAAAGATGAAGCAGGTGAACATTTGTCACAATTTTCTTGTGCGAACATATTCGATAAATTCATATTCAAAGACTCTCTGAGTAGAACTGGCTTCCGGCCGTGTGATGTGAAATGTAGTTATGAATTTTTTGGAAAGGGAAGGTGTTAGCACCCTTTCCATCCGTAGTTATCTATGAGATCTTATATGCTTAGCTCATTTGAAAAATACCTTGTGCTTTTTGTGTATTTTTTTGAAAAGTATTTTGAAATTGCCTTAGTGCGGCGATTCACTTTATGATAACTCTTGTATCAGTCCTCAAGAGTGTTGATAAAGCGTTTTTTGAAAGTGTTTTTGAAATGTTTTGTGTAAGTGTAAAAAGTTTGTTTTGAGCAAGCATCTAAGAACTATCTACTTATACTCGAAAGGTTTGTTCTTTTCCTCCTATCCTTTAGACAGTGTTATCCTACTACTAGTGAGTAGGTATCCCTATCGTTGGATGTTTGAGGCACAACCGAATGGACGTACAGTCATAAAGGCAACATATAGAGACGCTTTAGAAATTTTGTTTAAGGGGCTAGATCATTTACCGAAAGGAAACACTGTAGGTTCATCGAGGGACTATGATCTTTTGATTTAAGGGTCTTTGCTAAAGCGTCCCCATTTTTGAGGGACGTGACTGTTTTATTTTCTGAAAGGAAACCAAAGTGGGCGTATCCTAGAGGTGTATATGTGCAAGTGTGTTATGTTCAGTTATTTTAGTCTTAGATGTTAGGTTTGCTAACGTTTTATTATTAATCTTGTCATACAATCCTATTATCATGCATCTAAACAGTTTAAATATTGCAGAAATTTAAAGTGCGAGAATCGTAAATCTTACGCTATTACAAAGCTTCGAGGAGGGGGATATTTACAAGTCCAACAAATGGGAAAAAATAAAGAAAGTGGTAAAGTAACATCCTATTTAATTTAATTACATTCCATCAGCAGATACATTAGTATATAAAAAGTGCGAAAATAAACAACCCGCGCGAAATGGAAAGAAACGTCTAAAAACCTTAAAAAACTTCTAGGTAAAATAAGAAAATATTTTTGGTTTTTTTTTTGTTTATTTTAAGAAAATAATTAAACTACCTTAAATCTAAATTTAATTTAAAAAAGATAGTGAATTTAAGCCTAATTCTAATATTTTTTGCAGTTTTATTAAGAAAATATTTGAATTAAATAACCTAATTCTAATTGATTTTAAGTTAATTAAATAAAGTCAAAATAATTAACTTAATTAATTTACAAAATTAAAATTAATTTAAGAAAACCTAAATGGTCTTTGAGTTATGAATTTTTTTAGTGTGCGAAAACCCCACCTTCATCACTTTTTCACAATATTTTCACTTGTACATTTTCAGAAGATCCACTTATTCGGAGACTTTCCTTTGGGAATTATCTTTTGGTCTGAACATGAAAGATGAAGAGAACATAAAGACAATTTCAAAACATCAAGAATTAACCCAAAACACCATTCCAAAATGGAGATGCAAAATTTCAAACTCAGATCAGTCAAAACATTGTTTCCAATTCGCACTATTTTAAATTCACCGAAAACACCAAAATCTTCCACAACTCAAACATGCGTTGAAAAATTATGAGAGCTTTGTTGTGTTGATCAAATACCTTAACCCCATGAACACGGAACCAATGATATGCATGCATGTATATATGCAAATAGAGTATAAGCCAATCAAAATTAAAACAAAGAGGGAAAATTTAAGGTGCAACAATATGCACATATGATTTATGATTGATTTTAGAAACTGACACATGTAGAAAATGATTATGCAGATTTATTTATAATTATTACTTATTTCAAAAGGTTTTTTCTAATTACCATTTTCCAAGAAATAAACAAAAAATAAAGACACAATTTAGAAATCAAAAACAACATTTATTAATTATCTTAAAAATCAAAACAAAAGACACACCCATACAACATCACTTTCACCTGGGGCAGAGTAAAAGACTCTTGAAAAGACAAACAAAAAACAAATTACTTTGAAATGTGAATGCAAGAAGGAACATCAATAATGATCCAATTCTGGATTTTGACTCCATGTGTCACAAGGTTCGATATCCTTTGCTCAAGCTCATCTTTAAGAATAACATTGATCTTTGGAGTAGTTGGATGGAGATATCACGTACTGTGAAAGATGTCTTGATATTTACTCAAAGAGAACTTTGGCTTCACAACTTCATTCTTCATGGAGAAACCTAAACCAGTCTCATTTTTGTTCATCGTTGGATTAATAACCTGGCCTTACACTTTGCTAAGGTCGTTCTGCACTACCTATTGCGCATCCTTAAATAAGGTGATAGAATCTTCATTCTTTCTTATATTATCAAATAACAAAGCTTGGAACTGAATTCCAACAATAGATTCATCAACTTCTACAATGCTAAAGGAAGACAAATGAGATATCAACAGAACTTGCTCACTGTTCAGAATAACTACCTTTCCTTCACGGACAAATTTCAATTTTTGATGCAAGGTTGAAGCAACATCTCCTGCTTCATTGATCCATGGTCATCCCAATAAACAACTATAGACTGGGATAATATCCATAAACTGAAAGGTGATTTGGAATAAGTGCGGGTCTATGTGAATAGGTAAATCCACCTCTCCAATGACAGATTTTCTCGAACCATCAAAAGCTTTTACTATAACGCCATTAGGGCGCATAGGATTTCCCTGGTATTTGACCTTCATGAGAGTGTTCTTGGTATAACATTCAAAGTAGATCCATTTTCTATCAGCACATTGGATAAAAAGTCATTCTTACAATTCATAGATATATGAAGAGCCATGTTATGGTTCTCCCTTCATGAGGAAATTCCTCGTCACAAAAACTCAGATTATTACAAGATATAATATTCCCCACAACACCGCTGAACTGATCCAGAGACACATCCCTTTCAACAAAAACCTGATCCAACACCCTCATCAGAGATTCCCGATGATCAGAAGAGTTCATCAACAAGGGTAAAAGGGAAATCTTAGATGGAGTTAGAAACAACTTATCCATAATCTTGTAATCACTCATCTTGATGATTTTTAATAGATCATAAACATCCTTTTCCAAGGAAGCACCACTAGTCTCTCCTACCACTTTCTTAGGTTCAGCATTCTGAACAACCTTCTTACCAGAATTAACATCTCTTCAAAAGGTAGGAAAGAAGACACGACCACTATGAGTTACCCAACTGGCTTCAGTAATATTCTCAACATGGGACAAAGGTTGTAATAATTTTCACATCATCTTCCAGGATAGTTGCATTGTACTTATAAGGCACAACTTTATCTGATTCATATGGGATAGGACCAGACAGACAAATAACCACGGTAGAAACATCATGTTTGTTGCGATATGTAATCTCTACAGGAGTGGGAGCACCAAAATATGGAACAATGACATTCACCCCTACTTCTTTAGAATACTCAGGAATCACAGAATCATCATAAAACATAATTTCATCAGGGTAAAAGAATTCATCAACAGAAACATATTCATCATCAAACATGGCTGCAACAGAGTAGTCTTCAATCATATTAACATATTCATATTTAGCCCTTGGTCTGATTATATGGATAAGACCTTCATCCATTATCCCTTGGAGGTCACTTCTCACTTTATCACATCCATGAACGTCCGTACTACAAACACTACAAACGGTGTGGTCATGTGTATAATAGCTAAACTCATAGAGGTCAACATGCATTTTCACTAAATCACCTCTAACCAGGTTAATATAAAAAAAAAATTAAATCCCTAGGACAACCAGCAACCATATTCATAACACCTCCATCTCCATGTTTGGGTTGTGGATTAGCCTTCACATTAGGACCAATATCTTTAAAAGACGGGAGACTAAATCTTACCATCTTCTGCACTTCAAACTTCAATAGATAGCAATTTTCAATATTGTGCCCGACGGATCTGTAGCGATAAAAATGTAGCGGGGTAAATCGGAGATCGAATTATTGATTAATTCGTCTCACAAAAGCAAGAGTCGCCACCGCGCTTTATTGTTTCCAAAGGAAAAGGGAAAAGAGCGAAATAAAACCCTAAATATGCAATGTAAATAATAATAAAAATACAAAGCGTTTTTGAAAAGAGATCTTACGGTTCGGGGGTTAGTTATACAATGGGAAGGTATTAGCACCCAATGCATCTATAGTACTCTATAGGAACCTTTTGAAATATCTGTTTTATTTAAAATTGATTGCTTGATTGAAAATAAATCGTTTTGGCCGAAACGGGATACAGACGGGTTTTTGAAGATACGACGACCTAATGTCGAAGTTTTTGCTTAAAGGGCATAAATTCTGAAAAGGTTGAATACTTGAGGAAAAATTATCCTAAGTTTTAATGAAATGTGAAAGTTCGCGCAGTCAGACTTGAGGACATGAAGTCAACAAATTTACTGTTTTTCCTTTGGATTTAAACATAAACAGAATAAACAAATAAATATGGAATAAATAAACAGACAAAATAGGCGGATAATGATTAAATAACGATAATTTAAATGATAGACTAAATGATGCAAATAATGCATTTTTATGATTTTTTGTTTAATATTAACGAAAAGAAAGTATTTTTTAATTTTTACGCATTTTTTGATATGGATAAAGCAAGAGAATTATTTAACGAAGACATAATGTTTTTTAGTTTTAAGTTTTATTTTTATATATTTTGATATTAATATTAATAGAACAAGAAAATGAATTAATAAAATATTTTTTAAGTTTTTCTATTTTTATATGTTTTAGAGTTTTTGTTTAATGACGATGTAAGAGGAGAATTAATTAGAAAAAATAAAGTGTCTACATTCTTAAATTCTATATTTTTTATGTATATGAAAATAAAGTATATATTTAAAAGGTTAAGAGGTTCTAAATTAAATTGAAAGTTATTAATTTACCCTAATGAAATAAAAATAAAACTCCTAAATTAAATCCAAAATTTAAACTAAAAGGTCAAATTAATTAAAAAGAAAATTACCTAGTTAGACATATCTCTTGTTTTTTATTATACTTACTAATTAATTAACATAATAACAATTCTAAAAGAGATTAGAGAAAGTAAAATAAAAAAGAAAAAAAGTGTATCAAATAAAAAAGACAAGTAAAATATATGGGCTAGATGGTTTGAGAGGGCCCAAACAGAAAGAAAAAAAAAGAGGGGGTGCAGAAGCAGGTCGTGTGGGCTTAAGTAGGAAAATGGGGTGAGGCCCATTAGTTTTACAAATCATTTTAGGGTTAATTGTTGTTTTAGCATAATTGGGATTAGGGTTCTGTGGTGCAGAACGGCGCTCATCTCGTTCCTTCGTCATCTTCTTCGCGTTCTTCTGCCTCCTGCCTCTGAACTTGCCTAAGCTTCCTTGCCCAATGGCCACCAGCTCCAAATTCCTCTTCCCTCCGACGCAAGCCAAGGTACGATGGGTTCACGGTACGAAAACGCTTTCTGATTTGTTAAAGCTTGGTTACATTTTTTTTGCATGTGTTGATTCTGATTACATTGATTCTTACTTCGAACTTTTGATGTTATTTGATGCATGAAAGAAAGGGAAGGAAAAGGGTTACCTTCGGAGACGGAGGAGGAGGTCGGATGAGCGTAGGAGGCCGAGGCGAGGAAGGGAGGCGCGTCACGAGCTTGCTTCGGTGGCCGGTATTTTATATGGTTTCCTTCTTCTTCTTGCTGGTTACCTTAGATTTGATCTTTCTCTTCTTCTTTTGCCTTGGTAATGTATGCTTCGATGTTTTGGACGATTGAGTGCTACTGTTGAAATGCTTACTTTTTGACTAGCATTTTCTTCTTCTTCTCGCCTATACTACTGTATGATTTTGCTTTTTTGGCCAATGATGAATGTATTGAGGCCTTACTGTATGCTTGGGTTTGGAAATTGGTTTAGGCCCTATGCAGGTCTTACTGGTTTTTATGCCATGATGGAAACAGGGGAATAGGTTTTTTGTTGTTAGGCCATATTGGTTGTATGGTTTAAACTGGTTTTGTGTTGGTTGGACAGTAGAAAGGATGGTTCTTTGTTTAGGCCATGTGGTAAAATGGTTTGAAAAATGGTTAAGGTTGTGAAATTGTTTTGTGATATATGGTTTTGACAGTAGGATGGTGATGTTGGCTTGAGGGCTCAATCAGTTTGTGAGGTTTAGGCCATATTGGTTTTTTTGGTTTTTTTTGACAGTAGGAATGGTTATGCAGGTTCTTATTGTTTTGGTATCCTTTTGTGGGCAACAATTTTTTTCTAAGTCTTGAAGACTTGGAGATTGATTCTGATATGTGATTTTTGTTGTTAGGTTATAACAGTCTTCTCTTCCTTTTTTCGTTACAGGCTGGAGATTTGAAATATTTTCACCCTCTTCCTGGCATTCTGCACCATACTGTTACATCTAATTTGTTTCTATTCCTATTTTATGTTTTTACTTTCTACTGGCTATATTACTGCAGTTTGTCTTGTATCTCTTCCTGCCTAAACCAAACCTGTAAAACCACACTTCCTCCTCTCTTTTTCTCTCTCAGTACAGTTTTGACAATAAAATGATATGCTGTACTATTTTCTGAAATTGCAAAAGGCTGGAATATGATGAAAAAAGGAATGTTACATTGCTTGCATATTGGTTAAACTGCATATTTTTGACTTTCAATGCAATAGTATAGCTTATGTTTTGTTTTCTACTATGTGGGCATAGGTTTACGTTGGCATTTGCTTGCTTGCATATACTGTTGTGATTATGCAGGGACTTTGTATGCTGTGCATATTTTGAAAAAATGCATTGGATTTTAAAAATGCAATTAATTTGAAAGATGCAATTTCTTTGACAAAAGTGAATTTGTGCATTCATTTATAAAAATTCCTCTTTTTTTTGTGAACCGGGAGAAATCCCGTGATTTGCAAAAAAGGGTAAACTGATTCCGGCCATTGCTTTTAATGATGAACATTAAATAATTTTGCTTTTAATTATTTGTTCAAATTCTAATTTCTTTTAATTTTGCAGGTAACATCAAGTGAGCAGACAAAAAATGCATTGGATCAGAAGATTTAGAATTAGGAATATTAGATTAATAATTTTTTTTTTATTTCATTTTAACCTTGTAAAAATTATTATTGTAATTTTGTTGTAATAAATACAATATTTACACAATAATTATACAATTAGAAAAAATGAATAAAAATCCAATATTCGCCAATTAATTTCTTCCTTCTCTAATTATTTATTTTATCGCTTACAATTCTTTAATCGTATAATAATTGAAAACGAATTTCAACTACCTACATTCAGAATAATAAACAGATAAATAAGTAATTATCATTGATCAATTAATAGTCTCAATTATTTAATTCATCATCCATAACTTTCTAAATTATAATAATTAAAATAGAATTTCAATTATTTAACTTAGAATGACAAAGGATTAAATAATCATTATTGACCAATAAACTTTTCCGAATATTTATCATATTATTCATAAATCTTTAAATTATGTAATAACTGAGAATGAATTCCAGTTATTTAAATTTAAGATAGTGAGTAATAAATAAATACTGTCTGCACAATTAATGCGCCTCTTCTCTAATGTTTATTTTATTATCTATACATCTTTAAATTACATAATAATCGAAAACCAATTCCAATTATTTAAATTTAAGATAATAAATAATTAATAAACATTATTTTAGCACGAATCGATTAAATGATTTAGTGTTCAACATAAATAGCTCTCGGCCTGAAAAAAGTTATGAATTTTAAAATCAATGGATCAAAACACTTGTAATGTAATGATGCAGGTAGGAGATGATATCTTAGGTCAAAATGTGGGGTACAACAGCTGCCCCTATTTAAGTTTCTTCTATCCGGAGATATGAAGATTGAAATCTTCGTTTCGACGAGATTGAAGGTACTTAAATACATAATTACGCAAATTTTGTCCTAAGATGCCGTCGTCATGTTTGATATGAATGCAGTGATTGAACTCACAGAGAAAGATATTGTATGAAACAAAACAATGTTGGGGGAATCGAACACCAACAAAACACAGAGACATGGATTATACATTACTGGGGAAACGAGTTATCGACTTTAAACGACAGACTCCTGACAGTGAGCAAAAACTGAGGGGAAACCTCTGACCCTAACAAAGAGAGCATCTTGCATAGGCCATAACAGATCATTGATCCAAAACAGTGAGTTCGCAACTCAAGGTCAATGATAGACAGAGAGTATCAAATTGCTGATAACTGATTACCGACTTCTGGAGGTACAGATTCGTAACAGACTTCTCTGCTAGATTTTCGGAGAGATACCAATTAATGCTGAAGCAATAAGATTGTAGATACGCAAGTTGTTAAAATAAAGAAAACTGCCACTTGCTGTCGCCCAAAGAAAATACCGATAACATACAAGTTGCTCAAATAAAGAGGCTATCACTTGCCGTCGTCCAGAGATGTCAATAACATACAAGTTGCTCAAATAAAGAAGCTGCCACTTGTTGTTGTCCAAAGAAAATACCAATAACATACAAGCTGCTCAAATAAAGAGGCTGCCGCTTGCTGTATTCCAGAAAAGTAATAACGTACTGGTAACTCATGAAGAGTTTGCTGCTTGTCGCTTTCAGAAAAATAAAATGACGCACTAGTAGCTCGTGAAGAACTGTTGCTCGGTGCTTTCAGAAAAATAAATGACGCACTAGTAGCTCGTGAAGAACTGCTGCTCGGTGCTTTCAGAAAAATAAATGACGCACTAGTAGCTCGTGAAGAACTGCTGCTCGGCGCTTTCAAAAAAGTAATAACGCACTAGTAGCTCGTGAAGAACTGCTGCTCGGCGCTTTCAAAAAGTAACGTACAAGTTGCTCATGAAGAGCTGCCGCTTGTCGTTTTCCAACGGTGTCTATAACGTACAAGTTGCTCATGAAGAGCTGCCGCTTGTCGTCTTCCAACGGTGTCTATAACGTATAAGTTGCTCATGAAGAGCTGCCGCTTGTCGTCTTCCAAAAACCAAACAGAAGGAAATTGCGATGATATTGGCAGAGAATAAAATCCTCGTCAAAGAGAACCATGAATCAATCCTTCCCGAGGAGATCACCTACTTAAAGGTGCAACATAAATGCACCAGCCGTCTAGGTCGCGAACTTACTGGGGAGAATCAAAGAAATAGCCTATGCAAGAGGCAGCAACTTCATCCAGGAATAACCTAGAGAGAAAACAGTCAAACAAGACTCCACCCAATGAGAAAGTAACTCGATTGGGGAATTTAGAAAGGAAGCACGTTTTCTGCCTAAGCTAACCTTCTACTTGGAAATAAATATGTACGCTGTTTGAATAAACAAAGTACAACCCAAAATCAATGGCAAATGTGAATATGCATGCGTGATATAAGTGTAAATGAATAAATGAATGTTATGCTGACAAAACAAACAGACGGAATAACTTGAAGATAATAAGATGTCACAGCATAATAGATACTTGGCCAATCTTGAAAAAGACGGAAAATGACTGGAACTGGAAACACAAAGCAACGTCAGAGCGTATCACGCTACAAGGCTCAAGTCTTCTGAGGAGAAAAGCAACCAAATCCAATCTTTTAACACCAATAAACCACTGGGATGAGACGAAGTGTACCGCACTTCAAAAATCGCCCAAATAAAGATAGCCAAACAATGCTTAACTGGAACAGCTGGGGAGTCACCAAACTTAGTACCCCGAGAAACGCAAGTTTACACAACCAACACCTCATGACGGTTCTAAAAGAAAACAAGTTCATCACGCAAGGATAAACTACTGTACTGCTTCGCATTTCATGGCTTGACCATCTTTGGAACAACCGGTAATATTCCTTTCATTATTCATGACACATTTTTTTAAAAGAATACTTTAAATACTTTGTTTCAAATATTGCCGTAAAAATTAAAATTTTGCCCACAAAAGGTAAATGCTCAAATTTCATTAATAAGATAGTAGTTCGCTAACAACGCGACTCCCACGGTTTACAAAAGTTCAGGAAATAGTACATGAAATGAAAGGTTATACAAAACAATGATCACTATGCTCCCTAACAACTTTGAATTCCAGAATGTGCTCAGATGCCAAGACTGATTTGACTAGAAGTTTGCCTAAGCGAAATACTTCTTGACTGCATCGGCGTTCATGGGACGCGGAAGATCTTCACCGTCCATATTGGTGAGAATCATGGCACCTCCAGAGAAGACTTTCTTAACAACATACGGTCCTTCATAATTCGGAGCCCACTTGCCCCTAGAATCAGGTTGGAAAGATAATATTTTCTTGAGTACAAGGTCACCTTCTCTGAACTCGCGCGGTCGAACCTTCTTATCAAAAGCCTTCTTCATCCTCTGCTGATACAATTGACCGTGACACAAAGCTGTCAATCTCTTCTCTTCGATTATATTCAACTGATCATATCTACTTTGACACCATTCAGCCTCAGAAAGGTTAGCTTCCATCAACACTCTCAGAGACGGAATCTCAACCTCCACGGGGAGTACTACTTCCATACCATAAACTAGGGAAAAAGGGGTCGCGCCCGTTGAAGTTCGAACTGAAGTACGGTACCCATGCAAAGCAAACGGAAGCATCTCATGCCAGTCTTTATAAGTTACCACCATCTTTTGGACAATCTTCTTGATATTCTTGTTCGCAGCTTCAACAACCCCATTCATCTTTGGTCTGTAAGGAAAAGAATTATGATGTTCGATCTTGAACTCCTCACAAAGCTCTCTCATCATCTTGTTATTCAAATTCGAACCATTATCAATGATGATCTTGCTCGGGATACCGTATCGACAAATGCTCTGATTCTTGATAAATCTGACTACCACCTGTCTGGTTACATTAGCATAAGATGCTGCTTCCACCCATTTAGTAAAATAATCAATCGCTACCAAGATGAAACGATGACCATTTGAAGCTTTGGGTTCAATCATTCCAATCATATCAATGCCCCACATAGAGAAAGGCCAAGGTGAAGAGATAACGTTGAGGAGGGTCGGTGGCACATGTATCTTGTCCGCATAAATTTGGCATTTATGACATTTCTTCACATACTCGCAGCAATCAGATTCCATTGTCATCCAATAGTAACCAGCTCTCAACATCTTTCTAGCCATTGCATGTCCGTTGGCATGAGTGCCAAAGGACCCTTCATGTACTTCTTGCATCAGCATGTCTGCTTCACGTTTGTCTACACATCTGAGCAAGACCATGTCATAATTCCTCTTATACAAAACTTCCTCATTGAGAAAGAAGCTGCTTGCTAATCTTCTCAACGTCTTCCTATCTTTACTGGATGCCCCAGGCGGGTACTCTTGAGTTTGAAGAACACGTTTGATGTCATAGAACCACGGTTTGTCGTCGGTGACCTCTTCCACTGAAAACACATGAGCAGGTCTGTCGAGGCGCATAACTCGGATTGTAGGCACATCGTTCCAACCATTCACTTGAAACATTGAAGACAAAGTAGCTAAAGCATCCGCCATTTGATTCTCATCTCTAGGGATATGATGTAATTCCACCTTGTTAAAGAAAGTTAATAACCTTCTAGCATAGTCTTTGTAAGGGATCAAACCAGGATGACGAGTCTCCCATTCTCCTCTGATTTGATTAATCACCAATGCCGAATCTCCGTAAATATCAAGAATTTTAATCCTTAGGTCCACTGATTCTTCGAGACCCATAATACATGCCTCATATTCCGCCATGTTGTTCGTGCAGTCAAACTTCAATCTTGCCGTGAACGGGATATGAGTACCTCGGGGAGTAACGATGATTGCCCCAATTCCATTTCCATAGGAATTCACAGCTCCGTCAAATATCAAACCCCAACGGGATTCAGGATCAGGTCCTTCTTCAGGTAATGGCTCTTCACAATCTTTAGCTTTCAAGTACATAACATCTTCATCTGGGAAATCGAACTTGATGGATTGATAGTCTTCAATTGGTTGGTGAGCCAAATGATCGGCTAAAATACTTCATTTGATCGCTTTCTGAGTGTGATACTCAATGTCATATTCAGATAACAACATCTGCCAACGAGCTATTCTTCCAGATAAGGCGGGTTTCTCAAAGATATACTTGATCGGATCCATTTTGGAGATCAACCAAGTGGTATGGTTAATCATATACTGGCGCAGACGGTGAGCAGCCCAGGCTAAAGCACAACAGGTTTTCTCAAGTAATGAGTACCGAGACTCACAGTCTGTGAATTTCTTACTCAAATAGTATACGGCATGTTCCTTTCTTCCAGTCTCATCTTGTTGACCAAGAACACATCCCATGGAATCTTCCAATATAGTCAGGTACATAATCAACGGTCTTCCTTCCACCGGAGGAATCAAAATGGGAGGTTCAAGCAAATATTCCTTGATGCTATCAAAAGCTCTCTGACAATCTTCTGTCCACACACATCCTTGGTTCTTTCAGAGAAGCTTGAAAATCGGCCTACAGGTAGCAGTCATATGAGATATGAACCTAGAAATGTAGTTCAACCTCCCAAGGAATCCTCTTACTTGTTTTTCCGTCTTGGTTGCGGGCATTTCCCGAATAGCTTTGACTTTATCAGGATCTACTTCAATACCTTTCTGACTGACAATGAAGCCCAGAAGTCTTCCAGAACGAACACCAAAAGTGCACTTGTTGGGATTCAGACGGAGTTTGTACTTCCTCAAACGCTGGAATAACTTCAACAAATGTTCCAAATGATCTTCCTCAGTCTGTGATTTGGCAATCATATCATCCACATACACTTCGATCTCCTTATGCATCATGTCATGGAACAAAGCAGTCATGGCCCTTTGGTATGTTGCGCTAGCATTCCTCAAACCAAACGGCATAACCCGATAACAAAATGTTCCCCACGGTGTAATGAAAGCGGTCTTCTCCATATCTTCCGGCGCCATCTTGATTTGATTATAACCAGGAAAACCATCCATGAAAGAAAAGACTTTGAACTTGGCGGTACTGTCGACCAATACGTCAATATGAGGTAATGGGAAATCATCCTTCGGACTAGCTCTATTCAGATCTCTGTAGTCTACACACATCCGAACTTTGCCATCTTTCTTAGCAATAGGCACTATGTTGGCTAACCACTGAGGATAAACCGACGTAACAAGGAAACTTGCGTTAATCTGCTTCTGAACCTCCTCTTTGATCTTGTCAGCCATATCAGGACAAGTCCTTCTCAACTTCTGCTTGATCGGCGGACACTCAGGTCTCAACGGTAAACGATGCTCCACAATGTCATTGTCCAACCCTGGCATATCTTGGTAGGACCAAGCAAACACGTCAACATACTCTTTGAGAAGCTCCAACATCTTCTCCTTAACTTCCGGGATAAGCAATGCTCCGACTTTGACTTCCTTTCTATCTTCTTCATCACCCAAGTTGACCAACTCTACAGGTTCTTCAAATGGTTGAATAATCTTCTCATCATGCTCAAGCAAACGGGAAATCTCAACAGGAACCTCTTCATCGTCCTCTTCTTCGGCTCTGAACACAGGGAATTCAAAGTTGGGAGAGGGCATAGGATCATTGTTTTCGATGGTTAAGTCATGAATTAATCTGCACATATGATTATGCTTTATTTTAGAAATCGATTTTTGTAAATAAAACAAAATGTTATTAATTAATTTTCATTGCTATTTCCCAGAAAAAAGTGAAAAATAAAACAGCAGTGGACAAAATAACATTTTTATTCATTGAAGGGAAATATTTGAAACAAAGAGCCCAGACATCTCTCTTTTGCCTTGGGCAGAGCAAAAGGAATTATTTTTCATAGCCCGACACAAAATACGTTTCGCCTTGGGCAGAGCGAATTTTTCAAAGGAAAATAAACAAAACATTACTCGGAAATGTGCATAACCACAGGAACATCAACAGCTATCCAGTTTTGGCAAGCCAATCCAGGCGTCACAAACACGGGCAAATCCTCCTCGGAATCATCATCTATGATAGCAACAACCTCAGGATGTACAAACCCTGCACTTCGGAAAACCTCTTGAATCGGACGAACAACCACCTCTTTCTCGACCCTCGCAGACATTGGATGAAAACCCAGACCTTCCCCAGACTTGTTCTCGGGTAACGTCAACACCTGGCCCCATCCTTCGGCCGAACCACTTTCCACCACTCACCGCGCATCCTCAAAAGAAGAGATGGATGCCCCTTGCTTCTTCACTGTATTCTTACCAACAGATAGACCCTGGAACTGGGTCCCCACATCCTCGTCAGCATCGATAAAAGAAAATGATGATAAATGGCTTACCACCATATCCTGCTCTCCCCCAATCATCACTAGCTTCCCATGTCTTACAAACTTTAGTCTCTGATGAAGCGTAGAGGTGACTGCCCCGGCATCATGGATCCAGGGACGACCCAATAAACAACTGTAGGCAGCACGGATGTCCATCACTTGGAAAGTGATTTGAAAAGTATGGGGACCAATCACTATGGGAAGATCCACTTCACCAATAACTGTCTTCCTGGAACCATCAAATGCTTTAACAATTACTCCACTAGGCCTCATAGGAGCACCTGGATATGAGAGCCGAGACAACGTAGTCTTGGGCATCACATTCAACGACGAACCTGTATCCACCAACACGCTTGATAAGGTATCGTTTCCACAACTTACTGAGATGTGCAAAGCCATATTATGATTTCTCCCCTCCTCCGGGAGTTCTTTATCACTGAAACCAAGATTGTTACACGAAGTTATATTTCCCACAATCCCATCAAACTGATCAACCGTCACATCATGGTCCACGAATGCCTGGTCCAAGACCTTCATCAAGGCTTCTCTATGTGCACCAGAATCTCTCAATAAGGCAAGCAAAGAAATCTTGGAAGGTGTTTGCAAAAGTTGGTCCACAATCTTATATTCACTTCTCTTGATAAGTTTCAAAATCTCGTCATCCTCAGGGTGAGGGATAGGTTCACTGGATCGGTTTATCTCAACCCTTGGTTCAACATTTCTTACTGGAATCTCCACCGGTATGGGCCTCCTAACTTGAACTTCTGGTCTCTTCGAAGGTACTGCTGCAAAAACACGCCCACTTCTTGTAACTCTACTCACATCAGCAATGTTAACAAAAGACGGTCTGGTTGGTATGGGGACTTCTACCCCATTCTCAATCATTGTGGCGTTATACTTGTACGGCACAGCTTGGTCTGAGCTGTAAGGCACAGGGCCAGGTGGGTAAATAATCAAAGGATCAACAGGCGCCGCCTGACTGTCATAAGCAATCTCTACTAATTTAGGCAGATTAAATTGTGGTGTGATAACATTCACCTCATCCTCCGGATTTCGGTCACAGGTAATAGTGATAACTCTCTGATCTAACAACTTTTGAATATCCTCCTTCACGATAGGACAATCATCCTCTCTTGAACAAAACTCACAAACGTCATAATCATGCTGGTGCCTAACAAAGGCAAGTCTTCTCAAACTCTGATGTAGCCTGACCAACGACTCTCTTATGTGTTCGACTTGGAAAACCCGAAACTTCCCCGGACAACCTTCCACCATATTCACTGAAGCTGCCCCATGTCGAGGCAAAGGATTATCTCTAACATTTGGATTAACATCCTTAAAAGACAAGATACCATTCTTAATAAACCTCTGCACGTCCGCCTTCAGAGCAAAGCAATTCTCAAGGTTGTGCCCTGGCGACCCTTGATGGTATTCACAAAACTGGTCTGCCTTGTACCACGGAGAAGCATTGTTCGGTGCGACAGGAGGAGGCTTCGTCGTTATGAGATTCTTTCTGATAAGAGCAGGGAACAAATCAGTATATGTCATAGGAATGGCATCGAACTGCGGTTTTCTGGGTGAACGGTTCTGATTGTTGAACGGATAAGCCTGTTGTCGAGGCTGCTGCTGAAAAGGCCGTTGTTGAGTTGGTGGAGTTTGATGAGCTGGGGTCATCAAAGTTGGGCGGACAGCCGGAGTGACTGCCGCAACGTGAGAGTAACCTCTCCTAGGCCTACCTGGAAACAAAGCACTGACATCCTGCTCTTTTCTTTTCGGGAAAACACTTCCAAACTTCTTCGCACTGCTAGACGGACTCCCTTCTTTAACCAAACGCCCTTCACGAATCCCTTCCTCTAATCGCATACCCATGCTTACCATTTCGGTAAAGTCACTAGGTGCGCTGGCTATCATTCTTTCATAGTAAAAAGACCCTAAAGTCTTCAAAAATATCTTAGTCATCTCCTTCTCCTCAAGAGGTGGATAGATTTGAGCAGCAATTTCACGCCACCTCTGGGCGTACTCCTTAAAAGATTCCCGGTCTCTCTGCGACATCGCCCGGAGTTGATCCCGGTCCAGCGCCATGTCAACGTTGTACTTGTACTGATGGACAAAGGCTTCACTAAGATCGTTAAAGTTGCGGATTCGAATGCTGTCTAAACCCATATACCACTTTAGAGAAGCACCCGTCAAACTGTCTTGAAAATAATGAATCAACAAGTCATGGTCATCGGAATACGTAGACATCTTCCTTACATACATTGTCAAATGACTTCTAGGACACGAATCACCCTTATATCTCTCAAAGTCTGGCACTTTGAACTTTGCTGGAATCTTGACATTCGGAACTAAACAAAGATCATGCGTATTCTTTCCAAACAAATCCTTCCCTTTCAGTGCTCTAAGCTCCTTCTGCATTTCTTGGAACTGATCCTGAAATTCTTCCATTCTATCAAAAAGACCCAAACTTTCAGCTGGCTCGGCAGGATAGGTAGGTTCATTCAAGTATGGTACGGAGTGAACCACAGGAGCAACGGTCGTCATAATTGGTTGCGGAAAAGGTGTTACAGACGGAATTACTGGCGGCATGGCAGTTGTCTCTGACTGAGGGAGAGACAAAGCAGGTTGAAATAAAGGTTGTGCGGCAGGTTGATACCCCTCTGGCCCAAAGTTGTAAGGCATCCCCCATGGAAAACCTTTCGGCATCTAATGTTGAAGCGGAGAGTTGATTTGAGTTACGGAAGTAGAAACGGTGACCATCTCAGAAACCACTGGAGTTGAAGTCTGAATCTCGGCAGTTGTAGTCGATGGCTGATTCTGAACAGCCACCAAACTTTCCACTTACGCAGTTAACTTTTCCATCTCGGCACGAAGTGTAGCAACTTCCCCACGAAGCTCATGATTTTCTTGTTCCAAATCTTCCATTTTCCTTTGACGATTGGCCCGAGTGTCGTATCGGTGAGACAGCTTGACAACCTTTGGTGGAAAAAGAACGAGGATGAGACTCTAGAAAACATGTGAAGTGGAATGTGAAATGATGCATGATGGCGATGCAAATGATGACTCATTTTAAAAGTTTTTCAAGGAACTTTAATAATTTTGCATACATCAATGGTAAAGGAATTTGGAACAACAAAAACTCAATCCATTAATCGAAAGCGATAAATTACAACTTACAATTTGGAACAGTAAATTACAACCTTGGGATAACAAATCCAATAATGAAAGCAATAAATTATAACTTTGAAGCATGAAGCCCATAATAAAACAATAAATTATAACTTCGGAGCATGAAGCCCTTAATAAAACAATAAATTACAACATCGGAGCATGAAGCCCTTAATAAAACAATAAATTACAACTTCGGAGCATGAAGCCCTTTTACATAGTTTTACAAAATGATATCAATAAAATAAACTAAAAACTAAAGCTCACTCGGAATCCTCAGATGACGGACCAAACACCAGCTGTAATCGGAGCTTCTTGATCTTTTCTTCGTAAAAGTCTTCCATCACTTTCTTTTCGGCTATCAGTCGATCGATGATTTCTTCCTGCGGATTAGGAACGAGAGCCACGCTTACCGGACCCTCCTTCTTTCTCTTCCTTTCACTCGCATACTTCTTCAGCAAGGCATCCTTCTGACGAAGTTTCTCATCGTGGTCAACGAACCGGCCGTCTTGAATAAGCAGCAACTCCTCCTTTTCTTTTAGTTGTCGAGTCAGGACTCGATTCTCATATTCAGACATATGGTACTTTTCCTTCCAAGCATCCCTGTCGGACTTCATCCTAGCCAGATTTCCTTGATATTCTCCTACATCCGCGATAGGGATAACAACAGATGATGGTGCGATGGCAGGGAATAAAGGTTTCTCAAGTTTATATGGCATCTTGAGAGCACAAGCCCTAGCACGGACCCACTGTAGGTAAGGCTCCAAAGAAACGGCACCTCTATGTCCCAGCATGTCTCTCCCTTTCTTGTGGATATGGCGCCAAGCTCCTTCGATCTCCCTCTTAGCTGCCGGATGATCTTGTCCTTCCTGAAGAAAGAAACCACTCACATGGATGCTGTTCGGCTTATCTCTCATCGGGTACCCGAATTGACGGCGCGCTAGAACAGGGTTGTAGTTGATTCCACCCCTCGTACCGAGAAGAGGTACGTTAGGAAAAGCACCACAGCTATCAATGATCTCCACGTCGTGGTAAACTCGATTATACCAGTCAATGTCGAAATGAGTGAGAGCCATAATCTTTGGCGCCCAACGCGGTTCCTTCTCGAGATCCCAGAAAGCATCAGACCCAGGTAAATGCGAGACGTACCACTGATACAGCAACGGCACACAACAAATAATCATCCCTCCTTGATAAGAGTTTCGAAGATGGATGAAGTAATACGTATCCCCTAGCAGCGTAGGGACCGGATTTCCAATCAGGAAAATTCTGATGGCGTTGATATCCACAAATTTATCAACGTTAGGGAATAAGAATAGACCATACGCGAGTAGAGCAAACACGTCCTCGAAGGCAACAGCATCTTTTGTATCAGCAAAGTGGCGAGCTTTCTTCAACAGAAACTGCGCCGGCAAACCCCGGATTCCCCCTTTCGTAGTCATATTCTCCTCTACCTCTGACTTCCTCAAGTGGGTGATAGCTGCTATCTCGTGGGATTTGGGCTCCTCTTCTAATCCAGAAAAAGGAACACGGTCGGCGATCGGCAAACCAAGAATATAGGAGTACTCCTCTAAAGTGGGCATCAACTGATAATCCGGAAAGGTGAAACATCGGTACAAGGAATCATAGAACTGAACCAACGTGTTGAGGATGCCTTTCTTCATCTTGCGCTTCATGAGCGGTACGATGGACCCATACTTCTTCTGAAAATCTGTCGGACTCTCTATCTTCGGAATCAAACTCTTCAGTTCTTCAATCTCGGGCTCCTTGAAGCTAAAGCTTCGAGTATTTCTCCTTCCAAGTTCCATAATACCCTGAGACGTCCACAAAAATCATTCCAAAGTTCCTTGAAAAACAAGCTTTTTACAAAGATGTTGATGAATGCATGAATGAATGATAATGCGACAGTCACACACAAGTTTGCAAACATGGGGTTCAGAGGTTCAACGTTCAGCATGGAGTCGAGGGTAAAGACCACCCAAAGGTATGTACTAACGGTTCAATCACACCTGTAAGACATGGTTCTAAGGGTTCCCAGAGTCTACATTCCTCCTTCGGATATTACCAACGTCTTGATTACTCAATAATTAGCAATATTCTCAAGAGAAACTCGTCCGAGCGTAGCATCGCGTAACAACTACTTCTGAATTACTCCGTTGTAATCTCCGCGCTACACCTAAAAAGGCCAAGATGGGTTGGGGTTCTATGGTCCTCAACTTCTCGGGCTCCTAGGTCGAAAATAATAATGTCTTCCCGATTACTCGGTAAACAAATATTAAGTTCAAGAGGGCCTTCCATTAAGTGGGGGATCTCATGCCTCCTTCTTCGGGATTACTCCCTCAAAGTTAACATGACTATACCGCCCGTCCTATTCCTTAAGTGTTACTTAATCCGGGTATAGGATTCGTCCTTTGCAAAAAAAAACCCAAACACCCCAATTTAAGCACATAATCAAGCAAATCAAATAATAGTAAACAGATAAGACAAATTAGGCTTAACCCACTTAGGGATGGACCAGCAAGAGGTCAATCTGTCCCCAGCAGAGTCGCCAATTCTGTAGCGATAAAAATGTAGCGGGGTAAATCGGAGATCGAATTATTGATTAATTCGTCTCACAAAAGCAAGAGTCGCCACCGCGCTTTATTGTTTCCAAAGGAAAAGGGAAAAGAGCGAAATAAAACCCTAAATATGCAATGTAAATAATAATAAAAATACAAAGCGTTTTTTAAAAGAGATCTTACGGTTCGGGGGTTGGTTATACAATGGGAAGGTATTAGCACCCAATGCATCTATAGTACTCTATAGGAACCTTTTGAAATATCTGTTTTATTTAAAATTGATTGCTTGATTGAAAATAAATCGTTTTGGCCGAAACGGGATACGGACGGGTTTTTGAAGATACGACGACCTAATGTCGAAGTTTTTGCTTAAAGGGCATAAATTCTGAAAAGGTTGAATACTTGAGGAAAAATTATCCTAAGTTTTAATGAAATGTGAAAGTTCGCGCAGTCAGACTTGAGGACATGAAGTCAACAAATTTACTGTTTTTCCTTTGGATTTAAACATAAACAGAATAAACAAATAAATATGGAATAAATAAACAGACAAAATAGGCGGATAATGATTAAATAACGATAATTTAAATGATAGACTAAATGATGCGAATAATGCATTTTTATGATTTTTTGTTTAATATTAACGAAAAGAAAGTATTTTTTAATTTTTACGCATTTTTTGATATGGATAAAGCAAGAGAATTATTTAACGAAGACATAATGTTTTTTAGTTTTAAGTTTTATTTTTATATATTTTGATATTAATATTAATAGAACAAGAAAATGAATTAATAAAATATTTTTTAAGTTTTTCTATTTTTATATGTTTTAGAGTTTTTGTTTAATGACGATGTAAGAGGAGAATTAATTAGAAAAAATAAAGTGTCTACATTCTTAAATTCTATATTTTTTATGTATATGAAAATAAAGTACTTATTTAAAAGGTTAAGAGGTTCTAAATTAAATTGAAAGTTATTAATTTACCCTAATGAAATAAAATTAAAACTCCTAAATTAAATCCAAAATTTAAACTAAAAGGTCAAATTAATTAAAAAGAAAATTACCTAGTTAGACATATCTCTTGTTTTTTATTATACTTACTAATTAATTAACATAATAACAATTCTAAAAGAGATTAGAGAAAGTAAAATAAAAAAGAAAAAAAGTGTATCAAATAAAAAAGACAAGTAAAATATATGGGCTAGATGGTTTGAGAGGGCCCAAACAGAAAGAAAAAAAAAGAGGGGGTGCAGAAGCAGGTCGTGTGGGCTTAAGTAGGAAAATGGGGTGAGGCCCATTAGTTTTACAAATCATTTTAGGGTTAATTGTTGTTTTAGCATAATTGGGATTAGGGTTCTGTGGTGCAGAACGGCGCTCATCTCGTTCCTTCGTCATCTTCTTCGCGTTCTTCTGACTCCTGCCTCTGAACTTGCCTAAGCTTCCTTGCCCAATGGCCACCAGCTCCAAATTCCTCTTCCCTCCGACGCAAGCCAAGGCACGATGGGTTCACGGTACGAAAACGCTTTCTGATTTGTTAAAGCTTGGTTACATTTTTTTTGCATGTGTTGATTCTGATTACATTGATTCTTACTTCGAACTTTTGATGTTATTTGATGCATGAAAGAAAGGGAAGGAAAAGGGTTACCTTCGGAGACGGAGGAGGAGGTCGGATGAGCGTAGGAGGCCGAGGCGAGGAAGGGAGGCGCGTCACGAGCTTGCTTCGGTGGCCGGTATTTTATATGGTTTCCTTCTTCTTCTTGCTGGTTACCTTAGATTTGATCTTTCTCTTCTTCTTTTGCCTTGGTAATGTATGCTTCGATGTTTTGGACGATTGAGTGCTACTGTTGAAATGCTTACTTTTTGACTAGCATTTTCTTCTTCTTCTCGCCTATACTACTGTATGATTTTGCTTTTTTGGCCAATGATGAATGTATTGAGGCCTTACTGTATGCTTGGGTTTGGAAATTGGTTTAGGCCCTATGCAGGTCTTACTGGTTTTTATGCCATGATGGAAACAGGGGAATAGGTTTTTTGTTGTTAGGCCATATTGGTTGTATGGTTTAAACTGGTTTTGTGTTGGTTGGACAGTAGAAAGGATGGTTCTTTGTTTAGGCCATGTGGTAAAATGGTTTGAAAAATGGTTAAGGTTGTGAAATTGTTTTGTGATATATGGTTTTGACAGTAGGATGGTGATGTTGGCTTGAGGGCTCAATCAGTTTGTGAGGTTTAGGCCATATTGGTTTTTTTGGTTTTTTTTGACAGTAGGAATGGTTATGCAGGTTCTTATTGTTTTGGTATCCTTTTGTGGGCAACAATTTTTTTCTAAGTCTTGAAGGCTTGGAGATTGATTCTGATATGTGATTTTTGTTGTTAGGTTATAACAGTCTTCTCTTCCTTTTTTCGTTACAGGCTGGAGATTTGAAATATTTTCACCCTCTTCCTGGCATTCTGCACCATACTGTTACATCTAATTTGTTTCTATTCCTATTTTATGTTTTTACTTTCTACTGGCTATATTACTGCAGTTTGTCTTGTATCTCTTCCTGCCTAAACCAAACCTGTAAAACCACACTTCCTCCTCTCTTTTTCTCTCTCAGTACAGTTTTGACAATAAAATGATATGCTGTACTATTTTCTGAAATTGCAAAAGGCTGGAATATGATGAAAAAAGGAATGTTACATTGCTTGCATATTGGTTAAACTGCATATTTTTGACTTTAAATGCAATAGTATAGCTTATGTTTTGTTTTCTACTATGTGGGCATAGGTTTACGTTGGCATTTGCTTGCTTGCATATGCTGTTGTGATTATGCAGGGACTTTGTATGCTGTGCATATTTTGAAAAAATGCATTGGATTTTAAAAATGCAATTAATTTGAAAGATGCAATTTCTTTGACAAAAGTGAATTTGTGCATTCATTTATAAAAATTCCTCTCTTTTTTGTGAACCGGGAGAAATCCCGTGATTTGCAAAAAAGGGTAAACTGATTCCGGCCATTGCTTTTAATGATGAACATTAAATAATTTTGCTTTTAATTATTTGTTCAAATTCTAATTTCTTTTAATTTTGCAGGTAACATCAAGTGAGCAGACAAAAAATGCATTGGATCAGAAGATTTAGAATTAGGAATATTAGATTAATAATTTTTTTTTATTTCATTTTAACCTTGTAAAAATTATTATTGTAATTTTGTTGTAATAAATACAATATTTACACAATAATTATACAATTATAAAAAATGAATAAAAATCCAATATTCGCCAATTAATTTCTTCCTTCTCTAATTATTTATTTTATCGTTTACAATTCTTTAATTGTATAATAATTGAAAACGAATTTCAACTACCTACATTCAGAATAATAAACAGATAAATAAGTAATTATCATTGATCAATTAATAGTCTCAATTATTTAATTCATCATCCATAACTTTCTAAATTATAATAATTAAAATAGAATTTCAATTATTTAACTTAGAATGACAAAGGATTAAATAATCATTATTGACCAATAAACTTTTCTGAATATTTATCATATTATTCATAAATCTTTAAATTATGTAATAACTGAGAATGAATTCCAGTTATTTAAATTTAAGATAGTGAGTAATAAATAAATATTGTCTGCACAATTAATGCGCCTCTTCTCTAATGTTTATTTTATTATCTATACATCTTTAAATTACATAATAATCGAAAACCAATTCCAATTATTAAAATTTAAGATAATAAATAATTAATAAACATTATTTTAGCACGAATCGATTAAATGATTTAGTGTTCAACATAAATAGCTCTCGGCCTGAAAAAAGTTATGAATTTTAAAATCAATGGATCAAAACACTTGTAATGTAATGATGCAGGTAGGAGATGATATCTTAGGTCAAAATTTGGGGTACAACAGGATCCTTGATGAAACACACAAGTATGATCAGCTTTAAAATAATATGGAAAGGTTGGTGGTATAGCAGGGGGAGGCCTAGTCTGCACCGGGTTCTTCTGAATCAAAGCCAGAAAATATTCTGTATAACTCATCGAAATAGGATCAAAAGCTTCCCTCTTCTGACCTTGCCCTTGATTACCTTGTTGACGAGCTCTCTGATATGCAACATTATTCGGAGCTACATTGACGACCAGAGTTACTGAAGTAACATGTTGTTGATGTTGATGACGTCTTCTTAAAGGTCTAATCCTTCTTTCTTAAATGACAACATTCGTTTCTCCTTCTTTCTTTTCAGAAAACCCATATGATTATTTCTTTGTTCCACTAGAACCTTCGTCTTTTGACAATCTTCCTTCCTTGACGGCTTCCTCTAGATGGACACCCATACTTACCATATTAGTGAAATCACTTGATGCACTTACAATAATTCTTTCTTAGTAAAATTAACCAAGGGTTTTCAGGAAAACCTTAGTCATTTCTTTCTCTCCCATTGGGGGTACCACTTGAGTAAAAACCTCATGCAAAAACTACACATACTCTTTAAATGATTCCTTATCTTTCTAAGCCATCACTGTCAATTGGTCACGGCCAGGTGCCATAAACATGTTGTACTTATATTGCTTCACGTAAGCTTCACCCAAGTTATTGAATGTATGGATGTTTCTACTATCCAATCCCATATACCATTTCAAGGCAATACCAATTAAACTAACCTGGAAGAAATGAATAAGCAAGCATTGGTCATCATTATGAGTGGACATCCTTCTGATATACATCACCAGGTGGTCACGGGGACAAGAGTTTCCCTTGTACTTCTCAAATTCTAGTACTTTAAACTTTGGTGACACTTTGACATTAGGAATGAAGCAGATGTCACTAACATTCAGTCTGAATAACTCTTTCCCTTGGAGAGCCCTCATCATTAATAACTGAAGAAGTGAAAAACACAAGAAGGGGGGGGGGGGGGGGGTTAATTGAAACTTAAAATCAAAAACAGTAGACACGATATTTTTATCCTGGTTCATTTGATCTCAAACTACTCCAGTCCACCCGCCAAGGTGATTTCGCCTCTCTCCAACGAGGACATGATTCACTAATCAAAACTGATTACAAATCTACTTTGACAACTTCCAAAGTCTTCTTGAGTACAACCACAACCCGGTTTATCTCAAGGAAAATAGCTTAATCAAAAGAAAATGATTTACTCTGTACTGTTGTTTTTCGTTAAAAAAACTGCATCACTATTGTGATGTATTACACAATTTGAGAGTATATGAGAATATGAATTTTTGTAGCGTTTAAGATGTATAAGCAGTCGTAGGTGAAAATCGTGAATGATTTTTCCTTTAAGATTGTTTATATAGCGTGGAAATCTTGTCCAAAATAAAGCGTGATAATGGACACTTAATGCACTTTCCATACTGAGAAAATTCTTGTCTGAATGAAGTTGTTGCATATGATATTGTCTTAATTGAAAAGTAACGCTTCTGAACAATAGGATCTTGCATGCTGCTTTTACTTCAGATCTTTGATGACTCGGAGACATAAGGATTTGTTGGCGTATTAGAATTCTGTTCAGAATCAGAGTATCTTTTACTTCAACGCAGATTCTGATCATCATTCTTCAGAACATTCTGATTAGCTCAGCTTGAAAGCCTCTGTAGCTTAACTTTTGATGTTGTTTCAGTCAGAACTTATGTATAAAAAATAACACAAATTTAGAGTGCATATTTTTTCTTTGTGTTTGTTATCATCAAAACTCTAATTAAGGGTTATAGAATCAAACTATGTTCTAACAATCTCCCCCTTTTTGATGATGACAAAAACTAGGATTTTCAATAAAAAATAGAGAACAAAAGGCTTATAAGAGTCTCCCCCTGAGTTGATTACTCAGATAGAGATGAGTTACTTCCCTGAAGTTCCTTCTCGTTAGAGCTTTTGATGCATCTCCTTCTGTCCTTATCAGAATATGTTATTGTTCAAGCTTTCAGAAAAAAACATAGAGGTTAAGATATTCAGAATGTTTAAGACTTTGTCCCGGTATACTGTTATTGAAAATATGTTACGTTCTCCCCCTTTTTGTCAAGTATCAAAAAGCAATATAATCAGATTCAAAAAGATGATTTGTATTGAAAACAAAATGCAATGACATTTTTCAGAACCAAAGAGGATAAGATGAAGAATACAGATAAGTTAAAGAAAATCTAAGAAGGAGGGGGAAGTCGTGTGAACAACGCTTCCAGCAAGCTCTTAATCTGAGTGCTTAATTCTTCCTACTTTCCCAGAATGTCTTTGATTTCTTTTGTTGTATCTTCTTGCTTGTCCAATATATCCATGATCTCTTTGTTTGTGTGTTCTTGCTTATCTAGTCTGGCATGGATTAAAGCATTCTCCTTTTTCAACTCTTCCAGAGTTTGCATGACTAGAGACGAAGCTGGTGTATCTTCAGGGGTTGCATGTCGTTCAGAACACTCAGCAGCCTCTCTTGATTGAACAACTTCTTTTGTTGCAATTTCCTTTTCCGGAGCAGTAGTCAGAGGGTGACTATCAGAATCTAGTTCAGTGGCTTTTGAAGGTTGGTGTTCTTTCTAGGGAGCATTTTCTAGCATAAGAATTTCCTTCTTGTCCCAGTGGCTTAGAACTTGATCTTTGAAGGATTTCAGCTGATCACTGAAGTTATACTGAGCCATCCATAGCTCAATTCTTTCAGCTTCTGGGTTTCAGAGTTGAACCATTTTCTGAATCTACCCCACAGAGAATCAGAAGCAGCAGGGTTAGAATTCTCTTGACTTGCTTGCTTCAAAGAAGTAACCCATTCCTATATTTTTGTTTCAAAAATCAACAGGTTCTTACCAACATCTTATTTGGTTAAGGTTGGTTTGGGTTTGGGAATGGCTATTTTATTTAAGGTGGAAGCTAGATGGTCCAGCGCTTCTAGATCAATGACAGTTTTGAGATGATCAACTGGACGGTTGATTGGTGAGGGAGTAGAAAAATCAGAAATCAGGATTGGTGAGTGAGGAGTGTTTGGTGGTGTGGATTCATATGGTGAATGTATTTCTGGAATATCATGAATGGAAAGAGGTAGACGAACCGTAAGAGGTTCTGTTATCTCAGGAATTGGGGTAGTGGTATCAGAGTCTGAAAGGGAGTCTTCTGATTGGTTTGCGGTAGCATGTTGGATTTCTGGTTCAGGTGTTTCAGAAGATGGATTTTCAGATTGAGGAGTGAGGGGGTTTTGATGTTCTTGTTGAGGAGAGTGTGGTTGTGGATTTTCTGGTTGTTGAATATGAGTCTTTGGATTTTCTGGGATTGGTGAGGAAAAGTCTTGATCAAATAGTTCAATATCAGAGAGAACTCTTGCAAGTCCTGGTTGATTTTATTCTGGATTTGGATTGGGGGAGTGAGGTTCATTTATGAAATTTCCAAGAGTTACAGATGGGTTAAACTCTATGTCAAAATCCTCAAATGTTTGAGGTGAAGGATTTTCTCTTGGTTGAGGAGGAATGGCTTCAGATGTTGGAACATCTATTAATTATACAACAAAAACAATAGATGTGTTACCTTTCTTTTTGGCAGCTTTGGGTGTCCTCTGAGGGGATCCTTCTCCTGTTGCCTTCCTCTTTCTGGATTTCTTTAGCACAACCTATGGAGGTGGCTTGTGCAGGTCATGGATGTTGATTTCTGGAATAGTCACATCTTCCTTGCAAGCTTCAAGGTATCTGACTATAATCTCTGGAGAGGCATCTATCTCAGAGAATAGTGGAAAATCCTTCAGAGGGATTCTCCTAGAATTGATAACCTCATGAGAAGCAATTATTGGTTCCTTCTTAATGCTTTCAATAATCTTCATTTTCTTCAGATTTTTGGCATTCAATTGTTTCTAAGCAGTTGCTTCCAGAGTGCTGATTTCTTGAGCCTCTGTCAGATGTTCTATCAACCTGTTTTTTGTTAAAATATCTGAAATCAATCTTCCCGGAGGAATCCAATCCCTCTTAGTTCTTTCTTCTTCTCTTGTCTCTTTCACACTTGTTCTCAGATGGTTGAAGAGAAAATATGGAATATTTATTTTGGTCTTCTTTGCAATGAAGTATAACAGAAATTATTGATCAATGTTGATGTAATCAGGAGAGCTTGTAGGCTTCCTGTGATTGATACACCCCAGAATGATTCTAGCACAGATTTTGTAATGATCTTTCAAGTCTCTGATCTTGCTGGATGGCTGTCCAGAAGTGAAAATGATCTTAGCAATGGATTTTAGGTCATAACACTTATCAGCCATATCAATGCATCTGACTCTGCCGCCATTGTATCCAATGAGTTTACCAATCAAATCTTTTGTAATCACTATCTTCTTCCCCATAAGATATGATGTGACCTGGTGGTTTGATGAAGTGGCATGAATCTAAAACTCTTTAAAAAGGATGGGAAAATTTGGACCCAATAGACGATCAAAGTATTTGTTCCATCCCTGTGCAGTTACATCTTCATACAGATTAAACCCTTTTTCTTGTAAACTTTCAAAATCGACGATCAATTCACAGAGAACTTCAAGGTTGTCGACCGGAGTGAGCAGTTTTCTAATGGGCTCCTCATATTGTTCTATTGACGAAGAACCAGGAGCACTATTGAGATTCTTGAGGCTTGATGAGGATGCCATTGTTCACACGGATTCTTTGAAGAAAACTGGTAGAAAGGATGTTTTGAAAAATCTCAAATATGTTGAAGTCTTCAAGTTGAATTTTCATCCAGAGCATTTGAGTGCTACATCCAGCAGCTGCTATGTATTTAACTTCTGTTGTTGACAATGCTATTGTGGACTGTCTCTTGCTGGTCCATGAGATCAGGTTGTCTCCCAGAAACTGGCAGCTTCCAGAAGTGCTTTTACGCTCTACTATGTCTCCAGCAAAGTCAGCATCACAGTATCCTAATAAGCTATCTTCATTGGATTTTATATAAAACAAACTCATGTTAGTAGTACCTTTCATATACTTGAAAATTCGCTTAACTGTTGTTAAGTGAGATTCTCTAGGATCTGATTAGAATCTAGCACATAAGCAAACACTGAATAAAATGTCAGGCCTTAAAGCCGTCAGATAAAGGAGATATCCAATCATACCTCTGTAGATCTTCTGCTCTACCTTTTTACTTACCTCTTCCTTTTCTAGAATGCACGTGGGATGTATTGGAGTCTTTGAGGGTTTACATTCTGAGAGGTCAAATTTCTTCAGAAGTTCTCTGACGTATTTGCTCTGGAGAATGTAAGTTCCTTCTGCAGTTTGGTTTATCTTAATTCCCATAAAGAATTTAAGTTCTCCCATTAAGCTTATCTCAAACTATGCCTGCATGCACTTAGAAAATTCTCTTCCTAGAGAGAGTTTAGTAGATCCAAAAATAATGTCATCTACGTAAATCTGACAAACTAAAATGTTATTCTTAAATGTCTTACAGAACAAGGTTGTGTCCACTTTCCCTCTGCTGATTTCCTTTTCTAATAGGAAGTTACTTAGCCTTTCATACCAAGCTCTGGGAGCCTATTTCAGACCATAGACTGACTTCTTTAGTTTGAAAACATATTCTGGGTGTTTGGAATTTTCAATCCCAGGGGGTTGGTGCACATATACCTCTTCATCAATGTAACCATTTAAGAATGCACTTTTAACATCCATCTGATACATAGTGATGCTCTTATTTACAGCAAAAGAGATTAAGAGTCTAATAGATTTTAACCTGGCGACTGGAGAAAAGGTTTATGTATAGTCTATCCCCTCTTACTGACTATAACCTTGTGCCACCAGTCGTGCCTTATTTCTGATGACTTCTCCTTGCTCATTCAGTTTGTTTCTGAACACCCACTTTGTTCCAATGATGTTGAATCCTTTTAGTTTGGGAACCAGATCCCATACGTCATTTCTGGTGAACTAGTTTAATTCCTCCTACATTGCCAAAATCTAGTCATTGTCCAGAAGAGCTTCATCAATTGTTGTTGGTTCAATCAGTGAGACTAGTCCCGTGAGGGATTCTTCAGAGTTTCTGAATGTTGATCTTGTTCTGATTGGATCATCCTTCTTTCCTAGGATCTTATCTTCTGGGTGAGCTATGCTGCTTCTGGATAACCTTTTATGGAGTTGATCAACAGAAGGTACTGGAACACTTGTGATATTTTCTTCTGAAGTTATTGGAGCGTCTCTGTTGGAAACTTCTGATGAGTTGTCTTTAGCACCTGTGAATTCAACTTCTATATCTGCAAAAGATTTATTCTGCTTTGACTTTTGAGGGTCAAGCTTATCATCAAATCTAACACTGATTTACTCTTCAACAATCGGTGTTTCTGTATTGTATACTCTTTACCCTCTTGAGCGTTTATAGTATCGTAACATAATACACTTCTGTGCATTAGAGTCAAACGTGTTCAGATGATCTTCAGTATTCAGAATAAAACATGTGCATCCAAAAGGATGGAAATAAGAAATGTTGGGTTTTCTGTTCTTCCACAATTCATATGGAGTCTTTTCCAGAAGAGGTCTTATAGAGATTCTATTCTGAATATAACACGTTGTGTTAATTGCTTCTACCTAGAAGATCTTAGCAATGTTAGTCTCATTGATCATGGTTCTAGCCATTTCTTGCAATTTTTTGTTCTTTCGTTCTACAACTCCATTTTGTTGGGGAGTTCTAGGACAAGAGAAGTCATGTGAAATGCCTTTTTCATTAAAAAATGTTTCAAATTTTTTTTCTTCAAATTCTCCACCATGATCACTTTGACAATTCTAAGATCCTTTTCATTCTGAACTTGGTTACAGAAGGCAACGAACACAGAATGTGACTCGTCCTTATGTATTAAGAACTTTACCCATGTCCATCTGCTATAATCATCTACGATCACTAACCCATACTTCTTGCCACTAACAGATGCAATTTTCACTGGTCCAAATAAGTCTATGTGCAGAAGTTCTAATGACCTAGAAGTGAAAACAACATTTTTAGCTTTAAAAGCATGTTTTGCAAATTTTTCTTTATTACATGCTTCACACAGAGCATCTGAGCCAAACTTCATATTAGGAAGTCCTCTGACCAGACTGTGTTTGTTAATCTGAGATATTCTTCTCATACTAACATGCCTCAATCTTCTGTGCCAGACCCATTGCTCATTGTTAACAGAAAGAAGGAATTTTACATTCTGACTTTTTAGTTCAGAAAGTTTTATCTTATAAATGTTGTTTTTCCTCTTTCCATTAAACATGATAGTTCCATCTTTCTGACTAACAGCTTTGCATGAATTTTGATTAAAGATTATATCATAACTGTTATCACTTAATTGAATTATGGATAACAGGTTATGCTTCAATCCATCAACTAAAAGTACATTATTAATAGAAGGAATATTACCATTACCTACTGTTCCAGAGCCAATGATCTTCCCTCTTTGGTTGCCTCCAAATCCCACATAGCCTCTAGGTTTAAGTTCTAGGCTTTGGAACATATGATTTCTTCTTGTCATGTGTTGAGAGTATCCAGAGTGCAGGTACCATGACTGGTGTTTTAGCCTTGCTGCTAAAGATATCTGCTACATATATAATTTTTTCCTTAGGTACTCATATCTTTTTGGGTCCTGGTTTGTTAGTTTTACCAAAATTCTATTTGAATTTTGGTTTAGCAGAATAATCATTGCTACTGTATTTCAGGTCATGTGTGTGCCCATATGTGAAGTGTGATTTTAGTGGTGTGAGTTTAATAACTAGGTCCATGACTTTCTTAGGTGGAGATACCTTACCTTGGTATCCTATTCCGTTTCTGTCATTACTGCTAACTCCATAGATCATTGAAGCCATCTTGCTTCTATCTATGTTTTTAGCCAGAAACTTCTAAAAGTTGTGATCATACTCTTTGATGATCTTATCAGCATTACTGGGAGTCTCCGAGATTATTTCCTTCTGAGAGTTTTGTAAATCATTTTCTTTTAACTCAGAATTTTCTAATCTAAGACTCTCAGTTTCTTCAGAGTCAGAGACAAGATCCTTTTTCAGGTTCTTGAATTTGACTCTGATCTGCTGATACCTTTCCAGAATTTCATTTAGACTTTCTGCAAGTTCAGCTTTAGTAAAATTAACAGTGAAATCAAGAAATACCTCTTCTGAGTCTGAACCAGAAGCTTTACTGTCTTCTGTCACATTTGCCATAAGAGCGATGTTGGCTCTTTCATCATCTGACTCTGAGTCAGCATCAGAAGTGTCTGAATCATCCCATGTTTCCATGAGGCTTTTCTTCCTCTCCTTGAAGAACTTCTTTTTGGGATTCTTCTTCTAAAGCCTTGCACAGTCACTTTTGTAGTGCCCTTGTTCATTGCACTCATAGCAGATGATGTCTTTGTTATTTGACTTTTTATGACCGGAGGAAGCT
Organism: Vicia faba; assembly: GCA_948472305.1. Lineage (NCBI taxonomy): Eukaryota > Viridiplantae > Streptophyta > Magnoliopsida > Fabales > Fabaceae > Vicia > Vicia faba. Next base: position 342,978,851 of record OX451737.1, on the reverse strand, counting down.
TCATATCTTCTGTGTCCAGAGGAGGACTCAGACTTTCTGTATCTGGAGGAGGATTCATTCTGATTCTCTTATCTTCTCGGGTTTCTGACTTTTCTTTGTCTCTGCTTCCACAGTTTATTGACCCTTCTAGAGAGAAGAGACAATTCGTCTTCTTCTGATGAGGATCCATCAGAAGTTTCTTCCATAGCCTTCAAAACCTTAGAGACAAGTTTTTGTTAGATTTTAATGCTAAAGGCTTACCTTGTTCCTGAGGCTCATCTTCTTCTATCTCTATCTCATGACTTCTGAGGGAGCTAACAAGTTCCTCCAGAGATATCTTGTTGAGATCTTTATACAGCTTAAGTGCAGTGACCATTGGCCTTCATTGCTTTGGTAGACTTCTGATTATCTTCTTTACGTGATCAGTAGTAGAATATCCTTTGTCAAGAACTTTTCAGCCCAGCAACAAGAATCTAGAATCTTGTGAACATTGCTTTTATGGATTCACTGTATTCCATCTTGAATGCTTCGTATTTTTGAATCAGCGCAAGGGCATTGGTTTCTTTAACTTGTATGTTGCCTTCATGCGTTATTCTCAGAGAGTCAGACATGTTTTTGGCTCTCTCTTTGTTTGAGATCTTCTCATATTCTGAGTATGAGATGACACTGAGAAGTATTTTTATGGCTTTATGATGGTTTCTGAAATCACGCTTTTGCTGGTCAGACATCCTTTTTCTATCTATCTTCTGACCACTTTCATCCACTGGATGTGTGTATCCATCAATTTCCATGTCCCATAGATCAGCATCATGAGCTAGAAATAAGCTCTCAATTTTGTCTTTCCAGTAGTCAAAATTTTCTCCATCAAAGACTAGAGGTTTGCTGCTGATTCTGTCCTTTTCCTCATGATAGTCATTGCTGATGTTTTGGCTTGGCCCCACCATAGTGTTTTTCTAAAGCTTGGATCTTGTACTGACACGGTTAAGTGTATGAACTTAGAACCAGGCGCTCTGATACCAATTGAAGAAGTGAAAAACACAAGAAGGGGGGGGGTTGAATTGAAACTTAAAATAAAAAACAGTAGACACGATATTTTTATCCTGGTTCGTTTGATCTCAAACTACTCCAGTCCACCCGCCAAGGTAATTTCTCCTCTCTCCAACGAGGACTTAATTCACTAATCAAAACTGATTACAAATCTACTTTGACAACTACCAAAGTCTTCTTGAGTACAACCACAACCCGGTTTATCTCAAGGAAAATAACTTCATCAAAAGAAAATGATTTACTGTTTACTGTTGTTTTTCGTTACAAAAATTGTATCACTATTGTGATGTATTACACAATTTGAGAGTATATGAGAATATGAATATTTGTAGCGTTTAAGATGTATGAGCAGTCGTAAGTGAAAATCGTGAATGATTTGTCCTTTAAGCTTGTTTATATAGCGTGGAAATCTTGTCCAAAATAAAGCGTGATAATGGACACTTAATGCACATTCCATACTGAGAAGATTCTTGTCTGAATGAAGCCGTTACATATGATATTATCTTAATTGAAAAGTAACGCTTCAGAACAATAGGATCTTGCATGCTGCTTTTACTTAAAAACTTTGATGAATCAAAGATATGAGGATCTGTTGGCGTTTTAGACTTCTGTTCAGAGTCAGAGTATCTTTTACTTCAACACAGATTCTGATCATCATTCTTCAGAACATTCTGATTAGCTCAGCTTGAGAGCCTCTGTAGCTTAACTTCTGATGTTGTTTTAGTCAGAACTTATGTATAAAAAATAACACAAATTTAGAGTGCATATTTGTTCTTTGTGTTTGTTATCATAAAAACTCTAATTAAGGGTTGTAGAATCAAACTATGTTCTAACAATAACATGTATAACATTCACTGCAGGAGGTGTAGCATGATGAATCTCATTATTAATATCAGGGACAACATGCACCATAGGAGGTGTTGAAACAACACAATTTAAACAAATTGAGCAACTTGAGCAGCAGGATTGTAACCTTATGGTATGAAATTCTCAGGAATTCCCCATGGGTAACCGCGAGGCATATAATATTGAATAGAAGTAACTGAAGTAACAGAGATAGGAACTGACAAAAACTCTGAAATAATGGTCGTCTGATGTGGTTGAGTATCATGAGGGATGGAGGAGGAAGAGGTGGTGGTTGATTCTAAGCAATCACCAACGAATCTACCAAAGTATTCAGGTTGGTCATACTAGCTCTCAAAGCAGTAAGTTCTTCATGCAACTCGCAATTCTCTTGTTCTAGGTTTTCCATCTTCTTCTTAAAATTAGCTCGAGTATTATAGCGATGAGGCAGCTTACTGACTGAACAAAGTAAAGAAACAAGTAAGAGACCTGGGAGAGATGAGACTGCAAAAATATGTGCAAAATGATGCATGATATGCAATGCATATGATTTTTTGTGTTTATTCAAGGAACTCAAAGAATAATAAACAATTGCAAATATTGGGGAACTAACACATTTGGAAACGCTGAAAAATCTCATTCTAATAATAACTTTGGAATGAATTACAACTTTTAGTATAAATTTCAATAACCCTAAATACAAGAGAATAAATATAAAATTTAAAAATCCTAAGGATAAAAATATAATGAAGATCTTTCCACACACTGGCGTTTTCCCTTGAGTCTTGTAATTTAAGCCTTTAATTGCCTGTTCTCTTCTGCATACTTGTCGGCGACTTTTTTCCATCCACCAAAATCAGAGAATGGGTGACCGAGACTTGACTGAACACTAGAGGAAAACAAATCCTCCTGCTTCTCCATCACCTCCACATCATGACTCTCAAGAATCTCAATCAAGTCATCCTTCTCTTTTAATTTTGTTGAGTAGGACACCTCCAAAGTCTAGTACTTGTTCTTCCATGCTTCCTTCTCTTACTGCATCCCAACTAAGGCAAGTTGAAGCTCTTCCACATCATCTAAGAGAGGAGGAGTAGTCCTCATAAACATGTTAGATAAAGGTTCTTCACGAGAATAAGGCATCTTCAACAGAATTATCATTGCTTGTACCCAACGAAGATGAGGCTCTAAGATAACAGCTCTTCTTGGTCCCAAATATTTTTTACCCTTCCTATGAATATGGCGCCAAGCCTTTTCAATCTCTTCCTTAGCTTCCTTGTGGTCTTTTCCTTCTTTGAGAAAGAAACCACTCAGATGAATGTTGTTTGACTTATCTCTCATTGGATATCCAAGTTAGCGGCATGGAAGAATAAGGTTGTAGTTAATTCCTCCCTTTATACCAAGAAGAGGCACATTAGGAAAAACACCACAAATATCAATAATATTCACATCATAATAAGCTTGATGATACCAATCAATGTCAGAATAAGTGAGATCGATAATCTTCGGTGCTCAACGTGGTTCCTTCTTGATATCCCAAAAAGCAGCAGATCGAGGTAAGTGAGAAATAACCACTAATATAACAACGGTGTGCAACAGATGAACATCTATTCTTGATACAAATTCTGAAGATGGATGGAATAATAAGTATCTCCTAGTAGTGTAGGGACTGGGTTCCCAATCAGAAAGATCATAATTTCATTAACATCCATAAATTTGTCGATGTTAGGAAATAAGAATAACCAATAGGCAAGCAAAGCAATGATCGCCTCAAAAGCAGTTGTACTCTTCATCTTGGCGAATTAACGAGCTTTCTCCAATAGAAACTGAGCAGGTAAACCTCGGATTCCTCCTTTGGTAGTCATGTTAGCCTCAATCTCAGACTTCCTCAAGTGATTTATGGCGGCAATCTCATGATACTTAGGCTATTCTTCTAAGCTGGTGAAAGGAACACAATCAGTAATAAGTAAACCAAGTAAGTAAGAAAACTTCTCCAATGTGGGCATTAATTGATAATTAGGAAAAGTAAGACACCGGTATAACGAATCGTAGAATTGGACCAATGTAGAAAGAATACCCCTCATTCATCTTGAGCTTCATAAGAGGCTCAATGGCTCCATACTTCTTCTGGATATCTCTAGGACTCTCAATCTTAGAAATCAAAACTCCTAAGTTCCTCAATCTTCGGATCCTTGAAAATGTACTTCCAAGTCTTATTCTTCCAAAATCCATGGTCAAAAGAGTACCTGATATATTTGTAAAAGTCAACCATAAGTTCCTTGAGAAACCGTTTAAAGAATGCTCATGGGTGCATGAATGCATGATGATGCAATAATCACACACAAGATCATAAACATGGGGGATCATAGGTTCGACATCACGAGCATGAAGTCAAAGGTGCTACCCACAAGGTAAGGACTAATAGTTTATCACCTGCCAAACAAGGTTATAAGGAAATCCCAGAGTCTACATTCTTCCTTCAGATATTACCAACATCCCAATTAGCTCACTAATTAACAATATTCTTAGGAAAAACTTGTTTGAGTGCAACATCGCGTGACAACTACTTTCAGATTTCTCTGTTATAGTCTTTGCACTACACCTAAAAGGACAAGATGGGTTAAGGGTTCTAAGGCTTCTCAGCTTCGCAAGCTCCCAAGTCGAAAGTAGCACGTCTTCCCGATTGCTCGGTGTTATACCCCAAAATTTACCCTCTCATTTTCTTTAAGACATTCTTCTAAGATTCTCAAATACTCAAGGATTCTCAAGATTTGATCAGACAAACTCTCTCCTAAACAGTTGACCTATGACTAGGGTTTTACTTTCCTTAAAGAAAATTGAATTTCTAATGCCTCAAGTAGATTTCATGATTCCTCGAGGAAAACCCTCAAATCATCAGAGGTCGAAAAATTGCCAAATTAGGGTTTTGACTGAGAGTGATTGATCATTGACTTTTGGCCTAGTGCATTACCTAATGGATTTAAGCATGGACTGAAGTACTCAAATACAACATCTTGACCTAATTAAATGGTTCAAGACATTTCCAAAGATGCAAGTGATTGATAGTTGAAAATTTGAATCAATTGATGAAAAGTCAACATTCACTCAAAAGTCAAACTTTGACTTTTTGGTCAACATTGGAATTCAAAAGTAAAAAATCATCAAAATATTCAAAACTATCAAACTTGATCATCAAGAAATAAAAAATTCAACAAAAGTCAAATTTGGAAAGTTTTCTAACACTTAGAAAATTCTAATTGTTTTTGTTCTTAACAAAAACCATAACTTCACAAACAAGTCTCCTCAAGATAAAAGTTGATTCAAAAAAAACTTTCAACATGCAAGTTGTAGGGATTGATGAATTCTACAATTTTGTCAATGGGGGTTTATCTCCAAAAGTGCTTGGATTAAGAGATATAAGCTCATGAAGTTAGGATGTTTTTATCCAACACTTAGAATTTTTTTTTTAAAGTTTTGATCATATTTTTGTCCCAACTTCATGTCCATAACTTATTATCTTTCAATTCTGGTTACTTGAGTCCCTCAAACCTCTTGCATATAAATATAGGAAGTATTTGCAAGATAACACACGAATGCACAAACCCTAAAGACCTCTCAAACTCATAATTACCAAAAATTCTCCATAAGTGCATATTTTGAGCCTTAAGAAGCCAACTCTCAATCTACTCGTGTGTTTTCCCTTCTTATCAGTCAAACATCATCTATACACTATATAGAAGTGATCTAAACACCTGAATCACTTCCGTAATCACCCTATTACCATCCACCATTTTCAAAATCCACCATTGCAGCTTGACTTGGTCAGAACAGTTGGGTAAGCTACAAGGCATTCTATAAATTGGAATAGCTTCAGGAAGGTCCAAGGAAGCTTAATCAATCATTACATTGTACATGGAAGCATCCATACGCGTTCTGAGTTTTGCTTCAAGAGGTAAGTTTTATCAAACATTGAAATCTTGATTTAAGCGTCCTTTGTGCATACATTATAAAGGAAAAATGTGAATGTCATCATTCTGAAGCTAACCATGTCCTTAGTTTTCATTTATGTTGACCGTGTGATGAGAATTTTTTATTTGAAGATTCTGAGAAATTAGTGTTTAGTTTGGTACCAACAGAAATTTACTTTAATCTTTGAGTTTTAGTTTAAGTTAATGGCATGGTTGAATTCGTGGTGAAATTTGGAACAACTTTGATGTTTACATTTTCCAAAATGGTTGAGAAATGAAAGTTTTGCAAAATCAAAGGATGGACGTTGTTGTTCTGGTGCGGGGAAGAAGAAGAAGTCCACAAATTTGAATTTATAAAACGAGTTTATAATATATTTATTGGTGGTGGTTTCATAACTGGATGAAACAGCCACCCTAGTGGCAACCAACAAAAATCATAAAAATGATGAAAAAATTAGATTTAGATTTTTAATCCATTAATTTAATTTTTGACAAATAAAATTTAATTTAATCACTTTGATTTTAATTAATTAGAATTAGGTTTTATTTTTAAAATATCTTTTCTAAATAAAACACCAGAAATATTTTTTAAATACCTACAATTGTTTAGATTTTAATTGGTTAATTTAATTTTGATAAATAAAGATTTAATCACATCTTATTTATTTATTTTTAAATAATTAAATTGTGAATAAAATTAGAATTAGGTCTAACTTTTTTTTATTTCATCATTTCAAATATTTTCTAAACGAAGAAACAAATAAATATTTTCTTAAAAATACTTAGAGTTATTTTTAGGGTTTTTTATATCTTTCCCCTTTCTATCTCCGCGCATTTATTTATTTTTGAAATTAATATTTTCCAATCATATAATTGCTCAAAGCTTGTAATAGATAATTATGGTTTATTGCTTTCCTCCCCCATTTATAAACTTGTACCCCCATCCCCGAAACATTGTAATAGCGTAGGACATTTAATTTCCGCAATTTACTGCTTTCCTTATTAATGTTAGTAATTAGGGTTTGTATGGAAAGATTAAAAGCAAACATTAGATAACCTAATCTCAAAGACAAATACCTGAAATCAAAATGCTTCGCATACACGCACCTCTAGGGTAACCTCACTTGTTGCCTCAGATTTAAACAGTCATGTCCCTCGAATGTGAGATGCTTTAGCAAAGACCCTCAGTTAAAAGATCGTAGTCCCTCGATGACCCTTAGATGTTGCCTTCATTAAACGATCTTAGTCCTTTATAACAATTGCTAAAGTATCTTACAAGTTGCCTTCTATGACTGTATGATGACCCACGCCTGTCCCTTACATCCAATGATAGGGCTTCCTACTAACTAATGGTAGGATAGAACCATCTAAAGGTGGAGGAAAAGAACAAATACTTTTTGAATAGGTAGATCGCTCGTAATAGCTTGCTCACAAACCAAAACAATTTCCAAACTTCACACTTTCAAAACATCTACTTTCAAAACGTTTTATAAACACTCTTAAGGACTAATACAAGGGTTATTATAAAGCAAATTTCCTTACATTGGAGTTTTAAAAACATATTTCCAAAATAAACACTTTCATCCAATAAGTATTTTCAAAATAAACCTTTTGTATACATTCTCAATGATACAAGAATCATTACAAAATTACTACACTTAGGCGTTTTCAAAATATTTTTAGACATACACAAACACGAAACATATTTTCAAAGTGAGCTAGAAATTAAGAGCTCATAGATAACTACAGATGAAAAGGGTGCTAACACCTTCCCTTTTCATAACCTACCCCCTGAACTCAAGAAAATTCTCAAAGGTCTTTCCTGTTATTTCACCCTTTCCTTTATTGGATAAAATAAAAGTCGGTGGTAACTCTTTCTATCCGTAACATTTGCGATAAAACATAAAACCAAAAGTCAGTTCTCCCACCGTATTACAGAACAGGTGACTCTGCTGGGGAAATTTAAACTAAAAGCGGGGTTACCTTAAGAGCTAGATTACCTTTATTTATTTACTTACTTGCTTTGTATGCTATATATTTCAGGATACCTTTGGGTTTATTTCTTGTATAGATCCTATACCCGGATCTGGGGGAATTTTAGGTAAGTAGCAATAGATCGTGAAAATTGTACGGCGTAGACCGATATGGTTGAAACGATGGCTATGTTAGTGCGACACATTGGTTGGTGCTGGTGTCCCTTGAGTAAATAAAGGAGAATTATGGGCTTCCACATGGTGTCATAAGCACTAACTGACCATAGAAACTTAGTTGACACAACTTAGCAATTATAAAGTAGTGAGATAACCGGCTTTGGTGCAGACTGAAGTTGGTTGATACTCAATGCTGCACTCATTGAGATTGGACTCTAGGGATATTTCAATTTCAATTTATATGCTTGTGCTGAAATCATACCTGAGAGAAAGGTCAGTGTTCTACCCCAAAATTTTCCCTCTCATTTCTCAAGACATTTCTCACAAGATCTCTAAAAGCTCAAGTTTGCACAAGTGTTGACTAGGTCAAACCATCTCCTAAACATTGATGTCTCAAATTAGGGTTTTAATCTTTTCAAGTATAATTGGACTTCTAATGCTTCAAATGACCTTCATGGATCATTATATACCTCCAAGAATACTCATGTCAAGTTTCAAGTCTTGAATCATAAATTTTCTCAATCAATTGACCAGATGACTGAAAATCAAGTGTATTGGGTAAAAAGTCTACTATAGTCAACCTATAGTCAAACTTCATGATTTTTGACCAAAATCAATATTTTAAAGTCATATTCATCATTTGATCAAGCATTGATCACAATCCCTCAAGAAAAACAATCAAATCATCAAAAGGGTCAAAATGGTCAAAATTAGGATTTTAACTGAGAATGATTGATTAGTAATTTTTGACCTAGTACATGACTTAATGGCTTGAAGAATGATCTCAAGGATTCAAACATTACATGTTGACATAATTTCATGGCTCAACATTTCTAAAGATTATTGAATTGATAGTTGAAATTTGATCAACTGATGAAAAGTCAATTGATGCACAAAAAGTCAAACTTTGACTTTTTAATCAAGATTTAATTTCAAAGGTCACAATTCGTCAAGGAATTCAAAAATATGCATCTTGATAATCAAGAGATCAAGAAAGTCAAAAGTAAATGTGAAAAGTCAAACTTTTCAAGACTTTGAAATTTTTCTAAGTGTTTTGTACATGACAATTTCATTACTTCATGCCAATTTTTCACCAAGATGAAAGATGATTCAAAGAAAACTTTAAACATGAAAGTTGTATATCTTGATGAGATCTACAACTTTTCTTTACTGATCAAGTCCTAGAAGTGCTTGGATTTTGAGTTATAAATTCATGAAGTCATGCACTTTTTCTAAAAAACACTTAGTGAATATTTTCAAGACTTCTTGGCCAATATTCACCAAGCTCCAAGATGATTTTGTCAAAATGGTCAACCTGAAGGTTGTAGAGGATGTTTCAAGCTTTCCAAAATGTCCAAGAACTTAAAGAGATTATTTTTGAGCTAGGAGAATTGAAGAGAAGAAGTTGGCATGATATACTTGAATTACAAGGCATTTTCATGAAGAACACATAACCTAATCCCATAGCTATGTTGCATAATCTTGCTTTACAGGCCTTCTAACTTTCAAATCACTCCATAATTAAATGTTTACATAATTGATTGAGCTATTATCCAAGTGTTTGAGCTATTTTCCAAGACAATTCTCCATTTTTGGCACAAAGTTACCATTTCCATTCTTGCAAAGCAAGGTTTATGCATAAGTCAATGCATTGAGTCTCTCACTTGTTTCTTATGATCACACTCCATTGTAAAGTGAAGAATCAACCTCCCTGCACCCTAAAAACTTAGACAATGCTTGTACTTGAACCTTGGAACTATGAAAATCCATTCAACTTGATTTCTCATTTTCAACTAAACCATAACATGTTATCTCAAAATTCTGGTTACTTCAAGATGTCAAAGCTCTTGCCTATAAATAGAGAGGTAATTTAAAACCTAACATATGAATTCAAGAGCCCTAAAACTCACTCAAACTCCTTAGAACTCAGAGCAGCATCCAAGCCTTCATTACTTGTCATTTTTGGCCAAAAACTTCAATCTCCTAATCCACTCATGTGTTTTCCCTATAAATCATTCTCAAAGCTTCTATACATCAAACATAATCCATTCCAACATCTGTTACAATTCTGTAATTCCATTTTCATATTATTCTAAACTCAAAACCAGAAGCATGCACATTGACTTCTAAAAGGAGTTTCAGCCAGTCTCAACTCAAGTTAAGCACGGCATTAGCTACCTAGAGGTCCGATGGAGCTAACCAGATTATTGCAGCACCTTGAAGCAAGCTCAAACTCAAAACACGAATTCCACTTTCAAGGTGAGTTTTTTGACTTTTGAACTCTTCATATAGGCATCATTTGGTTTCCATTTGTGAAGATAAAATGTAGACATCATAGCCCTGAAGCTAACCATGCCTTTAGTTTTCATTTTTGTTGCATGAGTGATGCAAATTTTGAAGATGAACTTTATGAAAAAAATTTGTTTTTACTTGGTACCTGTAAATTCTCATTCATCTTTGGTTTATATCTCATGAAATTTACATGGTTGAATTCGTATAGAAAATGGAGCAAGTTTCATATTTATACTTTTACAAATGATTGAGAAATGAAGAAGTTACAATTTTGGCGATGGTGTTGTTCTTCACTGTGTGTGCAAGGTTGAATATGAAGTCATTTTCAAATTCAAAAATGTGTTTATTTTGTATTTATTACAAGTTGTTTTATATACAGATGAAACAACCACCCCAGTGGCAAGAAGCGCGCGCGTAAGGCATTAACCTATAAGGTCTTGGGTTCGAATCCCATGGACCTTTTGTTTTGTTTTCTAACATTTTCTTTGTTTCATTTTTTTGGCCATCAGCTCTTGGGCCTCCCTCCATTGGGCCATTTTCTCTTTTACTCAGCAACACCTGATCACTATATAACACGCAGGCCCATTATTATTTTTTATTTTATTTCTTTTTCTGACTTCAAACAAAAAGACACTGGCCTAGTAAACCAAACTGTTTTACTTGTTTACCCCCTAAATCATTTTCAAACCCCCTGACTTACTATTTTTATTCTTATTAAAAATACAAAAAAATACATTTTTTCTATTAAATGCTTAGACTAATTTTCTACTTCCATTTTATTTTTATTAAACAAAAAAAATCCTAAAACACATGTTCTTTCTTAATTTAATTAAAATAAATCTAGAATTAGGTAAACTTAGAATTTAATTTATTTATTTATTTTTAGTCTAATTAGGTTAAAACCTTTTCATACAAAAAAGTCAAACAAAAACAAGCCCACTGCCTCTAACGGACATCGTTTCATCCTCGTCGCCATTGACTACTTCACCAAATGGGTCGAAGCTGTTTCATTTGGCTCAGTTACTAAGAACATTGTAGCTTGATTTATCAAGCATAACCTCATATCCTGGTACGACATCCCTGAAAGGATCATCTTTGACAACAAAACTAACTTCAACAATGCTATGATCACTGAACTCTGTACACAGTTCAAGATCAAGCATTACAACTCTTCCTCATACAGACCTAAGATGAATGGCGCAGTGGAAGCTGCCAACAAAAACAAAAAGAAGATTGTGAAAAAGATGTTGGTGACCTATAAAGACTGGCATGAGATGCTACCATTCGCTCTTCATGGCTACCGTAGCTTGGCACGAACATCAACTGGGGCAACCCGATTCTCTTTAGTCTAAGGTATGGAAGTCGTCCTGCTTGTCGAAGTTCAAATTCCTTCACTAAGGATTATGAAACAAGCATACTTAGGCGAAAACGAGTGGGTTTAGACTAGGTTGGATCAGTTGAATTTTATTGATGAAAAGAGACTGGTTATTGTTTATCATGGTCAAATATATAAAAAGCATATGATCAAGGCATTTAACAAGAAGATCAAGCCTTGAGTATATCGGACTGGTGACTTGGTAATAAAGTGCATCATTTTACCACAAGGCGATCCCAGGGGCAAATGGACTCCCACTTACGAAGGGCCATTTTTTGTTAAGAAATTATTCTCTGGCGGTGCCATGATGCTAACCACTATGGATGGTAAATATTTCCCACATCCTATAAATGCGGACATAGTCAAAAAAATATTACGCATAAAGAATGACCCGCTAGGTTGACATACCTAGGAAAAAATAAGGGCATCCCGGTGAACCAAAAAGGTTTAGGAAAAAATTAGGGATATATACAAAAGATTTTACACCCGGCAAGTCTAAAACCTGAAAGGGAGGCTTGGGCAAAAATGGGTATCCTAGTGGACTGAAAACCCGAAAGGGCGATCTAGGCAAAAGTTAAGGATTAAAGCGTAAGACTATGTCCCGTCAAATCATCACAACCAGCTTTATTACCAAGGTAAAAGTTCAAAAAGGATACAAGATCAATTCAATCATCTTCTTTCGATAACAAGGGATGATGATTCGAAGACATAGGGGAAATAACAGAGTCGAAGCCCAATGAGATCACTTCCACATGGCTATACAATTTTTGTTTTTACTTTGTATTCTTTTCATTTTTTTGACGACTTCCTCTTACTTGGATTTTTGTCTCCCTGTACCAAAATGCCTGATTTTAGGAAAATCATCAATACAAATATACTTCGAAGCGCAAACTTTTAGTTTTTTCTGTTTGGAGTGTAAAAATGTCCAATGACTAAAATTGAATGAACATATGCATATAAACATGATTAAATATAAACAAATGCACGCATAAGAACGATAATAAGAATTTAGGATATCACCACAAAATCATTTCAATAAGATTATCCCCACAAAGTGAATTCATACAGTTTTACATCCAGAGTTCCAATCAGCATATTTCATGAAATTCTCTTCCCCAGCCGAGTTTTCCAAAACCAGAAAAGAAACTTTGCATGAGTTATTCCCCAAAGGAATTAATTTCCTCAATAAGATCTTCAGAATACCTTCCTCGACAGGGCTTATTTCCCTAATGGACTATAATATCCCCAACTTAAGTTTACTTCTCGGACTACTACAAATTAACGGACAAACCCCCTTTTCCCCATCGGAGTTGATACTATCCCCAAAAAGTTGTTGCGAAGCCTGGAATTTGACCAGATACTAGTTAACTTTATCCTCCCTAGAAAAATCGGATGTTTAAACATCTCTTTTATCCCCAGTCAGGGTATACAAGAATCAAATATCCCAGTAGAATAATGGTTAACTAAGGTTCCTGAATTCTACTCCCTAAGCAGAAACCAACATTCCTTGCAGAAATTCCTCAAACAGCGAACAAGAATCCCCAGTAGAAGCACTCTAAACAAGTTTGAATATACACATACTCTTCGTCTCAAGCAGTAGACCCGTAACTCCCCAGCAATAGTCAGGGATTTATTTTCTCAGACAAAGATACACTTCAATAACATTTCATATTCATGCATCATGACATATGCATTCGAAACATATATCATAATCTGATTTATTTTGAGAACATCATTAAGAAATGCATTTCATACATCATGACATTGCATACAACTAATTCTTTACCTTTTCAGGAAAGATTAGTCACCAGATGAATACCATCAACAATAAAAATTTCATCTGCTGGTTCAGTTTAAATCAACCAATGATTTATCCTGATTCCGTTCTGGTAGACACTTTCTCGGGTTCATTTAAATCGCTCCTAGGATTTATGCTGATTCGTTATCTAGTTAAAGTTTATTCAAGACTTCTGCTAGTTCAGTTTAAATCAACCAATGATTTATCCTGATTCCATTCTGGTAGACGCTTTCTATGGTTCAGTTAAATTGCTCCTAAGATTTATGCTGATTCGTTATCCTGTTAAAGATTATTTAAGACTTATGTTGGTTAAGTTTAAATTTACCAATGATTTATCTTGATTCTGTTCTGGTAGATGCTTTCTCTGGTTCAGTTAAATAGCTCCTAAAATTTATGCTGATTCATTATCCAGTTAAAGATTATTCAAGACCCCTGCTGGTTCGGTTTAAATCGACCACTGATTTATCCTGATTCTGTTTCGGTAGACGCTTTCTCTGGTTCAGTTAAGTCGCTCCTAAGATTTATGCTGATTCATTATCCAGTTAAAGATTATTTAAGACCTCTACTGGTTCAGTTTAAATCGACCAATGATTTATCCTGATTGCGTCCCGGTAGACACTTTCTCTGGTTAAGTTAAATCACTCCTAAGATTTATGCTGATTCGTTATCTAGTTAAAGATTATTCAAGACCTCTGCTAGTTTAGTTTAAATCGACCAATGATTTATCCTGATTCCGTTCTGGTATACACTTTCTCTAGTTAGGTTAAATCGCTCCTAAGATTTATGCTGATTCGTTATCCAGTTAAAGATTATTCAAGACCTCTGCTGGTTTAGTTTAAATCGACCAATGAATTATCCTGATTTCGTTCCAGTGGACGCTTTCTCTAGTTTAGTTAAATTAATCCTAAAGATTTATGATGATTCATTATCCAGTTAAATATTATTCAATACCTCTGTTGGTTCAGTTTAAATTAACCAATGATTTATCTTAATTCTGTTCCGGTAGGCGCTTTCTCTGGTTCAATTAAATCGCTCCTAAGATTTATGCTGATTTATTATCCAGTTAAAGATTATTCAAGACCTTTGTTGGTTCAGTTTAAATCAACCAATGATTTATCTTGATTCCGTTTCGATATACGCTTTCTCTAGTTCAATTAAATCGACCCTAAGATTTATGCTGATTCATACCCAGTCAAAGATAAATTCAGACATCAGTTGTTTCAGTATAAATCGACCAAAGATTTATTCTGGTACGTTTTTCTAATCTCTATTAACAGACACTTTGGATGGCATCTATAAATCCCATCTCTGATAACTCTTTATTACCTACACAAATGGCACCTTTAAGCCCATTCTCGATACAATCAACCAACACCTTACTTCGGGCATCAGCGACTGCAAATTTTTGGGCACTCTAGTGTTCAATCATCTTCCACCTTCAAGTCACGAATGGCGGACCTGCCAATCTAACTCTTCAGGTTTAAGAAGATTGAACAGGGGCAGATGTTGCACCCCAAAATTTTTCGTCTCTTTTCTCAAGACATTTCTCACAAGATCTCCAATGGCACAAGTTTGCATAAGTGTTGACTAGGTCAAACCATCTCGTAAACATTGATGCCTCAAATTAGGTTTTTATTTTCACAAGGAAAATTGGACTTATAATTCCTAAAATGACCTTCATGGATCATTATAGATCTCCAAGAATACTCATGTCAAGTTTCAAGTCTTGAATCATAATTTTGCTCAGTCAATTGATCAGATGATTGAAAATCAGCTGTATTGGGTAAAAGTCAACTTTGGTCAACCCACAGTCAAACTTCAAGATTTTTTACCAATATTAACATTTTAAAGTCATATTCACCAATTGATCAAATTTGGATCACAATTCCTCAAGAAAAATGCACAAATCATCAAAGGGGTAAAATGGTCAAAAATTAGGGTTTTGACTGTAATTGATTGATTAGTGACTTTTGACCTAAGACATGATCTAATGGTTTGAATCATAATCTCAAGGATTCCAACACAACATGTTGACCTAATTTCATGACTCAAATAATCTTTCAAGATCAATGGATTGATAATTGAATTTTTGGTCAACTGATGAAAAGTCAACTAATACACCAAAAGTCAAACTTTGACTTTTTGATCAACATTAAGTTTCAAAGATCAAAATTCATCAATACATTCAAAATTATGAAGCTTGATAATCAAGAAATCAAGAAATCAAGAAATTGAAAAGTCAATTTAAAAAGTCAAACTTTTCTTGACTTAGAAATTTTTTGAAGTGTTTTTGTACATGATAATTTCACTACTTTATACCAATTTTTCACCAAGATGCAAGATGATTCAAAGGAAACTTTAAACATGAGAGTTATAGATCTTGATGACATCTACAAATTTGAATCAGAGGGCTCATATCTAAAAAATTCTTAGATTTTAGATTTTGACCTAGTTTAGGCAGATTTTTTGTCTCAACTTCTTGACCATTTTTCACATAGCTCCAATTTGATTTTATAAAAAATGGAAAGCATGAAAGTTTTAGATGATGTTTCAATATTTCCAAAATGTCATAGAACTTGAAAAGATCATACTTGAGCTAAGAGAATCGAAGACATGAAGTTAGGCATCCATTCCTTATTTTCAAGTCATCTTTATGAAGAACACATAACCAAATTCCAAGCCATGATGCACAATATCACTTTGTAGGCCTTCTAACTTGTGTATCCATATCTAATCAGAAGATTACACAAGCTTTTGAGCTATGAACCACTTGACTTAAGCATTGTCCAATACATCTTTCCATTTAAGGAAGAAAGTTCACACTTCCATTTTGGAAAAGTGACTTTAATCACAAAGTCAACTTGTATGGAGCCTCTAACTTGTTCCCTCTGCATACACTCAACACACAAAGTTAGAAGCAACATGTTTAAAGCTCTTAGCCACCCTAAAATCCTTGCACTATGCATTGGAAAAATGTTTGTCAAGGTTACTTCAAAAATAAGTCAAAATCCATAAACATGTGATCTTGTGATTCTGACCACCTTATGCTTTCAAACCTTCTCCTATAAATTGAGACACTATTTTGAAACTAAGGACACGAGTTTGCAAGCATTGAAACTCGCTCAAGTTCCCTCAAACTTAGAATTGCTCTCAAGCCTCACTTTTGTGCCATTTTTTATTTTTGATAGCCATCTCACAAACCACTCATGCATTTTCCATTCTTTTCATTCACCAAGCTTCTATAACACATATAGAATCCATCCTAATACCTGTTACACTTCTGTAACTCAATCTTCACGATCCTCCATTTTCAAAAACAAAAGCTTGTACCTTGACTTCACTAGAACATTTCAGGCACTCTCAGCTCAAAGTAGCTATTGGAATAGCTTTCTGGAAGTTCAAGGAAGCTAACCAGATCATTGCAGCACCTTGAAGTGATCTGTAACTCAAAACACAATCTCCATCTTCAAGGTGAGTTTTCTAAAATTCTAACTCTTCATATAAGTATCATTTGGCTTCCATTTTAAAAGATAAAATGTTGTCATCATAGCCCTGAAATTAACCATGTCCTTAGAATTCATTTATGTTGCCTGTGTAGTGAGAATTTTGAGCCTGAACATTCTGAAAAAATTAGGTTAAATTTGGTACCATTTAAATTCCGTGCTCATCTTTGAGCCATTGCTTAAGTTATTACATATTTGAAATCATGGTGAAATTTCTAACAAGTTTGATGTTTATAATTTCTTAAATGGTTGAGAGTTGAGAAAGATACAGAGTTGTGGCTAGTGTGAGGAAGAAGATGAAGTACAATCATGAACTTATTTTATCTTATATTTAATGCAAGTTATCTTTATACCGGATGAAACAGCCACCCCAATGGCAGGAGGAGTGCGTGTAGGGCATTGATTCTAAGGGTCTTGGGCTCGAGCCCCAATGACACCTTTTGTTTCTTTTTCTAACATTTTTTTCTTGTTTCTGTTCTTCTTGGGCCTTTCCACTTTTCTTTCTCATACCCCCTGATCACTTCACACCACGCAGCCCAACATTCTTTTATTTTATTTTATTTTGTTTTTATTAGTGATTACAAAAAAGTTGTTTGGGCCCAAAACAAAAACTTTTTTCTATCAAACCTCCCAATCTCTTTTTAAAATCCCCTGACTTTTAATTTATATTTATATTTTATTTTCTCTTATTTCCTTTTAAATATTATTATTTCTAATTAAAAAAATATAAAAATATTAAATATTAAATATTTAGATTAAATTATTATTTTGTTTCTATTTTCATTTTAATTATTTTCAAAAATAAAACCCTAAAAAATAATTTCTTTCTTAAAAATTAATTAAAATTAATTTAGACTAAGGTTTTATTTTAATTAACTCTTTTAAATTAAATTAAATTAGAATTTAGGGATTTAATTAATTAACTTCTTTCTTTTTATTAGTTTAATTATGTCAACTATAAAAGCTCTCAAAAACTCAAACAAAAACCACTTTCTTTCCAATTTGTTTTCTCTATATTTCTTTGCATATTTTATTATTTTTCCACATTATAAATGTAATTATCACATCCTTGTAATAGTTAGGATTTATTTACTTGCCATCCCCCATTTGTAATTTATACCCACATCCCCTAAAGTATTGTAATAGCGTAGGATTTTAAATTTCCGCAATTTATCGCTTTCAATATTATAGCTAGTAATTAGGGTTTGTATGGCAAGATTTAAAATCAAACAAATAGACAATCCTAATTCAATACAAAATGCATGAAAGCAATACGCTTTGCACACTTGCACCTCTAGGGTTAACCCACACTTGTTGCCTTAGAATAAAACAGTCATGTCACTCGAACATGGGATACTTTAGCAAAGACCCTCGATTACAAGATCGTAGTCCCTCGATGACCCTTCAATATTACCTTCGGTAAACGATCTAAGTCCCTTACAATAAATTTCTAAGGTATCCTACAATGTTGCCTTCTATGACTATACGATGACCTGCGTCTGTCCCTTAACATGCAATGATATGGTTGCTTACTAACTAATATTAAGATAACACTATCTAAAGGAAGAGGAAAAGAACAAAGACTTTTTGAGTAGGTAGAACGCTCGTAGTTGCTTGCTCACAAAAATTCCAAAAGAAAACATCTTTCAAATACACCAACACTTTTTCCATGAAATATTTTCAAAAGTAAACACTTTGTATACATTCTTATAGAGACGAGAATCATTACAAAGTTCTCCTAAATAAAGACACTTTTATAAAATACTTTCAAACAATCACAAACACATTTTATAAAGCATTTTAAAGTGAGGTAGAAACTAAGAGCCCATAGATAGCTACGGATGAAAAGGGTGCTAACACCATCCCTTTTCATAACATATCCCCCAAACTCAAGAAAATTCTCAAAAGGTCTTTCCTGTTCTTTTCACCCTTTCCTTTATTAGATAAAAGAAAAGTTGGTGGCGACTCTTACTATCCATAACAATTGCAATAAAATGTAAAGCACCCAAGTCAGTTCTCTCACTGTATTACAGATTACATGTTAAATTACTCAAATATTAGTTGCTAAACATGTTTAACTAATTGCCCATATGCGTTTTGATAAGAATTGCACTTGATATAAGGTTGTTTAATGCATTTCAAGTCACACGTTTGGCATGATCACAACTAGCTTGGTTGGCATGATTTGCTCACAATTCCTATCATTTCTCACCATCATTCACTTCCCAATAAATAGAGGATGATATTTCATTCATTTCCCAAGATTTAGAGAGCCAAAAAACCTCTTTCAAACTTTCTCCATACCTCTTAATTATGCAACTTCGAATTCGATTCTAAAGCACTTCTAATTCTAAATTCTTGATCTCTTCACCATCATTGAACCTCTATGAAGCTAACCACATAAAAAACAAGCCAAATCATCCATTGTATCAAGCTATGCAAATCCAGTTTCACAACAAATTTCTCTTACTTCGTTTAAGTAGTTTTCTTAACCAAATTGATCAAAACAAGTTACTAATCTTTTGTCCTCCTTCTTCTGATTCTCATGTTTCTTCCGGTTTGTGATTTCATGGAGAATTAAGCATTTAATTTACAAACTCTTTTTAACATTTTCTTCTTTTTTTTTTTGCAAATCGACTGAGCTATGGTTTAAATAAATTTTTTGTGAGGGCACGATTTTTATTATCTTGAAGAGACGAATCCATTGGTATCGGTCTGAGCTTCTAATTTTTCCATTTGAAGAATCACAAATTCTCTGGTTTTTATGAAGGCTGGAGGTTGAAGATGATGACATGTTTCGTCTCAACCAATCAAAGGGTCCCAATTATTTTATTTTGATTATCCCGGATTTATTTGATCCTGTGTTTTCTTGCTAAGGCCCATATCAAGCACAACGTGTCAGGTCCTTTGAATCTGTTTACTGAGGTGTTTTGACTTTAATCCAATGGTCTACTTTTTTTGTTTATTTTTATATTTTATATTTCTATTTGAGATCCAGTGTGTTATTCAAGAGATACCATGACATGCACAGCGTGCTAGATCCCTTGGATCAGATTACTAACGCGTTTTGACCATGATCAAATGGTCCACGTTATTTTGGTTTTATTTTTATTTTCTGAATTTTGTTTTAATTGTTTTAAACTTGAAAAATTCATTAAAAAAATTCATTTCAACTTCTAAAATTGTGAAAAAATTATCAAAAATACTTTGGATTTTTCTCTTTCTGATTTTTATTTTTACACAATTTTATGTTGGGATTTGGTATTTTTAATGATTTTTCACTTTATTTGACTTGTTTTAATTATTTAAAAATACATTTCTTGATTTTAAAATTATGGAAGGATCCAATGACCTCTTTTCAAAATTGGTGACCTCATTTTATTTTTATTTTTGATTTTACTATTTTTCACAAATTTTGGTTTATTTTGCTTATTTTTTTAAATTTTAAAAATAGCTTATGGCTTTATAAAAATTATGAAATTTTTTGTCAATACTTATTAACTCATGTTTGACTTCTGATATTTTTTTAGATTTTTTATTTGGTATTTTAATATATGTTATGTATTTTACCAATTATTTCCTTTTTAAATCATTTAAATTTGGTTTTATATTAAATATATTTTGGTTAAGTGTTGGCTAATCTCATGAGGTTGATGAACTTGTCCCAAAAGGAAATATTTAACTAATCCAAAGGATGAGAATTCTATATTGACTTATTATGTCAAGTATTGGCTTCTTGTTGGTTAGATCCTTCTTTTCCTTAACTTTTACCTTATACTTTAGGGTAGGCCATTCATTTCCTCCTATCTTCTTTAATTTCAAAAATCTTCTCCCTCCTTTTCAAAACTCTTCTTGTTTTCTAACTTGAACCGCTTTCATAATAAACTTGGACTTAGGTCCATGCATTTTCAAAAATCTTTTCTTATTCAAAATTTAACCAACTTAACCATATTTTGACATCTTTTGAAAGACTAAAAGTAATTAACCTCACTCAAACCATTTTGCTACTTTGGCCGTTTACTTTAAAACCTTTTTATCAAAAGATTAGACTCTTTTCGATTATTATAGTGACGCGAGCTATTATACTTCTATGATATGTAGTGAACTGAGATATTTTCCACTTGGGTGTTGAGTGAGACTTTGTTGAATTTAAAATCCAAGATATATCCTCCACTTTGAGATGATGAAAATTCTCATTTCTCATAATCTTGGGTAGTAAGTATGTTTTCCACTCGGATATGGCGATGATGTCTCTTCTCTTAAAATTAACCAACACACATGTGTTTTAAAACTTTTGATGTGAACTACGAGTACCCTGATTCCCTATTTCATGAAAGGTGGTACATAGGCACTAAATATTCGACACTGCGGCGGGTGTAAAAATTGTAAAAAATACTTCTTTTCTCATCTCCACCATCTTATTTTTATATACATATTTTTATAGCCAAAATACATAGATTTTCAAAGAGGTTCCTATGGAGTACTGTAGATATTTAGGATGCTAATACCTTTCCTTTGCATAACCAACACCCGTACCTAGATTCTCCCCCTCTTTTTTGAGTTTATTCGCTCTTTTCCCATTTTCTTTGGAAATAATAAAGTGCGGTGGAGATTTTTATTTGATCTGTACGAGTTATGTCAATCCAATGACTCAGTCTCAACATTTCTACTGCTACAAAAAACTGGCGACTTCACTGGGGAACTAAGATCTCTAAGTGGGTTGAGCCTATCTTTGTTTATCTGTGTATGTGCTATTATTTGTTGTATATTATATGTTGTATATATGTATGTCTGAATTTTTCTGGTTTTCAGGGTGCTTGGTTATCTCTTATAAGTCCTATACCTGGACTTGGGAAAACTGAAGATAGGATGGATGGTATAGTCATGTTAACTTTGAGGGAGGAATCCCAAAAAATGAGACATAAGATCCCCCACTCAATGGAGGCTCCTTTGACTATAGTATTTATTTACCAAGCAATCGAAAAGACATTGCTTCTTTCGACCTGGGAGCCCGAGAAGCCGTAAAACCCTTAACCCATTTTGTCCCTTTAGGTGTAGCCGAGATTATAAAAGAGTAATCTGGAAGTAGTTGTCACATAATGCTACACTCCGACCAGTTTTTCTTGAGAATGTTGCTAATTTGCAAGCTAATCGGGACGTTGGTAATATCCGAAGGAAGAATGTAGACTTTGGGTTCTCCTTAGAACCTTGTTCAGCAGGTGATAAACCATTTGTCCTTACCTTGTGGATAATACCTTTGACTTGATGCTCCTGACGTTAAACCTATGAACCTCCATGTTTGTGATCTTGTGCGTGATTGTTGCATCATCATGCATTCATGCATCCATGAGAATTCTTTAGGTAGTTTTTCAAGGAACTTAAGGTTGAGTTTTGCAAATGTTTCAGGTACTCTTTTGACCATGGATTTTGGAAGGAGAAAGACTCGGAAGTACAGTTTCAAGGATCCTAAGATAAAGTAACTAATGAGTGTGATTCCTGAGATTGAGAGTGCTACAGATTTCCGAAATAAGTATAGAGCCATTGTGCCTCTTATGAAGCTCAAGATGAAGGAGGGTATTCTTTCTATGTTGGTCTAGTTCTATGATATGTTGTGTCAGTGTTTTAATTTTCCTATTATCAGCTTATTCCCATATTATAGGAGTATTCTTACTTGCTTGGTTTATCTATTACTTATTGTGTTCCTTTCACCGACTTAGAATGAGAGCCTAAGTCTGATGAGATTGCCATCATAACTCACTTGAGGAAGTCTGAGATTGAGGCTAAAATGACTACCAAAGGAGGAATAAGAGGTTTACCTGCTCAGTTTCTATTCGAGAAAGCGCGTTACTTCGTCAAGATGAAGAGTACAAATGCTTTTGAGGCTATCTTTGCTTTTCTTGCCTATGGGTTGTTCTTGTTTCCTAACATCGACAAATTTGTGGATGTTAATGCCATTAGGGTCTTTCTGATTGGGAATCCAGTCACTAAGCTGCTAGGAGATACTTATTATTCCATCCATCTTCAGAATTTCTATCAGGAGGGGATGATAATTTGTTGCACACAGTTGTTATATTAATGGTTTATTTCTCACTTACCTCAGTCTGCTGCTTTTTGGGATATCAAGAAGGAACCATGTTGGGCACTGAAAATTATAGCTCTTACTCATTTTGACATTGATTGGTGTTGTACCCCAAAATTTGCCATCCCATTTTTGTTCAAGACATTTTCCTAGGGTTCTCAAAATGCTTAAGGATGCACAACAGTTGGTCAACAAATTCTTCTCGTAAGCAAGGGGTTCACAACTAGGGTTTCACTTTTCACAAGGAGATTTGGGTTTCTAAGATATTAAATGGAATTCATGGTTTCTTATATGTCTTCAAGAATGCTCATATCAAGTTTCATACCTTGCATTATAAGTTTCCTCAGTCAATGGCTCAGATGACTAAAAACCAACTGTATTGAGTAAAAAGTCAATTGTGGTCAACATACAGTCAAACCTCAAAATAATTGGTCAACATCAAGATTTTGGAGCCACATTCATCATTTTATCAAGGATTGATCATGATTCCTCAATAAAAACCCTTAAATCATCAAAAGTCAAAAGTTGCCAAATTAGGATTTCTTTAGGAGAAGTCAACTGAACTTTGACCAAGCATAACTTTAATATGCTTTGTTAGATTTACCACAACTAAAGCTCAGTTTAAAGGAAATTAAATTCTCTACAACTTTGTATCTCTAAGCTCAAGTCTAAAAAGTTCACCATTTGAGAGATATAAGCCAATACATTACAGGTCATTTCAAAAGTCAACAAAAAGACAATTTTTATGAAGGCAACTTACATCAAGATAAATTCTTTAAAAGTAAAAATGATCAACACAGATATTGTAGAGGACACCTTGAGCTTTCCAAAAAGTCCAATATTACCTTCAAAAGATAAAAATTGAGGGAGTTACGATCAGTGCAAGTTGGGAAATTTTGAGCAAATGCATGAAGTTCAAATTGAGCTAACTTGATATTTTGGGCTATTGGGCTATTATTTCAGAGTCCAAGCATGTTCTATATCTTATGTGCACCTCAAAAATTATTCATAAGCCTCCCTTTGATTTATTTTATTTATTTTTGATTCATTTAAAAGTCAAAATTAAATGAAATAAGACAAGGCCTTCTTACACAAAGACCAAACCCATATATTTGCCCTAATTTAAACCTATATATTCTCTAATCCATTCTCATACAAAGATAAAAAAACCTTTCCCCACAAACTTGTCAAAAAAAGATCAAAAATTTTCAACAACCCTAAAAGCTTGAAACGCTTGTTACAAACGCTCTCACTACAAACAACCACTTTATTCACTCCCAGTAATCACTCAAAGTAAGGTTGGATCAATTTTGATGGTTCCAAATGCACGAAATCTCATTTCATGACATCTCCGGTTTCATAATTTTCATAACATTCATATTCTGATTTTCTGTTTGCTTTAACATGTATTAATGTCACTAATGTGTTCATGATATTTGATAGTGCAGGATAAAACAATCGTGAAGGTCCCATGAAGTTAGAATCATGAATCACCATAGCTACGCCAATTCATGCGTTTTTCCTCATAACTCAAAAACCATGGATTTTTAGACCAAAATAATCATCCCATCAAAGTCAAAGCCCTCGATTTAGAGGTATAGGATGTTTTTAGAATACTAAATCTTTGTATTTTGCGGGTTTGAAAGAAGAGGGAAACCGGAGAAGACAACCAGAGCTAGGGCTCTGACGCCTATCTGATATATGCAGTTTATTTATAATATATATTTATGCTTTGATAGGAATTAATGGATGTACAACCTCCCCAACAATAGAAGCGCGCACGTTAAGTCATTTGTGTCAAAGAGCCTGGCTTCGATCCAGCCTTTTGCCACTTTGTTTTCCTAATATTTCATATTTTTTAGGGTAGAATACAAAACACGCTGAGGCCAGATCTTGACACCAAGGCGCGCTTGGCCTGGTGGTGATTGTGTTGCTGGAAAATCCTGAGGGTGTGGGTTCAACACCCACCCTTACCATTTGTTTATTTTTTAACACCTTTTATTCTTTTCATAAAACCTAACATTTTTCACAAACCTTTGATTTTTCTTAACAAACCCTAATTTAGTTTTAGGTTTTTTTAATTTAATCAACACTAATTTGATTTTTAGGTTTTCTTAATTAAATTAAAATCAACTTAGATTTTAAGGTTTTGTTTAATTTAATTAACTAACTTTTTTAATTAATTAAAATCAATTAGGTTTTAGGTTAATCGTCAAACATTTTTTTCATCAAAAGGATCACAAAACAATTTTATCTTTTCTTTTTCTCTTTACCGCTTCGTGTATTTTGTTAGTTTCACATTCTTTTTCCAATTATGAAACTGCTTACTGTTGTAATAGTTTAATTAGGGTTTACTCTTTCCCCTCCAGTTTTATTGTTTGTACCCCACTCCCGAAGCCTTGTAATAGCGTAGAATTTTATTTCCTGCACTTTACTGCTTTTCATTATTTCTATATTATTGTGCTAGTAATTAAGGTCTCTATGGCAAGAAATAAAAATAATTGTAGGAAACCCTAATGGCAAGACTAAATAATTAAACAGGAATCACTCTTCACACACGCACCTATAGGGTAACTTCACTCGTTGCTTCGGAAAACAATCATATCCCTCGAACATGGGGACATTTTAGCAAAGACCCTCGGTTAAAAAGATCGTAGTCCCTCGATGACCCTTCGATGTTGCCTTCGGTAAATGATCTTAGTCTCTTACAATAAATTTCTAAAGTGCCCCTACGAGTTGCCTTTTTGACTGTACGATGACCCGTGCATGTCCCTTCACATCAGACTGAAGAAGAGCATCTTGATCATCTACACAAGTTGTTTGAGAGACTGAAAATGTACAATCTAAGATTGAATTTGAACAAGTGCACCTTTGGGGTGAGATCCGGTAAGCTTCTGGGTTTTGTTGTCAGTGGTAAAGGTATTGAAGTTGACCCCGCCAAAGTCAAACCCATTCAAGAAATGCATGTTCCTCGTACCGAGAAGGAAGTCAGAGGTATCTTGGGACGACTGAATTATATTCCCGGTTTATTTCTTGCTTGACTGCTTCTTGTGGGGCATTCTTTAAGTTGCTGAAGAAGGATTAGGTAGTGAAATGGAACAACGACTGCCAAATAGCTTTTGAAAAAATCAAGGAGTACCTACAAGAACCTCCAATTATGATACCACCAGTTGAAGGAAGACCTCTAATCATGTACCTAACAGTGCTAGAGAATTCAATAAGGGTGTGTGCTGGGCCAGCATGATGAGTATGGTCGAAAAGAGCGTGCAATATACTATCTTAGCAAAAAGTTTACCGACTGTGAAACAAGATACTCACTGCTCGAGAAAACTTGTTACGCTTTGGCATGGGCTGCTCTCCGACTAAGACAATATATGCTTACCCATACTAATTTATTAATCTCTAAAATGGATCCCATCAAATACATATTCAAGAAGCCCGCACTCTCTGGAAGAATAGCTCGACGGCAAATGGTCTTGACAGAATACAACATTCAGTACACCACTCAAAAAGTAATCAAAGGGAGTGTACTGGCAGATCATTTGGCTCATCAAGCTATAGATGACTACCGATCTATGAACTTCAAATTTTATGACGAGAACATTATGCTAGTTACAAACTGTGATGAACCTAGACTGTATGAAGTACTTGCGCCAAGATCCCGATGGACTATGGTTTTTGATGGAGTTTCTAACGCATTTGGAAACAGAATCGATGCTATAATTATCTCTCCTCAGGGTTGCCATTTGCCCTTCACCGCAAGATTATGCTTTGACTGTACCAACAACATGGTTGAATTTGAAGCATGCACCATGGGTATTAAAGCGACTATTGATCTAAGAATCAAGTTCTTGAGCGTATACGAGGACTCAGCCCTAGTAATCAGTCAGATCCAGGGAGAATGGGATACAAAGCATCTAAATCTCATTCCATACCGAGAGCATGTGTTGACCTTAATCCCGTACTGCGAGGAAATCACTTTTGAGCATATCCCACAAGAAGATAATAAATTGGGAGTCGCATTGGCAACCATGTCATCTATGTTCAAAGTCAAATGGGACAACGAGGCTCCTCAAATTACTATTGAGAGACTAGATGAACCGTCATATTGCTACGAGGTTGACACTAACGAAGTAGAAGAGAAGCCTTGGTTTTATGAAGTGAAGAGATATCTCGAGGCTCAAGAGTACCCTAAGGGAGCATCTATAAATGATAAGAAATTCCTATGGAGTTTCTTTGCTAAGTTCTTCCTGAGTAACAGAGTTCTGTACAGGCACACCCGTGATTCGACTCTGCTTTGTTATATGGAAAAGAAAGAGGCAGAGAAGATTATGGAAGGTATGCATGAAGGTATCTTTGATACTCACTCTAGTGGAAATACTATGGCTAAGAAGATTATTAGAGCGGGATATTATTGGTCGACTATGGAAACTGACTGCCATCACCACTCAAGAACTTGTCAAAAGTGCAAGATCTATGCTGACAAAATACATGTGCCTCAAGTACCTATGAATGTCTTAGCCACTCCTTGGCGGTTTGTAATGTGGGGCATTGATATGATTGGAGAGATCAAGCCTACTGCTGCTAACAGACATCGGTTCATCCTTGTTTCCATAGATTACTTCACAAAGTGAGTTGAAGCGGCCTTGTTTGCCTCTGTTACTAAGAATGTTGCCGCCCGGTTCATTAAGCATAACCTTATCTATTGGTATGGCATCCCTTAAAGGATTATCACAACCAATGGTATCAATCTAAATAATACTATGATCACGGAACTCTGCATGCAGTTCAAGATCAAGCACCACAATTCTTCTCTGTATCGATCGAAGATGAATGATATAGTGGAAGCCGCCAATAAGAACATTAAGAAGATTATAAAGAAGATGATAATTCCATAGATAGATTGGCATGAGATGTTACAATTCGCTCTTCAAGGCTATCACACTTTAATATGAACATCAACTGGAGCAACCCCATTTTCTCTAGTTTACTGATGGAAGCCGTCCTACCTGTCGAAGTTCAAATTTCTTCTTTAAGGATCATGAAATATGCAGATTTAGACGAAGACGAATGGATTCAGAATAGGATGGACCAATTGAATTTGATTGACGAGAAGAGGCTTGCGGCTGTTTGTCATGGTCAGATGTATATGAAGCGTATGATTAAAGTATTCAATAAGAAAATCAAGAATCTGGTATATCAAGTTAGTGACTTGGTAATAAAGTGTATTATCATGCCACAAAGTGATCCTAGGGGAAAATGGACTCCTACCTACGAAGGGCCATTCGTGATCAAGAAGATATTTTTGGGCGGTGTTATGATACTTACTACCATGGACGGTGAAGATCTTCCACACCCTGTGAATGCAGACATAGTTAAAACATACTATGCATAAAAAATGACCTGCTAGGTTGACTGGCCTAGGAAAAAATAAGGGCATCCTGATGAACCAAAAGGGTTCGGGAAAAAATCAGGGATATATATATAAAAGATTGTACACCCGACAAATTGAAAACCTGAAAAGGAAGCTTGGGCAAAAAAGGGTATCCTGGTGGAGAAAACCCGAAAGGGAGGTCCATGCAAAAATTAGGGATTAAAGCGTACGACTATGTCCCGTTGGATCACTTACACCCAACTTTATAACCAGCATCAATTTCAAATGGTGCTGATCAATTCAATCAACTTCTTCCGACAATAAGGGATGCGATGCTCGAAGACATATGGGTAATAGCATAATTGAAACCTAGCGAGATCATTTATACATAGCTATATGTTTTGCTTTACTAGGATTTCTGTCTCTTTGTTCAACAAATTGCCTGTTTATAGGAAAACTATCAATATAAACACAATTTCAAAATTCAAATTTTGTTTGCAAAAACATCCAATGACTAAATTGAATGAGCATATGCATATGAATACAATTACTGTTAACAAATATATGCATAAAAATAGGAATAAGTATTTACTTAAGACTCTAGGAGACGAGATAACATTTAAGTCATCCACAAATCCCCACAAAACAACCTCTATGGAATAGTCCCTAGAGAGTCATCTTCACAAACTCGACGCAATCCCCGCAAGTATGAAATACCCTAATGTACTCACCAGCAGATCCCCCTAGCGGAAAAAGGAGTATGATCTTTTATTCGGTAATGTCGCTAACCTACGGAGTCCCAATCTCTGTCAGAGATTATGACATCAGCATAATTCACAAGAATTCTCTTCCCTGATTGAGTTTATTTCTCAAACACTGTAAAATCCTCTGCAAAATATTCCTCAGCAGTGCATTTCCTCAGCAGAGTATTTCTCCAGCAGGGTTTATTTCCCCAACATGGTTTATTTCCCTAACAAATCCAGTCTCCCCAGCTTGAATATATTCCTTTGACTACTGTAAATCACCGGCAAGATTCCCCTCTCAAACAAAGGGAAATCCAGGCTGCTATCCCCAGAGAGTTGCTACGAAATCTGAAATCGAACCAAATATCGTTAAACCTTATCCTCCCCAGACGAGTCGACATCCATACTAGAAACTCGGCCAGACAACACCTCAGAAGGTTATCCATCTCTTTTATCCTCAATAAGGGTATATAAGAATTAAATTCCCCAAGAGAGCAATGAACGACCAATGTTCCTGAACTCTTCTTTCCCCAACCAAAAGTCAAACATTCCCCAACGGAGTTTCCTCAAACAAAAAACAGGAATCCCCAGTGGAAACATTCTAAGCAAAGGTCAAGGATTACACATATTCTTGATCCCCATCAACAACCAGGGATTTATTTTCCCCAATCAGAGATGTTATACAAAGCTACCAATACGCTTCAACGACATTTCACATTCATACATAATTTACAAATATCATAACATATGCATACGAAATGCATATAGCATTCTCGTTTACTTTGAGAACATCATTACAGAATGCATTTCATAAATCATGACATTGCATACAACTAACTCTTTATCTTTTCAGGTAAAGTCTACAAATAGACGAATATCATCAGCAATTTTCAAACAAGTTGAAGATTAATTACTGAAACAAGACAGGGCAACTATCTGTATGACCAGACACAGATTAATTCCTGAAACAAGACAAGGAAACTATCAGTGAAAACAAATTGTACATCAATTCTGAAATAGGACGGGGCAACTATCTACAAAAACAGGTTGAAGATTAACTCCCAAAACAGGATGGGGAAACTATCTATACAATCGAGAAAATATTAACTCACGAAACAGGACGGGGAAACTATCTTTCTATCTTTATGGACAGATGAAGATCAATTCCCGAAACAGGACTAAGCGACTATCTTTATCACGAAGTGGTATGAACTCCCGAAACAAGACAGGTTTACCAACAAAAACATATTGTAGATCAATTCCTGAAACAGGACGGGGCGATTATATATATGACAAACACTTCCTTCAGAGATTTATTTTGAAAAGCATTTCTTTCAAAAATTCATTCTAAAAATCATTTCCCTCAGATAAGACCAGATAGATTCATTCTGAAAAACATTCTTCAGATACAGTAAAGCATAGACTCATTCTCATACTTCTATCAACAATCACTTTGGATGGCATCTATAAGCCCATCTCTGACGCCTCTCTGCAACCTCTCTGAATAGCATCTTCAAGCCCATTCAAGCAGTATTATCAACCAACAGTGTTATCGCCTGCACATGCGAGTGCAAATTTCTGGGCACTTAAGTGTTCAATCATCTTCTACCTTCAAGTCAAGAATGGTGGACATGCCAATCTAACTCTTCAGGTTTAATAAGATTGAATAGGGGAAACTATTGTACCCAAAAATTTATCCTCCCTTATTTTTTCAAGACATCATCCCAGGGTTCTCAAAATGCTCAAGGATGCTCAAGAGTTGGTCAACAAATTCTTCTCCTAAGCAAGGGGTTCGCAACTAGGGTTTCACTTTTCACAAGAAGATTTGGGTTTCTAATATCTTAAATGGAATTCATGGTTTCTTATATGTCTTCAAGAATTCTCATATCAAGTTTCATACCTTGCATCATAAGTTTGCTCAATCAATGCCTTAGATGACTGAAAATCAACTATATTGGGTAAAAAGTCAATTATGGTCAACATACAGTCAAACCTCAAAATCATTGGTCAACATCAAGGTTTTGAATCCACATTATTCATTTGATCAAGGATTGATCATGATTTCTCAAGAAAATCCCTGAAATCATCAAAAGTCCAAAGATGCCAAATTAGGGTTTCTATATGAGAAGTCAACTGAACTTGGACCAAGCATAACTTTCACATTCTTTATCAGATTTACCCCAACTAAAGCTCATTTTGAAGGAAATTTAGTTATCTACAATTTTGTATCTCTAAGATCAAGTCCAAAAAGTGCATCATTTAAGAGATATAAGCCAATACATTACATGTCATTCAAAAGTCAACAAAAAGACAATTTTTGTTAAGGCAACTTACATCAAGATAAATTCTTTAAAAAAATTTTTTTAACATATAGATTGTAGAGGACACCTTGAGCTTTCCAAAAAGTCCAAAATCACCATTAAAAGATAAAAATTGAGGGAGTTATGACCAGTGCAAGTTGGGAAATTTTGAGCAAATGCATGCAGTTCAAATTGAGCAAACTTGATATTTTAGGCTATTGGGCTATTATTTCAGAGTCCAGGCGTGTTCTATATTTCATGTGCACGTCAAGACTTATTCATAAACCTCTCTTCGATTTATTTTATTTATTTTTGATTCATTTAAAAGTCAAAATTAAATGAAATAAGACAAGGCCTTCTTACACAAAGACCAATCCCATATCTTTGCCCTAATTTCAACCTATATATTCTCTCATCCATTCTCATACAAGGACGCAAAAACCTTGCCTCACAAACTTGTCAAAACAATATCAAAATTTTTCAAGAACCCTAAAACATTGAAACCCTTGTTACAAACCCTCTCACTATAAATAACTACTCTATTCACTCCCAGTAATCACGTAGAGTAAGGTTGGATCAATTTTGATGGTCCCAAACGCATGAAATCTCATTTCATGGCATCTCAGGTTTCATAATTTTCATAACATTAATATCTTGGTTTTCAATTTTCTTTAACATGTATTAATGTCACTAATGTGTTCGTGAGGTTTGGTAGTGCATGATAGAATAATTATGGAGGTCCCATGCAATTAGAATCGTGAATCACCATAGCTACGTCGGTTCATGCGTTTTCGTGATAACTTAAAAACCATGGATTTTTAGACCAACATAATCATCTGATCAAACTCGCAGCCCTCGATTTAGGGGGTAGGATATTTTTAGATCACTAACTCTTTGTATTTTGCAGGTTTGATAAAAGAGGGCAACTGGAGAAGATGACTGGAGCTAGGGCTCCGATGCCTCTCTGGTACAAGCAGCTTATTCATAATATATATTCATGGTTTGATAGGAATTAATGGATGTACAGCCTCCCCAGCGGTAGAAGCGTGCGCGTTAAGTTATTTGTGTCAAAGGGCCTGGGTTCGATCCACCCTTTTTCCATTTTGTTTTCCTAATATTTCATATTTTGCAGCGTAGAATACAAAACACGCTGAGGCCAGATCTTGACATCAAGGTGCGCTTGGCCTGTGGTGATTGTGTTGCTGGAAAATCCTAAGGGCGTGGGTTCAATACCCACCCCTACTTTTTGGTTAGTTTTTAACACCTTTTCTTCTTTTCATAAAACCTAACATTTTTCACAAACCTTTGATTTTTCTTAGCAAACCCTAATTTTGTTTTAGGTTTTTTAATTTAATCAACCCTAATTTGATTTTTAGGTTTTCTTAATTAAATTAAAATCAACTTAGATTTTAGGGTTTTGTTTAATTTAATTAAATAAAATTTTTAATTAATTAAAATCAATTAGGTTTTAAGTTAACCGTCAAACTTTTTTTCATCAAAATAATCACAAAACAATTTTCTCTTTTCTTTTTCTCTTTACCGCTTCGTGTATTTTGTTACTTTCGCTTTCTTTTTCCAATTATGTAACTGCTTATAGTGGTAATAGTTTAATTTGGGTTTACTCTTCCAACCAGACTTTATTATTTGTACCAGCACTCTTGAAGCCTTGTAATAGCGCATAATTTTATTTCCCGCACTTTACTGTGTTTCATTATTGTTATATTATTGTGCTAGTAATTAGGGTTTGTATGGCAAGACATAAAAATAATTGTATAAAACCCTAATGGAAAGACTAAATAATTGAACATGAATCAGTCTTCACACACGCACCTCTAGGGTAACCTCACTCGTTGCATCATAAAATAGTCATGTCCCTTAAACGTGGGTACGCTTTAGCAAAGACCCTCAGTTAACAAGATCATAGTCTCTTGATGACCCTTTGATGCTACCTTCGGTAAACTACCTTAGTCCCTTAAGATAAATTGCTAAAGCTCCCACGAGTTGCCTTTATTAATGTACAATGACCCGCGCCTGTCCCTTCACATCCAATGATAGGGCTTCCTACTAACTAATGGTAGGGCAGCACTAGCTAAAGGAGTAGGAAAATAACAAGAAATACTTTTGAGTAGGTAGATAGTTCTTAATCGCTTGCTCGCGAACATTTCAAAACATCTTTTTCACAATCACTTTCTTTGAAATATTTTCAAAAAAAACAAACACTTTGTAGACATTACTAATTAACACAAGAATCATTACAAAGTTGCCAAACTTAGGCATTTTTTCCAAAATATTTTCAAACACGAACACAAAGCATTTTTTCAAAATAGTGTGAGCTAGCGATTGAGAGCCCGTAGATAACTACAGATGAAAAGGGTGCTAACACCTTCCCTTTTCATAACCTACCCCCCAAAATCAAAATTCTCAGAGTTCTTTCCTGTTCTTTTAACCATTTCCTTATTGGCTAAAAGAAAAGTCATTTGTGACTCTTGTTATTCGCACATTTGTGTTAAATGCAAAAACAAGTCAGTTCTTGCACCGTATTATAATTGGTATCATCGAGATTATTATGATGTGAAGATTATTGATAGTTGTGGTAGTTTCCCTAATGTGCCTCTTCTTGGTACAAAGGGAGGAATTAACTACAATCATGTTGTTGTACCCCAAAATTTTCCCTCCCTTTTCTCAAGACATTTCTCACCAAAGATTTCAAATTCCCAAGGATTCTCAAGGTTTGATCAGACAAGTTCACCTCCTAAGCACTGAGTCCACAAATTAGGGTTTTTGTTTTCTCAGGGACAATTGGACTTTTGATGCCTCAAATGACTTTCATGGTACATAAAAAGTCAACTGATACACAAAAAGTCAAACTTTGACTTTTTAGTCAACATTATATTTCAAAGATCAAAATTCATCAAGACATTAAAAAATTTCAAAATTGATCATCAAGAACTAAGAAAGACAAGAAAGTTAACCAAAAGGCAAGATTTCGAAGACTTAGAAAAATTCTAAGTGTTTTCATCCTTGATAATTCCATTACTTCATGACATTTTTTCACCAAGATGCAAGATGGTTCAAAGAAAACTTTCAACATGAAAATCGTAGATCTTGATGAATTCTACAACATTGTATTATAGGGTTGATGTCCAAAATGCTTATATTTGAAGATATAACCCAAGTGTTTGAGCCATTGCCCAAATGATCTTTCCATTTATGGCACAAAGGCACCATTTCCATTTACATAAAACATGCTTTAATCATAATGTCAACTCCTTGAGCCTCTCAGTGGTTTCTTCTGCATATACACAATGTCAAAGCAAGAAGAAACCATCTGCAACCTACAAATCACCCCCATGCCCACATTGGAACTATGGAAAGGTCATGAACCCCCACTTCCAATCCAACGAAGCCATAACTCCATAATTTGTAAACCTGATCAGCTCTTGTCCTCAAACCTCTTGCTTAAAAATAAAGGGAGAATTTGTAAGATAGATGGGGGGGGAGAAAGAAAATAAAAAAATGGAAGACAGGAAACACAAGTGCACAAGCCCTCAAAACCCCTTATACTCTCAAAAACCAGAATTGTTCACAAAACCTCCATTTTTGAGCTTTGAAATCCAAATCTTTAAACCTCTCAAACCTTGCAAGTTTTGTCCAAAAAAATCATCCAAATACTTCATATACATCATATATAAGTTGTCCAAACACAAGAGCAACTTCTGTAACATCATTATAACCATCTTCCAAACTAAAAAAAAACAGTATCTTGCAACTTGTCTTGGTTAAGGTGATTCTGCAAATTTCAGCACAAAGTAAGGATTTACATAGCATCAAGAAGGTCCAAGGGAGCTTAATCAATCATAATATTGCACCTGGAAGAGCTAGAAGAAACTTCGGACTTTTCTCCAAAAGAGGTAAGTTTTCTCAAATTGTGATATCCTTACCTATACATCATTTGCTTTCATTTTTTTACAAAAGAATAAAACAGGACAGATCATGGAAGTGCAAATATTCAAAATCCCAAAAAATGCTATAGGATCCCTGAGACGGGTGGTCGTGTCACCTGATACGGGCCGTGTCAGGGAGAAGAGATGGCAAAAGGGCAAGGCAGAAGCTAACACGACCCGTGTCAACACAGCTGGGACTGAAAACGTGCAAAAGGGCAAGGCAAGAGCTGACACGGGTGCCCGTGTCACACGACACGGCCCATGTCAATTCATCTAGGACAGAAAAAATGCAGAAAGAAATTGGCAGATTCTGACACGGTTGTCTGTGTCCGATGACACGGCCTGCATCAGCCCAGGCTCCAGAAATCCTAATCTTGAGATTTTTGCTATAATTTTGGGTCATTAAGGTTACATTGGACATTTTGCATTGCTGGGAATTGACATTAACATTCAAAATTATTTTTTAAACAAATTAAATTATACTTAGGTTGTATTTTAATTAATTTAAATTTTAGGTTTTGATTAGATAGTTCATTAACTTTTTTTGTAACGAAAATCAATTAGTTAATTAGGTTAACTACCAAAACCTTTTTGCTACCCTAAAAACAAATTTCCTTTTTCTCTTTACATTGCGTACATTCTATTTTTTTCATGTTCAATGGTTTGTAATAGTAATTATGGCTTTATTGCTTTCCTCCCCTCGTTTACAAACTTGTACCCCCCATTCCCAAAGGGTTGTAATAGCGTGGGACATTTAAATTCCAAGATTTATCGCTTTCCTTATTATTGCTAGTAATTAGGGTTTACATGAAAATACTTAAAATCAAACTTAGCAAAACCCTCATTTAAAGATAAATTCTTGAAATCAAACACGTTATACACATGCACCTTTAGAGTAACCCACACTTGTTGCCTCAGATTAAAACAGTCATATCCCTCGAACGTGAGATGTCTTAGCAAAAAGACCCTCGATTAAAACGCCATAGTCCCTCTATGACCCTTCAAATGTTGCCTTCTGTAAATGATCTCAGTCCTTTACTAAAATTGCTAAAAACATCTTACAAGTTGCCTTCTATGACTGTACGATGACCCACATCCGTCCCTCACATCCAATGATAAGGCTTTCTACTAACTAATGGTAGAATAGAACTATCTAGAGGAGGAGAAAAAGAACAAATACTTTCTTTTGAGTAGGTAGAAAGATCGTAGTTGCTTGCTCACAAACATTTAAAAATAAACATCTTTAAATACACCAAAACTTTCTTGAAATATTTTCAAAGTCAACACTTTGTATGCATTCATATAGAGACGATAATCATTACAAAGCTTGCCTTACGATGACACTTTTCAAAATATTTTCAAACAAACACATTCACAAAAGCATTTCAAAAGTGAGCTAGCAATTAAGAGCCCATAGATAACTACAGATGAAAAGGGTGCTAACACCTTCCCTTTTCATGACCTACCCCCCAAACTTAAGAAAATATCTCAAAAGGTCTTTCCTGTTATTTTCACCCTTTCCTTTATTGGATAAAAGAAAATTCAGTGGCAACTCTTACTTTCCAAAATAATTGCGATAAAACCCAAAACAACCAATTTAGTTCTCCCACCGTATCACAGATGTTCTTGCATGACGCCTACTTGGATATCCAATGAGAGACAAGCTAAGGAAGAGTTGTTTCTTTTTCAAAGAAGGAGAAGATCATAAGACAGCTAAGGAAGAGATTTAAAAGGCTTGGCGCCATATTCATAGGAAGGGTAGAAAAGATTTAGGACCTAGAGGAGTTGTTTCCTTAGAGCCTCATTGTTGTACCCCAAAATTTTCCCTCTCATATTTCTCAAAACATTCCAAGAAATATCCTCAAGTTGCAATTCCCTACAATCCATATTCATCTTCCAAGTTCAAAATATGCACTCACAAGAAGTTATGAATTTGGAAATTATAGGTCATTTTGAAAAGTCAACAAAAACACCTTTTATGTCAAAGCTTCATGCATGAGAATGGAATATCAAAATGATATGAGATCAAAAGGGTTGCTTAGAGGACATCTCAAGCTTTAAAAAAAGTCCAAGAACACCTCCAAAGAGTCAAAATTGAGGAAGTTATGCATTGTTGAAGTTGACCTTTTTTGCAAAATTGCCAAAAGTCAACTATCCCCAAAACTTCAAATTTTGCCAAATGGGCCCAATCCTTTTCAATTGTTTTGAGTTTTCAACATATCCCACGAGCTCTAGCCTTTGCCATTTGTCCCTATATTATTTTTATTATTTATTTTGGTTTTTATTTGAATTAATTTGATTTAAATCAAATAAAATCAAATAAAATCAAATAAAATCCAAAAACATTGATAACAAGAGATTTTATGATTGTTTCAGGTTCCAATTACAGCTAGCATCATTCAAATTCGTGCAAAGCATTAGAGAGAACAAAAAGATTGAAAAAGGCCATGTTTGGAAATATTTTAAAATCAAATCAAATCAAATCCAAAATCATTGATGGAGAAGGATTTGGATGTAATTATCAACCCTAATGCCTTCACTCATACATAAGGAATGAGGCCAGACCTAAAAACCAGTTAGAAAGAGGTGTGAGAGCAAGAACCAGATTTGAAAAAAAGGCAAAAAAGTGTGAGATTGAATTGATAGTTAGAGGCATCCTCAAGGCTTGTTATCGATCCGAATCGCTTCCTGGCACTCTCAGCAACCTAAAGCTATCAAGAACAAGTCCGTTCTGGTCCCTAAACGCACTGTAAGTCCATCACGATACACCCCTGTTCTTGAATTCGCATCTTGAAATTTAAGCATTGTTAACCTGAATTAATGACATATTGTTGATCTATGAGACATTTGCAAACTTTCTGCATTATTCAATTTCATTTATATGGCCTGTAGCATTAATCACCATTGCTAGGTTTTTGAGTTTGTTTTTAGGGCTTTTGATTGCAGGGACAATTGGCCTCTGTAAATGGTACAGTTGTGATCAGGAGGATGAAACGACCTCAACCATGGCTTTAGATATTATTTCTATGGCTTGTGGAAGATTTTGAGGAAAAACAGGTCTGTAGCAACGGACGTTTGTCCGTAGGTATAGGTTGTTAAACCTATATCGACGAAGAGAGGAAAGGGATGATGAGTTGTCACTCCCCCGTTGGCCAATTCGAATGATTCAGCGCGCATTTTCTTTTGTTTTTTAACTAATATTTGTTTTCTCATATTATTATTATTATTCCATACATGTACAACAAGGAACATGTGGTCCAGTGGTAAGCGTAGCAAGGAATTTGCCTTTGGGCCTGGGTTCGAATCCCAGGTCCCCCACTTTTCTCTTTGCTATTTTCTTTCAGGAAATTTAGTGTGTGCACCAACCAGAAGACCACCATAGGTCTTCATCATCAATCATGCAAGGTGGCTGGATGGCCAAATCTGATGGTCATCTAGGGAGGAACACCATGAGCCAGGGTCAACGCATACGCACTAGAACTAAAGTCAAACGGATCTCATAATTTTTGGGCCCAAGAAATTGATATTGACACCCTTAAATCAGGCTCATCTCTCATCTTTTATATTTCTATTTATTTCATTTAATTCTATTTAATTTAATTACTAACCAATAATTAATTTTCTTTTTTATCAAAAAATCACCAAAAATATTTTTATGTCCAAATAAATTTAGAATTTTATTTTTCATCAATAAATTAATTAAATTAATTAGGTTATTTATGTTAGATAACTTTAATTTATTTTGAAAATAATTAAAATCAATTAGAATAAATAGGATTTATACTAACTTAATTGTATTTATTTTTTACCTAAAATAACAAAAACCAAAAAGATGTCATTTAATTATTTTTCATTAATTAATTTAATTAACCAATTAATTGCATTTTTAATTTAGAAAACTTATTTCTTTTTAATAAATAAAAACAACAAAAAAAAAATTTTCTCTTTTAATTAGGATAGAAGGGTCAAAATCCTAGTTTGGCATTCGATCTAATTTTCTCGCGCGCTTTATTTTTATTCAATTATTGTATCTGTACCCGGTTTGTAATAATTAAATTAGGACATTTATTTTATTTTTACCGCTTTTAATTTCAAAGGGTTTGTTTTTGGCTATGTAAATACCCGAAGCCTTGTAATAGCTTAGTTTAAATTCCGCACTTTAATTTCTGCAAAATATTAACTGCTAGATGTATGAATAATTAGGGCTTGCATGACAAAAATGAATGTTTAATCTTAAAACAGTTAGATCACCCTTAAATGTGCAAAGATAAATAACTGAAATCAACACACTCGCTCATGCGCACTCCTAGGGTACACTCCCACTTGGTTGCCTTCGTAAAAGGTCATTGAGTATAGGTTGTTTTAGAGGTCGCCCTGTTTTCTAAAAGATCATAAGTTTCCTCGAAAAGGTTACCTCGGATATCATTACCTCGGATAAATGATCTAAGACATTAGGGTTACCACTAAGACATCCTAACATTGCTTTAGTGACCGTACGTCCCTTTCGAATTGACCCTCAAACTCCAACGACGGTGCTACCTACTCGCTAATAGTGGGATATCATTGTCTAAAGGAATCAAACATAGAACGGTTCCTTTTTCGAGTAGGTAGATTAGTTCTTAAGTACTTGCTCAATCAAAACAAAACTTTTTCACACTTACACTCTTTTACAAACAAGTTTTCAAAAACACTTCATTACACTCTTGAAGACAGACGCAAGAGTTAAATCAAAGTTAAAACAAAAACTTTTCAAAACCCACAAACCCAAAGAAGACAATTTTGAAAATGATGAGCAAGTACCTAAGAGCCCGTAGATAAATACGGATAGAAAGGTGCTAATACCTTCCCTTTCTATAATCTACCCCCCGTACTCAGAAATATCTCAAAAAAGGAATTTTTCTGTACTTTTTTCCTTTCCTTGTTGGATAAAATAAAAGTTGGTGGCGAATCTTGCTTACCGCGACATTTTGCAAAAACAAACGCAAAACGCAAACCTGCATTTCAAAAAACAGTCTAGTTCTAGCCACCGTATCACAGAACTGGCGACTCTGCTAGGGACTCTTAATAAGTGGGGTGTACCTTAGGAATAGTTCATACTATTTTCAATTGTTTGATCTGTTTGCTTTATCTTTGTGGGTTTGAATCGGAGTTACTATAGATCCTAACCCGGATCTGGGGATACCTTTTAGGTAAGTAGCAATAGACTGTGAGGGAACTGTACGGCGTAGACCGATACGGTTGAAGCAGTAGCTACGTTGGTGTGACATTTTAGTTTGTACCGATATCCCTTGTGGCGGAACAAGGAGAATATGGGGCTGCTAAGGGGTCATTAAGCACCAACTGACCTTAGAACCTATAATTGACCAACTTGGCCATAGAAAAGTAGAAGTATGCTACACTCATTGAGACCAAACTCTCGTGATGATTCCGTCTGCAAGAAAAGGTTGATAAATTATAATTATGACCGATTGAGGGTGGTCAGTGATATTGAGATCCTCTAGAACCCGGTTACTATTACTAGGACAGGTTGAACCAACTAAACTGAAAGACGGTAGTACCTAAACTCCATGCCAGCCTGAAATTTAAGGGCTACTGTGTGACTTGTTTGTCCTTACCATGTTTGGTATCTGTGATACCTGTGGTGTGTTCTTATCATGACATCATGCATCATGACATTGCATGCATCATGACATTGCATGCATATTTCATTAGACTAACCATTTCAAAGACCGATGGGATTCATCTTTGTTCTGTTTTGCAGATCATGGCATCTATGCGCAGAAACACTATTCGGATCAGCTTCGTACAGATTCCTGCTCAGCTTAGAGACTTGGTTTCAAATGTCCCTGATGCTTCTTCTTTTGTCAGAAGACATGGTCACCTCCTCAGCCTAGTCACTTCCAAACTGGATGAACAAATGATGAGTGTCCTATTCCAGTTCTTTTACCCATTGTACCACTGCTTCACCTTCCCGGACTATCAGTTGGTCCCTACTTTGGAGGAGTTCTCTGATCTACTCGGCATCTCTATTCTAGAGCAGACCCCATTTACAGGTTTGGAGATAGCTCCTAGGCCCAAAGATATTGCTTCAGCCCTCCATCTTACAAGGGTTGATGTAGTGTCTAACTGGGACACTCGGAGTGGGATAAAAGGCTTCTTTGCCAAGTTCTTGATTGATCAGGCTCATCAGTTCTGGGACAGTTTGGACTTTCAAGCATTTGAAGACATCATGGCTCTTCTCATTTATGGTTTGGTTCTGTTCCAAAATTTAGATTCCTTTGTCGACGTGAATGCAATCAAGATTTGCATGTCCCGTAATCTGGTGCCCACTCTCTTAAGTGATATTCTACATACTCTTTATGCCCGTACTGCTCGAAAACGAAGAACTCTCATGTACTGTGCACCATTGCTGGCGAGGTGGTTTATTTCTCACCTCCCCAAATCTGTTTTGAAGAATGAGGAAGGCATGGGTTGGGCCTACAGAATTATGTCCCTTGCTCATACGGACATCATCTAGACTACTAAAGACATGGAAGAAGTAGTTATTATTGATCGTTGTGGGGAATACCCCAATGTTCCATTGCTGGGGATTAGAGGAGGGATCACCCATATTCCTTGTTTGGCCTTACGACCGTTTGGGCGAGCTAGGAGGGACGGACCACATGAGTTGCTGCTTCCAAGCATTATCTTTGACTTCCAGGGAGATGTTGAGGCACATCGCCGCAGATTTATACGAGCTTGGAATAGGGTGAACAAGTCTGATCCGCATGAGCTAGGAATGAAGACTTCTCTACCGATGGAACTGTATCTCCGGTGGGTTCGAGCCCACGCTCAAAAGCTAGGGATGCCCTACGAAGCTGTCTTACCTGTGATAGTGGAGCATACTGATGAAGAAGGGGCTCCTTCTACCATTCTCCATCCATACATGCCTACTGACATTGGGGCATTAAAGAGGTCTTGGATCCAGCTAAGGGAAGAACGGATACTTACAGAGAGAAGTATCATGAGCAGGAGCGGAAGATCCTGAAACTTACAAGGCAGCTGGAGAATGAGAGGGTCCTCAACGACTATGTCAGCACCAAAGGAAAACGACCGTGGGAGCGCTGATTGTCTTTTATTGTTTCTAGCGTAGATTTTCTTTCAGTATTTCTTTTTGTAACGCCTTAAAGGCATCTGTTAAACATTGATTTCAAGTTTTTTATCTAATAAAGTGTGTTCCATTTTGGTTTACGAATTTGAATCTCCCTAAAGTCTTTGAAATCATATCATACGCATTCCATTCCCATGCACCTCATTACAGGTACTCTTACAGGTTTCTCATCTTCTTCGCTGTTTATTTCAGCAATCATGTCTTCTGAAACAACTACTGATCAAGCCATCAAGGCTCTGCAAGCTCAAAATGCTCAGTTCCAGGAAATGTTCACGAACCTGGCCAAGGGTCAACAAGATCTGAAGACTCTGATCTTGAAGGATAAGAAGAAGAAGAAGAAGAAGAAGAAGAAGAAGAAGACGGTCCTCCTAAATATGGGTCACAGGTTCGGGAACAGATTAAGACATGATGTTGATTTATCTCACTCATCTGGAGGGGGAGAGAATCAAGAAGAAAGAAGGGCTCCTAGCCCTGTGGTTTCTGACAATGAGACTGACTTTGATGAAGACCAGTATCCTCCGGCTAAGGACAGGTATAAGCAACTCGAAGACTGGTTGAGCGCAATGGAGATCCAGAAAGTTCCTGGTCTGGACTTTGGAGATTTAGGTTTAGCATCTGGGTGGTGATCCCCCACAAGTTTAAATCGCTTGTCTTTGCTAAGTACGATAGGGTCTCCTGCCTAAAGCTACACCTCTGCTCGTATGTTAGAAAGATTCAACCATATACTGCTGATAAGAACCTTTGGATTCATTTCTTTCAAGATAGTCTTTCAGATACTCAACTTGAATGGTTCTATCAACTGGAAGGAGCTAACATCCGTAACTGGGAGGACCTTGCCTCTGCTTTTTACAAGCAATACCAGTATAATGCCGACCTTGCTCCCACGCGTACCCAACTTCAGGATATGTCTATGGGTGCGAGCAAAGGTTTTAAGGACTACGCTCAGAAGTGGAGAGACCTTGCTGGGAGAGTACAACCCCCTCTAGCTGATAGGGAGTTGGTGGATATGTTTTTGGGGACTTTGTATGGTCCGTATTTCAATCATTTGATCGGAAGTTCATCGCCTGGTTTCACTGAGTTGATCATGACTGGGGAAAGAGTCAAAGCCGGTATCAAAACTGGCAAGATACAAAAAGGTGCTTCGTCAAGCATGGAGAAGAAGCCTTTCAAGAAGGAATCTAGTGTATTTTACAGCTCTAGAAACCAAAATCGATATGAGCGCCGCCAAGCTGTTAATGTGGTGGTAATATCAAAACCAACTGTTGCCCCTCAGCGCAACAATCAGCCAAGAGCAGAAAGACCGCCGAGACAATTCACTCGACTCAGTATGACCTTGTCTTAAATTCTGCCGCAGTTGTTGAAGACCAACTTGTTGACTCTGAGGGAAGCCCCAAAGAATCCTATTACTACCTCTCCATCGTATAATTTGAACGCCCGTTGTGCTTTTCACTCCGATAGCCCGGGGCATGATACCAATAACTGCTGGGCTTTGAAGAATAAAGTGCAGGATCTGATTGATGCTAAGGAGATTGAGTTCGAAGCACCGGAAAAGCCTAATGTCATAACAACACCTATGCCTAAAACATGACGCGGGAGTGAATGCTATTGGGGATGATGAAGAGTTTGATATTGACAGTTAGATTTACCCGACGACTAATGGTGGCTTGAGCAATTGGACAACGAAGGATTCTATTCTCGTTTCTTTTATTACCTAGTAATGAGACTTTTGTTTTGAGTTTGTAACAGACAATTTAAAACTTTATGGCCCAGTGCCTTGCCCGAGACACCGTGGCTTTGTTTGTGAGGGCTTAATATTTGTCATTTCCATATATCATCAATAAAAGCATTGGACGTTTTTTTTGCATTACGAATTTTGCGCTCCTTGTTTTTCTTTTCTATCTTGCAAAATAGCTATTTTCCATACACACACTCACATATACATGTCTACATCCACTTTGGATCCCACTGATAACGACTCTGCTACTGCCAGTTATGACTTCGAAAGTCCGATCAACCAAGCCAAAGACGAAGGTGAGGATGATTGCGAAGTGCCTGGGGAACTTGCTAGACTGTTACTTCAGGAAGAGAGGGCCATACAGCCGCATGAAGAGCCAGTGGAAAGAGTGAATCTGGATACAGAGGTAGACAAGAAAGAGGTCAAGATCGGTGCGAATTTGGT
Organism: Vicia faba; assembly: GCA_948472305.1. Lineage (NCBI taxonomy): Eukaryota > Viridiplantae > Streptophyta > Magnoliopsida > Fabales > Fabaceae > Vicia > Vicia faba. The sequence continues at coordinate 342,934,130 of OX451737.1, read as the reverse complement.
GCCTAGTGTTAAGCAACGGTTGATTCAGATGCTGCGTGACTATGTTGAAATCTTTTCCTGGTCTTATGAAGATATTCCTGGGTTGGATACTGATATTGTGGTTCACCGCCTGCCTACCAAGGAAGATTGTCCTCCAGTGAAACAGAAAGTTCGCTGAATGTGCCCAGAGATGTTTGAGAAAATCAAGGCTGAGGTTATGAAACAGTTTGACGCCGGTTTTCTAGCAGTTACTTCTTACTCACATTGGGTTGCCAACGTGGTTCCGGTGCCGAAGAAGGATGGTAAGGTTCAAATGTGTGTTGACTATAGGGATCTGAACAGGGCGAGCTCCAAGGATGATTTCCCTCTGCCTCATATCGACGTTCTGGTTGACAACACCGCATAACATAAGGTCTTCTCCTTTATGGATGGTTTCTCCGGTTACAATCAAATTAAGATGGCTCCCGAAGACATGGATAAGACAATGTTCGTTACTCAATGGGGTACCTTTTTCTATAAAGTCGTGCCTTTCGGATTGAAGAATGTTGGGGCAACATATCAGTGCACCATGGTCGCTTTGTTCCACGACATGATCTATCATGAGATTGAGGTATACATTGACGATATGATTACAAGATCCCAGACTGAGGAAGAACATCTTGACCACCTTCAGAAGCTATTTGACAGGTTGAAGTTGTATAAGCTGAGGTTAAACCCGAACAAGTGCACCTTCGGGGTGAGGTCTGGTAAGTTGTTGGGTTTCGTCGTAAGTGATAAAGGTATTCAAGTGGATCATGCAAAGGTGAAAGCCATACAGGAAATGCCAGCTCCTCGAACCAAAAAAGAAGTCAGGATTTTTGGGACGTTTGAACTACATTGCCTGATTCATCTCACACATGACTGCTACTTGTTAGCCAATCTTCAAGATGCTGAAGAAAGATCAAGTTGTAAGATGGAACGATGAATGTCAGGCCGCTTTCAAAAGGATCAAAGAATACCTCCAAGAGCCTCATATTTTGATGCCTCCAGTTGAAGGGAGACCTCTGATCTTATACTTGACAGTACTCGACAACTCAATGGGGTGTGTGCTGGGGCAGCATGACGAGTCTGGCCGAAAAGAGCACGCTATTTATTACCTTAGCAAAAAGTTTACCGACTGCGAGACCCGATACTCGTTGCTTGAGAAAACTTGCTGCACTTTGGCATGGGCTACTTCCCGGCTGAGACAGTATATGCTGACTCACACCACTTTATTGATATCAAAGATGGATCCAATCAAGTATATCTTCGAAAAGTCTGCCTTGTCCGGAAGAATAGCAAGATGGCAGATGATTTTGACTGAGTATGACATCCAATACACGACCCAAAAAGCAATCAAGGGAAGTGTGTTGGTAAATCATTTGGCACATCAGGCAGTGGATGATTACCAGTCTATGAACTTCGAGTTCCCAGATGAGAATATCATGATAGTAACCGACTGTGAAGAACCTAGAACAGATGAAGGACCTGAGGAGGGATCCCGATGGTCTATGTACTTTGATGGAGCTTCAAACGCTTTGGGTAATGGCATTGGCGCCGTGATCATATCTCTTGAAGGCTCTTATACTCCATTCACCGCCCGACTATGTTTCAACTGTACCAACAATATGGTGGAGTATGAAGCGTGCATCATCGGTCTTCGAGCAACAATTGACCTAAGGATTAAGTTCTTAAGTGTATTCGGAGATTCTGCTCTCGTGATCAGTCAGATCAAAGGCGAGTGGGATACGAAACACTCAAATCTTATTCCTTACAAAGAGTATGTATTGACGTTGCTTCTGCACTTCAAGGAGATAACCTTTGAACACTTCCCTAGAGAGGAGAATCAGTTGGCGGACGCGCTAGCTACGATGTCTTCTATGTTCAAAGTCAATTGAGACAACGAGGCTCCCTGGATTACCATTGAAAGGTTGGACGAACCTTCACATTGTTGTGACATTGAGACTGAAGAGGTAGCAGATAAACCCTGGTTTCACGAGGTAAAAAGATATCTTGAGGCTCAAGAATACCCTGAGGGTGCATCTGTTAATGATAAGAAGTTTCCGAGGAGGTTCGCGGCGAAGTTCTTCATCAGTAATGGTATCCTTTACAAGCGTAATAATGACTCAACCTTACTGCGATGTATGGATAAAAGCGAGGCAGAAAGGATTATGGTAGAGTTACATGAAGGTACTTTCGGAACTCATTCCAGTGGACATACCATGGCAAAGAAAATCCTACGGGAAGGATATTATTGGTCCACAATGGAAACCGACTGTTATCAACATTCTCAGACCTGTCACAAGTGCCAAGTCTATGCTGATAAGGTGCAGATACCTCCAGTTCCTCTGAACTTCTTGACAGCTCTGTGGCCTTTTGCAATGTGGGGGCATCGACATGATTGGTGAGATCAGACCTACGGCGTCTAACGGGCATTGTTTCATCCTGGTAGCAATTGATTACTTTACAAAGTGGGTTGAAGCGGCTTCCTTTTCTACTGTGACCAAGAACGTCGTGGCACGGTTTACTCGGAACAATCTGATTTGTCGATATGGTGTACCAGAAAGGATCATTACGGATAATGGTACAAATCTCAACAATAAAATGATCACCGAGCTCTGCAAACAGTTCAAGATACAACATCACAACTCTTCTCCCTACCGGCCGAAGATGAATGGGGTTGTTGCAACGACTAATAAGAACATCAAGAAGATTATGCAGAAGATGACGGTGACATACAAAGACTGGCACGAGATGCTACCATTTGCTCTTCATGGATACCGCACCTCAGCGCAGACGTCAACAAGGGAAACCCCCTATTCCTTGGTATATGGTATGGAGGCAGTCTTGCCCATTGAAGTTCAGATACCCTCTCTTCGGATTATGAAGGATGCAGGTTTGAGCGAAGATGACTGGATTCAAACTCAGCTTGATCAGATGAACTTAATCGAAGAAAAGAGACTTACTGCTATTTGTCATGGTCAAACATACCAAAAACGGATGATCAAGGCATTTAACAAGAAATTTAGACGACAAGAATATCAAGTTGTGGATCTGGTGATCAAGCGCATCATCCTACCACAAGGTGATCCCAAGGGCAAATGGACCCCTACGTACGAAGGTCCCTTTGTGGTTAAGAACATCTTCTCAGGAGGAGCTATGATTCTAACCACCATGGACGGTGACGACCTTCCTCACCCCGTCAATGCAGACATAGTGAAAAAATACTACACATAATCAAAGACCCACTAGGTCGACTGGCCTAGGCAAAAATAAGGGCTTCCCGGCGAACCAAAAGGGTTCAGGCAAAAATAAGGGATGAAAATGAAAAAATTTGTACACACGGCAAGTCGAAAACCTGAAAAGGAGGCTTGGGCAAAAAAGGGTATCCCGGTGGACTAAAAACCCGAATGGGCGGTCCAGGAAAAATTTAGGGATCAAAGTGTAACACTATGTCTCATTGGATCACCTTGAAACCAGACTTCGGTATCAACTATCAAGCTCGGATGGCACTAATCAATCTGATCTACCTTCAACCAAGTAGCAAAGTGATGAGATGCTCGAGGATATAAAGGCAATAGCAGAGTTGGAACCCAGTGTGATTGTTCACATAGCTGTTTTTCTTTGCTTTTTACAAACTGTATAAATTCTATTTGTTCGGCGGCGTTCTCTTACTAGGACGTTAGCCTCTTGTACAAAAATGCCTATTTACAGGCCAAACTTCAAAATCAATACAATTCATTTCCACAAATAAATTTCAAACTTTTCTTTTTTCTGTTTTGTTTTGCAAGAACGTCCAATGTTCATTTTTGATATACGCATTTGACATTAATTGCTGCTCATGAATATTTACATGCGAAACAAAAGACGATTACTCGTAATATCAGAGACAGGGGCAAATAAGAATTGTCCAGACCTTACAGTTGCTCTATCCACCAAGTACAGGGATAGATTTAGCTGAAGAATATGACTGAGGTACATTCACTCCCTGCAGAGTAAGAAAAAGACAGTAATGTTAACTTTCCCCAGCTGAGGCTCTCAACCGCGAATGAGTCGACAATATTCTCCCCAAGCAGAGTTATCCATCATCAGCACTAGACAATTATCCCCAGCGGAGTCTGGAAAATCTTCCCCAGTGGAGTTTGGAGAATCATCCCCAGTAGACTCTGGAAGATTGTCCCCAGTAGAGTCTAAAAGGTTATCCCCAGTGAAGTCGCAACTGAAAGATCATCCCCGACGGAGTTCATTCCTTTCACAAACAGAAATTCAATCCCCAACAGGATTCAGTATCACCAGCAACGGTAATTCATCCCTAGCTGAATTTATCAGCGGAATCCTCAGCAGAGCATGTCCTCCCCACAGAGCCACTTCCTCATCAGTTTATTCCCTAGTGGAGTTATCCTCTCCTACAGGTTTATTCTAACAATTATCTTCATTCACTATCCCCAGCAGAAATGGAGAATTCAACTCTTTTCTCCAGCAGCAATTCGGGATTTATCTTCCCCAACTACAAACATCACATTTCCATACATCATGACACATGCATATACGTATCATACAGCACAATCTCATTTATTTTGAGAACATCATTGCCTGATACATATCATGCATTACATACAACTAACCTTTACCTTTCAGGAAAAATACAATCAAATTCTCACAAAAGCAAGCTATGAAGCCCAGATTCGACTGGACAATAGTTTAAATCCTCAACAATTCGTGAATCCCGGATTACAACCAGATAACAGCTCAGCAAGTTATTATGAAGCCTGGATTACGACCAGATAACAATACAAGTTCCTGTGAAACCTGGATTATGACCAGATAGCGGTTAAAGATACTGTGAAGGCTGGATTTCGACCAAATAACAGATAAGGGATACTATGCAGCTTGGATTACGACCAAATAGCAGTTCACCCGGCCAGATACTATGAAGCTCGGATTACGACCGGATGTTAGTAAGCCCAAAGTCAATGGGAAATCTCGGATTACGACCGGATAGCCATTTGATCTCTTCTAAAGACTAGATTACCACCAGACAAGAAGTAAAGTATTATGAAGACTGGATTTCGACCAGATAACAGTAAGGGATACGGTGTAGCTTGGATTATGACGAAATGGCAGTTCACCCGGCCAGATACTATGAAGCTCGGATTACGACCGGATGTTAGTTGTCCCAAAGCCAAAGGGAATCCCCGATTACGACCGAATAGCCATTTGATCTCTTCTGAAGGATGGATTAGACCAGATAAAATGTGGAGTGTTCTGAAGACTGGAATACGACCAGATAAGGGATAAAGTGTTCTGAAGACTGGATTACGACCAGATAAGAAGTAAAGTATTGCGAAGCCTGGATTACGACCAAACAGCAATACGGAATACCATGAAGCCTGGATTACAATCGGATAACGATAAAAGGACTGAAGCCTGGATTACGACCAAATAGTAGTACAAGACCTCGCAAAGTTTGGATTTCGACCAAATAGCAGTTTACCTGGACAATTACTAAAAAGCCCGGTGTCGACCGGATATTAGTGTGCCATAAATTCAAGTTAAAACCCGGATGTGACCGAATAACATTTGAATTCCTTCTGAAACCTGGATTACGACCAGATAAGAATTGAGAAGTTGCGAAACCTGGATTACGACTGGATAGCAAGTTTAATTTCATCCCCCTAGTAAGTCACTGTAAGGCATGGATTACGACCAGGTAGCAGTCGGTCTTATTACTATAAAGCCTGGACCACGACCAAATCACAGTTCATTTTCACTCCCTCGGCTAAGAGACAATTCCTCAGTAGAATAAACGGACGACCGAAGCTCCTAAAATTCTATTTTCTCAAGACAAAGATCAGCCTTCCCCCAGCGGAATATTCCTCAACGACAGGTACACAAGCTCTCGCTAAGGAATTCCTTATACGATCGACACTCCTTCGGATGGCATCTTTAAGCCCATCTCCCATCAGCAATTTCCAAATGGCATCTATAAGCCCATTCTCGACATCACAAGACAACTACCACTTCATGCGAGTGCAAATTTCTAGGCACTCTAGTGTTCAATCATCTTCCACCTTCGGATTACGAAAGACACGAAAGCCAATCTACACCCTCATGTTTAAGAAGATTGAACAGGGGCAGTTGTTGTACCCCAAAATTTCCCCTCTCATATTTCTCAAAAAATTCCAAGAAAGATCCTCAAGTTGCTCAAGGTAGTCCAAGGGTTGGCCAGACAAGCTCTCTCCTAAGGCAGTCTACTTCAAATTAGGGTTTCATGTTGCATCAAGATACTTGAATCCAAGTGACCCCAAATGCTCAACATTGTCCTAATATGTTCTCAAGATCATCCATGTCAAGTTTCAAGCCTTGTAGAGAAAGTTTGCTCAGTCAATTGCTCAAAGGTCCAAAAATCGACTCTACTAGGGCAAAAGTCAACTATTGCCTACATGCAGTCAAACTTCAAGATTTTTGGTCAACATTCTCATTTTGAAGTATATTTCATAATATTATCAATGGTTGATCATGATTTATCAAGGATTGCTCATAATTCATCAAGACTCAAAAGTTGCTAAATTAGGGTTTTGTAGGAAAAGTCAACTCAACTTTGACCAAGCATAACTTTCTCATACTTTATGAGAAATGACCCATCCAAAACTCATTTTAAAGAGGATGAAATTACCTACAATCCATATTCATCTCCAAAGTTCAAAATATTCACTCACAAGAAGTTATGAATTTGGACAATATAGGTCATTTTGAAAAGTCAACAAAAACACCTATTTTGTCAAAGCTTCATACATGAGCATGGAATATAAAAATGAGATGAGACAAAAATGGTTGCTTAGAGGACATCTAAAGCTTTCTAAAAAGTCCAAGAACACCTCCAAAGAATCAAAATTGAGGAGGTTATGCATTATTGAAGTTAACCTTTTTTGCAAAATTGCCAAAAGTCAACTATCCCCAAAACTTCAAATTTTGCCAAATGGACCCAATCCTTTTCACTTGTTTTGAGTTGGAAACATAGCCCACGAGCTCTAGCCTTTGCCACTTGTCCATATCTTATTTTTATTATTTATTTTGATTTTTATTTGAATTAATTTGATTTAAATCAAATAAAATCAAATAAAATCCAAAAACATTGATAACAAGATATTTTGTGATTGTTTCAGGTTCCAATTACAGCTAGCATCATTCAAATTCGTGCAAAGCATTAGAGAGAACAAAAATATTGAAAAAATGCCATGTTTGGAAAGATTTTAAAAGCAAATCAAATCAAATCCAAAATCATTGATAGAGAAGGATTTGGATGTAATTATAAACCCTAATGCCTTCACTCATATATAAAGAATGAGGCCAGACCTAAAAACCAGTTAGAAAGAGGCGTGAGAGCAAGAACCAGATTTGAAAAAAAGGCAAAAAAGTGTGAGATCGAACTGATAGTTAGAGGCATCCTCAAGGCTTGTTATCGATCCCAATCGCTTCCTGGAACTCTCAGCAACCTAAAGATATCAAGAACAAGTCCGTTCCGGTCCCTAAACGCGTTGTAAGTCCATCACGATACACCCCTGTTCTTGAATTCTCACCTTGAAATTTAAGCATTGTTAACCTGAATTAATGACATATTGTTGATCTATGAGACATTTGTAAACTTTCTGCATTATTCAATTTCATTTATATGGCATGTAGCGTTAATCACCATTGCTAGGTTTTCGAGTTTGTTTTTAGGGCTTTTGATTGCAGGGACAATTGGCCTCTGTAAATGGTACGGTTGTGATCAGGAGGATGAAACGACCTCAACCATGGCTTTAGATATTATTTCTATGGCCTGTGGAAGATTTTAAGGAAGAACAGGTATGTAGCAACGGACGTTTGTCCGTAGGTATATGTTGTTAAACCTGTAGCAACGGAGAGAGGAAAGGGACGATGAGTTGTCACTCCCCCGTTGGCCAATTCGAATGATTCAGCGTGCATTTTCTTTTGTTTTTTCACTAATATTTGTTTTCTCATATTATTATTATTATCCCATAAATGTACAACAAGGAACATGTGGTCCAGTGGTAAGCGTAGCAAGGAATTTGCCTTGGGGCCTGGGTTCGAATCCCAGGTCCCCCACTTTTTTCTTTACTATTTTCTTTCAGGCAATTTAGTGTGTGCACCAACCAGAAGACCACCATAGGTCTTCATCATCAATCATGCCAAGTGGTTGGATGGCCAAATCTGATGGTCATCCAGGGAGGAACACCATGAGCCAGGGTCAACGCATACGCACTGGAACTAAAGTCCAACGGATCTCATAATTTTTGGGCCCAAGAAATTTCTATTGACACCCTTAAATCAGGCCCATCTCTCTTCTTTTATATTTCTATTTATTTCATTTAATTCTATTTAATTTAATTACTAACCAATAATTAATTTTCTTTTTTTATAAAAAAATCACCAAAAATATTTTTATGTCCAAATAAATTTAGAATTTTATTTTTCATCAATAAATTAATTAAATTAATTAGGTTATTTATGTTAGATAACTTTAATTTATTTTGCAAATAATTAAAATCAATTAGAATAAATAGGATTTATACTAACTTAATTGTATTTATTTTTTACCTAAAATAACAAAACCCAAAAAGATGTCATTTAATTATTTTTCATTAATTAATTTTAATTAACCAATTAATTTCATTTTTAATTTAGATAACTTATTTCTTTTTAATAAAAAAAACAACAAAAAAACAATTTTTTCTTTTAATTAGGATAGAAGGGTCAAAACCCTAGTTTGGCATTCGATCTAATTTTCTCGCGCGCTTTATTTTTATCCAATTATTGTATATGTTCCCGGTTTGTAATAATTAAATTAGGCCATTTATTTTATTTTTACCGCTTTTAATTTCAAAGGGTTTGTTTTTGGCTATGTAAATACCTAAAGCCTTGTAATAGCTTAGTTTAAATTCCGCACTTTAATTTCTGCAAAATATTAACTGCTAGATGTATGAATAATTACGGCTTGCATGACAAGAATGAATGTTTAATCTTAAAACAGTTAGATCACCCTTAAATGTGCAAAGATAAATAACTGAAATCAACACACTCGCACATGCGCACTCCTAGGGTATACTCCCACTTGGTTGCCTTCGTAAACGGTCATTGAGTGTAGGTTGTTTTAGAGGTCGCCCTCTTGTCTAAAAGATCATAAGTTGCCTCGAAAAGGTTACCTAGGATATCGTTTCCTCGGATAAATGATCTAAGACATTAGGGTTACCACTAAGACGTCCTAACATTGCTTTAATGATCGTACGTCCCTTTCGAATTGACCCTCAAACTCCAACGACGGTGCTACCTACTCGCTAATAGTGATATAGCATTGTCTAAAGGAAACAAACATAGAAAGATTCCTTTTTCGAGTAGGTAGATTAGTTCTTAAGTACTTGCTCAATCAAAACAAAACTTTTTCACACTTACACTATTTTACAAATAAGTTTTCAAAAACACTTCATTACACTCTTGAAGACAAACGCAAGAGTTAAATCGAAGTTAAAATAAAAACTTTTCAAAACCTACAAACACAAAGAAAACAATTTTGAAAATGATAAGCAAGTACCTAAGAGCCCGTAGATAACTACGGATAGAAAGGGTGCTAATACCTTCCCTTTCTATAATCTACCCCCCGTACTCAGAAATATATCAAAAAAGGAATTTTTCTGTGCTTTTTTCCTTTCCTTGTTGGATAAAATAAAAGTCGGTGGCGACTCTTGCTTACCGCGACATTTTGCGAAAACAAACTCAAAATGCAAACCAACATTTCAAAAAACAGTCCAGTTTTGGCCACCGTATCACACTCATCTTTGTTGGGTACAAGTAAGGGTAATTCAGTCGAAGATGCCTTATTCTCGTGATCAACCTATATCTGATATGTTTATAAGGACTACTACTGCTCTCCTAGATGATATGGTAGAACTTCAGCTTGCCTTAGTTAGGATGCAGCAAGAGAAGTAAGCATGTAAGAACAAGTACCATACTTTGGAGATGTCTTACTCAACAAAATTGAAAGAGAAGGATGACTTGATTGAGATTATTGAGAATCATGCCGTATAGATGATGGAGAAGCAAGATGCTTTATTTTCCTCTAGAGTTCCGCTTGGTCCCGGTCACCTATTTTCTGATTCTAGTGGATGGAAAGAAGTCGCTGACAAGTATGCATAGATCTTCATCAACTTTGGCTACTTAGGATTTTTAAATTCTATCTTTATTCTCTTGTACTTAGGATTTTTGAAACTTGTACTAAAAGTTGTAACCCATTCCAAAGTTATTATTAAAATGAGAGTTTTCAGTATTTCCAAATGTGTTAGTACTTCGATATTTTCAATTGTTTATGATTCTTTGAGTTCCTTGAATAAACAAAATAAATCATGTGTGTTGCATATCATGCATAATTTTGCACATATTTTTGCATTCCTATCTTTCACAGGTGTCTTACTTGTTTCTCTACTTCCTTCAGTCGACAAGTTGTCTCATTGCTACAATACTCGGGCTAATTCTAAAAAGAAGATGGAAAACCTTAAACAAGAGAGTCGTTAGATGTGCGAAGAAGTCTCTTCTTTGAGATTCGATATTGCTAATATGACTGCTTTGGTAGAGTCGTTGGTGACTGCTCAGAATCAGCCACCACCTCCTCCTTCTCTGTCTCCTCATGCTACTCAGCCATAGTAGACGACCGTTATTTTATAGGTTATTTCAATTCCCATCTCTATTACTCTAGTTACTGTTAATCAATACTGTGTGCCTCGCGATTACTTGTGGGGAATGCCTGAGAATTTCATGCCTGAAAGTTACAATCATGTTGCTCAAGCTGCTCCATTTGGTCAAACTGTTTTTGCTTCTGCACCTCCTGTGGTGCATGCTACTCCCGTTGCTAATAATGAGATTCATCATGCTTCACCTCCTGCAGTGAATGCAGTCCATATTATTAATGATGAAGTTTATCATCCTGCTCCTCCACCAAGTGAGAGTTTGGGATTTTATGATCGAATGGATGACTTTCAGGATCAATTCAATGAAATACAGAACTAAGTGAAGGATCTTAGAGGGAAAGAGTTATTCAGACAAAATGTTAGTGACCTCTGCTTGGTTCCTAATATGAAAGTTCCAGCAAAGTGTAAGGTGCCATAATTTTAAAAGTACAAGGGAAACTCTTGTCCCCGTGACCACAGGTGATGTATATCAGAAGGATGTCCACTTATAGTGAAGACCAACATTTGCTGATTCATTTCTTCGAGGATAGTTTAACTGGTGCTGCCTTGAAATGGTATATGGGATTGGACAATAACAACATTCGCACATTCAATGACTTGGGTGAAGCTTTCGTGAAACAATATAAGTACAACATGTTTATGGAACCTGACTGTGACCAATTTAGAGTGATGGCTCATAAAGATAAGGAATAATTTAAAGAGTATGTGCAGTGTTGGCGTGAGGTTGCTACCCAAGTGGTACCCCAATGGGAGATCAAGAAATGACTAAGGTTTTCCTAAAAACCATTGGTACATTTTACTATGAAATAATGATTGCATGTTCTCCGAGTGATTACCCTGAGATGGTAAGTATGGGTGTCCGTCTAGAGGAAACCGTTAGGGAAGGATGATTGACAAAATATAAAGGTTCCAGTGGAAAAAATAAATCATCTTATGGGTTTTCTAAAAAGAAAGAAAGTGAAACAAATGTTGTTGCTGAAGAAAGAAGGTTTAGACCTCCAAGAAGACGTCATCAGCATCAACAACAGGTAGTCTATGTAACTCTGGTTGTCAATATGGCTATGACTGTTGTTGCCTATCAGAGAGAACCTCAACGAGGTAATCAAGGTCAAGGTAAAAAGAGAGAAGCTTTTGATCATATTCTGATGAGTTATGCAAAAAAAATTCTTGCTTTGTATCAAAAGAAATTGGTGAAGACTGGGCCTCCCCTTGCTATACCTTCAACTTTACCATGGTATTATAAAGCTGATCAGACTTGTTCTTTTCATCAAGGAGCCCCTGGGCACTATATTGAAAATTGTTATCTGTTGAAGTCTGAAGTGCAGAAGATGGTAAGATCTGGTCTCCTGTCTTTTAAAGATGTAGGTCCCAATGTGAAGGATAATCCACTACCAAAACATGGAGGTGAAAGTGTTGTAAATATGGTTGCTGGTTGTCCTGGGGACTTTAGGATTTGTAATATTAATCTAGTCATAGGTGATTTAAGAAGATGTATGCATATCTTTGTGAATTCATCTATTATACACACGATCATGCAAGTTGTAGTATTTGCAGTTCAGATATCCATGGACGTGATAAAGTGAGAGTTGATCTTCAAGAAATGATGGATGAAGGTCTTATCCATATAACCAGACCAAGGGTTTAATATGAAGAAGAGGTGAATATGGTTTATGGTTGTGCCATAGAATTCGGGATTTTTTATGTAAACTATATGGATGATGATCTGGTACAGCTGCACGCCATATTTTGTCACATGGATGGCCAGGAGGTACATCATTATGGGTCCTGTCAAATCTGCTATAAGAATTCCGGTGGTTGTTCTGTTGTAAGAACGGGTGTTTAATTTCTGTTAGATAAAGGTACTATCAGATTCAAAGGCAACAAAGATGATTATAATGGAGTTAATGTGATTGAAGACTACTCTGTTAAGGCCATGTCTGATAATAAGTACGTTTCTGCTGATGAGTTCTTTTCTTCTGATGAAGGTATGTTTTCTGATAATGATTATGTGATTCCTAAGTATTATGAAGAAGCAGAGGTGAATGTCATTGTGCCACATTTTGGTGTTCTCATTCCTGTAGAGATTGCATACCACGGCAAGCCTGTTGTTACTCCCGTAGCTATTTGTCTGCTTGGTCTTGTCCCATATGAATCCGATAAAGTTGTGCCTTATAAGTACAATGCAGCTATCCTAGAAGATGGTGTGGAAATTCCTATCTAATGTGCTGATAGACAATGGGTATGCTTTGAATGTCATACCAAGAAGCACTCTCATGAAGCTTAAGTACCAAGGAACTCCTATGTGCCTTAGTGGCATTTTAGTAAAAGCTTTTGATGGTTCGAGAAAATATGTCATTGAAGAGGTGGATTTACCATTTCGCATAGGTCCGAAATTATTCCAAATCACCTTTCAGGTTATGGATATTGTCCCAGCCTATAGTTGTTTATTGGGACGACCATGGATCCACAAAGCAGGAGATGTTACTTCAACCTTGCATCAGAAGCTGAAATTTGTCCGTGAAGGAAAGGTAGTTATTTTGAATGGTGATAAAGCTCTATTGATATCTCATTTGTCTTCCTTTAGCATTGTAGAAGTAGATGAAGCCGCTGTTGGAACTCAATTTCAAGCTTTGTCTATTGATAATATAAGGAATAATGAAGATTCTATCACCTCATTTAAGGATGCGCAACAGGTAGTGCAGAAGGGCCCAATCAAGGTGTAGGGGTAGGTTATTAATCCAACTGTGAATAGGAAAGGGATTGGTTTGGGTTTCTCCATGAAGAATGAAGTTGTGAATCCATAGTCTACTTTAAGTAAATATCAAGACATCTTTCACAGTGCAGGATATCTCCATCCGACTACTCCAAAGATTAATTTTACTCTCGAAGATAAGTCAGAGCAAGAGATGCCGAATTTTGTGACACATGGAGTCAGAATTCATAATTGGATCACTGTTGATGTTCCTTCTTGAAATCATATTTCAAAGCAATTTGTTTTTTTTTTTTGTCTTTTCAAAATTCCTTCACTCTGCCCAAGGTGAAAGTGATGTTGTATGGGCGTTTCTATTGTTTTAATTTTTAAGATCATTAGTAAAAGTTGTTTTTGATTTCTAAATTGTGTCTTTGTTTTCTGTTTTTTCTTGGAAAATGGTAATCAGAAAAAACATTTCAAAATAAATAATAAGTGTAAATAAATCTGCATAATCACTTGTTACATGTGTCAGTTTCTAAAATCAATCATAAATCATATTTGTAGATTAATTAAAAAACTCGTTAAGTGCAATGACCTTGCACCCTCTCGCAACTTTGAATATCCTTTATATATGGCTGATGAATAAGAATATAACGAAATCCCAGTAGAGGCTTCATGGCTGCTCGAGCGCGAGGAAAATACCATTCAGCCGTATAAAGCTCAATTTTCTTTGAGAAACACAAAACCCGAGTTGTAGGTCAATTGCTTAGGAGGAGAGTTTGTATGTTCACACCCTTGAGTAATCTGAGAACCCTAGGATTATGAGAAGGTATCTAGAATCAATTGTCTTCGAAAATGGGAGGGAAATTTTTTGGGTACAATTATCTTCGGTCTATGCTTTTATGTTGAATATTTGTTTTATTTGTTTCATTATAATGAACGGATGTATTACCGTCCCAGTGGTTGAAGTGTGTGTGTTAAAGACCTTATTATGCCAAGGCGTGGGTTCGATCTCAGCCTTTTGGAATTTTGACATTTTATGGTTTTATTTGATTCGCAGATGATAAAGCGCATTGGTTTCCTCTCTTTGTCACTAAAGCACGCCCGACGTAGTGGTGAATGTATTGGATGAAAGTTATAAGGGTGTGGGTTCAACACCCACCTCTACCATTTTAGTTATTTTCCTCATAACTCTCCCTTCTTCTTACTCTTTTACTCTTATTTTTCTCTATTTTTCACAAAACCTTTTTCAAAACCTTTGATTTTTTATAAACACTAATTAGTTTTAGGTTTTTATTTAATCAACTCAAATTAATTTTTTAGGGTTTTTTATTTAATCAATTAATTTAGTTTTTTTTAGGTTTTTTCACTAAGTCTTTTTTAATTAAAATCAATTTAGGGTTTGTTTAACTTAATTAATCAATTCTTTTTTTAATTATTTAAAATTAATTAGGTTATTAGGTTAATCATCGAACCTCTTTTTTGTCAAGAAAATCACCAAAACAATTTCCTTTCTCTTTTCTTTATTCCACATTTTTGCGTAGTTTACTCTTTTCACGTTGTTTATAATTATGTAACTGCTCATGGTTTGTAATAGATAATTAGGGTTTTACTTTTCCCGCATTTTTATTATTTGTACCCCCCATTCCTAAATCCCTGTAATAGCGTAGACTTTTACTTTCCCGCACTTATATTTTATGCTTTGTGTATATTACTGTTAGCTAATAGGATTGTATGGAAAGAATAAAAGTGAACGATAGTTAACCAAATATAAGATAAAATAATTGAATCATGAATCACTTTGCACACGCGCACCTCTAGGGTAACCTCCCTTGTTGCCTTTGGAACGAAAACAGTCATGTCCCTTGAACGAGGGGACGCTTTAGCACTGTCCCTCGAAATAAAAGATTGCATTCCCTCGATGACCCATTCGAATGTTGCCTTCGGTAAACGATTGAGTCCCTTACGAAATTGCTAAAACGCCCCTACAAG
Source organism: Vicia faba (assembly GCA_948472305.1). NCBI lineage: Eukaryota > Viridiplantae > Streptophyta > Magnoliopsida > Fabales > Fabaceae > Vicia > Vicia faba. Next base: position 342,918,707 of record OX451737.1, on the reverse strand, counting down.
CTACCTTCAATGATTGTATGATTACCCACACATGTCCCTTCATATCCAACAACAGGGCTTCCTACTAACTAATGGAAGGATAACAATATCTAAAGGAGGAGGAAAATAACAATAAAGACTTTGAGTGGGTAGATGGCTCATAATAGCTTGCTCACAAACATCAAAATAAAACACTTTTCACAAACACTTCTCAAAATATTTTCAAATAAAACACCTTGTACGCATTCTCGAGGACCGATACAAGAATCATTACAAAGTTTCACCTTACATTGGAAAATTTAAAAATATTTTTCAAACACACATTCACAAAGCATTTTCAAAGTCAGTTAGAGATTAAGATCCCATAGATAACTACTGGTGAAAAGGGTGCTAACACCTTCCCTTTTCATAACCTACCCCCCCCCCCCCCCAACTCAAAAATCTTAAAGTCTTTCCTGTTCTTTTCACCCTTTCATTATTGGATAAAATAAAAGGCAGTGAAGACTCTTGTTATCCGCAACATTTGCGATAAAACGCAAAAACAAGTCAATTCTCCCACTGTATAACAGATCTAGAGACTCTACTGGGGAAAAGAACTAAAAAGTCGAGTTACCTTAGAGTTAGATCTTTTTTAAAATGCTTTCCTTGTTTGCTTTGTATGCTTTACATTTGGGGCTTGCTCGGGTTTACTTTTCTTGCAAAGATCCTACACCCGGATCTAGGGTTATTTTAGGTAAGTAGTAATAGATCATGGAAACTATATGGCGTATACCGATATGGTTGAAGTGATGGCTATGTTAGTGTGGCACATTGGTTTGTACTAGTGTCCCTCGAGTCAGTCGGGGAGAATACTAGGCTTCTGCATGGAGTCATAAGCATTAACTGACCTTTAGAACCTTAATTGACCCAACTTAGCTATTAGAAGGTAGTGAGATAGTCAGCTTTGGTGTAGTCTGAATTTAGTTGATACTAAATGCTAAGCTCATTCAGATTCAACTCTCGGGTTTTGTTTGGTGGCAAGTTCGTTTTCGTGTTAAACAAAACCTGTGAGAAAAATCAGTGATATTGAGATCCCTAGAACCCGGTTACTTTTTTAGGACAGGTTGAGCCAACTAAACTTCAAGAGGGTACTCACCTACGAACCTTATGCAAGCCTTAAACCTAAAGCTCTTGTGTGCTTTGTTTGTGTTTGTTATCTGTTTAAACATGACATCATAACATCATAACATCATATCATGACTAACCATTTCAAGGAGCTAGTGGACTTATCTTTGTTCTTTGTTGTAGGATCATGACTTCGAGTCGCAGGAATACTATCTGAATCAACTTTGTAAGGGTACCTTCCAAGCTTGAGGAATTAGTCTCAAAGGTTAATGACAATTCTCAATTCACCAAGAGACATGGTCATCTACCCAGTTTGGTTACTCCGGTTTCCAAGAAGACATGATGAGTGTTATGTTCCAGTTCTTTGATCCTAAGCATCATTGTTTTACCTTCCTAGATTATCAATTGGTGCCCATAATAGAAGATTTCTCTAAATTACTCAGAGTGCCTATTCTTGATCAGATAACTTTTCACCGGTCTAAAGCAAGTTCCAAAACCTGAAGACATTGAAACAACCTTACATCTGAAACGATCAGACATTATATCTAATTGGGAGACAAGAAATGGAGTCAAGGGTTTTTCTCCTAAATTTATGATAGAGAAGGCTCAATGGTTTCTGGATGCCATAAGTTTTTGTTCTTTTTAGGATATTTTGGCTTTGCTGATCTATGGTTTGGTACTATTCCCTAATCCCGACCAATTCGTAGATGTGAATGCCATTAAAATATTTATCACTCATAATCTGGTGCCTACTTTGCTTTGAGATATCCTGAATTCCTTTCACACTCGTACGATGAAGAAGTGAGGAACTCTTATGTGTTATATACCTCCACTTTCCAGGTGGTTTATTTTACACCTGCCTCGATCAGTGATAAAAAATGAACAAGGTTTGAGGTGGTCTCAAAGGTTGATGTCACTCGCTCATTTGGATATCCATTGGTGTTCTCGATCTCAGGCAGATATCACTATTATTGACCGCTGTGGGGAATTCCCTAATGTACCACTCCTTGGTATAAGAGGGGGAATCACTTATAACCCTTCTCTAGCTCTACGTCATTTTGGTTATACTCAAAAAGACGGTCCTCATGATATGCTCGTCCAGAGTATTATGTTCGACCATGAGAATGATCCTAAAAATTACCATCAAAGGTTTACACGTGCTTGGGGTATGGTCAACAAGATTGATAGCAAGACTTCAGGACACGAGAATTTCATTCCTCTAGAGCCTTACCTCAAGTGGGTATAGTCTCGTGCTCAAAATCTTAAAATTCCATATCCTGCTATCCTACCAGTGATCGTAGAACCTGTTATTGAAGGAGATGCTCCTTATACCATTCTTCATCCCAATATGCCTACTGACTTTGAAGAACTATAGGAGTCTTTGATTGAACTCAATGAAGAAAGGGATACCTTTGAAACTCAACTCTATGCTAGTGAGAAGAAAGTACTAGAGCTGATGAAACAAATTGAGGAAGAACAGAGCCTTAATGCATATGTCAACACAACGAGGAAGCGCTTATGGAAGACTTGAATTCATATTTTGTTTATTTGTAACTCTCTTGGTTATCATTATAAGCCTAGAAGGCAATTATAATTTGAGCTTGTTACTAAAATTTTTGTTGTTTCCTTTTGTTTAAGCAAATTTAAATCCCGCAAATGTCTTTGAAAACATTGCACTTGCATATACATATCATGCATACCATCACATAACAGGTACTTTCTAGACAGGTTTTCTCATCTTCTTAATGTTTATTTCAGTAAAAGATGGCACTCGAACAAACTGTGAAAGAACTTCAAGCTCAGAACGCTTAGTTTCAGCAAATGTTCTTGGACTTAGCTAAGGGTCAAGACGAGTTGAAGACCCTCATAACAAAGGAGAATAAGAAGAAGACTAAAAAGCCAGTAGTCTTTCTTAATATGGGCAGAAGATTCAAGGGTCTGGCCAGAAGGGCTCTAGATTTTGAGGTCCCCGTAAATGAAGATGATAACCAAGAAGAGGATGAAAAGAGTGTGAAAGCTGAAGAAAATAAAAACCTTGGTTCTGGCCAAGATTCTGGTGAAGACTATTTGGCTGAACAGTATCCTCCCTCTGACAACAGATACAAGTAACTGGTAGATCAACTTAATGCTATGGAGATATAGAAAGTGTCTGGGATAGACTTTGAAGAGTTGGGTCTTATTTCGGGGGTTGTTAGCCCTCACAATTTCAAGGTTCCTACTTTTTCCAAATATGATGGTGTGTCATATCCAAAGCTTCATATGCGGTCTTATGTTCGGAAGATCCAACCCCATACTGCTGACAGAAAGTTATGGGTTCACTTCTTTCAAGAGAGTTTATCTGGGACATAACTTGAATGGTTCTATCAGCAGGAGGGAACCAATATTCGCACTTGGAAAGACCTGGCTGCTAATTTTTACAAGCAATATCATTACAATGCGGACCTTGCACCGACTCGAATGAAGTATTTCAAGAGTATGCCCAAAAGTGGAGAGATCTGGTTGGAAGGGTGCAACCTCCTTAATCTGACAGGGAGCTGGTTGATATGTTCATGGGAACTTTGACCGGGCCTTTCTTTAATCACGGAAGCTCCTCATTTGGTTTTATCGAGTTGATTCTAACTGGAAAATATGTAGAAGGTGGTATCAAGAGTGGAAAGATTCAAGCAGCTGCATCTTCGACTGCTGCAAAGAAGACATTTAGTGAGAGGAAAGAAGTTAATGTTATCTATGGCCAGAAGGGTCGTACTAGAAATGATCGCAATCAATCTGTAGGAGCGATGTTGATTTCTAATCATGCGCCTGTGCAACAATAACAATAGGGCAATCAGCATGGGACAAACGCACCAAGAAGACGATTCACCAAGATCAGTATGCCACTGTCTCAGGAATTACAATATTTACTGAAAGAGGGATGTTAAAAGAGGTATACCGGAAAGCAACAAAAGTTTTGGAAATATTTATCCAGGAATTTATCATGTCCGCAAAGATTGGTTATTGAATCGTCGTTCGATAATTCTCTCGTTAATGAGTTTGGGATTGAATGGGTTTGTAAAGAAAATGTTATCAAGAGAAAATAAATGTAAACTAAAGTAAAAAACAAGGAAGAACTTATCAAGCCTGCGTATAATCTACTCATCACAGACTTAAATCTATCGACCAGTTACATTCAACCTAATAATACTCATCAATATCACAATGTATTAATCATAACCTAAGTCATTTCTAACCCAAATTGAGAGAATGACTGTATCACCAAGGAAATGATATCTCTACCTCCTCAATAACATAGAAGACAACTATTTAATAGCACTGACGATCTCTCAGTACAACACAACCACATAGAGGCATTAAGCTCTGATACTCAAGTAGATGCCAGCTCTAAATCTATCTCAAGAGTTAGGAAACTAACAGATAATCATCCTAGATAAGAATCTAAACAATATATGTCTATAACAACTTAAATCCCTAGCACAAAGCAAAAATCTAAGATAATAATCGACAAAGATTTGTAAAACAAGTTTAATATAACGACATGGGTGACAAATATACATGAGTTCAAAGTAAATACATATACAAACTCAACACATAAAGAATACAATGAGAATAAGAGAAACGAACCACAAATCTATCAATTTTGTCAGCGCCGATTGAAGACCAGTCTACTCCGGATCATCCTTATGCAAGCTTCAATGTTGTTTTCTAAGATCTAACTATAAAAAATGAAGGATGATGGAGTTGGGGTCAAAAATACCCAAAACCATACCCAAAAAAATGTGTTTTTACCCCTAAATACGCATTTCTGACTGTCCTGCATCGCCCAATGACCAAAAAGCGTCGCTCGGCGACCAAAAATGCATTTTTTCCATGCTTTATGGTGCTCCAGAATTACCCGGCAACCAGAAAGCGTCGTCCGACGAAAGATGACAGAAAGTTAAAAAACAGCACAAATTCAGCCATATGTTTTGAATAGTAACTCTGATTCGCGCACGGTCGGAAGCGTTGGAAATCTTATTCAATTCTCTATATAAAAATGCCTAAATATAAATGATTGAATACCTACAAAAATTATATAAAATCAATGAAACTCAATGATATTTACATAATAACGCAATAAATACACTATAACATAAACTTTACGAAATATACACTAAAGTTAAGGTTTATTGACAAAAAGAAAACAAATTAAGCCAATAAGTGCTATTTATTCACACTCAAATTCACAACAATTTAGCACTCATCACGGAACTGATTACGTTAAAGGATCCTCCTCAAAATACCAACACCTCCTCCCCCTCGCTACAATCCAAATGTGAAGTGTGCTTACCTTTTCAATAGCCATGGGCACGACATCAACAACTACTAGGCCTTGAAACATTAAACTCAGGACATGATTGACAACAACGAGATTGAGTTTGATTCTCCCGAGACCCCGAATGTAATTACTGCACCTATGTCGAAGCATGCCAAAGGCATAAGTGTTATTGATGATGTTATTTATGTTTATACCGTAAGTGAGTTGGTTACTCCCCTCCCAATTATCAAGAAGAACCTGTTGTAGGACAATTTATTTCTGGATTATATTGAAAAATGTTACTGTTGAACAACCCAACCTAATGGCTACAAGTTACTGAAGGAAGGCGTTCAGCGCCTAATGGAAAATTACATAATTCTGGTTCAGAAGATTCTGTCTGCTGAGAATCTATTTCAAGACTTATCTGTAATGTCCAACCATCCTGTCAAGATCACCTCTAAAGGTCCTGTAAGGATTAGTGTCAATCCAAAAGCTGTTCCTTTGATAATCACCAAACTTGGACCTATTCCATACTCTTCGAATAAAAATATCCCATGGAACTATGGATCCAACGTCTACTACCATAGAGAAGTAAGAACTACCGATTACTGAGAAGGAAGGTACTGGAGTTGTTGATCCCGACATTGACAATATTGTTAGGACCAGTAAGTTTTGTACCCCAAAATTTCCCCTCTCTTTTCTCAAGATATTTCTCAATAACTCAAGTTTGCACAAGTGTTGGCTAGCTCAAATCATCTCCTAAGCACTGAGGCTCAAATTAGGGTTTTTATTTTCACAAGGAAAATTGGACTTCTAATGCCTCAAATTACTTTCATGGATCATTATAGACCTCCAAGAATAATCATGCCAAGTTTCAAGTCTTGGATCACAATTTTGCTCAGTCAATTGATCAGATGACTAGAAATCAACTATATTGGGTAAAAAGTCAATTATGGTCAACCTACAGTCAAACATCAAGATTTTTGACCAATATCAATATTTTGAAGTCATATTCATCAATTAATCAAGTTTAGATCACAATTCCCCAATAAAAATGTTCAAATCATAAAAAGGGAAAATGGTCAAAATTAGGGTTTTTTTACTAGAATGACTGATTTTTAAATTTTGATCTAACACGTGACTTATTGGTTTGAAACATGATCTCAAGGATTCAAGTAAGTCATTTTGACCTAATTGCATGACTCAATTCATCTCTCAAGATCAAACAATTGATAAATGATCAAAATTAAGTTTCAAAAGTCAAGATTCATCAAGACATTCAAAAATATGAAGCTTGATCATCAAGAAATCAAGAAAGTCAAAAGTCAATTTAAAAAGTCAAACTTTTCAAGAGTTAGAAATTTTTCTAAGTATTTTTGTACATGATAATTTCAATACTTGATGCTAATTTTTTACCAAGATGCAAGATGATTCAAAGAAAACTTTCAACATGAAAGTTGTAGATCTTGATGAAATCTACAATTTTGTATTTGAGGGCTCATGTCCAAAAAATTCTTATATTTTGAGTTATAGGCCCATGAAGTCATGCACTTTTTCTTAAACACTTTTTGAAATTTTGACCTAGTTTAGGCAGATTTTTGTCCCAACTTCTTGGCCATTTTTTACATAGCTCCAATTTGATTTAGCAAAAGTGGAAAACCTGAAAGTTGTAGAGGATGTTTCAAGCTTTTCAAAATGTCCAAGAACTTGAAGATATCCTTTTTGAGCTAAGAGAATCAAAGATAAGAAGTTGGGCATCCATTCTTGAATTACAAGTCATTTTTGTGATGAACACTTGATCAAAACCCTAGCCTATGCTGCATAAATCCACTTTGCAGGCTTATAATTTATGTTTCACTCCATAATTAATTGATTACACAATTGTTAGAACCATTGTCCAAGCATTTGAACCATTATCCAAGTTGTATTTCCAATTATGGCACAAAGGCGCTGTTGCCATTCTTGAAAAGTTGCTTTAATCACAAAGTCAACATGTCTTGAGCATTGCACTTGTTCTTTCTACACAAGCATCCTATACAAACTTAGAACAAACATGTTTAAAGTTGATAGCCCCCCTACAAGCCATGTACCTTGCCTTAGAATAATTCATGTCAAGCTTGCTTCAAAAACAAGTCAAATGTCCATAACATGTGAACTCTTGTTTCTGATTCCTCCAAGCTTCCAAACCTTTGCCTATAAATTGAGCCTTCATTTACAAGCCAAGGACACGATTTTTCTAGCCTGAAAACTCCCTCAAACTTCCTCAAACACAGAATCACCAAAAATACCTCAAAACTTATCATTTCTAGTTTTGAAATACAAGCTTCAAATTCCCTCGTGCGTTTTTCATTCTAACCCTCAAAACATCATCTATACACTATAGAGAAGTGATTCAAACACCTGAATCACTTATATAACTCCATCTTCACCATCCTCCATTTTCAAAAACAACTATTTGCAACTTGACTTCTCCAGAATATTCCAGGCACTCTCAGTTCAAGCTAAGCATTGCATTAGCTTCCTAGAGGTTCAAGGAAGCTAACCAGATCATTACAACACCTTGAAGGTTGCTCAAACTCAAAACACGGTCTCCATCTACAAGGTGAGTTTTCTGAAATTCTAACTCTTCATACAAGCATCATTTTGCTTCCATGTTAAAAGATAAAATTTAGACATCATAGCCCTGAAACTAACCATGTCCTTATAATTCATTTATGTTGTCTGAGTAGTTAGAATTTTGAGCCTGAACTTTCTGAAAAAATTAGGTTAAATTTTATACCATTTAAAATTTGTGCTCATTTGTGATCGATTGCTTAAGTTATTTACATATTTGAAATTGTGGTGAAATTTCTAACAAGTTTGATGTTTATAATTTCTAAAATGGTTGAGAGTTAAGAAAGTTACAGAGTTATGGCTGGCGCGAGGAAGAATATGAAGTTGACATCATAAACTTAGTTTATTTTAAGTTTATTGCAATATATTTTATAACCGGATGAAACAGCCACCCTAGTGGAAGGAAGCGCGCGCGTAAGGCATACCTCTACAAGGTCCTGGGTTCAAGCCCCAGCGAGACCTTTTGCATTTTTCACATTTTCGTTGTTCTTTTTTTTTGTTTGGCAGTGCATTGGGCTCTTCAGCACTGACCTTGTTTCATTTTCTTCAACATCACCCCCCATTTTCTATATAACACGCAACCCACCTTTTTATTTTATTTTATTTTTATTTCTGATTAGAAAAAGGGTTTGAGCCTAAAACAAACAAAAACTTTTTCTTTTACTTTCTAACACCTTTTTCACTTTCAACCCCCCCCCCCCCCCCCCCCCCCGACACACACACACACACAAATTTTTATACTTTTATTTTATTTTATGTTATTATTATTATTATTTTTAAATTAAAATACCAAAAAATATTTTATTAAATAGTTAGATTAAAAATTATTATTTTCACTTTATTTCATTTCTTTTAAACAAAAACCCTAAAAAAACATTTTCTTTCTTAAAATAAATTTAGACTTAGCTTTATTTTAATTTTCTTTTCTAATTAAATTAACCTAGAATTTAGGAATTTAATTAATTAACTTCTTTCCATCTAATTTAGTTAAACTAATCTTTTCATGCAAAAAAATATAAAAATAATTTTCTCTTTAATTTCTTTTCCCTATATTTCTTTGCACATTTTATTATTTTTCACCTTATAATGTAATTGTCAAAGTCTTGTAATAGTTAGGGTTTATTTTCTCTTATCATCCCCATTTGCTATTTGTACCATCGTCCCCTAAAAATGATGTAATAGCGTAGGACTTTTAATTTTCGTAATTTATCGATTTCCATATTATTGCTAGTAATTAGGGTTTGTATGGCAAGACTTAAAATCAACAAGTAGAGAACCCTAATTTAAGACAAATTGCATGAAAACAAAACACTTTGCACACTTTCACCACTAGGGTTAAACCACACTTGTTGTCGTAGAATAAAATAGTCATGTCCCTCAAACGTGGGATACTTTAGCAAAGACCCTTGGTTACAAGATCGTAGTCCCTCGATGATCCTTTGATGTTGCCTTCAGTAAACGATCTTAGACCCTTACTAAAAATTGCTAAGGTATCTTACAATGTTGCCTTCTATGATTGTACAATGACCCATGTTCATCCCTTCACATCTAATGATAAGGTTTCTTACTAACTAATGGTAAAATACCACTATCTAAAGGAGGAGGAAAAGAACAAAGACTTTTTTGAGTAGGTAGAATGTTCTTAGTTGCTTGTTCACAAACATTCCAAAATAAAACATCTTTCAAACACACGAACATTTTTTCCATGAAATATTTTCAAAAGTCAACACTTTTTATACATTCTTATAGAGACGAGAATCATTACAAAGTTTTCCTAAACAAAGGAACTTTCCAAAAATACTTTCAAACAAACACAAACATGTTTTACAAAGCATTTCAAAATGAGATAGCAACTAAGATCCCGTAGATAACTATGGATGAAAAGGTTGCTAACACCTTCCATTTTCATAACCTACCCCCTGAACTCAAGAAAAAATTATCAAAAGGTCTTTCCTATTCTTTTCACCATTTCCTTTATTGGATAAAAGAAAAGTCGACGGCGACTCTTGCTATCCGCAATAATTGCGATAAAACACAAAACACCCAAGTCAATTCTTCCCACCGTATTACAGAACTGACGACTCTGCTGAGGACTAAACTTAAAATTGGGGTTACCTTAGAGACTAGATGACCTTTAAATGCTTTAATTGTTTGACTTGCTTGCTTTACTCTTAAAAAGGGTGTTTGGGCTTTATATAGATCCTCTACCCGGATCTGGGAACATTATTAGGTAAGTAGCAAAGATTGTGCAGACTGTAAAGCGTAAATCGATATGGTTTAAACAATGGCTATGTTAGTGTGACACATTTATGGGTACTGGTATCCCTTGTGGCGAATCAAGGAGAATACGGGGCCGTTATGTGGTGTCATGAAGCAATAACTGACAATAGAACCTTTAGTTGAACAACTTTGCCATTAGGAAATAGTGAGAAAGTCGGCTTTGGTGCAGTCTGAAGTTGGTTGATACTCGATACTACGCTTATTGCAATTGGACTTTCAGGATATTTCGGTCGTCAAAACAGAGGCTTGCATTGAAACAATTCCCGATGAAGAAAGATCAATGATATTGAGATTCCCTAGAACTCGATTAATTTCTAGGATAGGTTGAACCAACTAAACTTCAAGAGGGTACTTACCTATGGACTCCATGCAAGCCTAAACCTAAGGACTTGTTTGTTTTGTTTGTATATGATTATTTGTACATAACATCATGACATCATACCATATCATTTGCACTAAACATTTCAAGGACCTTGCGATTTATCTTTGTTCTGTTTTATAGGATATGGCTTCCACTCGCAGAAATACCATCTGAATCAACCTTGTGAAAGTTCCTCGTCAACACAAAGAGTTAGCATCAAGGGTCCCTGAAAATTATCCGTTCACCAAGAAGTATGGTCGACTCCTCAACTTGGTTACCTCAAACTTTGAAGAAGACATGGTACATATACTTTTTGAATTCTTTAATCCTAAACATCACTGTTTCACATTTCCTAATTACCACTAGGTGCCTACCATGGAAGAGTTCTCTCAACTATTGGGAGTACCTATTCTTAATCAAATACCCTTCACCGGTATTGAAAAAGACCCAAGACCTGAGGAGATTGCTCTAGCCTTACATTTGCAACGGTCCGGCATCATGGCTAATTGGGAAACAAGAAGTGGTGTTAAGGGTTTTCTAGCCAAGTTTCTGTTTGAGAAGGCTCAACTATTTTGGGATGCTCTAAATTTGCAAGCTTTTGAAGAAGTTTTGGCTCTTCTAATCTATGAGATGATATTGTTCCCTAACCCAGACCAACTTATAGATGTGAATGCGGTCAAAATCATCCTATCTCGTAACCCAATACCTACCTTACTCGGAGACATTTTGCATTCTCTTCACGCTCGTACCATGAAGAGAAGAGGGATTCTTATGTGTTACACTCCATTTCTATGTAGGTGGTTTATTTTACACCTTCCTTGATCAGTTTTGAAGAATGAACAAGGCATGAGGTGGTCTCAAAGGTTGATGTCATTCTCGCATTCGGATATTCATTGGTGTTCTTGATCTTTGGAGGATGTTACCATTATTGATCGATGTTGGGAATTCACTAATGTCCCACTCCTTGGTATTAGGGGAGGTATCACTTATAATCCTTGCTTGGCTATATGGCAGTTTGGGTATGCTCTGAGGGATGGTCCTCATGACACACTTATCCAAGGTATTATATTTGACTATGAGAACAATGTCAAAGGTTATCGCCAAAGATTCATACGATCCTAGGGCATGGTAAATAAGGTTGATAGCAAAACTTTATGGAATAAGAACTCCATTCTTTTGGAACCTTATCTCAAGTGGGTGCGAGCACGCGCTCAAAACCTCATGATGCCATATATGGCCATCCTACCAATAATTGTGGAGCCTATTGCCGAAGGAGATATTTCCCTACACCATTCTCCATCCTGACATGCCTACTACTCTCGACGAATTGCAAAGGTCATGGATTAAACTCAAAGGAGAACGAGACACCTTTGAATCCCAATTTTATACCAGCAAGAAGAAAGTGTTGGAGCTCACAAGGAGACTTCACGAGGAGCGAAGCTTGAATGCCTACATCAGTCCAAAGAGGAAGCCTCCATAGGAGACCCGAGTCTTTTGTTGTATAAATTCATTTTGTCATTTTTCTTTCATTGTAAGCCCAATAGGCAGTCTGTAACCGTTGAACTTATTAATACAATTAATGTTTTGTTTTCTCTTTGTTTAATAAAATTTAAATCTTAAAAGTCCTTGAAAACATTGCATACGCATAACATGAATCATATTATAAGTAGGTTTTCCGACACAGGTTTCCTCATCTTTCTACTAGTTATTTCAGTATAAGATGGATCTCGAGAAAACTGTCAAGGACTTGCAGACACAAAACTCTCAGTTTCAAGAGACTCTACTCAACTTAGAAAATGGGCAACAAGAAATGATGACACTTCTTGTCACGAAGAAGAAGACCAAGAAGAAAGTTGTAATCAACATGGGAAAGAGGTTCAAGGGCCCTGCCCGACAAGTTCAGGTTTAAGAGGACTCCTTCGAAGAAGATGGGAATCAAGGTGAAGATGCTAGGAGCACCCATGTTGGGGGTGGAAACAATCAAATCTCTGAATACCAGGATTATTTTAACGAGAAATATCCATCGGCCGACGCCAAATATAAGCAACTAGAAGACAGACTAAAGGCTGTAGAAATCCAAGTTATGCCTGGCTTGGACTTTAGTGACTTGGGTTTGGTTCCTAGGGTAGTCATTCCCCAAAAATTCAAGATCCCCATTTTTACCAAGTACAATGGTGTCTCATGTCGGAAGCTTCACCTAAGATCTTACATCCGCAAAATTCAACCGCATACCACTGATAAGAAACTGTGGGTGCACTTTTTCAAGAAGGTCTATCTAGGACGCAGTTGAGTGGTTTTACCAATTGGAATGGGACTAACATCCATACTTGGGAGGATTTGGCCACTGCCTTTTAACGCCAATATCAATATAACACTGATCTTGCGCTAACTATGGTGCAATTACAAGGAATGACCATGGGTTCAAACGAAGGCTTCAAAGAATACGCTAAAAAATGGAGAGACCTGGCTGGCAGGGTGCAGCCACCTTTAATTGATAGAGAGTTGGTAAACATGTTTATGGGGACATTGATTGGACCATTTTTCAACTTGCTTATTGGAAGTTCATCATCCAGATTTATTGAATTGATCTTGACCAGTGAAAGGGTTGAAAGCGAGATTAAAAGCGGGAAAATACCTATGGCCTCCACCTAAAGTGTTGTGAAAAAACCATTTACTGGAAAAACGGAAACTAATGTCGTGTATGGGTCAAGGAGCCATGCTAAGAAGGACCGTCATCAATCAGTAAGTGCGGTGTTAACTTTTAATCCAACTTCTACTCAACAACCACAACAGCGAGCTAATCAATAAAGGTCGAATGCTCCACCAAGATAGTACACCAAGATTGGGATGTCCTTACCACAAGCCCTACAACATTTACTGAAAGGTGAGCTCATTTCATTAAGAGATCCTCCACAAAATCCAATACATCCTCACCAAAATACAATCACAATGCAAGATGCGCCTACCACTCAAACAGCCCCGGATATGATACCAACAACTGTTGGGCAAAAAAAATCCAAGACCTAATTGATAACAAGACAATTAAATTTGACCCTCCACCAACTCCCAACGTGATCACCTTACCCATGCCAAATCATGGTAAGGGTGTCAATGCTATTGAGGATGCCTATTTTATTTCCGCGGTCAATGACTTGACCACTCCTTTGAAAATTGTTAAAGAGAATTTGTTGAAAGTCAGGGTATTCCCTGGCTGCCTTGAAGAATGTTACTGTTGTGATGTACAAATTAACGGTTATGAATGGATGAAGAAAGGTGTCCAACACCTGATGGATAGCCATACGCTTCTATTTAAATGAACTCCATTTGTGAAAAGTTTGGCCCAAAATGTATCTCAAGAAGACGTGTCTATCATTAGTATCTCAAACAGACCTATTAGGATCACCTCCAAAGATCCTATTAGGATTCTCGTTGAACCAAGAATAGCTCCACTAATTATCACCACACTGGGGCACGTCCCCTACTCTTCCGATAAGGTTGTGCCCTGGAATTATGGGGTGGAAGTCTATTACCATGGTATCAAACAAGATTCTTGGATTGTTGAAGATGAAACTGTTGATGTTACAAACATTGTTGGATCAAGCAAAGTTACTAGGACGGGGAGGATCTTCTCTCCAGAGATTTCACCTTCGAAAACCACTACTACACCCATTCGTATTATTTCTGTTAAACTTGTTGCTAATACTCGAGGAAAGGAAAAAATGGCTGAGCCTGCCCTAACGAAGGCGCCCGCAAAAGATACTACCATCAAGGACCCATCTACCCAAGAGATGGAGGAGATTTTAAAGATCATCAGAAAAAGTGATTACAAAATAGTGGAACAGTTGGGGCAAACACCCTCGAAGATTTCCATGTTGTCTTTGTTGCTATGCTCTGAGGCGCATGCTTAAGCACTGATAAAATTCTTGAAAAATGCACATGTCCCTCAAGAAACTACGTACGACTAATTTGAAAATTGTGTAGCTCGTTTGACTGCTGACAATGGTTTGGGATTTTTGGATGCAGATTTGACTCGGGTGGGGATGAATCGTGACAAAGCTCTGCATGTTTCCATCGAGTGTAAAGGAACCACTTTAGCCCATGTGTTGGTGGATACTAGGTCCTCCCTGAATGTCTTGCCCAAAGGTGCTATAGATAGGTTAGACTTTGAAGGTTTGGTGCTGAAAACCAATGACATCATGGTGAAAGATTTTGACAGATCAAAGAGAATGGTCCATGGAGAAATTGATCTCCCTATCAAAGTTGGGTCTCAAGTATTCAACTCAACATTATATGTGATGGATATCCGTCCTGCTTATTCTTTCCTTCTTGGACGCCCATGGATCCATAGGGCAGGTGCGGTAACTTCCACACTACATCAAAAGCTGAAGTACCCGGTTAAGGGGAAAATTGTCATTGTATGCGGAGAAGAAGAGTTTATGTTTATTCATTTAAATTCATTCAAATATGTTGAAATGGATGGCGGGTTTATAGAGACTCCTTGTCAAGCCTTTGAAGTGGTCTCTCCCAAGGTTGTCGTTGCCAAAGCCACTCCTGACATTCCCAAAGCTGCTAAAGATACACCAAGGATGGCCTCTCTCAAAGATGTCTGTGCTATTGTTGAAGATGGAGGTTGCACCATTTAGGGACAACTCCCCGATATCCCTTTCAAGTCAGACAAATTTGGGTTAGGCTTCACTGCCAAGGCTCAAAAGGAGGTTCGACGTGCTCGTGTAGGGAAACCAAATCTCCGCATTAGTAACCATGAAGTTAATGCTCTTAAAGACTCTGACAATGATGGTGACTGGGACGATTGGATCTACCCAACTGCTTGTGGAGGACTCAACAACTGGCAGACCAAGGACTTCATCCCAATCTCCTTCAGCTAGGAGTAACTACCATTTCCTGTTTTTATTACTTTGAGAAATTTGTCTGTAATTTTCATTAAAACAATGACTTTAAGCCATGTGCCTTGCCCGGGGCACAATGGTCCATTTGTTAAGGGTTTGTCATTTTCATATGCCATATGCTCATTTTATTGAAAAACATTGGACTATTTTGCATTCAAATTTTGCACTCTTTGTTTTTTTTCTTACTTTATTGCATTTTCAAATAGCCATGTGACCTTACATGCATAGATACACATTTGCATATCCACATCCACTTCGGATCTCATTGACAATAATTCTGCTATTTCCATCTATGACTTTGAACATCCAATATACCAAGCCGAAGACGAAGGTGAAGAGGATTGAGAAATACATGGGGAACTCACCAGGCTTCTAATACAAGAGGAAAAGGCCATTCAACCGCACGAGGAACCAGTTGAAGGGATCAAACTAGGTACTGAGACAAATAAGAGGGAAGTCAAGATCGGCACCAACTTGGAAGATAGTGTCAAGAGCATATTGGTCCAGATGTTGCACGACTATGTTGAGGTGTTCTCTTGGTCATGTGAAGATATGCCAGGACTTGATACTGATATCGAAGTTCATCATCTGCCAGTGAAGGAAGGTTGTCCTCCGGTTAAGCAAAAGGTTCGACGCATGCGGCCAGATATATTCGAGAAAATAAAAGCTGAGGTAATGAAATAGTTCAATGCAAGTTTCTTGGCAGTGATGTCATATCCGCAGTGGGTTGTAAATGTGGTCCTGGTGCCAAAGAAAGATGGAAAAGTCCGTATGTGCATAGACTACAGGGATTTGGATAGGGCAAGCCCCAAAGATGATTTACCACTACCACATATCGATGTCTTGGTTGACAACACTGCTCAACATAAAGTGTTCTCCTTCATGGATGGCTTCTCTGTTTATAACCAAATCAAAATGGCGCCCGAGGACATGGAGAAAACCACCTTTGTCACACAGTGGGGCAACTTCTTCTATAAGGCCATGCCTTTCAGTTTGAAGAATCCAGGCACAACTTATCAACGGGCTATGGTAGCTCTATTTCATGATATGATTCATCATGAGATAGAAGTCTATGTGGATGATGTGATTGCAAGGTCTCATACTAAAGAATAATACCTTGATCACTTGCACAAGCTATTTGAAAGGTTGAAGAAATACAAGCTGAGACTGAATCCCAAAAAATGCACCTTCGGGGTGAGGTCTGGAAAACTCCTAGGGTTTGTCGTTAGTAGAAAAGGTATTGAAGTCGATACCGTAAAAGCCAAATCCATACAAGAAATGCCAGCTCCATGTACTGAGAAGGAGGTCAGGGGTTTCTTGGGTCGACTCAACTATATTTCCCGGTTCATATCTCACTTAACAGGTACTTGTGAGCCAATCTTCTAATGATTGAAGAAAGATCAAGTAATCAGATGGAACGACGATTGCCAAGCAGCGTTTGACAAGATTAAGGAGTACTTACAAGAACCTCCAATCCCGATGCTTCTAGTTGAAGGAAGACCTCTGATTATGTACTTGATTGTATTAGAGAATTCAATGGGGTGTGTGTTGGAACAACATGACGAGTCTGGCCGAAAAGAGCATGCAATATACTACCTTAGAAAAAAGTTTGTCGAATGTGAAACAAGATATTCAATGCTTGAGAAAACTTGTTGCGCTTTAGCACGGGCTTCTCTTCGGCTAAGACAGTATATGTTGACTCACACCACTTTATTGATTTCTAAGATGGATCCCATCAAGTATATCTTCGAGAAGCCAGCTCTCTTCGAACGGATAGCTAGATGGCAAATGATTTTGACTGAATATGACATCCAGTACATTACACAAAAAGCAATCAAGGGAAGTGTGTTGGTGGATCATTTGGCCCATCAAGCTGTTGATGACTACCAATCCATGAACTTTGAATTCCCAGACGAGAATATCATGCTGATAACCGACTATGAAAAGCCTTGACCGTATGAAGGACCTGAACAAGGATCCTGATGGACTATGGTTTTTGATGGAGCTTCCAATGCATTGGGTAACGAAATTTGTGTTATGATAATTTCTCCCAAAGGTTTCCATACACCTTTCATTTCCAAACTTTTCTTCGACTGTACGAACAACATGGCCGAGTATGAAGCATGCATCTCGGGTCTGAAGGCTGCCATTGACCTAAGAATCAGATTATTGAGTGTATATGGAGACTCAGCCCTGGTGGTAAGTCAAGTTAAAGGAGAATCATATTATTCACAATAACAAAAAATCATAAAAAAACAAATAATATCAGACTAGCTTCAGAGTGCAAATTTTATGGTTCTATTAAATATTCAATCATCTTTCATCATGATTGTTCGAAAGGCTACCGCCAATCTCACCCTCTGGTCAAAGAAGATTGAATAAGGGCAACTGTTGTACCCCAAAAATCGTTGTCTTCATTTTAATCCAAATTAGTTTATATTTCATTGTGATATGAATACATACATGTCCTAGGGTCAATACTCATGGAATCGAGGCATTTCTCTGCAAGAAAGAGTTGTGAAAATTGATTGTTCTGTTAAGCAGCATTGTGAAGTATAAATCAGTATTTTCATATTTTTAATGTGCTCTGCATGGTTTCCAAGCTATCCAATTAACTACCAAGTAAGTCACTATCATTTCAAGCCCTTATGCATTTCAGTACGCTCTGGGTTGTGCAGAAAGTCGAGTGTTTCAGTTGGTTTGAGACGGTGCAGACAGAAATTCAGTATTGCACGTTTCAAGCTCAGAAATTCACAACTTGAGATCAGAAATTGGTTTGGGGATGATTCTTCTGTTATTAGAACTACCTTGAGGTCTTCTTCATTTCATTTATTCATGTCAAGGTTAATTTTGTGAGGAAGATTTTCTAAAGTGCAAAATACTCAAATTGCGGTATACAATGGATTTACTGTTTCTCTGGTTTTCTGATGCTTAAAAAATTTGTACTTCAGACCAGAGAGTCATTTTTGAGTGCCTCTTATAGAATTTGAATCGTCTTTTTATCACCCCCAGCTTTCATGTTTGGCTCGAAAGTGAATTCTTTGAGGAAGATCTCTGAATGTGCGGATACTTTAAAAAGAAACAATGGAAATACAGTGAAAATACTGTGATGAACCGTTATTTTTCGGACGTTCGAAAATTCATAACTTTCTCCCGGTGCAATGTTTTTAAGCGGTTCTTTGGGTGAAAAATTCGTCTTAATGCCATCTTCATTTTGCATGTTCGGGTCGAGGATTAATTCATTGAGGAAACCACACAGAGGCATTAAACTCTGATACTCAAGTAGATGTCAGCTCTAAATCTATCTCTAGAGTTTAGAAACTAACAGATAATCATCCTAGATAAGAATCTAAGCAGTATATGTCTATAACAACTCAAATCCCTAGCACAGAGCAAAAATCTAAGATAATAATCCACAAAGGTTTGTAAAGCAAATTTTATATAATGCCATGGGCGACAAATATACATAAGTTCATAGTAAAATACATGTACAAAACCCAACAAAAGAGAAATACATAGAGAGGAGAAGAGATAAACCACAACTATTTCGGTTTATCAGAGCCGGTCAATGAGAAATCCACCTCCAATCATCCATAAGCAAATCCCTAATGTTATTATCTAAGCTAATCCACTACAAAAATGAGGTGGATGGAGTTGAGAGAACAAAAATCTCTCTCAAAACCATCACCCTCCAAAATGAAACAAAATGAAAATATAAGGAAAACCTGATCCGCATCAATCGCCCGACGAAATAAAAGCATCGCACGGAGAAAGTTCTTATATACAAGGCCCAGGAAAAGCCACATCCTCAACTGAAACAAATATCCTTTTTCGCCCGGCGACAGACTCACGTCACCCGACGATGCATCTTCTCCTCGCCCAGCGATGCAGCGGCGAAGCAAGGCAGGGAATTCATCAACATTGGTCTTCAGAATTTCGCCCGACGACACTCCCTTTCACCCGGAGATCCATGACAGGAAGGCAACTTCTGTTGCTTTTTCTGCATAACTTATTCTGACTCCAATCTTGTCCTTATTCCTTAATTGATCCAAAAATGCATCTTTGAGCTTTATTCCTTATTTCTCCAACAATGCTCAAATACCTACAAAATAAATACAAAACTATCAAATGATACACTTTATACAAGAGAATGCGTTATACACAAACTAAACGTATTTACACAAAGGTTGGGATTATTCAACAATATTAACAAAAAAAAGTCGATAAGTGCAACAAAACTTATATACAAAAATAGCTACACTTTGCACTTATCAGGAAAAAATAGTGTTCAATGTAGCTTTGAAGTGAGACTTTAGTCTAATGAACTTTTATTGGAAAACCATTATGAAACTCAAACACAATGAGATGAAAAAGCCTAACCCTCTTTTGTTGATGCACATCACAAGCTCAAGCATTGAACAACAAACCCTACGTCTCTTGCCTTGGGTGCTCAATGATTAGGGAATGACTTGAGATGTTTGAGGAAGAACCAAACCCTAACTCATAGCATTCTCAGTTAAACTCTTGATGAACCTTAAGAAACTGTAACACTTGAAGGACCCTTGATGGAGGTGAAGACCTTGTGGCTTGATGAGAAGTTCTCAATGACCATGAATCTCAATCTTAACCCCACAATCCACAATTGATGAATGACCTAGGTGAATCAACTTTGGATGAAGATGAAATCCTTAAAGCATAGTGAAATCCTAAATCTTCAATATTCTTGATTCTATGTCAAGTTTATTAATTAATGATGCATGATGTGTTAAATGACGTAATGGAAAGATAATGCATATGAGGAAGAAAATGCATAAGCCATAAGATTTAAATGAAGGGTATGACAAATATGAGGTACGATAGTAGATAATACCTTTAGACTAGTAAAGCGGCCTCTTGTAGCCCATATAGTGTGGCTTGGGAGACCTTTTGCAAGCCAAAGAAAGCAGGTAGCTTGGATTCATAAATAACTTTAATTGAAATTATGCTGTAATTAGTAAACTTGTATGGACCATTGCTACCAACAAAGAAAATTTATGGGTCAAATGGGTGCACCATGTATACTTAAAGGATGTTAATTGGTGGGATTATAAGGCTCCACAACAAGGGAGCTGGTACTGGAAGAAAATTGTTGAGGTAAAAGACAAGATCAAAGGTAAAGTAAATAATTAGGAATTTACTAGTGTTGACTATAGAATCAAGAAGATCTCCAATCTTTTTTAGGGTGAGAATAAGAAAAAGCAATGGCCAAAAACCATTTGGGCTCAGATGAATATGCCTAAGTAACATTTCATATCTTGGTTGGATATACAAGATAGATTAAAAACCAGGAAAAGGCTTAAGAACATGGGAGTTATTGTTTGTAGAAGCTGTTTACTATGTGGTTTGCAAGAGGAAACAAATTATAGTATTTTCTTTAATTGTGTATAACAGGAACTATTGATAGCGAATTAAAGTCTGGTTAGCTTGGAACATGCTTTATGATAATCTACAGGATATTACTAGAAGGAATTTTTTTTTTAAGCAATTCAAGATCTTTCAATTTTTGAACCAGTAGCATGAAGACAATATTATGTGATTTTCAGATGTTCACTTTTAAATTTTACAAGAGTTTTATTAATGTCAGATGTAATTTTCTTTTCGTGCAATTTTTTCATATATTTATAAGACTTCTCTTCATTTTAATTCACATCAGTTTTCTGAATAAAAATCTTCTTTTATTATTCTTTCTCTTTCGTTTTTATTAATTTGTTTTTTCACAAAAGTTGTTTTAGAATCAAGATAGTGAAAATTTCCTTCAAGAGTTGTGGTATTGGCGTTATGCTGAAAGTTGTATTCAGGACCATAAACTCTTATAATATCTTTGAAATAATGAAGACTGCAAACTATAACCTCTTATAAGCTTGAGTTTAGATTTTGAATCTAGTCAGTGTAAAATTTCTTAGTAAAGATTATTGAGTTAAACTTGTGAAAAACTTTGTTTTAAGGTTTGAGTTGAGCTTGTATGAAAGCTAGATTTGTTTGTAGAAGATTTTTGGATTGGTTACGTGCAAAAACTCAAATTGTATTGAAAAATCATTTGGACTGATCCTTTAAAATCTTAAGTTTGATGTTTGTAGAAATTTAAAAAGAAACTCTTAAGGACTTAATAGGCCAGGAAAAAGGTTAGGACTAAAATATTGTGAAGGAATGAATTTCAACTTAGAGTGAGACACCCAAGAATATTTTTTTTTTTAATTTCAACTTAATTATTTAAGATATTTCAACTTAGACAGTATAATAGACAGTAAAATGTCTTAGATTATTAGTTTTATATGAAAGTAAATTCATGTCCTTGCTTCAGGTTTTATCATTTCTCAGATGGATTGAGAGCAAAATCCCCTTAAGTAGTTTGCCAAATAGTAGTGTGTTGGGTGTTCAGTTGCCTATTTTAACTTCATGTGAGCGGGCATTTCTACTTTTCTTTTTATTGTTGTTTCTACTGGTTGATATTCTTTACTTACGCATGCGTATCGGTACAATACACGCATTTGTTTTCAAAATATAATTAAAAAATTTTAAAAAAATATATAATTAATTTGTGTCTATTATTTTTATTTTGAAATTATTATCGAAAATATTTAAATTAATAGTAAAGTTATTTTTATTATTATTCAATATTTTGATAAATAACTTTATATTTTCCTTAATATTCAATAGTTTAATCAATAACTTCATGTTTCTCTTAATATTCAATGTTTTAATTAATAGCTTCATGTTACCGTTAATATTCTATAGTTTAATCAATAACGTCATGTTTTCGTTAATATTCAATATTTCAATTAGTAAATTCATGTTTTCGTTATTATTCAATATTTTGATCATTAATTTTATGTTTCCGTTAATATTCAATATTTTGATTAATAATAAAATATTCTCGTTAACTTCTTGTTCATGTTAATATTAAATATTTTGATTAGTAACTTTATGTTGTCCTTAATATTCAATATTTTTTATCAATAACTTTATATTCGTGTTAATATTCAATATTTTGATTACTAACTTCATGTTCCCGTTAATATTCAATAGTTTGATAAATAATGTCATATTTTCGTTATTATTCAATATTTTTAATCAGTAACTTCATGTTTCTGTTAATATTTTATATTTTGATCAGTAATTTAATATTCCCGTTAATATTCAATATTTTGATTAACAATTTCATATGTTCTCGTTAAATTTTAATATTTTGATTAGTAACATTATTTTCCCGTTAATATTCAATAGTTTGATCAATAACTTCATGTTGTTGTTAATATTTTATATTTTAATCAGTAACTTTATGTTCTCGTTAATATTCAATTTTTTATCAGTAACTTCATATTTTCGTTAATATTCAATATTTGGATCATATTTTTAAAAGAAAAACATATTTTTAAAATATCAAAAAATTATTTTACCAAAATCTTTTTACATCTATAATATATATTTTGATTTTCCATATATTATCTTGAATAATTTTGTATCTTGAATTATAAATAATTTCAAAATAAAAATATTAGATACATAAATAATTAAAAAATAAAACATAACATATTTATCGTGTTTGGATTCATACATTATTTTTAATTTTATTTTCTTTAATTGTACAAAAAATATAATAATTCGTGCGTTTTCACGGATTTTAATATTGTCACTCGTGCAAACACATGATACTAGTGTGTTACTCGTGCTCAATATTTAAATCAATAGCTTAATATCATTATCATAAGTGCATATCATATCAGTACCAGAGTTTTAAAAAATAATAAATTAGGATTTGATTCAACAACATATTTTTCTCTCTATAAAAATAATAAATATTATTTTTGTTTTGACATTATTTATAAAACTATATGAATCAATAATAAACTTAGTTCCATTTATAAAAATAATATTGTTCAAAAAATTGCTGATAATAAAAAAAAAATTTATAATAGTAAAAATCTTTAATTGTCAAATTACAGTGAAGAAATATTCAATCAAATTATATAAATCAATTAGTAATAACTATTCAATTATAATAGCTTAAAAACAATTAATAAATCAAATATATTATTCTATATATAAAAATATAAATATTTTTGTTTTAGAATTAATTATATAAATATTTAAATCAATAGTAAACTTATTCTCGTTATTATTCATTATGATATTAAATGTGTTAATATTAGTACTATATGCATGTACCATATAAATACCTGTGTATATCTGTACTATATTATTTCATATTTAAATGGAATTGAACCCATTAAAATTATAATTTTAATATTTCAATTATTTTATATAGATAAATATATATTGATAATCGATGAACTTGCCCGTTAAAATTTTAAATTTTTAAATAATAAACAAATTGTATGATTAATAAACACAGCCTAAACCCTTAAGTTTTATAAAGGACAAACAAATTGTATAATTAATAAAAAATATCATACAATATTGATATTATTTTATCATATATTACTTATGTTTGATTCTATTAGTATTTATATTAAAATTTATTTAATTAATTTAAATTGTATGCTTATTTTGTATTAAAAAAGACGCCAATAAACGTGCGATTCTTATAAACATATAATTGTTTTTTCATGTGGGTCTCATATTTCATATTTAATTGTTCTTTATTTAATACATTATTAATTTTTTTTATAAAGTTTAAATATATTGTAAACTTATAATAGAATAATTGTGTACATAATTCTTTTTTAAATATGATAGTCTTAATAACCAACAATAATTTCTTCTTATTTTTAAACAAATTTCACATTATTTTCTTAATTATTTTATAAAACATTAAATTCTAACAATCAAATTAAATAACGAAATGGATAAAATTTTAAATAAATTACATATGAAAACTCAAAATGTATTTAATAAGTTTAAAAAAAATGATGAGTACATAATAATTTAATTGTTAGTCGGAAAAAAATAAAATAAAATATATTTGAAATATTTAAAATGAGAGAAAACTTATCAATTTTATTTTTTAGTTTACATTTTTTTTTTCAATTTAGAAAATAACTATTATGCGGTCATTACTTAATATTTGCTTATTTTTTTCTCTGTTATATAATGTTTTTTAATATAATTTTGTACTATATTTAAAAAATTATCAATATATTGAATATAATTTTATTTATTAAAAAAATTGTGAAGATTGTTTAAAATTGAGAATAAATAATATTTCATTATAAATTCACATTTTTAATTAAAAGTATGTTTTTTTGATAAGTTTTTTTAAGAAATATTTATAAGAATCATATTAGTTATGTGGATTCTAAGAAAAAAATTAGAAAAAAATTTTATTGTATAGTTTGAAATTTATTTATTACCAAAAATGTGTCAACTAATTTTAGTATTAATTGTGTCTATTATTAAGAAATTATTTATAATAATTATATTAAATTTTATAGTATCAAAGGTTAAAAAAACTATAACTATTAGTATAATATATAAATATATTTGTATGTTTAATTATTTTGTGAGGAGAGATAAAATTGGACTAATAAATTATATATTTTTAATCTCTGACATTATTTTAATTTAATGGTTATAAACTACTATTTAATAAATAAATTACATTTTATTAAATTATAATATCTTTCTCTCATAAAATAAAATGATTTCCTCTCAATTTCTTTATTAACTCATATAATTTCTCATATAGTTTTATAAATAAAAAAAGTAATTATAATTATTTATTTAAAAAAATGATTCTTAATAATAAAAATACATTATGTCAGTATGTCTAATAGTGTGGAATTATAAGATTCTAATATGATATAAAAGTTAAATCTCCTTTCTCTTTCTACAACTTTTCTTAGATTTTTTTTCTGTGATCAAATCTTCTTTCATGTCCTCGTGTAAATATTCTGGAATTCGATTCAACGAATTCAAGCAAAAATTAGAATTATTTTGGAAGTAAGAAAAGTTAAACGCAACCTAAAATTTTTCTTCCATATCTTCGTGTAAATATTCCGGAATTCAATTCAACAAATTCAAGCAAACATTAGAACTGTTCTGGAATTGAGGAAAGTTAAACACAACTTAAAACTAACATTTTTACTTTACAATTGAGCAACACGGTGAGTTAATTTTTTTTATAGAAATAGGGGGACATACCTTCTCTTCAATATCATCGAAAGATTGATTAAACTTATAAGCAATTTCTTTTGTTTCTCGAGGAGAAAACATAACATCAAAAAGTTATATAATAATTAAAATTAATCAATAAAAATTATTATATTTCATAGAAAATAAAAACAAAATTAAAAAGCAATATATGTGAAATTATAACATACAAAGATTAAGCAAAAATTTGTAACGTGCATATCCTATAACTCTAATTTCTTCTACTCATATCAAATCACATATCTATCACTCAAATCGTTCAAACCCTAAAATCAAAATAATCAAATTGAATTGATGGAAAAAAATAAGACAATTTATATCAATGATGGATGATTAATAGGTTTCATGTTAATGATGACAACACCCTTCATTCATTTGGAATACAAACAGGAAGAAGTTGGAAGATTGAAAGAACAAAATTCATTTGGAATACAAACGATTACAGGAATATGGAAGGAGTTAGAAGAATGAAACAACAAAAATCAGAAATTGATAATAATGATGGAATAACAAATAATCGTGGAATATAATGAATAAAAAAATAGAAAATGTTGGAATAATAAACAAATGAAAAAGGAGAAATGTGAGGTCATCTACGTCACTTGTTGTGGAAAGACGAGAATGATTTTTCTTATATGATTTTTGATTTGCTATTACAAAAAAGATGGTAAGATAGGAAAGAAAATTGACATAGAATTCAGAGAACGTCAAAAGTATTAATGAATTAAGCGTTTATGATCCAAGATACATTGTCACCATGTAATCACCCAAATCTTTAAAATTTTGTTCAGAAGTTTGGATGAGAAGAGCTTTGAAAAAAAAAGGAAAATTTAGTGAAAATAATAAAAAGATTTAGTGGAGAGGTTTTTAGGAATATATTTTTATTCATAAAAAAATCTCTCTAATTTAAAGAATTAAAAATTATATTAGAGGAGGGGTTAGAAGGGTTTTTGAGAGATTAAATTATTTAAATATAATCTATGTTATTATATTATTCCAAAATTAAAAATATGTAAATGATCAATATTCTTATATCATTGTTTAATTTAAAAAATCATTATTTCAAAAAATATTAAAGCTTTTTCTATATTTTTTCAAGAAGTTTTTTTTGAAGTTCTCTCTTTCTTTTTTCTCCTTACTCGCAAACAAAGGTTGTAAGACAATGGAAATATGACTCTATTCTCTTATAATTCAAATATTTAATTCAAATATTTTCCCTTTTTAAATCGATGAGGAACTTAACATGCCACTTAATTTCTAACAGAAAGACGTAACAATAACTTTAAAATTTTGACAGCAAAAATAATTTAAAAGATATTTATTGCTATATTTCATTTACAATCCTAATCTTAGAGTTCAATGCTGTAAAAGTACAGTTCTTGAAATTTTGTGTAGAACAAGTAAATCATTAGGCACCAACACTATGACTACATGACAACTATGAAATATTTTAGTAACGTTTGGGTACTCTCCTGTGTATTGACACTAAATAAATAATTGTCACTATTTAATATCCTGTAAAAACACATCTACACTGTATTGTGTGCATACACTTTGGCTTCAAAGGATTTCGACAAATATTTCTGGGACAATCTGAATCTTTAAAACATCGGAATTTCCATGCTGTAAAGAAAAAAGATAAAGAAAATTAAGTAATTCAAAACAGAAAAAGAGATAATAAAAAAGTTGTTTACAAAGTAAAGAAGGAAAATTGATGTGGAAAATAATGGATTACCTTCAACATTTGTTACAACAAGAAATAAAAAAAGAAACATAACTATAATACAAACAAACTTAACAATTTCAGTCATACTTGTTCTCATTTGAATGTAACAAGTGGTTTGAGCACTTTATAATTTATAAGGATCAACATCTCCTTACATCAATCAAATAACTTTTTTAGAGTTTATGGAGTTGTAAAAATAATTCCTAAAATTAAAATTATTATTGAATGTCCTTTTAGATAATCAATGTGTTGTGTTGTGATTGTCCTTTAGCACGCATAATATAGGGATCAAATTAAAAACTCTTCAATCATAAGAAATCTATCTTTGGTTACTAAAATTCCCAAATTTGTATCACCTCTCATGATGGTAAAGGGTAAAAAACAAAAGTTAATAATATTTTTGGGCAACATATATGTGCATTAATTAAGTGTATATTTGGGTCAAAGTATATAATGTGATTCACTAGGTTTTACCTTAAAATTATCTCAATACAATTTAAATGTAATGAAGTTTATTTTTGAATTTTCTTCAAATATATTAATCCAAAATACTTGTTTGTTAAGTTTGTTGATATATTTGCCAGTTGAAAACCAATAATTCAATTGGTTTAACCAGATAATACGGGACGGTAAGCGGTTACATTTGAGAAAATAAGCATTTCGTTGTGGTAACTAGTTATGCTAACTAGTTAATACGGGACGGTAAGCAGTTACACTTGTTTATTATTATTTTTATTGTAACAATGGTAATCGGTTAACTGGATGTGTTAATCGATTACGCATACGAAAAATCAGCTTTTCTGGTTGCTTGGTGAGCTATTTTAGATCTCAATCATTTTGTAACACTTGTATAAATGTCTTGCAGGAATCTCATCTCATTAGTAAGGCTAATTTTGATTCTCACCCTGAATTACTCTCTCTCTCTCTCTCTCTCTCTCTAATTCTCTTCTTCTCTCACTATTTTCTTCTCCACAAGCACTAAACCTCCATTGATTTACCAATTGTGTAATTGTATGTTCTAACATTTGACATCAAGAGCCTTGGTTATAATCCACAATCCACTGTGTAAAGATGAATATTGTCTTCAACGATAGAGTCCATACAAACTTACTGATCCTTGAATCAAAGAATTATGACAAATGGTGCAAGCAATTGAATGTGTTGTTTGGCTACCAGATTTTTTTTATTAATAACCATGTATTAAAATAATATTTCGTAAATAACCGGGTTTCGGAAAAAATTACGCAAATAACCATGTTTCAGATGGCTTCACAAAGGAGGGGCCATCTCACTTGGCGCATGCACCTCCTTTTTTAAGGGAGACGCCATCTCACTTGGCGCCTATGTGCTTAGGGCATGCCCTAAGCCAAGTGAGATGGCGCCTAAGTGTAATTTTATGGCAAAAAAAAATTTTTTTTTCCTGTGCGTTGCCTATTGGACAGAGATCAACAAAATGGACTTTTTATTAAAAAAAAATAATTACATTCAACTGTATTACATTAAAAGAACAGTAAAAAAAATGGATACAAATATACTGGGAAAAAAAAAGATACATCAGTGATCCCCCGGAACCCGGTAATGACCCCCGGTTCCGCATCCCCGTCCTCGCCTTTCTCTTGCTGGGTGCCGTTGCGTTTCCTGCTGCAGCAAGGTCGATGGCCCAGCGAAGTCAATGCGGTCCGAATCCATAAAATCAGTAAGATCTCCATATCTAGAAGATCCGCTCTGGTACAGTCGGTTACCCATACCCTCAAAGTTTGGTCGTGTTGGCGGTGGGTGGGGTTCCATGGTTGGTCGGTAGCATTGGTCGTCTGAGTATGGGGGGTAGAAAGGAAATGGATCTTGGGGTGTTTGGTATTATGGATGTTGGGTGGTTTGGTGATATGGTGGGTGATGGTAGGTTTAGTCGGCTTGGTCATAATCTTCCGACATTCCCATATCAGGGCTAAGGCTGGATGTTGAGGGCGCCATATTGGGATATGTGGAAGACTGAAATTGTGTCTGGGGTATGTGGGTGTGCTGGTATTGGGGTTGGTATTATGGTTGGGTTTGAGGCATATCGGGGTATTGGTAGTTTGGTGGTGATTGTGGTTGGTAGTACGGCATTTGATTGTAGTTGTGTTGTGGTGGGGAATGTGGTTGGGTGTTTGTGGGTCTGTTTCTTCTTAGGGGTTGGTTGGAGGTTGATGGGTTTTGGGTTTGTTGATGGGGAATCGAGGGTTGTGCCCATTGTGTGCGTGGGTCAACCAAGTACCTCGGATGAGACACGTGCATTTCTGGGTTACTAACCGACCTGTACCACGACATATATTGATCCGTGTGTCGCATGTTACCTTGAGTAAGGAAAACCGGGAATTGCAAGACGTAGCGGTGACGCCTCTGCCACATCTTACACCATTCGGAGCAAAGTCTTTCCAGTTGGTAAGACCCCACTGGGCGTCGACCCTTTTAAGATGCCATGGGGACAAATCTGTTGGATCACTTGGTATCTCTTGATGCATTCCGAACTGCATCTTCACACGGTCGCTGTGGTGCATCTCCACAATGTTGAACCGAATGAGTGCAGTCTTTGTAGTCCAAGTTGTTGCATCCTCTGGGTTTGGAGCATGGCCCAAACCCAAATATGGTCTCCAGACGAACTGCGATAAAATTTAAATCAGGTTAGCGCAAAAGTAATGTATAAATAATTAAAATGAACAAAAGTTAAAAGCTACGACGTACGTCATCTGGGCCTAAGTGATCCAACAGATTCCAATAGAGTGCGACATTGAATCTTGGATTCTTGCCGTAATCCATACCCCTCACGCAGTACCTAAAGGAAATGAGAAACATGTTATTTTTAGCATATATTTTGGAAAGAGCAGAATAGTTATAAATGTTATAACTTAATGACTTACTTTGTTGCGTACGGGAAACCAAAAGTGTTGTTGTTAATGGGGTTTCAGGACTCCATCCTCCACCAACCCCAGGCTTGTAGTAAAAATGCGCACCCATAAAATGTACATTTTTCCTTGACTGCGTTTTTGCACAAGGAACTGTATAGGTGGGCTAATACTGCAGAACCCCAACTATATTTTCTAGTTTTTTCAAAATTTGTTAGTAAATGTAAGTACATAAAATTTACACTATTTCCCGTACTTTCGGGAAATAAAAATGTACCAAAAAGTATCATAAGATACGTTCTGGCTTTTACTACTCGGTCATTCTCTGAGGAATTTTCATTTAATTCCATACTTGCATAATGACGTTTCAGGTCAGTGAGTAGTATTCCCTGCCCTCTTGCTCCACCACCTTCTACCATATCCCTACCCAACAGTTCTTCACACTGTGAGTTAGGTTGTTGAACCGACCCGTTCACCGCCTTACCGTCGATAGGGAGGCCCAGTAGCATGTACACATCCTCTAGCGTGATGGTACATTCACCTATTGGTAGGTGAAATGTATGGGTCTCCGGTCTCCACCTTTCCAACATTGCAAGAATGAACTTTGAGTCAATAGTGCAGTTGGAGATCTTTATCACATGTCCAAAACCTGCGTATTCCAGATAAGGGACGATAAATGGGTCGGGAGCCAGGTAGTTGTGCGAACGGATTCTGAATCTTTTTGTGTCCTGAGATCATAATTTAACAGGTGTAAGATTAATTAAGATGAACAACGCGTTATTTGAAGTATGAAAAATGTATAACCAAAGAAGAGACTTACAAATGCAGCAATGTTTTCCCTTGTGCCTCTGTGAGTATCGCCCATTGTTAGAAGAGTCATTGTTTAGAATGCTTGAGAGTATGAAAGACTTAGGAAGAGATAGAGAGTATGATAGACTTATGAAATATTTCGTAGCAGAGAGTGAGAGTTGTGTGGGTGTGAGAGATGTTTCATATGGTATGTATTTATAGGAAAATAAGTTTGATGTAGTGGTTGCTTGTGCTTGCATGCCTGCGAAGTGTCACATTTGCATGCTTAGGGGGTTACACATATGCATGCATGCATGTACAAAAAATGTAAGGTGTCACTCTTGCAGGCTAGGTAGCAGCCCATGCATGTATCACGATTGGACAGTAAGGGAGGCGCCATTGGACTTGGCGAAAGAGTACAAAAATGAATGGTGTCGCCACCCCATATGGCGAATAAGAGGTGTCATTTGTTACAGCATAGGCTCAGGCTACGTGACAGCCTTTGGGATTCCTTTCTTTATTGCATGCAAGGCCATTGGAGTTGATGGGTGGAGTCTTACAAAAAACATGTATATGTGCAGAATATGGCCAGGATAGGTGGCAGCCTATGGGGTTTCATAAGCCCATGCATGTATCACGATTGGACAGTAAGGGAGGCGCCATTGGACTTGGCGAAAGAGTACAAAAATGAATGGTGTTGCCACCCCATTTGGCGAATAAGAGTTGTCATTTGTTACAACATAGGCTCAGGCTACGTGACAGCCTTTGGGATTCCTTTCTTTATTGCATGCAAGGCCATTGGAGTTGATGGGTGGAGTCTTACAAAAAACATGTATATGTGCAGAATAGGGCCAGGATAGGTGGCAGCCTATGGGGTTTCATAAGCCCATGCATGTATCACGATTGGACAGTAAGGGAGGCGCCATTGGACTTGGCGAAAGAGTACAAAAATGAATGGTGTCGCCACCCCATATGGCGAATAAGAGGTGTCATTTGTTACAGCATAGGCTCAGGCTACGTGACAGCCTTTGGGATTCCTTTCTTTATTGCATGCAAGGCCATTGGAGTTTATGGGTGGAGTCTTACAAAAAACATGTATATGTGCAGAATAGGGCCAGGGTAGGTGGCAGCCTATGGGGTTTCATTATTGCATGTAATATTATTGGCAGCCTTGGGGGGTTGCATCCTTACTTAATTGAAATTTTTAGCCTTACGTTTAACATAACATTGATTCACATAATCTGTCAAATCTTCCAACCTTCGAATCAGTCATCAAATTCATACATTCCAACCTTCAAACATTACAGCATTCATACCTTCATACAATCAATAAACCTCAAACATTCCAACCTTCAAACCTTAAAACAATTCTACGCAATGGCCTCTTCACCATAATTTGTCGTCAAAGCACATTTCAACGGTGAGACATACATTTGTCCCACAGTTGGGTTTTTGTTTAGAAACACCGACAACGTTCGATTTCTCTTAAACGGGAAAGCCAATTTCTCGTACTTCAAGAAAATATTGGAGGCCAAACTTGAACGAGGCCCAGTGTCCCAGATATTTTATCAGAATCCAGTTTTTTTTGGAAACAACCAAGTAATTTTTTATAAGGTTGAAGTTCAAGATGACGAGGATCTCCAGAATATGATTTCCAGCCATGTCTATTCTGGATACGACTCTATTGAGTTGTACGTTTTGCTTCAAGAGCCTCCGGTGACACAGGAGGTAGAGCCTCCGGTGACACAGGAGGTTGATCCTTTGGAGAATGAACAAGATGAGGTAGATGCAGTTGATGATGAAGAAGAAGATAACGAATTAGAGTTTGATGAAATGGTGAACGATGATTCTGACAATGATGGCATCCCTAGTATTCCTACAGACAAAATCTACACACCACCTCCGCACATGACAAACTTCAACATGGGCGGAGATGAACCTTCTACTGACTTATTTTCCAAACCGTATATGCAGTCGGATGAAAATTTAAAAGAGAAGGACAAGTTTCGTAACAGAGAGGAATGCATCAGGGCCGTTAAAAAATTTCACATGCTCAACTCGGTTGATTTTAAGGTGGATCGTGTCAACCCGGAAAGGTACAAGATCAAGTGTGTCCACCCTGACTGTATGTTCAAGCTGACCGCATCATACAGATTAAGGGGTGACTGCTGGGTCATAGGTTCCGTGACTACCCACACTTGTGTAAGATCCACTCAAACACAGGACCACCGAAAACTCAACCATGATCTAATCTGTCAAGAAATCCTACCCCTGGTCAGCAACGACCCATCTTTGAAGGTGAAAACAATCATCTCCCACATCACCACGGTTTTTAACTACACTCCGTCTTACCGTAAGGCGTGGTTAGCAAAGACTAAGGCGATTGAAAGGGTGTACGGAAACTGGGATGAGTCATACCGATAACTTCCCCGCTACCTGAATACACTCAAGACGTATTCTCCAGGTAGTGTTTATGTTCTGGAAACATTGCCAGCGTACGCCCAAGATGGTAGTCTACTGCATGGCAACAGAATATTCAGTCGCGTGTTTTGGGCATTTCAACCATGCATCACAGGGTTTGCATCATGCAAACCAATTCTACAAATTGACGGGACTTGGTTGTATGGGAAGTACAAAGGCACGCTATTGATGGCAGTTGCACAAGATGGCAACAACAACATTTTCCCCGTTGCGTTTGCCCTTGTCGAGGGGGAGACCGGTGGTGCTTGGAGCTTTTTCCTGAAAAATCTTCGGACACACGTGGCTCCTCAACCAGATCTCTGTTTGATCTCTGACAGACATGCCTACATTGAAAGTGCCTACAATAATCCAGCAAATGGTTGGCATGACCCTCCTTCTACACATGTCTATTGCGTCAGGCATATCGTCCAGAATTTCTCGAGGGAGGTCAAGGACAAAACATTGAGGAAAGCGGTTATGAATGCGGGATATGCATTGACACAACCCACATTCAAATATTACCGCAACGAGATCCGTTTGTCTAATCCAGAAGCCGGTAGGTGGATCAACAATATTCCGGTGGAAAAGTGGACTAGGTCATACGACAATGGCCAAAGATGGGGGCATATGACAACGAATCTTATTGAATCAATGAATGGGGTATTCAAGGGCATACGAAACCTCCCAATCACTGCCTTGGTAAAATCTACGTATTTTAGGATGGCTGCGTTATTTGCCAAAAGAGGTGAAATATGGAATGCGGTGTTGCAATCAGGACAACTATGGAGTGAAAGCTGCATGAAATACATTAAGTCTGAAAGTGCTAAAGCCAACACTCACATGGTTACACGGTTTTACCGACACAGCCACAAGTTCATTGTGAAAGAGACAATCGACCACAATGAAGGCCTGCAAAGACAAGAATACAGGGTCATTTTACCTTCTCAATGGTGCGATTGTGGCAGGTTTCAAGCATTTCGTATGCCTTGCTCTCATGTCATTGCCGCTTGTACTCATACCCATCAAGACGCGCTTCAACTGCTGTCAAACGTTTACAAATCTGAAACGTTGCTCACTGTTTACAACAACAACTTTCCTTTGGTGGCAAAACCGGATTATTGGCCTGAATACAATGGCGATATAGTTTGGCACAATGACCAAATGCGAAGGAACAAGAAGGGTCGTCCCAAAAGTGGGCGCATCACAACAGAAATGGACGATCTTGACAGGTTGGAAAGAAAGTGTGGTTTATGTCGTCAGGTCTGACACAATCGCAAAAATTGTCCGAATCGGGCGTCTGGCTCGACCACATAAATATTGTAATACAATAAATCTTTTCAATATTTGTGTTGTAAACATTAGGGTTTTCCGTTAACAGATTTTTCTATAGTTAATAAAACGTGTACAACAATAATTAACGATATTCAATCTAGGAAATTACAACTGTTAACACAATTTCATATGACCCATGCATCATCAGCATTACATCACTGTCTGTTTTGACTTCCTCCAACCACACATTAGGTCTTCCTGTCGCATGTGAGGTTGTTGTTCGTTTTCGCTGGATCCTTCGAATTTTTCCCCCTCCGCGATGTCTCCATCTAGCCACCGCATCAACTCCCGCTTCAGACGCTCCATGGAGTGAATGTGCCAGAATTTCATTTTCATCGCAGGTTTCGTGGCGGAGAATATAACGTAACCATCTCTGCTAAAAATCATAGGCGACGTCATTATGCAAATAACGGAGTACAAAATAAAAATACAGTGCGAGAAATGTGAGAAATTTCGAAGAAACGGACGAATTATTTATAAAACAGCATTTTGCCCTAGTTTTGCCCTAGGCGCCAAGTGAGATGGCGCCTCCTCTCATTTTTAAGGAGCATGCGCCATCTCACTTGGCTAAAAGCCAAGGGAGGCGCCAAGTGAGATGGCGCCTAGGGCAAAACCCTAGGTGGAGGCGCTGTTGGCTCCTAAATTCGACACCTTTGTTTTTTATTAATATAGACCTTTAATCATGAGGAATGGTTTCGACCAGCTGATCCTGTCGAAATGCTCATCAGAAGGTGGCAAGGTACGTAGAGAATTTCTTCTAAGTAGGAATCTTGTTGCCTTCGACGTTGAAGGAGCTTCTCCACAAAAGGTATTTGATGCTCAGAGTGGAACGGTTTGAGATTCGAATGTTTGGAGGGAAAACGGTTCCCAGCAGTTACCAAATGCAACGTGCCAAGATCAGGAGCGTCGAATGCTGTGAGCGTGTCAAGTGGTGTCATCTCGAAGCAACGTAACTGCCCAACGGTTACTTGAGATGTGTTTAGTATAAATACTAGTTGTTCACGTAGTTTTCACGTGTGTTCATCATTATATACAAGTCACTCATTTAGATTCAAGTACCCAGTGTGAGCGAAAGAATTGTTGAGAATGTATGTATGAAACACCATTTAAATTAATCAAAGTCTTTTATATTCCAGAACTTTATTGCCTTTCATTTACTCTTCCCAGTCGAAGCCTTTATTTATTACCTTTCATGTATTCTACCAAGCTTTTCTTCATGCAATTTACATAAAGTGTCTTTACTTTCCTGTCATTAACCATTATTAGACTTAATCAAACCCCAAAAAATCAACCATGTCTTAGGATCAATCTGATCGATCCTGCGAGTCACCAAATAAGTAACCTTTTGGAGGATCAGCGGTTGTTTACCAATTTCCACGGTAAACAAATTGGTACACCCGGTGGGACCTTGTGTTGATTTTTAAGGCTAACCGTATTTATATAGAATATCATCTTTTTCGAGAAGTATTGCATGTTATTGAGAAGTGGTAAAATATACACTAACGATACCAATACTACCAGAAGAAGAGAAGCGATGGCGAATCCGCCAAACAATAGCGAAATCCCACAAACAAATGTGGGAACAACGGTTATCCCAACCGTAAGTGAAGCGCTAACCGCTGGTTCAACACCAGCAGTAACGGTCACACAAACGGGGCCATTACCTCCGTTCACTGGCCCCAGAATGCCTTTGGGAACTCCCCCACCATGGGGAAACCCAGGAACTAGGCCTTATGTTCCCCCAGGATTTTCGACAGGCGGTCCAAATCGAGAACCACTCTATGGCATGCCAACTTCTGAATTGGCAAGCCTGACGAACGCTGCGTCCACTTTTTCAGACCCTTTAGTGAGTGCCTCTTCGCCACTCCAAGGTTCTGGAGTTGGTATGGCGAACAGAAGTAGGACCCAACTCTTAGGAGGAACGTCCCAAGTAGCGCATGGCCTTACGAATGCCTCGACAGCAGTCTTGAGGCAGCAAATGGACGAAAGCAACCACGATATGGTTCAAATGTTGGCACAAACTTTAAGTACGGTGCTGAATCCTCTGATACAAAATACCACCCAGTCGAATCAGCAGATGACAGCGCAAATGGCGCGTCTGGCTGATTTCTTTGGGGTACCCCAACCTATTCGACAGCCCCAAAGGGCGCAAATAAGGGGAAACCAAGGTATACTTCTAGAGGAAGAAACCACTATTAACCAAGTCCAGCAGCCTGTCGAAGAAAACCTTAGGGCACGATTGGAGCAACCCGGGGTCGAAGAACCTAGGGTCATAGCCCCGGAGGTAAGGATAGTCAACAGAAACCAGAATGCTGACGAAGTAGTTCAGCACATCCAATACCAGAATATGGGTTTGGAAAATAACCTGGCAGCCATGATCGAAAGAATCATGACGCAAAATGGGATGAATATGGGCTTTCGTAGGCCCAACTTTACATCCCCACTGTCATAATATGTGTTACAAACAGACTTACCTCCTAGATGTAAAGTCCCTAAGTTCACTAAATTTTCAGGGGACACGACAGAATCCACTGTCGAACATGTGGCGAGATACTTGATTGAAGCAGGAGATATTTCAAACAACGAAAACCTGAGGATTAAGTATTTCCCAAGTTCCCTAACAAAGAACGCGTTTACTTGGTTCACAACTCTCCCCCCCAATTCGATCCACCATTGGACCCAGTTGGAGAGATTGTTCCATGAGCAATTCTACATGGGACAAACCAAGATAAGCCTGAAAGAATTGGCCAGTGTAAAGAGGCGATTCACTGAACCTATAGACGAATATCTAAATAGGTTTAGGTTGCTCAAAGCAAGATGCTTTACGCAAGTGCCAGAACATGAGTTAGTCGAAATAGCCGCAGGGGGCTTAGATTATTCCATTAGGAAGAAATTAGACACTCAATACCTGAGAGACATGGCCCAATTGGCCGATAGGGTTCGACAGGTAGAACGCCTTAAAGCTGAAAAAGCCAAGGCGACAAAAACTCATAAAAGAGAAAGGATATCATATGTCGAAATGGACGATGAAGATCCAGAAACCTTCGACGAAACTATAACCGTCGAAGAAAGCGAGGTCGATTTAGCGGAGCTAAAACAAGGGCCACCATACTCTTGCAAACTGCTAGTCCCTTCAAGTGGAAAAAACCCCACTGGTCCTGAAAGGGCCAACGATAGGTTCCCCAAAAAGACTTACAGTTTTGATATTACAAAATGTGATGAAATTTTTGACTTACTTGGAAAAGATGGCCAAATGATAGTGCCCCCAGGGGTAAAAGTGTCTCCTCTTGATCAAAGAAAGAAAAGAGGCTTTTGTAAATATCATAATTTTCTGGGCCATAAAACATCTCAATGTTTTCTTTTCAGGAATCTCGTGCAAGATGCTATCGAAGAAGGGAGGCTGAAATTTGCTGATAAGACCCCCATGACTGTGGACTCCAACCCTTTGCAGGCTGAAGCCCATTATGCTGAACCTTCAGAGGTGAATGTGTTCGAGGCATCCAGAAGCCAGGCGAAGAGGCCAGGAATAACTATGGTCGAAGTCACTAAGGATCATGTCAACATGCCAATCTTTGGCAGTTTTTCTGGGAGTCTTTCTAGAAAGACAATTGAAGCAGTCCAAAAAGCCGTTGAAAGCCCCAAATTGGAGACAGTGGGAGCCCCAAAATCTGGAGCAAAACCCAGTTCCTACTTGGCTGCAGTTCAAGGCCAGACAGAGGACCTGGAGAATCAGATGAAGCGAATGACTCTTGCCACCAAAGACACCATGAATGCCAACATGGTCGAAATCTCGGAACCAAAAGCATCAGAGGAGGCCATTAGGCAAGAACAAGCCAACAAAACGGCTTTCCCTTGGGAAAATGAAAATTTGGCAGATTTCCTGCAAAGATGCCAGAAGAAGAAGTCAGAAGTGATGTTGTGTCCTCGATGCAGCTCGATTTTCGACAAAAAAGCTACTGAACACATCCAAGGTGTAAGAGCAGCAAACAGAAGAAGGGAAAGTGTTGATACTCTACATGACCCCAGAAGAACCTACCAAAAGGGTTCAAATCAAGAGAAGAGGCCACTGACTTTCAGGCCTCCAACCAATGTGCCAGTTGATACGTGGTATAAAACATCAGGTCGAAAGAGGCCTAGAGAGGAAAGGTGGCACTCCTTCGAAGTGCCAAGAGGTTCATCTTTGACACAAAAGAAAGAACCTCAGGTTGTCGCTTCTAAAGTGACCCAGGTATCAAGTAACTACAAGGGAAAGAATCCCATGTCTCGATCCCAATGGAGAAGATACCAGAGGCGGCGAAAGGCTGAGAGGGAAGCTACCAATGAACCAAAGCCATAATCAAGTTCAAATGTCCCTCAGAGAAATCAGAGAAAGCCTCTGGAAAGACAACCAGTGACCAATAGACTAGTCTGGCCTAACCAGGGTGAAGTTGATGACGAAGATGGCTTTGAGTCTGATGACACCCTAGATATCATGGTGAACATAGTCTCAGTTTTGCCAAGAGAGTTCAACCGCCAAGTAGAAGTCGAATCGAACGATTGGGAAGTCAAACAAGAAATGGCCAGGCATAGGCCAGTTTGCTACTTCGTCATGGATAATGGCGCTACTGAAGAGCAAAATGGTTTCTTCGAACCTCCTACAGAGGCGATGAAAAATCACCTCAAGCCTTTATTTATAAGGGCAAAACTAGAAGAAACCACAGTAAATAAGATCTTGGTGGACTGTGGGGCAACCATCAACATCATCCCTCACTTTATGCTGAGAAAAATAGGCAAGAGCGATGAAAACATCAAGCCTCACAATATGGTCATGTCGAATTATGAAGGCGGAATAGGGACCACTATGGGTGTGATCCAACTGGACATCAAGGTGGGATCCATCCTTCGACCAACTATGTTTATGGTCATATCGGCCAAACCAAATTATAATCTTTTGTTGGGCCGAGAATGGATACATGGTGTTGGAGATGTACCATCATCAATGCACCAAAGATTGATACTATGGCGTCCTGATGGAATGGTCGAAAATATAGAAGCAGATCAGAGCTATTACTTGGGCGAAGTAAATCACCTAGGAATGGCAGACTTCGACAAAAATTTGGCTCACATTGGGCCATGCCCAGCACCTGACTTCGACTTGGCGCCAGCGCCAAATGCTTTTTGTTCCTTATACCTGCACCCTGAGCATGGTTTTCAATGGGACAGAGAAGACTTGTCCCACATTGATTTCAGTGGGCTAACTAACATCCAGCCAATTGGTTGGGGAAGCGAATTCAGTGACAATGACTGAGTCACAATCACTGCAGCGAATTTCGGCTTATGTAGCCGAAACAAGGATGATAACGGCTCTCGAAGCCGAAGTAAAATATATGGCCACACAGGCCAATGATCAAGAGTTACCTTCTGCAGGTCCTACAAAGGATTTCGATCCAGAACCCCCTGATATCATGCCAGAAGAAATGCAGGAACAAAGGCTCGACGCCATCTACGACGATGAGCCTTTGGGATTCGAAAAGGACCCCTTAGCGAACAACATCAAAATGTTAGCGCAGGATCCTTTAGAAGAAATCAACTTGGGCGAAGGGTTAGAGAAAAAGCCAACTTACATTAGCGCAAAAATAGACCCAGAACTCAGGTTGGAAGTGATCCATTTGTTAAAGGAGTTCAAGGACTGCTTTGCATGGGATTATGAAGAGATGCCTGGTCTCGACAGAAGATTGGTAGAACTTCAGTTGCCAATCAAACCTGGGAAGAAGCCAGTCAAGCAAAGTCCAAGACGCTTCGCTCCAGAAATACTGTCGAAGATCAAAACAGAGGTCGAAAGACTGCTGAAGTGCAAATTCATACGAGCTACGAGGTATGTCGAATGGATTGCAAACATTGTGCCAGTGATTAAGAAAAACGGTACATTGAGGGTGTGCATAGATTTCAAAGATTTGAATGCTGCTACACCCAAAGATGAATATCCTATGCCTGCGGCGGAGATGCTAGTCGATTCTGCCGCTGGCCATGAGTACCTGAGTATGCTCGATGGTTATTCAGGATATAATCAAATATTCATTGCCGAAGAAGATGTGTCGAAAACAGCTTTTCGATGCCCCGGGGCTTTAGGCACTTACGAGTGGGTAGTGATGCCTTTTGGCCTAAAAAACGCTGGGGAAACATATCAGCGAGCGATGAACTCTATCTTCCATGATTTTATTAACACTTTTATGCAAGTATATATTGATGATATTGTTGTAAAATCTGTTTCCAAGAAGAACCATATAGACCACCTTCGACAATCATTTGAAAGAATGAGAAAACATGGTCTGAAAATGAACCCTTTGAAGTGTGCGTTCTGTGTGAAAGCTGGAGATTTCTTGGGCTTCGTCGTCCACAAGAAAGGAATCAAAATCAACCAGAACAAGACGAAGGCAATCCTGGAAGCGAAAGCGCCAGCGAACAAAAAGGAACTGCAATCTCTGCTGGGCAAGATAAATTTCTTAAGGAGATTCATATCTAACCTAAGTGGAAAAGCTCAAGCCTTCTCACCCTTACTTCGATTGAATAAGGAAAGATTCGACTGGGGGCAAGAGCAACAAGAGGCCTTCAACAAAATCAAAGGGTATCTCACCAAGCCACCTATTTTGGTGCCTCCTTGCAGCAACAGGAGTATGAGATTGTACATAGCTGCATCCGACAAAACTTTGGGAAGCATGTTAGCCCAAGAAGATGAAAATGGAGTTGAAAGACCCATTTACTATCTTAGTAGAGTTTTGAACGATGCAGAAACTAGATATAGCGAAGTTGAAAAATTATGTCTATGTCTTTATTTCTCTTGTACAAAGCTCAAACAATATATAAAACCAGTTGATGTGTATGTTTCGTCTCATTTTGATGTTTTCAAGTACATGTTGTCGAAACCCATCCTGCACAGCCAAATTGGCAAGTGGGCGCTAGCGTTAACTGAATACTCCTTGACCTTTATGCCTCTTAGGGCAGTGAAAGGGCAAGTGGTGGCAGACTTTATAGTCGACCACTCAATTCAGGTTGAGAGTATAAATTATGTGGAGATAGAGCCTTGGAAATTCTACTTCGATGGTTCCAGCCATAAAGATGGAACAGGGGTAGGGGTCTTGATTATTTCTCCAGAAAAAATTCCAACAACATTCAAGTACAAGATATCAGGTACTTGTTCGAACAATGAGGCGGAGTATGAAGCTCTAATTACTGGCCTTGAGATATTGTTGGAATTGGGGGAAACTCGAGTCGAAATAATGGGAGACTCAGAGTTAGTCATTAAGCAAATCACAAAAGAATATAAGTGCATAAGAGAAAATCTTATTATGTACTTTGTAATAGAAAATCGTTTATTGAAAAAATTCGAAATGGTCAACATTCGACACATACCCAGATTGGAAAATCAAATAGCCAATGATTTGGCACAAATTGTATCTGGGTACAAAATTTCAAAAACGAGATTACAAAGAGCAATCGAAGTCCGAGAAAAAATAAAAGCAACTAGTCTGTCACCAACAGATTTGAAATCGACAAGACTAGGGTATGCTGATCAAAGGAACTTTGAAATATCGTTCATAGACAATTTGTCAGAGCAAGATTGGAGGAAACCCATTGTAGATTATCTACAAAATCCAGCAGCTTTGACAGAACGAAAAATAAAATATAGGGCGTTGAGTTACGTACTCATGGGTAATGAGTTATTTAAAAAGACGCCAGAAGCGGTACTGCTAAAGTGCTTAAGTGAAACTGAAGCATACATAGCCCTTTCGACTACGCACGCTGGAGCATGTGGGGCTCACCAAGTAGGCCATAAGATGAAATGGTTGTTATTTCGACAAGGACTATACTGGACCACCATCTTGAAAGATTGTGTTGAGTTCGCGAAGGGTTGCCAGGAATGTCAAGTCCATACGGGCATCCAACATGTACCAGCAAGTGAACTTCACTCAATAGTGAAACCTTGGCCCTTTAGAGGATGGGCGTTGGACCTTATTGGAGAGATTCGACCAGCATCATCAAAGAGCCAGAAGTATATATTGGTAGGCATCGATTAATTCACTAAGTGGATCGAAGCTA
Organism: Vicia faba; assembly: GCA_948472305.1. Taxonomy (NCBI): domain Eukaryota; kingdom Viridiplantae; phylum Streptophyta; class Magnoliopsida; order Fabales; family Fabaceae; genus Vicia; species Vicia faba. Next base: position 342,875,758 of record OX451737.1, on the reverse strand, counting down.
TTCCTTTAGTCAATGCAGACCAAGAAAATGTCATTGAATTTATTCAAAAGAACATTATCTTTAGATTTGGAATCCCTGAAACTATAACGACTGATCAAGGATCAGTGTTCACCGGTCGAAAGATGCAGGAATTCGCTCAAGAAACAGGCTTTAGACTCCTGACATCAACACCTTATTATGCACAGGCAAACGGTCAAGTTGAAGCAGCGAATAAAATAGTGATTAGCCTGATAAAAAAGCATGTAGGAAAGAAGCCAAAAAATTGGCATAAGTTGTTAGACCAGATCTTGTGGGCCTGTCGAACGTCCCCAAAAGAAGCCACAGGTACAACACCATATCGGCTAACTTTCGGTCATGACGCAGTGTTGCCAGCGGAAATTTGTCTTCAATCTGCAAGGGTTCAGAGACATCATGATATCCCCTCTGAGGTTTATTGGGATATGATGTTAGACGAACTAGTAGATTTGGACGAAGAAAGACTACGCGCTCTCGACCTACTAAGGATTCAAAAGAAAAGAGTGGAAGACTCTTACAATAAAAAAGTAAAACCTAAGGCATTCTCGCCTGGAGATTTAGTTTGGAAGGTGATTCTCCCCATGGATCGAAGGGATCGAAGCATGGGAAAATGGTCACCCAAATGGGAAGGACCGTTCAGAATTATCCAAACTTTTTCTGGTGGAGCTTATGAAGTCGAAGAGTTAGGTGAAGATAAAAGACTCTTGAGAGTAAACGGAAAATATTTGAAAAAATATAAACCTATGCTCCAAGAGATCAAAATAAATAGCAAGTAATGACTAAATTAACCATAAAGAGCCAAAATGGTTAAAAATGGAAAATTATATAAGAATTAGCCAAAATGGTTACATTGTATTACAAATATTACAATACATGGTTAATAAATGGCTAAGCAAATTAGAAAGGGATAGAATCTCTAAGTCGAAGGTACTTGGCCTGTTGCAACTCCAGCCTTTTGTTACACAAGGCAGTCGCCTGAGAGAGTTTGGCAATCTGGTCATCGAAGGCTTGGGCCTTCTCAGCGAACTCTAGGCCTCGTGCAACTTCAGTTTGGCTCTCTGTGTCAGAAACAGTCGAGAGGAGCTCCTCTCTGCGCTTGGTATTAGCATTTATCTTGGCCTCCAGCTCTTCGATCTGCGCCTTTATAGAGGCATTGTCTCGATCTATGGCGTCAATTTCTTCTTGCTTGGATGCCTTCTGCTTCGACAACTCTGCAATTCGAGAAGTCGTTTCAGCTACCTCAGTCCAGGCAGAAGAACTCTTGCCATGTAGCGCTTCGAGCTGGCTGTTGAAGCCCCTCTGACGTCGATAGTCCAGAGACTTGGTCAAAAATGGAGTATAACTCCAAGATAAAGCTGGAAACCTCTGGAGACACAGCAAGCAAGTCGACTGCATTCAAAACAGCTCCCAGACAAGACGGAGCAGTAGGATCCCCCTCCAAAGCCTTCATCAGATCCTTCTTGAAGAACTGATCCTTGACCTTCATCAAAGCCTCATCAAGAGGAGAAGTCGAAGTGGACTTCCCCGATGCAGTAGAAGCATCATGACTAAGGTCAGATGAACTTCCCCTACTCTCGATGATGGCATTCAGGTAGCCAATGGGATCAGTTTGCTTCAAAAGGGCCAAGTCTTCTTTAGACTTAGGCTTTATCGAGGTGGTAGCCCTTACAGCAGCGTTGGCTTGGGGTTGAAGTTGTTGAGTAGCGTTTACATCGACATGACTCTCTTTGACCTGTAGTTCAGTAGTGCCAGCATCAACATGATCCCCTTCGTCATGTTGCTCCTCTGTCAGATCGACCACTTGAGTTTCCTTTGGTTGTTGTTCCTCTGCTTCGGCAATGGCTTCATCGTTCGCCAATTCCTCCTCTTGTTGCCTACTGTGTTCAACAGAGTCTTGTGTCTCTGAAGTTTTTGGTGCTGAACTTTCGGTGGTCTCCTGAAAATAGAAGAGGAAGAATCTTCTGGTTTAGGAAGATACACAATCGAACGTGAGCATCGGCACCTAAGTTAAAAATGGTCAGAGAAACTACCTGTAGAGGAATTTCAGCCCCAGGGCTGGAATTGTCACTTTCGACGGGTTTGTTAAGCAAAACGTTCAGCTCCTCCTCCGTGGGCTCTTCGATGATCACGGGAGGTGGCCTGGGTCTTCTCCCTGCAACCTTTATTCTGATCATGGGTCGAGGCTCAGGAGCAGGGGCATCTTTCTTCAGTTTTCTCCGTTTAAGAGGAGCGGGGGGAGATTCGTCCTCGTCGTCACTCCCAGATTCGACCGTTAGTGCAGGTCGTTTCTTGGGTGCAGGTTCCTGAAAACCAAATGGAGTTCGATTTAGAGCGCCACATCGAAAATCAGGATGTTAAAACCAGAAGGAAATAATAAAAGTCTGGTTATCGGTGCTGAAGGTTTTGTCGAGGGACCTCCTCCCTGATGGCTTTCTGTGGTTTTTACCGGTGCTGAAGGTTTTGTCGAGGGACCTCCTCCCTGATGGCTTTCTGTGGTTTTCTTTGCTGCAGGCTTTCGAACAACTGAAAGAAGACGCGTTCACAAGTTATAATTAACAAGTTATAAGTCGAAATGGAAAGACAAATATAATTTGGAGAGTGAACGTACATTTCTTTATTTTGTCAAGGACTATAACGAAGGACTTCTGGAGTTCGTCCACAAAATATTTTTCGTCGAAGAATTCTTCAGCATAATAACTCTTCCACCAGTCTTCGAAAGATGGTGAACAGAGGAAGTTAAGTTGATAGTCGAACAGTGAAAGTACTGTTCGACCAGCGTACCTGCCAATGTGCTTGGTGGCAGCATCCTCAGTGTAGTCATTGCAAAAATATAACATTGATTTCTCCCTAGGAAAAATGGGAGAAGGAAGTGATTGGATGATACCAAACTGTCGAGAGACCAAGTTTGGCTGATAAGCGATCAAGCTCAGGTGATTCTTGGAACTCTTAAAGTGCAGTGGCATTATTCTGGGAGTGAGAAATGCTTCCCACGTTGTTGTGTGTTCTTCGAGATGAGGGTCACCTGATGACTTGGGATGGGGCCTGGTGAACCATTCTGGACCAAACTTTCGACGGGCGAAAGGAGCCATGGTCGAGGTGAATTCTTTTCTTCCTACAAACATCAAGACGAAGTTTGCAAAGGTTTGTTGAAGTTCCAGCCCATCCTCAGTGGGAGTCAGTAAAGCCAGTCTGGTGCCTTCGATACGCCTTTTGGCTATCTCAGGAGCTTGTTCGTTTATCTGAGTTTTCTGAGGTAAGAAAGACTCAAAAGTGGCATTTAGCCATAGTTGTAGTAGCCATAAGGGTCCTGCAAGCAACAAACTGGCTCTATTTTCGATGACCTTTAGCAGAGTCGCTGCACTGCTTATCGACTCATACAGGTTCGCTAGGATTAATTCGGCCAAACAAGTGTTTTGACCATGGTGAAGCTGGGTAGCAAGGGTGACCATTTTCTTCGTCACCTGTAGAGACTTCGTGCAGAACACGAAGCGTGACATCCAAAGGGCTAGAAACGCTATGTGCTCCACGTCCGTCACATTGGCTGTCGATCTGTCATGATAGTGGTTGATATAGGTGATGTAAGTGGGTTTGGTAGCTGAAAACCCAATCTGGTCTTCAGACATTTCCTCTGGGTCGAAGTAATCCCCAGTTGGTCGAAGACCGGTGATGGCAGCCACTTCGAAGAGAGTGGGTGTTATCATTCGACAAGGCAGGTGGAAAGTGAAGTGGGTATAGTCCCAGAATAGCAAAGAGGCTACCAGCATCTCAGGGGAGTAGTTGAGACCAGTCTTCGACAGCATGACTAGGTCATAAATCCCAAGGTTCTTCCAAATCGAAGCCTGGCTTTTTTCAATATTCTCTAGCCAAGCGTTGTAGTCTGGTGTAAGGCTAGGGCTAGACCTAAAAGCCCTAACACCTCTGTTGAAGAAGCGAAGATCTATCTTTTCTTTAGCAGGATCTTCGTTGTCATCTGCAGCCTTTTTGGAGCACCCAACAGGTTTGAGTGCCTCAAGCACCGGGAAGAAGTTCTTGATCTTTGTGGAGTCATCAATGCATGTAGATAAAGGGCCAGACATGGCGAAAACCTGGTTGGAATATCCAACCGGAATCAGCAGTTGAGAAGAATAAACTTCACGCTCAGCAGTTCCCAGGGGTTCAGGAACCCTTCACATGCCTTTAGAGTTAACTGTTGGAACAGTTGAGAAGATTTTTGGTTGGGCAGTTTTAGAAGGAATGTTAGAATTGGGAGCATTAGAAGAACCTGAAGCCATTTTTGGGTTAAGATGAAGGTGAATGAAGAACAAGGGTTTTGCAGAAATCTTTGTTCAATAATAAAGCTTGGATGAAGAATAGCGTGAAAAAGTCCCACAAGGGGCACTTAAGCGCTATTTATAGTGATTGGAAAAATCACAAAACTCGAGGTCATTTAATGTTGCAGATGATAGTGGGGCACGTGGCGCTCCTTCGCTGACATAGCCGTTCTGCAGAAAGGAAATGGTGCAGCGTGCACCCTCGTTTTTGGGAAATTGTCATGATGACAATCTGTGAAAAGACATTGGGCACGCTAAACTCCTTACTGAAGTGACGTCTTAGGTACAGGTGGAATGATGGCTTTTTCTTGGGATTGTCAGTTGGTTGGTAGAAGACGAAAAGCGCACAAGTTAACCTGTGGCTAAGAATGAAGGACAGGTGTCGAGTGGAATCTCAAAGAATGCCTTTTTCTTCAGCGTCGAAATAAGGCATTCTTGGGGGGCAATTTGTTGGCTCCTAAATTCGACACCTTTGTTTTTTATTAATATAGACCTTTAATCATGAGGAATGGTTTCGACCAGCTGATCCTGTCGAAATGCTCATCAGAAGGTGGCAAGGTACGTAGAGAATTTCTTCTAAGTAGGAATCTTGTTGCCTTCGACGTCGAAGGAGCTTCTCGACAAAAGGTATTTGATGCTCAGAGTGGAACGGTTTGAGATTCGAATGTTTGGAGGGAAAACGGTTCCCAGCAGTTACCAAATGCAACGTGCCAAGATCAGGAGCGTCGAATGTTGTGAGCGTGCCAAGTGGTGTCATCTCGAAGCAACGTAACTGCCCAACGGTTACTTGAGATGTGTTTAGTATAAATACTAGTTGTTCACGTAGTTTTCGCGTGTGTTCATCATTATATACAAGTCACTCATTTAGATTCAAGTACCCAGTGTGAGCGAAAGAATTGTTGAGAATGTATGTATGAAACACCATTTAAATTAATCAAAGTCTTTTATATTCCAGAACTTTATTGCCTTTCATTTACTCTTCCCAGTCGAAGCCTTTATTTATTACCTTTCATGTATTCTACCAAGCTTTTCTTCATGCAATTTACATAAAGTGTCTTTACTTTCCTGTCATTAACCATTATTAGACTTAATCAAACCCCAAAAAATCAACCATGTCTTAGGATCAATCTGATCGATCCTGCGAGTCACCAAATAAGTAACCTTTTGGAGGATCAACGATTGTTTACCAATTTCCACGGTAAACAGGCACCAAGTGAGATGGCTCCTCCTTTGTGGAGCCATCTGAAACATGGTTATTTGCGTAATTTTTTCCGAAACCCGGTTATTTGCGAAATATTATTTTAATACATGGTTATTAATAAAAAAAATTTTGGCTACCAAGATATTCTTGAAGTGATCAATAATGGAGTAACTTTGTTTGTTGTAGAGGCAACTAAGGCACAAAAGGCTTCGTTCAAGGAAGAAAAGAAGAAAAATTACAAGGCGTTGTTTTTTATTCATTCTTGTGTAGATGGTGACAACTTTGAGAAAGTTGTCGATTGCTTATCGACAAAGCAAGCATGGGAGATCTTGGAAAAGGAATGTATCGGGGCTGATAAGGCAAAGGTGGTAAGGTTATAAACTAACAAACGATATTTTAAATTGATTCAAATGGAAGCGAAGGAGATAATCAACGATTACGTAACGTGAATTACGTTGTTGGTTAACCAAATCAAGCCTTACAGAGAAGTTGTTTCAGAATAGAATGTTGTGTCGAAAATCTTGTGTTCTTTGACACCAAGATTTGACAACATTGTAGTGGCGATTGAAGAATCGAAAGATCTTCCGACATTGAGAAAAGAGGATCTTCAAAGCTCACTTGAGGCTCATGAACAAAGGATGGATAAGAGGAGTAACGATAAGGAAAAGCCAGAGATCGCTTTGCTAGCACGGTTCAATGAGAAGAGCAAGAAGTCAAAAGGAAAATGACCCATGAAAGAAAAATGGAACTTTCAGAATTTTAGTGGAAAAGATTCCAAAAATTCAAAGAATTTAACGAATCAAAGGGGTCAAAGCAGAAACAAAAATGGTGGTCAAAGCAATTATGCCTAAAACTTTGACAAGAGTAAAGCATAATGCTTTAATTGTTAAAATTTAGTTCAGTTTGCAAGAGATTGTAATGCGAAATAGAGGTAATCTCATGGAGATGAGAATAAGGTTTCTAGACAAAAGGCGGATGATGAGAACACGCTCTTGGTGATGATCAAACAAGGAGAATGCAACAACAATAAGTTATCGGGCAGCAGCGGCAACTTCTAGGAAAGCTGCAGAAACATTTTTATGAAGAAATAGTTATGGTGATTGTGAGGGAATGAGTCCAAACAGTGAAGAGTGGTACTTGGATTCTGGTTGTTCTATGCATATGATGGGTAGGAATGATTGGTTTGTCAAAATTAACCAAGCCACTAAGAATAAAGTGAAATTCGCGAATGATACTAATTTAGTGGCCGATGGGGCCAGTGATATTTTGATCGGCAAAAGGGATGAGGGCAATTCCTTGATCAAAGGTGTGTTGTAAATTCTTGGAATCCAATGTAACCTTCTAAGTATTGGCCAATTGCTTGAGAAGGGATACAAGATTTGCATGGAAGTCAAGACTTTTCCCGTTATGGATACAAATGAGGTTTTGGTCCTTAAAACTCCTATGGATGCCAATATATCTTTTAAGATTGAGTTCAAAGTGATGGAATATATGTGTCTTGTTACAGAAGTGAGTCAAGATGAGTGGTTGTGGCACTACCGTCTTGGGCATCTTAATTTTAGAGATCTTAATGCATTGCAAAGGAATGGTATGGTAACTGGGTTGCCATCCATCAACATTCCAACTGAGATTTGTGAAGAGTACGTGCAAGGGATGTAACACAAGAGTAAATTCAACAAGGATGTAGGTTATAAAACCAAGCATCACCTTGAGGTGGTGTACTCTGAAGTGTGTGGGCCAATGTAACTTGACTCGTGTGGTGGAAATATGTACTTTATCACTTTCGTTGATGATTTTAGTAGAAAGCTATGGACATAACTAATCAAGAGAAAGGATGAGGTATTTGAATGGTTCAAGAATTTTAAGTTTTTGGTTGAGAGGAAAAGTGGTCACAAGCTAAAAGTTCTCAAAACGGATGGTGGGGGCGAGTATGTCTCAAATGAATTTGGGAAATATTATGAAGAAGAGGGGATAACTCATAAAGAAGTAGCACCCTATACACCGTAGCAAAATGGTGTCGCTGAGAGTAAAAATCGATTGATTATGAACATGTTGAGAAGCATATTAAAGGGAAAGAACTTGTCGAAAGAGTTATATGGAGAAGCGGTTTCCATAACTGCCTATTTGTTGAATATGTGTCCTACAAAGAAGCTTGAGAAGATAAATTCAAAAGAGGCATGGTAGGGATTTAAACTGAATCTAAACCATTTGAGAGTTTTTGGTTTTGTGTCGTATCGACATGTTCCGGGCCAATTTAGAAATAAGTTGGATGACAAATATGAGATGAGGATATTTGTTGGGTATCACCCTACTGGAGGTTACAAGCTGATTGATGTTAAAAACTGGAGAATCGTGACCAGTCAGGACGTTTAATTCCATGAATTTAACCATGTCGAGGAGCCTGTAACCAGTTACCAGCAGACGTTAACCAATTACATGCAGGTGTTAGCCGATTACTGGAAAGTAGTAACCAGTTACATACACAACTTTCTAGATTTGGAAAAACTGAAAATGTTGAACAAATGCACGTAGAAGGTAGAACGGAGGAAAATGTTAGACGGCCAACTAGGCAAGTAGGTTTTTCTCAAAGACTCCAAGATTATGAGATATTCTGGGATAACGAGATCAATAATGATGGTGATTTCATCCATTTGTTACTTATGGCCGAATATGAGCCTGTTAACACGAAAGAGGCCTTGAGTGATCCAAGGTGGGTTTATGTAATGAAAGGGAAGATGAAATCAATTGAGAAAAACAATACTTGGGAGTTGTTTGATCTACCGAAAGGTAGCCAATTAATGTAAGATGGATCTATAAGGTGAAGGTTAATCCCAAAGGTGTAATAATCAAGCATAAGGCTTGATTAGTTACGAAAGGATTTTTGCAAAGAGAAGACATAAACTATAATGAGGTATTTACACCATTCGATGGGATAGAAATCACAAGGCTAGTTGTTGGTATTAGGAATAACAACAATTGGTCCATCTATCAAATGGATGTGAAGTCCAAATTTCTGAACGTCTGCTTGAGGAAGAAGTGTATGTAGAACGCCCTTAGTTTTGTTATGAAGAATCAATAGGGTAGGTTCTATAAGTTGAGAAAAGAGTTATATGGTTTCAAACAAGCTCCAAGAGCTTGGAACAAATGAATATATAGTTTCCTTGTTGATGTTGGTTTCAAGAAACGTGTCTGAGCATTGAGTTTATGTGAACATGAATGCAAGTGAAAGTGTGATCATACTTTATCTATATATGGACGATTTGTTGATCACATGAAGCAATGAGAAGAGTATTTCTAAGTTCAAGAGAGAGCTTATGAAAAAATTCGAGATGAGCAACCTTGACATTATGATACACTTCCTTGGCATATAATTCCCACTACTACGGAAAACCCATTTAATAATGGTTGGAAAAGATATATAACAACGCGGGCCCAGACGTTGTTTTGTAGAGTTTCATTGAATATATGATACTTACCATCACGATTAACTGACCGTTGCAGTATTCTACAAAGCGCACAACATATCACAACAGTTATTTAATCCAACCATTGTGACAAAACTTAAGGTCCCAGGTTCGATTCTCAGCGTCAACATTTTGTAATTTATATTATTTTGGTTACCGTTCAATATACAATCATGGTTAAGTTTTATAACTGCTGTCAAAACTTCCTCTGTTTTAAATTTTCAATTCTCAACTTCTCAAATTATTCCCATTTTTTATTTTGTAACTATTATAACCCTATCAAATAATTTACAGCAACCAGTATTTTTGTAAACCATGCAGAAAGAGCATAAAAGACAGCTAACAATGTGCATCAAAATCAAAGATTAATATATACATCTAAGACAATATGTTAGGTAAAAAATAAGATTCACATCATCATTTACAGAAATTAATAAGTCATTAGCACATCTTAATAAATCAAATAGCAGAACTCTTAAGCACGTTGTGGATATACGCGCAACGTCTACGAAGATCGACAAAGTCCTCAACTGGGAATGGGGTTACGTCGTTAAACATCTACATAAGAAAGAGAAAAAAAGTGTTTAAAATATATGTCAACTTGTATATTAATATATGTAAACATATTATGACATATATACCTTATCCCATGAATAAATGATGCCGACAAGGACAATGTTTAACATGTGTTTCATGACATAATACCCACACTCGTATGTCCTGGGTTGTTTCCTCGTCTACAAATGAATAACCACACATGAATGTAAATGAAAGAAACAGGTAATCAGGCCACTTACTTTAGGAGTAATTTATGAGGGATTTCTTCTAACATTGTTCATCATATTCACTTTCTCCACAACAATGTACATTGAATATAAATTAAACATATTACATGCTAAAGTACTTACAATATCAAAGAAAGTGAATTAAACATACACTTACGAGTTAATAATCTCTTTCATTTTCTTGTTGAGTGGATCATGCAAGAAACACAGTACAATTATTGTATCCATCCTAAATGATATTATGATCAATTGATAATGACCACTGAATAAACATGACCATATATATTATTAGTATTTTCTAAAACAAAACTAAATATAGAATACATAAACTTCAATTACAAAAATACTTACGAACATAGAAATGGTGCCAAGTAACATTATTTTCCTCCCTCATTTAACCATTTTTTCAAGTACTGTTGAATGTCTTTTGGTTCATTATACGCCCATCGAGTAAAAAGCGGATCCAAGATTCTATAAACACTTGATTTATTCAACTCTATACAAACACGGTGAATGTACCTAAATGTTTAAAGAAAATGAATAAGTTAATTGAGGAAATACAAAATATGATAATGTGTATATTCAATTATATACTTATGTGCACCAAACTTGTAAAATCCCTACGTCCAGACACTTATATCCACCGAGAAAATCCCTTACATTTTCAGGATTGTAATAGAATAATTCCATATATGGACAATGTTCTTTCGGGAAAGGTTGTGCATCATTCATCACCGCAACGTACAAGTATAACATGGTGATTTCATTTGAGTTAGGGTCCAATAACTCATTGCGGTTAGCTGAAGGGGGGAAGTGGCTGAACAATTACAGCCTTTTGTAGAAGCATGACGTACAATACTTCTACTTGGAGTTTGATCATGATCATGAACATCATCACCCTCAACATAACGTTGATCTTCGTTTGTACATCGTTCGAGGTTTTCACTTAATCTCTACATCATAATATTCATTTAGAACAAAAATAAGCACAATATATGTATATCATACATTTTCGATAAAACACTAAAATCTCAAGTAAAGCATATACTGAATATAACTCTTGAAATCTTTGCATATCTTTCTTCCTTTTTTCCCTCTCCTCTTTAAACAACCTCTTTTGTTCTTCTAATTGCTTCTCAAAAGACTCAATCTTTTGTTTTTATGCATTTAACTTTGAGCTTTCGGTAATTTTCTTTGAGACCCAAAGAATAACTTCAAGCCAACACCTTCTCCAACACCACAGACACACTCACCATGCTCCTCTATTCTGATTGCTTCTCCAACTTAAGGGAGGGAAATGGATGGTCAGATAAAAGTTTCACAGAGTTATTAGTCCTTATGAAAGATATGCTTCCGGAGGATAATGTTCTTCCTGATCGAACATATGAGGCTAAAAAAATGTTGTGCTCTATTGGCATGAGCTATGATAAGATACATGGTTGTCCAAATGATTTCATTTGGTTTCGAGACGAATATACATCGTTAAATGAGTGTCCTAAATGCAGTTTATCTCGATATAAGAAAAATTTGTCTCCAGCAAAAGTCTTATGGTATTTTTCTATAATTCCGAGATTTAGACGCATGTTTCGTAGTGAAACCGATGTAAGACACTTGACTTGGCATGCAGATGAAAGAATTATTGATGGAAAGTTTCGACATCTGGAAGATTCACCATAGTGGTCGAAAACTTATAATTATTATATTTTGGAGGAGAAGCAAGAAACCTTCGCTTGGCATTATCTACTGATGGAATGAATCCGCATGGTCTTCAAAGTATCTCACATACCACATGGACTATGATTATTATGATTTATAACCTACCTCCATAGTTATGCATGAAGCACAAGTACATGATGTTATATATGTTAATTTCTAGACCTAAACAACCAGGGAATGACATAGACGTATACTTGACACCTTTAATTCAAGATTTAAAGATTTTGTGGGAGAATGGTGTGGAGATTTATGATGGATATAGGAAATAAAGTTTCAATTTGAGTGCGATGTTGTTTGGCACAATTAATTATTTTTCGACATACGAAAATCTATCAGGGTATAGCATTAAAGGTCAAAAAGTGTGTCCTATTTGTGAAGAACACACAAATTGGAAGCGATTGGAATTTTTTCAAAAGAATTTATTTCTCGATCAACGTAGATTCTTAAATTGTAATCATCACTACCGTGGGTGGAGAAAGGCATTCAATGGAAATCTAGAACATGATAGAGCTCCACCTACATTGACAAGTGACCAAGTTTTTGAGAAGGTGAAAGATATGAGTACTCAGTTTGGCAAGCCATTTGCACATATGCTTGTCAAAGGTGGGTGGAAAAAGAGGTCAATTTTTTTTGAATTTCCATATTAGAAGTCGTTGTATGTAAGACATTTTCTTGATGTTATACATATTTAAAAAATGTATTTGAAAGTGTTATTGGTACGTTACTCAATATACAAGGAAAGTATAAGGATGTCCTTAAAGCAAGAAAGGACTTGATACAAATGGGAATAAGAACTGAATTAGGACCCATGAAGAAATGAACACGAATATATTTTCCGCCTGCTACTTATACTTTATCTAGAAAGGAGAAAAAAATATTGTGTAAGTTTCTAAGTGAAGTTAAAGTTCTAGAAGGTTACTATTCAGATATTAGAAGACTTGTGTCTATGAAAGACCTCAAGTTAAAGAGTTTAAAGACACATGATTGCCATGTTATAATGGAGAATTTTCTACCAATATGTATACGTTCTATTTTGCCAGAAAAAGTAAGAAGCGCCATAACTAAATTGTGTTTTTCTTCAGGTCAAATTGTAGTAAGGTGATCGATCCTGAGATCTTACCAATATTGCAAAAAGAAATAGTTATTACTTTATGTGAGCTTGAAATATATTTTCCTCCCTCATTTTTTGACATTATGGTACATCTTGTTGTTCATCTTGTGAAAGAGACAAAATTGTGTGGACCAGCTTATATGAGATGGATGTACCCTGTTGAGCGTTATATGAAAATATTAAAAGGGTACGTGAAAAATCGAAGTCGGCCAGAGGGTTGTATGGTTGAACGATACATTGTTGAAGAAGCGATTGAGTTTTGTACTGAATATTTGACCAATGTTCAATCCATTGGACTACCTAAATCTCATATTTTCGAAAGGAAGGAAGGAAAAAATGTAACCATAAATAAAATTGTGACACTATCAAGGGTTGAACGGGATCAAGTGCATTTATATGTTCTGCACAATGATAATGAGGTTGAGCCGTATGTTGAAATGCACAAGGATGTAATCCAAGGTTTAAATTCGAATAGAAATGAAAATTGGATAGTACAAGAGCACAATCAAAGTTTTATAAAATGGTTCAAAGATCATATTTATTCAAAGTTTGATTTAGATCCGGCTTCAATAACAGGAATTTTGAGATGTTTAGCATATGGTCTGAGTTTGCTTGTGTTTTCTTCTAGCACATACGCAATTAATGGATACACATTTTATACCAAAGAACAAGATGATAAAATCACTATGCAAAATAGTGGTGTCATTGTTTTAGCTGAAGAAATGCACATTTCAAGTATGAATGACTTAAACCCTAAATATGCAAATCTGTCATATTTTGGGGTTATCGAGCATATTTGGGTGTTTGATTATGAGAAGTTTCAGATTCCTATCTTTGGTTGCAAGTGGGTACATAATAGCAGCATACGAATGGATAAGTCGGGATTTTTACAAGTGGATCTTAATAGGGTGGGGTACAAAGATGAGCCTTTTATTCTAGCCTCTCAAGATAAACAAGTGTTCTATGTCACTGACCAGACAAGTACGAAATGGTCTATAGTTCTTTTATCTAACAAAGTGATTGATGACAACAATGTAAATCAAAGTGATGTTGATGTTGAGAATGAGTCATATGTTAGAGGGAATGAGTCGTATGTACGAAATGATTAAGATGAGAATATTATAGCGGATGAATCATATATTAGAAATGATCATAATGAGGGAATTTGGATCAATCCATCCGTCTGAGTTGTTAAGAGCCAAGTAACTCATATTCCAACCAATAAAAGAAAGAGATGTTAGTGAAAAAGGTACTAGCAAAATGTTATATGTTCTGTCATTCAATAAAATTGTGTTTTTGTTTTTATATTGTGTTTATGGTTTTATATTGTGTTTATGTTTTTATATCGTGTTTATTCATTCAATGCTACTTGAATTTTATATGGTGTTTATGTTTTTCTTTAATATTACAGGTGAAATGGCTACTAATGATGAAAAATCACATCCCACTTCTAATATTGATGGAAATGAATCGGCTCGTGATGTGGAGAATGATATTAGACGAGGAATAATAATTATGAAGTCAATAATCTGTGCAAGAGATAAAGGTATCAAATTTGATGTACATTGGAATGAAGACAAACAACTAATTGAGCCTAACGGTTCAATATTGACAAGTTACATTGGTTCCATTATGAGGAGAGAAGTTCCCATCACTTGTGATGATTGGAGAAGGTGTGAGCTGAAACCCGTTAAAGAAAAAATATGGACTGAAATACAGGTGCGATATATGATGTCTTTCGTTTTTGTTGACGTTTATGTATATAAATTACTAACGCACTCTATGTATGTTTTTTATAGAGGTCTTTTAACATTGATGATGATCGAAAATCATATTGTCTTCAATTTGCCGGAAAAGGACTAAGAGGGTTTTGATCTTTTTTTATAAACAAGTTTCTTAGGGATGCCGATAACAATTTTATTGATGTAGAACTTCCAAAGGCGTATGCAAGCTTGATTTCTCCTGAAGAATGAGAAACCTTCAAAGAAAAAAGAAGAACCTCTGATTTTCAGGATGTGAGTGGCGTGAATCGCCAACAAGCATCAAGTCTCCCGTATCCATACAGAAAAGGGCATATGGGATATGCACGCTTGCGAAAAAGATTGGTAAGTATATATAAATTATATGATATATTTGTTCATCATGTTTTATTATTGATTTTATCTCTTAATGTGTAGTTAGAAGAGGAGAAAAGTCAAGAACCATCTCTTTCAGAACATGTTTTGTGAAGGCTACCCGGGTGGGTAAGGATGGAGTTGTTAAGGAAGATGTGCTTCAAATTTATGAGAAATGTGTAAGTATATTAATATTCCTATAATTAAATCAAAAGTTTATTAAAATACATAATTTATGAGTTTAATCACCACTAATTTATTTTGCTATGCATATGAATTTCAGGAGAGTCTATCTTAATCTTTAACTCAAGCTGAAGACCATGATCACAGGAGCATACTTAGTTGAGTATTAAATGTTCCTGTGTATACCAGTCGTGTGAGGGTTAAGGGATTCAAGGTGACTCAAACATATTTAGATAACCATCAAAAGAGGAAATGTCATAGCAACAAAGAAGTGATGGAAGAGTTAGAAAAATTAAAAGCTAAAGTTTGTGAGTTGGAAAAGGACAAAGAAAGATACATGTCCGAAAGGCAAGGTTCAAGGTTCAAGGATACTAGTGACAAAGATAGTATCAATTGTGATTTCCAACAGAAAATTCCCGAGATAACATATATTATTATGAATTAGCATTATTTTTTTAGTTGACATATATAAGCATTAACAATTTCATCTTTATTATTGGTATAGGGAATTTCACCTTGTCATCTATATTTATTGTCACCGACTTATCGCATGGTTGGCAAGGGAAAAGTGCATAATATCTTAGGAGAAGTACTTCACCATAAACTGCTCCCTGCTGGATTTTTGAAAGTATCAATTGATATTGCTTTAGAGAGGGATGCGCCATTACCGTTTCCTGACGATATTTTAGATGCAACATTGGTGGGAGAGGCAATAGTATCTTATGTCGCATGGCCGTCAAGCCTCATTTACATAGATGATGAGGTATGTTGAAAACTATTATGAACCTTTGAGTATTCAAATTTTTTACGACCATTTAATGTACATTTTTTTCATGGTAATGTTAGACTCCCACAAAATCTAAATCAAAAGATAAGGGGATTAAGCCGCAGACCGACTCAGTTGCATCCAAAAAGGAGGTAAATTGATATATATTATACATAGAAAAAGTTAATTCAAGATCTTATATTTCACCTAACTTATTATGTGCATTTGATCTTTAGACTCATGTTAAAGACATGCAACAAGTCCATATGAGTAAGAAGCCTGAAATTGGCAACATGTCCGCACAAAAAAAGGATGTGGCAAAGTTTGTGGCTAGAAAAAAGCCTACTTCTCGGTATAGGTCGTGCCTTCAGACATTAATGGGAATTTCAAATTTGACTGACGGGTGTGCTCGTAATATACCTATGGAGGAAGGTATTTTTGGTTTTTCCTATTACGAAAAAATGAGTAAAGAGGATATGGATCAAGTTCTTAGACATGAAGAATTAGGCTTCGGTGTTGTCAATACATACATCAGGTATTCTCTGATCAACTTTATTTAATTTATTGAATAATTTATCTACTAATTTCAATGAATAGTCTTAATGTTAATGATGTTTTTATTTAAGTTTCATGTATGCCAACTTGATATGCCCGCGTCAATTGGACCAAAGATTCCCCTTCTTACATCCAAACAATATCAACGCACTATTAATCGAGCAACGACCAAATGATGTCAAATAGTATTTTTTTTCCGTACATTTATGGCCAACAAAGATACGGAAAAATTGTTTTTTTCCATTTAATACTTGCAATGGGTAAGATTTTTATTCAAACTTCATCTATTATAATTTTCGTGTTTTGACGTTCTGTAGAAAGTTTCCATCTAACCTTTGTTAATCTTACAGTGGACACTGGTTATTGGTTGCGATTAATACAATAAGAGAAGTTGTATATTATTTGGATTTGTTAGAAGACGATTGGATAAAATACCCAAATATGAAGGAGATGGTTGATACGTAAGTTAGATTGTTCTAAATCTTCGTCTGTATACTTATTTATTTTTTTATGTGAGATTGTTCTGAATCTTTATTTATATTTTTTTAGGGTTATACAAATTTTTAGATCACAAAGAGATATTCAAGTACCAAAGAGTAAGGCAGACAACATTACATGGATTAGAGTGCATGTATGTTTTCACAATTTTGATTATATTAGTGATGCTACTTGATAAAACAAGTTAAACTATATATACTGATATATATATATATATATATACTGATATATATATATATATATATATATATATATATATATATATATATATATATATATATATATATATATTTGTATATTTTTCCATGTGTAGTGTCCTCGTCAGCGCAATGGTATAGATTGCGGTTATTTCATGTTGAGGTTTATGAAAGAAATTATTCTTTTGAATCAAATAAAGATTCCAACCATGGTATGAGTTTCTAACTTATGATTTATTTTAATATACTTAACATATTTCATCTAATTAATTAGTTTTAACTAAATCATATTGATAACGAGAAATCGTATCATATAATTACTACGCTTTTTATCGATTTTTATAATACATTGAGTCATCTAACTCCCGTTTATTCCGAGTTTTTGTGTCTTTTCACAGGTACAACATTTGTCAACTCAAATCAATGAAAGAGGACCACATGAAGGAAGCTAAACAAGAAACAGAAGAGAAGGAACCAAATCTGCAAAGTCTGCAGATTTTGTAACGGTGACGACCGTCACACCCTATGACGACCGTAAGGCCTCCCCAACTAGAAAGAACGCTCGTCACACATCATTGACGAGCGTAATGCGCTATTTAAGCGCATTACGACTGTCACCCCCTTGTGACGACCGTCACACGCTTAAAGGGCAACGTTATGAATTAGTGGAGACGTGGGCAACGTTGAGGGCATAACTCTTCTCCTATATTTCCTCCACTCAGTAACCATGCATCCGGATCTTACTCCACTCAAGCCTTTTCCAAGATTTTCTCAACTGCAATATTTTCTTCTATATATATGTGGTAGTTCAATGGATGATGGTCGAAGAATTTTTCCAGAACAAAATTTCTATTTTCCTGCAATTATTCTATTTTCTTGTTTTTGAACCTTTTCTACACGTACTGTAATTTTTATTTCCAGCATTAGTTTTAGAGTGTTAATTCTTCATCTAAGAATTAACACAATTATTGATTTCGATTGAGCTGCAAGGAATTTGTAAGCATCCAAGATTACCATAGAAACATTATTTCCAGGTTTTTTTTATGCAATTGATATTTATTTATTCTTTTGTTATGTCATTTATTTTTATGGATTATATTTTAAATTGCATAGTTATTAAATATATTATGTCCAGATAAATTAATTGTACCGGTATGTGACTCCTAAGTACCGAAAGAATTCAGTGATACCTTGGCTAAAAACATTTATAAACAATCTCTAGTTTCCAATTTCCATGTTTAATTTAACTACTCTTGTCAAGAGAGTGAGAGGATAATTAACACGATTTTTCCACGAGAGTGGGAAATTAATTAAGGCAAGAACCTGCATGCGAGAGCTGAGGTTCAACCCAGATAGTGGTAACGAAACATTAATTTTTAAATACATGAGAGTGTTTTAATAAATTAATTAAACTCAAATTGTTTTCAAAAAGTGTTATTAAATTTAAAGTGCATCCACTAGGTTTAGTAGCATGACTTATTTCATGAACACGAGAGTGTATGTCTCAGGTTTTTAAACAATTCGTTTTTACCGAAATACTTTATATGCCAAGCGATTCACCGAATTCCCGAAGTCCGACTATCACATACCGGTATAACTATTACTATTATTTTTAATTAAACTATTTCCCCCCTAAAACCAAATATTCATCGCTTAGTTAAACAATTGTAGCATTAGATCGTACGCGATTGATCCTCAGTCTCTGTGGGTTCGATAATCATTTAAAACTAGAACGACTAAACTGTATTTGCAGTTAGTATCCCAATAGACTTATAAAGTCCCGATCAAGTTTTTGGCGCCGTTGCTGGGGACTGATTAGTCAATTAAGTACGATTCTTCTGTTGCGCGTTTAGACTAGGCAACAAAAACCCTTTTTTCGATTTGTATGCCAAGGACTCGCTCACAAGGCGAACCACTTGACAAATCGACGGACGAACCTGAACGCATCCTTTCCGTAAGACGTGCAGTCAGGGATTACTGTTTAAATCACGCTATTCCTTTACCCAAACCCGAAATCAAGATTGATTCTGAAACAGATTCTAATTCTTCCTCTGAAACCGAAACTAATCTAGAAGTAGACATGGCCGAAGAACAAAGGACACGTCCACTGAAGGAGTACGCAACTCCATCAAAACAAGAACCTCACAAGAGCATTGCTGCTCCAGCAATAAATCGAAATGATTTTGAGTTGAAACCGTCATTGATATCAGCTATCCAACAACGCCAATTCTCTTGAGATCCTTCCGAAGATCCAAATGAACATCTTACAAAATTCGTTCAATTTGCCGACACAGTTATAGAAAATGGTGTTAGTAAAGATGCAATAAGATTACATCTTTTCCCTTTCTCGCTAAGAGATAGAGCTTGGGCTTGGTTGCAATCCTTGCCGTCAAATTCCGTCACTACCTGGGAAGGACTTAAGATTGTATTTTTAGCACGATACTTTCCCATAAGCAAGACTGCTGCACTAAGAGCCCAAATCAACGGATTTAGGCAGAAGGATACTGAATCGCTATTCGATGCATGGGAACGCTAAAAAGATATGATGCGAATGTGCCCACATCACGGACTAGAAAAATGGTTGATCATCCACATGTTTTATAATGGACTCTTGTACAACACAAGACTCTCTATAGATGCCGCCGCAGGTGGTACACTGATGGACAAGCCTTATGACGAAGCTAACCAACTCATTGAAAATATGGATCAAAACCACTATCAGTGGGGAGGAGAAAGAACATCTGTGGAGAAAACTCAAACCAAAGGTGGGATGTACGAGATTAGTAGCCTAGATAAAGTTAATGCTAAGGTAGATGCTCTTACCCAAAAGATAGAAAGCTTGACCTTACCTCCTGCAGCCACCGTGGCTGCAGTTACCCCAAACTGCGAAGTTTGTGGAGTTCCTGGTCATGTTGGAACCAAATGTCAAATCTTAGCAGGAATATCAGTTGATCAGGTGAATTACGCTCAAGGTAATCCTTATGCTAATACCTATAATCCTAGTTGGAAGAACCATCCTAACTTCTCGTACAAGAGAAATAACGCTTTATATGCACCTGGCCAAGCACCTGTTGTACCTCCAGGTTATCAAAAACCCGTTGTTAATGTTCCTAACATTCCTAAGAAATCTAACCTTGAAATCTTAATGGAAAATTTTATCGCTAATCAAGCTTAACAAAACAAATAATTCCTCAATCAAAACGTTCACACTGGTGAACAATTGAAGTTATTAGCAAATAAGGTAGATGCCCTAGCAACTCACAATAAAATGTTAGAAACCCAAATCTCCCAAGTAACACAACACCAAGCTAGTTCTGCCGCACCTGCTGGTACATTTCCTGGACAGCCACAACCCAATCCTAAAGGACACGCTAATGCTATCACATTACGAAGTGGGACAGCCCTTGATGGACTGGTAGATCCTAGACTCCAAAACCCGACCATGTATCAGAAACCTGAAAAGGAAGTAGAGAAGTCAAAAGATCAATCTGAGAATGTAGAGGAAGACGAGAATGAGAACAGAGAGGCTTCAGAAAAACCTTACGTGCCTCCACCGCCATATAAACCACCAATTCCATACCCTCAAAGACTTGCAAAATCCAAGAACGAGGGGCAATTCAAGAAATTTGTAGAACTTCTGAAACAATTAAACGTTACTATTCCGTTTACAGAAGCTATAACCCAAATGTCGTCATATGCTAAATTCCTAAAAGAAATATTGTCTAATAAGAAAAAAATCGTTGAAAACGAAACCGTTATGCTAACTGCCGAATGTAGCGCCATAATTCAAAATAACATGCCTCCAAAGCTAAAAGATCCTGGTAGTTTCTCCATACCATGTGTAATTGGAAAATCTGTCATAGACAAAGCTCTATGCGATTTAGGAGCGAGTGTTAGTCTAATGCCCTTATCTATTTGCGAGAAGCTCAAACTAGGTGACATGAGACCTACCAAGATGTCCCTACAACTAGCTGACAGATCAGTCAAATTCCCTGTTGGTATGCTAGAAAACATCCCTGTCCGAATAGGACAATTTTACATACCGACTGACTTTATAATAATGGACATCAAGGAAGATTCAAACATTCCCATCATATTAGGAAGACCATTTTTAGCTACTGCAGGAGCCATCATTGACGTTAAGAAAGGAAAGCTTACCTTCGAGGTAGGAGAAGAAAAAGTAGAATTTATTCTTTCCCAATTCTTCAAAGCCCCTGCTATAGATGACTCATGCTGTCTCCTAGATATTATTGATGAATGTGTCAAAGAACTAGAAAGCCAAGAAGACACCTATTCTGGGATGCTGAAAATTCCGACACCAACTATCCTCAAGGATGATGACTAGAGACAAGAACATCTAGATGCCAACCTAAGTGAATGTTTCGCCTTAACACCCGATCCTGCCCCAACTGATAAGAAAACTGGTATAGAACTTAAAACATTACCTGAAGATCTTAGGTATGAATTTTTAGATAAAGAACTCGAACGGCCAGTTATAGTCAATGCCAATTTAGGGAAGATCGAAACCAAAAAAAACTCCTTAGTGTGTTAAGGAAGTATCCAACCGCGTTAGGCTATAATATATCAGATCTAAAAGGAATAAGCCCTTCTCTCTGTATGCACCGCATTATGCTGAAGGAGGACTGCAAGACTTCTAGAGAACATCAAAGACGAATAAATCCTATCCTAAGTGAAGTTGTTAAGAAAGAAGTGCAGAAACTGCTAGAGGCAGGCATCATATACCCAATATCAGATAGCAACTGGGTCAGTCCAGTTCACGTAGTACCTAAGAAAGGAGGTGTTACGGTTATAACAAACACAAAAGGCGAATCGGTGGCACAACGTACTCAAACAGGATGGAGAATGTGTATCAATTACAGAAAACTAAACAAAGCTACGCGCAAGGACCATTTCCCATTACCATTCATTGATCAAATGCTCGTGCGTTTAGCCAAACATTCCCATTTTTGCTATCTTGACGGATACTCAGGATTCTTCCAAATTCCCATTCATCCTGATGATCAAGAGAAAACCACGTTCACATGCCCCTATGGTAACTTTGCATACCGAAGAATGCCATTTGGACTATGTAACGCACCTGTAACTTTCCAACGATGCATGATGGCGATTTTCGCAGACTTTTTAGACGAAATTATGGAAGTATTCATGGACGATTTTTCTGTCTGTGGAGAAAGTTTTGACGGGTGTTTATCAAATCTTGAATTAGTACTGAAACGCTGTGTCAATGTCAACCTAGTGCTTAATTGGGAAAAATGTCACTTCATGGTAAGACAAGGAATTGTGTTAGGTCATATTGTATCAAACAGAGGGATTGAAGTCGATAAAGCAAAAATCGAAATTATCAAAAACCTTCAACCACCCAAAACAGTTAGAGAAATAAGAAGTTTTCTAGGACACGCTGGTTTTTACTGACGTTTTATAAAAGATTTCTCTAAAATCACTAAGCCTCTAACTGAATTATTAATGAAAGAAGCTGAGTTTATTTTTGACAATAAATGCTTAAACGCATTTGAGACACTTAAAGAAGCCTTAATTTCAACACCTATTATGCAACCTCCTGATTGGAACCTACCATTTGAAATAATGTGCGATGCAAGCGATTATGCTGTAGGCGCAGTCCTAGGACAACGCAAATATAAAAAGCTTCACGCTATCTACTACGCAAGCAGAACACTCGATTCCGCATAAATGAATTACGCCACTACGGAGAAGGAACTCTTAGCTATTATATTCGCATTGGATAAATTTTGTTCCTACTTAGTGGGCGCCAAAATCATTATTTACATGGATCATGCTGCGATCTGATACTTGCTAAGTAAGAAAGACGCAAAACCGCGACTACTCAGATGGATCTTACTCCTACAAGAGTTTGACTTGGAAATAAAAGACAAAAGAGGGACTGAAAACGTGGTAGCAGACCATTTATCAAGATTAGATGGAATCCAAACCGAGAGTGTTCCCATAAACGAAGATTTCCCTTATGAACACCTTATTGCTAAACTAGAGATAGCTCCTACCTGCAATTTAGATCAACACAATAAACCTTTAACAACTGCGGTAGTAAAAGCCATTTGTACCAACACCACATTACCATGGTACGCTGATTTCGTCAACTATTTAGCTGTCGGTGTTTTACCACCCGATTTAACGTACCAACAGCGGAAGAAATTCTTCCATGATCTTAAACAATACTTTTGGGATGAACCCCTACTCTTTAAAAGAGGCGCCGATGGTATCTATCGTCGTTGTGTTCCTAACGATGAAATAGACAACGTCATTTCCCATTGCCATTCCTCCCCTTATGGTGGACACGCTAGTACATCGAAAACTTGTGCAAAAATACTTCAAGCTGGCTTCTTTTGGCCTACTTTATGGAAAGACGTCCACATAGCAATTATGAACTGCGATAAATGTCAGCGTACAGGAAATATATCTAGACGCGACGAAATGCCGCAAAAAGGGATTCTCGAAGTAGAAATTTTCGATGTATGGGGAATTGATTTCATGGGACCGTTCCCCGCATCTTTCGGAAATAAGTATATATATTGGTAGCTGTTGACTACGTATCAAAATGGATTGAAGCCATCACTGCACCCACAAACGATACATGAGTGGTACTTAAACTATTCAAGCATGTTATCTTCCCACGATTCGGTGTACCAAGACTAGTAATCAGTGATGGCGGTTCCCATTTTATCTCTAGAATTTTCGAAAAACTACTTTCTAAATATGGCGTTAAACATCGCATAGCCACACCATACCATCCTCAAACGAGTGGACAAGTGGAAGTGTCAAATAGGGAAATTAAACAAATCCTTGAGAAAATCGTAGCCACATCCAGAAAAGATTGGTCCTCCAAGCTAAATGATGCTCTTTGGGCATATAGGACAGCTTTTAAAACCCCTATCGGAACAACGCTGTTTAAATTAGTTTATGGAAACTCTTGTCATTTGCCAGTAGAATTAGAACATAAAGCTTACTGGGCAATTAAAACCCTTAACTTAAATTACAAGATTGCTGGCGAGAAACGAATATTAGATATCCATGAATTAGAAGAATTGTGTTTAGACGCTTATGAAAATGCTAGAATTTATAAGGAAAGAACAAACAAATGGAACGATAGGCGTATCTCGCGGAAAGGATTTAAGGAAGGAGACATCGTACTCCTATTCAACTCTAGACTGAAACTTTTCCCGGGTAAATTACGTTCCCGATGGTCAGGACCATTTGAAATTAATAAATTTTTCCCAAGTGGTGCGATAGAAATTAAAGGAAATTCTATCGAACCATTCATAGTCAATGGTCAACGCTTAAAGCACTATTTTAATGTCGGCAATCTAAACTATTCGGCTTATCTGCAGTTAAGTGAGCCACCTATCCCGATACCTAACTGAATAGGTACTATCTGTCAAGCCATCGACATAAAACAAAGGCGCTTCATGGGAGGCAACCCATGTTTTCTTTTAATTATTTTTATTGTTTTAATATGTTTTTCTTTTTCTTTTCTTTTTCTTAATCTTTAAAACTTTCATGTTGCATCTCTTACTCCTTTTTATTTTATTTTTCTTCTATTTTTATTTTTCCTTTAAACTTTCTTTTTCTTTTTGATTTAACTTCGGCATTTTTAACCTGAAAATACTAACTTAGTTTTTCAAACATTTATTAAATATTTTCAGGGGTAAATTCTTTAGCTTTAATATTTAGCTCCATGGCACGAGTAAACTACATGAACATCACCTTGAGGAGTAGGCACCAAAGAAGAAGCTTTGAGGATCTAGCTGAGCGTGAGATGTGTCCTACAATTTATGCTGATGACCACGCTATGACTGCTTTAGGCATTCGTGAGAGTGTCATGTATCTGCTACACCAAATAGGCTGGGACACTGCTCCTATTCGGAGACGATATTGTACCTACAGGAAGTTGACCCTTAAGTTCCTGAGCACACTGAGCTACCTTCCAAATCATGGGTTAGGGTTCAACCGCGGGTTGATCACTTTCAGACTGTTTGACATGGACTACCGCTATAACCATAGGGAGTTTTCCAACCTATTAGGATTCCCTTATGGCCCAGATGTTATTACTATGACCCAGGAAGACCTATTGTTTGATACTAACCTTGATTTCTTCTGGGGTAGCATTGCTGGCAATAACCATCCAGAGCCGTCTGACCTTTATTCTGAGTCCATCCACAACCCCGCTATCAGGTACTTTCATAAGATCATTGCCCATACCCTTTTTGGTAAATAACAAAATGTTACATCAGTGTCACGTGATGAGCTCTTCATCATGTCCTGTGCTTCTCAGAGCCGTCCAGTAAACGGTGCCACTTATATGCTAGCTAACATGGAACGTATTATACAAACTCTGAATGCACCAATCCTCTTGGGTGGTTTAGTCACTATGATCTCTAATGCCATTGGACTCCGGAGGCATATGCTAGGATCAACCCCGCATTACGGAATCAAGCCAATGAACATTGAATTTTGCTTCAACACTAGTTTTATAGGAAATCTTGGGCCAGATGAATTCGAGTTGTTAATTAATCATGAGACTGTCCACCAGTTTATGCTCCCGAACCCTATAACTAGTGTCCACAATAGAGAAAACTGGCTTTTTGACCTCCACCATCCTCCTACACCGCCTTCGTCTCCTTCCACTGTTGACATCTATGAAGTACCCAACACCTCTCGCGATGCTGAAGATCCTGCAACACCACCGGGTTACCACCAGTTTCCTGATCCACGGGAGCAGCAAGTAGTTTCTACTGAGACCACCACCCAGGCTCCAGAGATACCACCACCGCCTCCACCTACCGTTACCCTCAACTCTTTGCATGAAGAAATTACTGAAATGCGGGGTGAGCTTACATCTCTACGAGTGGATTTCATTGCTTTCATGGATTTAGTGACAGACCAACTGGATTTCATGCACCAGCATATGTTCCCTACTCCCCGTGGCTAGAGATTTCCGTTGTTATCTTGATTTGTTTCTTCTCTTGCATTTGTATACACAGTGAGGTCACTGTTTATTTTAAGTGTGGGGGAGGAATCTAGTTTGTTCTAGTATTTTATCATTTTTATTATTATTTCAAAACAATTTTTATGGATTAATGAAATTTCAATTATTTATCAAAGTTTCAAGTTTTATTGCCCTACTGCCATTATTTCATTTCATACATGTTATTTCATTTTCAGTATATTTTTCATTTCTTAATTTAATTTTTATATTTTCTGCAAAAATTTAGTCATGTGACGTGTGTTGGAAAATATTATTACTGCTTACTATGCTAAGAATTTTGAATTATAATATTAGAAAAAAAAAGTCACGTTCTTTCATTAATACAATGAATTTGAACGCGTGACGCTCGTAACACCCTCATGACGAGCGTAACACGCGTTTCACCGTGTTACGCCCGTCACACCCTCGTGACGATCGTCACGCGCGCATTATATCAGAACCTGCTATTACAGAGCCGTTCCATCTTTATTTCAAAACCTCCCAACCTCCATTACTGCAAATTAACGGTAACATTACCCACTCCATTTTTTTTCAAATTCCAACATTCTAACACTAAAAACACCATCAACCCACTACTCCACTCTTATTCCAAACCTTTTTCAATCCGTTTTACAAACACTATGGCCAACAATCAACAAGCTCCCGCTCTCACTTTCAGATCTGACGAACAAGGCAAAACCCAACGGGTCAAATTCCAGAAGTTCCAACGCCGCGGTCTCCAACCTACACGGTATGTTGATCTTGACTGTTTGAGGAATTTGGGACTACATGACAGTGTCCGACAATTGTTGCAGAGTGTGGATTTATGGAACCTGTGCCGCGAACCGCAACCGATTTATGAAATTCTAACCCTTGAGTTTCTGAGTTCCTTTGTATACATCACTCCCTCAAGTGCCACAAACCAACTGTCAGGCCTGGCCAAGTTTTGTATGTTTGGCATAGAGCATGAGCTGCCCCAAACCGACATCGCACGGCTTTTAGGCTTCTGTTCTGACGAAGGTGTCCATCTCCGGGTGCCGGATAATTTTGGTGAGGAAGCTTTCAATTTATGGCACAATATGACGAACATCTGTGCCAGATCCTACGACCACCTCAATGCCACCCACATTCATAATCCGGCCATCCGCTATTTCCACCGCATCCTCAGCAACACCATCTTCTCCCGTGACAGCAACCACAAGCTCAACTCCAAGGAGCTCTTCTTCATGCATTGTGCGTTCACCGGGCAAAAGATCAACGCTGCCCCGTTCTTACTGGCTCATATCCACTCTATTTGTGCTAGAGGCGGAAAACCCTTTTATTTCAGAGGGCTGGTCACTTCACTTGCCATAGCTCTGAACTATGGTGCTGCTCTCGCGGATATGCCTTCTATGGCACCGACTTTGCTGACTTTGGATCATTGCAAGGCCGCACATCTCATTTATGAGCGGGAGGATGGCCGATTCCACCCTGTGATCAGAAACACTGTTTATCATAACATCATTTTTCCTTGCAGGGACCGAATCAATCCACGAAACCGAGCTAACTGGTTGTTCGATCCTGCAGCTCCCGCGGGGCGCGCTCCTACTCATGAAGACCAGCCTAATGCCCCCGCAGACGAAATGTAAGAAGAGCTGGACAGTGCTCCTCTCGTCCACGACATTCAAGGACCTTCATCTGCACCACCTCCTATTAATCTTGAAGACGTTCTCCGCACCATTCATATGCAAAACCAAATGAGCGCAGCGCTTGAAAGAAGACAGCAAGAACAATATAAGTATCCATACGCTCAAAACACTCAGATCTTGACTGGACAGCGGAGCATGCATGAGAGGTTGGATGAGGCCCTGTCAAAGCTCAACGCCTTAAGGCTGGACGTCAGCACCCTTGGTTACCAGGATACTGACAAAGAAGCCACTCCTACCAGACGCTCTCGCACCAGGAGTAGAGGACGTGGGCACCAGTAGTTTTCTTTATTTTCTATGTAGTTTTTTTTCTGTTTCATTTCCTTTCCGTTTGTTTTTGTAATTGTACTTCCCCGCCTATATACCGCAACATTGAGGACAATGTCAGATTTAGTGTGGGAGAGGTACCTTTCCATCTTTTATAAACTAGTAAATTTTTATGATATGTCTCGATTCAAATTCTTCGCTTTATTTAGCCATACCGAAAATTTTTTATCTTCGCATTAGCCCGACATACCTATTTTAACGAAATCCCAATTGAGGAAGCCGAAAACGACATAACAAGATCGATACGGTTATGACACCGTAGACTTCCTACTTACGCGATCTATTTCAATAACCATTATACCGATCTCTGGAGTTTTAGTTCTAAAGTAACCCCTAGTAGTTTATACTAGCAGTCAGCACCGTCTTGACACAAACCACGTGGAGAATCGATGAATATAAGTGTTTGATGCCTGATCATTGAAATATCCTTCTTATCTCGCTGCTAAAAGAAAAGAAATTGTGTGCACCAAAATATACGGTCACATATAAGAGCTGAGCAAATAATGAAGGAATCCACTGTTGGTTGGTTCAGAGGTATCTGGTTCTGGACTTGGTAGGGCGTGCTACGGCTCGATCCCCCACAACCTCCAATTTGGATAACGTATGCAGGGTTGCCACATTCGTGTACCAGACCCCGTGCTAAAAGGATCAAAGTCACTAACCGGTTACTCTACTACGTGCGTGCTAAGACAAAGGGCTTAATGTGATTGCGCCAGAACGAAACCGGGTGAAATAGATACGAGGAACTTTGGGCAGGATTATAACGGAACTGTTGGATAGCTCGTTTGAAATGGAAGCCTACGACTAAGCTTATTGCTCGTGTCATTAGCGTATCTTTAGTGTTTCACTCAAGAATCGGCCGAACCGACGAGGATTTCCCGAAATTGCTTTAAAAATCCAAGGTATGTCATGCATATGCGCTTGACAAAACTTGTCCGACCTCTCGAATGACTATTTGCTTGAGGACAAGCAAAGGTTTAAGTATGGGGGAATTTGATAACGAGAAATCGTATCATATAATTACTACGCTTTTTACCGATTTTTATAATACATTGAGTCGTCTAACTCCCGATTATTCCGAGTTTTTGTGTCTTTTCACAGGTACAACATTTGTCAACTCAAATCAATGAAAAAGGACCACATGAAGAAATCTAAACAAGAAACAGAAGAGAAGGAACCAAATCTGCAAAGTCTGCAAATTTTGTAACAGTGACGATCGTCACACCCTGTGACGACCGTAACGCCTCCCCAACTAGAAAGAACGCTCGTCACACATCATTGACGAGCGTAATGCGCTATTTAAGCGCATTACGACCGTCACCCCCTTGTGACGACCGTCACACGCTTAAAGGGAAACGTTATGAATTAGTGGAGACGTGGGCAACGTTGAGGGCATAAGTCTTCTCCTATATTTCCTCCACTCAGTAACCATGCATCCGAGTCTTACTCCACTCAAGCCTTTTCCAATATTTTCTCAACTGTAATATTTTCTTCTATATATATGTGGTAGTTCAATGGATGATGGTCGAAGAATTTTTCCCAGAACAAAATTTCTATTTTCCTGCAATTATTCTATTTTCTTGTTTTTGAACCTTTTCTACACGTACTGTAATTTTTATTTCCAGCATTAGTTTTAGAGTGTTAATTCTTCATCTAAGAATTAACACAATTCTTGATTTCGATTGAGCTGCAAGGAATTTGTAAGCATCCAAGATTACCATAGCAACATTATTTCTAGGTTTTTTTTATGCAATTAATATTTATTTATTCTTGTGTTATGTCATTTATTTTTATGGATTATATTTTAAATTGCATAGTTATTAAATATATTATGTCCGACTAAATTAATTGTACCGATATGTGACTCCTAAGTATCGAAAGAATTCAGTGATACCTTGGCTAAAAACATTTATAAACAATTTTTGGTTTCCAATTTCCATGTTTAATTTAACTACCCTTGTCACGAGAATGAGAGGATAATTAACACGATTTTGCCACGAGAGTGGGAAATTAATTAAGGCAAGAACCTGCATGCGAGAGCTGAGGTTCAACCCAGATAGTGGTAACGAAACATTAATTTTTAAATACATGAGAGTGTTTTAATAAATTAATTAAACTCAAATTGTTTTCAAAAAGTGTTATTAAATTTAAAGTGCATCCACTAGGTTTAGTAGCATGACTTATTTCATGAACACGAGAGTGTATGTCTCAGGTTTTTAAACAATTCGTTTTTACCGAAATACTTTATATGCCAAGCGATTCACCAAATTCCCGAAGTCTGACTATCACATACCGGTATAGTTATTACTATTATTTTTAATTAAACTATTTCCCCCCTAAATCCAAATATTCATCGTAGTTAAACAATTGTAGCATTAGATCGTACGCGATTGATCTTCAGTCTCTGTGGGTTCGATAATCATTTAAAACTAGAACGACTAAACTGTATACTTGCAGTTAGTATCCCAATAGACTTATAAAGTCCCGATCACATATTATGTTATATTATGTAGTACTTTGATGAATACAAGTCTCCTACTTATTTGAAAGATCATTTGGACGAAATTAAGGAGGATTGGTGTCAATACATTATTGAGATGGGAATTTTATAAGGTATTATGATACTTTCATTGATGAGAATTTTGAGTATATATAAATTTCATTTTTGATGAGATGCTATATCGTCATAGTGTGGTAAATTGTTGCAATGTTGTTGTTGTTATGTGGAAGGTTAGTTAGGAAGATATTAGATTTAAATTCAAACAAAATTTTGTTTGTATCATGGTATGAATCGGGGAATTTTTAATTGTGGATTATAATGGATTCTTGATTTGTTTTTGTTACATTGATTTGTATTAAATTATAATAGTTATAAGATTTAAGTGTTATATATATAACTTGGTTCTGATATATATGTCTTTGTTGGTTTTGTTTCAGGTAGGTGCATATGTAGAAGATATATAGATTCATTTAGGATTCTTCATTGTTGTTGTTTGTAGAGAAGATAGTAGATAATATAACAGCTTTAGAAGATAACAATATGTATATTTGGTGCATATTTATTACTTTATAAAGTTGTATATGTAAATATTAAAATTTATGTATATATAAATTATTGAATTCTTTAAGTTGTTTCCCATTTATGTATATATAAATTATTGAATTC
The DNA here is from genome assembly GCA_948472305.1 of Vicia faba. Taxonomy (NCBI): domain Eukaryota; kingdom Viridiplantae; phylum Streptophyta; class Magnoliopsida; order Fabales; family Fabaceae; genus Vicia; species Vicia faba. The sequence continues at coordinate 342,844,646 of OX451737.1, read as the reverse complement.
TTTAAGTTGTTTCCCATTTATGTATATATAAATTATTGGATTAAAGTTGTATATATAAATATATAAATTTGGTGCATACTTATTGGATTTAAGCTTTAAATTTATAAAATCTGGTGCAAATTTGAAAGACATCGCTTAAATTTTAAGTGATTATGTGTATAGGACGCTTAAAATATAAGTTGAATATATTAAAAAATTCGTGAATATTAGACAGTGCTTTAAACCAAAAAGTGATGCCTATGATGGGGAATAGAAAGCGCTTGTGAAATAAAAAGAGTTTCCTTAAAGGGGACTTTAGAAATTGCTTCAAAATAAAGCGCTGCCTAAAATATATAAAAAAAAAAAGAGAAGACAAAAAATACATTAAACAACATTTTCTGAAGTGTTGTCTAAAGTGAAAGTGCTGCTATAGACACACTATAGAAAGCGCTTATAATATTAAAAGCGCTGCCTATAAGAGCCTTTAGAAAGCTCTTATTCAATAAAGCGATGTCTAAAGTCTATATTAAGCAGCACCTTCACATAGACAAAAAGCGATGTCTATGATTACATCAGTGCAGAAAAGGAAGCGCTTATAAGAGTTGTCTATGGAAGAGAAAAAAGTGTTGTATATTCCCTTATATGGCGTAGTGCTGCCTTCAACCCTGAGTTGGTAGTTTACTGTCATCCCTGAGTCGGTATATTATTCAGATTTTCTACCTTAAACACTGAGTTGGTAGTTTACCACCACCCCTTAGTTGGTATTATTTTTATTTTCTATCTTCAACCCTGAGTTGGTAGTTTACCGTCATCACTGAGTCAATATATTACTTTGATTTTCTACCTTCAATCCTGAGTTGGTAGTTTATCATCATCCCTGAGTCGGTATTATTTTGATTTTCTACCTTCAACTCTGAGTTGGTAGTTTATCGTTATTCTCGAGTCGCTATATTATTCTAATTTTCTACCTTCAACCTTGAGTTGGTAGTTTACCATCATCCCTGAGTCAATATCATTTTGATTTTCTACCTTCAACCCTGAGTGGGTAGTTTACTGTCATCCCTGAGTCGGTATTATTTTGATTTTCTACCTTCAACCTTGAGTTGGTAATTTACCATCATCCCTGAGTCAGTATTATTTTGATTTTCTACCTTCAATCCCGAGTTGGTAGTTTACCGTCATCCTTGAGTCGGTATATCATTATGATTTTCCACCTTCAACCCTGAGTTGGTAGTTTACCGTCATCAATGAGTCGGTATTATTTTGATTTTCTACATTCAATCTTGAGTTGGTAGTTCATTGTCATCCGTGAGTCGGTATTATTCTGATTTTCTACCTTTAACCATGAGTTGTTAGTTTACCATCATCCCTGAGTCAGTATTATTCTAATTCTCTACCTTCATCTCTGAATTGGTAGTTTACCATCGTCTATTGAGTCAGTATATCTCCTGTTTTTTTATACCTTCATCTATGAGTTGGAAGTTTACTGTCATCTCTTGAGTCGGTATGTCTCTTGTGTTTTCTACCTTCATCTGTGGGGTTGTAGTTCACCGTCATTTGTTAGTAGGTGTGTTCCTTTGCTTTACCCTCATTTATCGAGATTATTTTATCTTGTTTCCTCATTCTTCTCTTTGGGCTTTACCCTAGTAGAGTTGAGTCCTCTTTTCCCCAGCGGAGTTGATTTTCCTTCAACAGAGTTAAGTTTCTTACTCAAGTCGAGTTGGTAATCCTTTCTTAAAAGATTACCTCCTTTATCGGCTTGTTGCTTGCACTGTTAAGGATTTCCCCATTAAAACTCTTATTTTTCATTTTTGTTTCTTTAACTGTGATGTTGGCATTGTCTATTCATAGTTATTTCCTGAGTCGTGTTGTTCCCCAGTGATTTATTTTCTTGGTTGAACTCTCTTTCTTAGTCTGTCTTGTGTCATAGCTTTGTCTACATTATTTTTGTTTTTCCCAATGGTGCCTTGTTTCTCTTGTGAGGTTCGTCTCTTACATTCATAATCATAAGCATTGCATGGCATCTTAGGTCCAAAAATAGGGTTTGTTATGTATTTAAGTATCTTCAATCGCGTTGAGATGAAGATTTTAACCTTCGTATCTCCGGATAGAAGACAATTAAATAAGAGAAGCTGTTATACCCCAATTTTCCCCCTAAGATCCTCTATCATTTCATATCATCACAATACATAAAGATCACATATTTGGGTTGGATATCTCTTTTGCTTGTTCACCTATCTTTAAGTTTGCTCTCAAGGGATCACCAAGCACCTTAATTGTGTATCTTGTATATATGTGATTTACATTTTTTTCTAACCTCTAATCAAAATACCAAAAATATGTGTGCTTTGTTTTTGTATATTTGTGTTTTGTAGGTATGGAGTCAAAGCATCCAACCAACAATACTTTTTACCACTTTTTTTCCTGCAGAAATTGGTTCCCCATATACAAGATACCGGTTTCTCTCACTGATTTTTCTCCTGGATTTTAATTTTTCACAGCTGAAACTGGTTTCCCTATATGGAGAAACCGATTTCCTGTGCGAATTTGGCACAAAAAAAGAGCATTTTCAAATTTGTGGCATGTGGCTCCAATTTCTTTTTTTGTTGAGAATATTCATGATTACTAAAAAATAATTTCCCATTCCTCATCATAATTAAATTCCATCATACACCTTCATTTGATGACATGTGCACCACTTGATCTTAATTTTGGCTCCAAAGTCAATTACCAAGCCTAATTTTTTTTCCAAACCAAACTCCAAACCACCACTAATTCCAAGCCTAAACTTTATAAACAGAGCCCTCATTTCATTCATTCATCAAGCTTTTGATATCCGAATTCACCTTGCTATAAATTTTCTCAACTTTCTTCATCTACCCAAAATCACTCAAAGCTCATTTTCCATAAAATTTAGTAAGATTTTCATTGAAGCTTACTAATCTTAGAGTTAAACCTCCATCCAAACACTTTTTCTTCATTAATTCTCTAAATCAAAGATTATGAGAATGATACTTGGAGCTGATTTGAAGCATAATTTAGATTTGAATAGGTAAAATTTTTAATCCACCATTGTTAAGCTTGATCTTCATCTTTCACAATGTGATTTCTTGTTGATCTTTGTGGTTTGATTCTTTAAGCTACTTTTTTGATTCCATTGATGCTATTTTCTCATTATTTGATGGAATTTCCATGCTCATTAAATCCAAGATCATAAGGTGTTTGATAAAATATGTGATCAAGATTTGTCTCTTTAAAATGTTGTTTTCTGAAAATTTCGCAGCAGAAACCGGTTTCCCATATTCATGAAACCAATTTCCTTCACTGTTTTTTACACCAGATTTGAAAATTTCATGCAGGAAACTTGTTTCCCATATTTTGGAAACCTGTTTCCTGACAGCAAAATGCAATTTTTTGACTTGTTTTAGGACTGTTTTGTTGCTTTTCTTTTTCCTACTCCCTTCTTTTGATTGTTGCTTTGGATTGCAATTTTGAATGTTCAATTTCTCTTCAAATTCAATAGAATTAGGATTTAGATGAAGTTGGATAAACATTCATTAATTCAAATCTATCTTAAAGTAAAATATTTAATTTATTCTTGGTGCTTTGAATTAGTGATATTTTTAGTGCTTTAATCCATCAATTATGAGTGATTGAACTTGAAGATGAAATAATTTTGAGGATGTGATCCAATGTGATCTCTCATTCCCACCATATTCATCTTATCCCCTTACTCTTTCATTTTAAATGATCATTAGTGGCCCAAGCTTTATGGTTGAAATTGTCCAAGTATGATTGATTATTGAATCATGGTTTAAGACCTTTGAAGCTTATTGTTAGGAGGCTTTGATTTTATCAATCCTCTAATAAGTCTTCATCAACATTGGCCTAAGTTCAATCTTCAATCATCGTTGATGATTTATTATGGATTTCCTCTTTTTTTTCTTCTTTATTTTTGTTTTTTACTTATGCTACATGTTTTAGGAGTTTGATTTTTACCATGTCTCTAACATATATGACATATACATTACTGTTGAATGGCCTCAAAATAGGTGTTACTTCTACATAAGTCCATTTACTATTGCTTAACATAGCGCTGGCGCTAAATTTGTCCCGATTCGAAAAATGATCATTCTTAGACCAAACTTTATGTTTTATGCCCAAGTATGGCTGATTGTTTATTTTGGATCCATACCTATGAAGCTTGTTGTAAGGAGGCTTTGGTTATATCAATCATCTAATGAGTTTTCATTATTCTTTGGTCCTAGATCATCATTCAATCATCGTTGATCATATTTGTGACCATTAACTTCTAACTTCTAACTCACTAACAATTAACTTTACTTTATGCCTTTATCTTTATGCCTTTATCTTTATCTCTTTATTTTTATGCACTTTTATCTTTAGCATTTACATTTCATTCTATTTTCCTTTTGCTCACTTGAGCTTTTATTTTTATGTCATTTTTATCTTTTCTCACTTGAACTTTCTTTTTCTTCTTAAGACACTTAATAACCAACTTGAACATTAAAAGACTTAAGGCTCTTTGTGGACTATTGATTACTATCCTTAACATATTGGAGTTGTGGATCTCTCGAACTTAGGATTAGAAGTCGTGCCCTGATACTTTGAGACCTCGTTTCCCTATTGTTATGCTGTCTGAAGTCCTTGGGGTTTACTCCAAGGCATTGGGTTGATTTTCTTTGTGTGCAGGTTATTCTGATGTTTTATCCGTGACTGGGAATTCCTCTATATATAGCCGTTACTCTGTCCAATTTTTTTTGAAGAATTTATTTTATTATTATTTCATCTAAGGCACAGTTTATCTGAGGCTTTCTTCATCTGAAGCTTGGTTTTATCTTTGTATTATGCTTGATTGGTTCTTAATCCAAAGGATGATAATTATACATTGACTTCTTTATGTCAAGTGTTGGCTTCTTGTTTGTTAGACCTTTCCTACCTTAGCTTTACTTTGTTCTTTAGGATAATCTCTTCATCTTTTCACATTCTTCTTTAATTTTCAAAATCTTCTCCCTTTTTCAAAGGATTCTTGTTTTCTAACTTGAATCGCTTTATTAAAAAAAACCTGGACTTAGGCCAATTCAATTTTTAAAATTCTTTTCTTAATAAAGTCATCAACTAATATTAATTGAGATATTACTTCTTTCTTCAATAATTAAAAAAATGCAAAATCAAATTCAAATTTTTTTTCCGCTTTGACTTTTCTCTTTAAAACCCTTTTCTTAAAATTAAGCAACACACAAAACCTTTTCAAATTTTTTTGAGAAGAACTACGAGTGCCTTAATCCCTTATTGCATGAAAGTTGGTACATAGACACAAAAGGTTAGCAACCGCGAAGGATGCAAAAATTGTAAAAAAAAATACTTCTTTTCTCATCTCCCCAATCTTATTTTTGTATATACCTTTTATAGCCAAAACAAATAGATTTTCAAAGAGATTCTTGCGGAGTACCGTAGATGTTTATGGTGCTAATATTTTCCCTTTGCATAACCAGCCCCCTTACCTCAATCTCTATTTTACTTTGATTTTATTCGCTCTTTTCTCATTCCTTTGGATAAAATAAAAGTGCGGTGGTGACTTTCACTGATTTGCGAGTTAAGTAAATCTAATGGCTTAGTCTCAATATTTCTACCTCTACGGTTACAACCACACACTATCTAACAAAGATTGTTTAATCTTTATTATAGGTATTTCGCAATTGTTTTTATATGTGTTTTTTGTAGTAGTGATTGAACATGAACCAACACATATAAAGTTTAAAATCAAAAGCAACTTAGAAAAATAAAGACTATTGTCCAACATATCAAGCAAGATATGAATAATCGGGAACATGTCTCCAAGCAGCCTCACTTTCCTCGACCATCACCTACTAAACATAAATATGAGGCACCTAGACAAGTGTAGGTCGTAAAAAAGCCTTTAGACAATCATCCCTAAATTATAAAAAGACAAAGAATGAAGTAGAAAAATTCAACAAATATTTAGCCTCACTTTTCTTTGATTATCACCAAATAGTGCCCTCTTAAAACCAAAGACAATTCTTGTTGCTTGAGCTTGACAAATCCACTACTACAAAAATACTATTCATAACGATAGTGTAATGCATATAATAATGGTTGTACATTCGTTGTTACGTAACATGTTATTGTAATTATGTTGCTTTCCATCACATACGTGTGACCATGGTAATAAACTAGGTAGCACGCTACCTATCACAATGGTTATTTTTAACAACGGTTGTGATATATATAGAGGTCATGGGTTCAAAATCTAGCAACTGAAATTTAATTAGAATAAAAATTAATATTTGATCACGGTTATAAAAGATAACTGTTGTGGTATGTATATATGAGTTTATTACAAAATATATGGATTTATTGTTTTTCCCTACACCTCATTAAACATATACAACAATTTAAATTGATGTATAATATAATAATATGAAAATTTTAAATTATTTTTGAAAAAAAACTTAAACGAACCATAATTTTTCGAATTTCATGCATCTCGTAAATCATCTCTCGCTCTTTAACATAGAGAATTTGATTCAATGATCTAAGTTCTTCATATTAATGATTCATTATCTTCTAGTTTATTTTAAAAAGCATTCATCTGCTAAATAATTCAGATTCATCATCATCATTGTCATCCTAATAATAATCATCATCTTTTAAAATAATAATGATTATGATAGTGATGATGATGAGTCTGAATTTGTTAACAAATTCATGCTTTTCTAAATAAATTAGAAGAGGAGGAATTGTTGCTATGAAAAACTTTAGATATTGAACCAAATTCTATATGTTAAAGAATGATATATGAATTACGAGATATATGCAATTCAAAAAACATTGATTGATCTAAGTCGGTTTTCAAATATAACTTAATTTTTATGTTATTATTTTATAAATTAATTTAAATGAATGCATGTTTGGTGAAACAAGAAATCTATATAATATAATAAACTCAACTGAATCTTGTGTCAATCTACATAAGAAATTAATGCTGCAAGATTCACAACAACAAAATATTGCTAAGTCGCAAGAAGGTGTTTTCTTGTGACTTAACAATGTTTTATTCTTATTTTGAGAAACATTTATCAACCCCAAAAACATACAACAACGTTTATCAACAAAACAACAACAACATACAATAATATATCAACTAATAAAATGTTTCACGAACGTACCTTTTAGTGAAAAGATTCATGGAAAATAAAGACAAAAAAATGACCTACTTGTCTCAGAATGAATTGAAGTTGATCTACTTAGTGTTTCCATAAAGAAAAAAATATAAGGCAAATGAAGCTTCCATAATAGAAATATAACGATAATGAAGAAAGCGTATGGAAAACATAGATAAAGGGAAGCACCTATACATAGAAAATGGGAAGAAAGCGTATGGATAATATGGAAGAAAGCTTATGAAGAAGAAGAAGAAAAAAAAATAAAACTTGTGAACTTGATTACCTTTAAGTATGAAGAAAATTATGGGGACGAGTTTGCTTCATGTGAAAGAGGGAGATGTTACAGTTTTATTTTGAGAGTGATGACTAATAACTTATCATCACGACTGTTAATAAAAACCGTGATAAAATGTAAATTCTATTCATAACAGTTTCTAGTAATAATTATGGTAATAAGTATTTTAATATTAATATATTTAAAAAACTATAAGGATAAGCCCTTTTAGTAGAAAGTGTATCACATTAGGCATTTATTGTTGGGTCACGAGGGGGTATGAGGATCATCACATTGCACTTTAGGAGAAACCACATGAGTGAGAAAGAACCACGTATTAATCCAAAATCTTAAAGTGTTGAGTCTATGGGTCTTATCACTTATAAATGATTCAACATTCACTTTTTCCATCTGATGCGGTACTCAAACTCACACATGATATACCAATAATCTTCCCTAAAGTGGGAATCAATCCATACTTATGGGTATACTCCCCCTAAAATGGAAGCTTTTTTCATCCATATATACTTGCACCTCGTTGTATGGTCTCAACGGAACAGACCTCTTGAACACCCTTTGCCAAAAAGACTTTCGATATAAGGAACTCTAGTCGAATTGAGCTCTGATACCATTGTTGGGTCATGAGGGGGAGGGGGGTCTGAGGATCATCACATTGGACTTTAGGAGCAACCACACAAGTGAGAAAGAAACCATATATTAATCCAAAACCTTAATGCATTGAGTTTATAGGTCTTCTTACTTATATAATATTCAACATTCACTTTTTCACCTGACATAGGACTCATATTCACACTAGATATATAAACATTTACTACTAACAAATCATACCAAGCAATAATTGTATAGACTATTTAATCACCGCCTACATTCTCAAAATTTCAATAATCATCAACACAAATCAAATTTTTATGTAAAAATTTACCCATGTTCAAACGAGATCCATAAAACCTTTTCTTAGTAATATTCAACAAAGTCATGCAGTTAAATCAAATCCACTTTTCAATTAGGTAAATATAAAATCAAAAAATTTCTTAATGATAATTATTGAATCCTAAATCAAACCTATAATCTCTTTTTTAGAAAAATTAAACTTCTTATCATTCCCTATTGATGCGATTCAAAGAAAGAGGGGATCAAATTTGAGAGACTTTAAGGGTTTCGCAACAAAGGGTTCAAGAATTGAAAAAAAAAACTCTAAATTTTTATAAAAGAAAGAAGTTAAACTTAATCATTATAAAGAGGTGTATAGAGGATGACAACATAAAAAGGCGATTGACAAGGCGAGAGGTAGTTGAGAAAGGTTGTTAAGACAGTTCATCTACCACCTAACTTAAGAAATGACTCATTGTCAATTTTATAAATATTTGTTACTTAGTTAAGTCGAATGCATTTAAGATTGATTTAACAAAGATTAAACAAAAAAATATAATTCACATTAAATTCTTAAGTCACCACTATCCATTAAGTGATTTAAGAAATCTATTTATTAAGTTAGGTATTATCCACCTGATCTAAGAAGTTTTATTTACTTTATTAATAATAAAATTTTAAGAAACGAGGATTCGAACCAAAGCTATTGGACTCCCAAATTTTAAAATTGGCTTAAAATATATTTAAATTTATTTAAATAAAATAGTTAATAAATTGTTTCAGAGTATCACAAACATAATTAATTTTAATTTCTCATTTTATGATAATGTTAGAGATGCTTAAGGAACCCTAACTGCCTCTTGATGTGCGTCAATCTCTTATTCTCGGGCCCATCTCTCCCTCTTCTCTGGTCCATCTCTCTTTCTCATGTTCTCAGTTACCCTCGTGAATGGCGCTTATTAGTTCTTTGAAACCTTCTCTTCGGTCTGTCATTAATGCAAAATAATCACCACACAGAAAATGAGGTAATTACAAATTATTACTGATAGTTTCTTTTAATTTTAATTAAAAAAAGTAATTAGTATATAAGATTTTAGTTTTGTATATAAGATAGTTGCAAAATAACTAATAGTTTCAGAGGTGTTAATAGTAATTGAATTCAGGTTGTTAATACAAAAGCTGAGGAGAAAAACCAAGGTGTTGGTGGAAGAATAGTACTGAGGCAGTTTCTTGAGATAGGGACTAATGGAACAGCACAAATTGATGATAGAGTATCAAATTCTTCATTTGTTGAAAGAACAAGCTTAAACACTTTTAAGATAGTTAATTAGTTAGTTAATATTATACTTAATTAGTTAATTAGCTTGTATATTACTTTTCCGCCCTTTTCAAATTCAAACTTGTATAAGAGATAACTCTCTCCTTATTTGTATGGTTGAGCTAATTTTCACCTTTTACAATGAACATTATCTCCTCCTGTTACCTTTCATTTCTTGATTTTAGCTTCTTTATGTTAAACTGCAATTATCCCAATATGGTATCATTCTCCATCTGACTCATCTTCCACAATCGTCTCTCTGATCTTTTCATCTTTTTCTTCCTCATTGCACCGCCGAGGAATCAACCTCCAGATCCTATTTTTGATCCAAATTCGCCATATTTCGTTCATCCCAATGACAGTCGCAGCTCAGTCACGGTTTCTCCGAAACTTACCGGCTCCAACTACCATTCTTGGGCGCGTTCTATGAAGAGAGCTCTCGGTGGCAAGTTGAAGCTTGAATTCATTGACAGAAGCATTCCTCCTCTGATCGACACATTCAATCACTCGTTTCGAGCTTGAAATTGTTGTAACATGCTGGTACATTCTTCGCTTATGAACTATGTTTCTGAATCTATCGCTCAATCGATCGTTTTTATGGAAAATGTTGTTGATGTATGGAACGATCTAAAAGAACGATTATCACAAGCTGATCTCATTCGTATTTCTGAATTACAACAAGAAATTTTTAATCTCAAGCAAGAAGAAAAATCTGTAACTGAATTCTTTTTCTGACCTAAAGGTTATTTGGCAAGAACTCAATTTATATCTACCTTTACCTATGTGTACTTTCCAAATTCAATTTGCTTGTGAAGCTATGCGTAGTGCTAGATCAAACCACAAACTGTTGCATATCATTAGGTTTTTGACTGGCCTAAATGATAATTTTGTTATGGTTAAATATCAAATTCTGTTAATGGAATCGTTGCCTCTTCTTAATAATATCTTTTCCATGATTATCCAACATGAAAGGAAAAATCAGATACATGTTCCCAATGATGAATCTTAAGCATTGATTAATGCTGCTGACTCCAAAAGGTTTTCTTCTAAGTACAATTCCTTCAAGGCTGATGCTCGCGTATGTACTTTCTGTAGCAAAACCAATCATACTGTTGAGAATTGCTTCAAGAAACATGGAGTTCCACCATATTTACAGAAACAATATTCCAACTCTAAGACTAATGCTAGCTCTTCAGAAGGAGACCAAGGATCTACTTCAAATTCTCTTCACATGAAGAGTGGTACTTCACCCATGACTCAGGATCAGTTCACTACCTTAATGGATTTAATTTAGAAGTCTGGCCTCTATTAAGTTGCAGTGAGTGCCTCTTCTAATCAAGTAGCTACTGCTGATTCATCAGCAGGTAATGTTCAACTTCGTTCATCCATTCATAACCATAGTTCTTGGATAATTGACTCATCTGCTAGTGATCACATATGTGGATCTCCTTGTTGGTTCCAAAGCAATATTGTTATTCCTCCTATTAATGTTAGGTTACTTAATGGCCATTCCTTACTTGCCAAATATTCTAGCACTGTCAGTTTTACCCCTTATTTTTTTGTATCCAATGTTTTGTTCATTCCTAAATTTTCCTTGAACTTGTTGTTTGTCTCAAAGTTGTGTGAAAATTCAAAATGTAATGTCAAGTTTTCTGGTTCTCATTGTTATATTCATGACACCACATCATTGAAGATGACTGGTTCAGCTGAAAGGAGGGATGTCTTATATTACTTAAATATAGAAAATAAGCCTTTCCTTAATCACATTAATAATGTTTCTATTAACTCTGTTTCTCTACCTGATAAAGCCTTATGGCATTTTAGGCTAGGACACTTGTCTCAAAACAAATTGCATGCTTTAAATTCTTTGTATCCCTTCATTGTTGTTAATAATAAAGATGTTTGTGACAATTTCAACTATGCTAGACAAAGACACCACGTATTAATCCAAAACCTTAAAACATCGAGTCTATGAATCTTATCACTTATAAAGTATTCAACATTCACTTTTTTCATCTGATGCGGGACTCATACTCACACATGACATACCAACAATCTTCCCCTCAAGTGGGAAACAATCCATTCTTATGGGTATGCTCCCCCTAAAATGGAAGCTTTTTTCATCCATATCTACTTGCACCTCGTTGTATGGTCTCAACGGAACAGACCTCTTGAACACTCTTGCCAAAAAGACTTTCAATACAAGGAACTCTAGTCGAACTAGGATCTGATACCATTGTTGGGTCATGAGGGGGGGTCTTAGGATCATCAAATTGCCCTTTAGGAGCAACCACACAAGTGAGAAAAACACCATATATTAACCCAAAACCTTAATGCATTAAGTTTATAGGTCTTCTTACTTATATAATGTTCAACATTCACTTTTTCTTCCGACATGGGACTCATACTTGCACTAGATATATCAACATTTACTACTAACAAATCATACCAAGCAATAATTTTATAGACTATTTAATCACCTCCTACATTCTCAAAATTTCAATAATCATCAACACAAATCAATTTTTTATGTAAAAATTTTCCCATGTTCAAACGAGATCCATAAAACCTTTTCTTAGTAATATTCAACAAAGTCATGCAGTTAAATCAAATCCACTTTTATCTACCTGATAAAGCCTTATGGCATTTTAGGCTAGGGCACTTGTCTCAAAACAGCTTGTCTGCTTTACATTCTTTGTATCCCTTCATTGTTGTTAATAATAAAGATGTTTGTGAAATTTTCCACTATGCTAGACAAAGACACCACGTATTAATCCAAAACCTTAAAACATTGAGTCTATGAATCTTATCACTTATAAAGTATTCAAAGAAAACTCTCTTGTAATGTTAGTACAAATAGAGCTCTGCACCCTTATGACATGATTCATTTTGATACATGGGGACCATTAGCTATCAAATCCTTACGTGACTACAGTAGATATACCTGGATAACTCTAATGAAAACCAAATCTGACAGCCGGACCGCTTTCCACCCGGGTCCTCTTTCTTTGTATCAGGTCGGCATTAGGATCGACCTCTTGAACCTCTGGGATCTCGTCCGACGCGGCCCCCGAGCTGGGCGACGAATCCACCCTCACCACCTGAGGAGCGCCCAGACTATGTGGCGGGCCCATCCTCGTTGCCTGGGGAGCCTTCACGACCCTCCTACCCCGCTTCTGGTCGCAAGACAGCTTCAAGAGTCTTTCCCGTCGACCGACCATCGAACCTGCACAAAATAAAAGACGGGTTAGTGTCGAGCAAGTTCATAAATAAATGACGAGCAAAGAAATTCAAGCAATAAACGACCTAGCAGACGAGCAGCCTGTCTGAACGTCTGACACTCCACGAGTGCCTTAGTATCAATCGGTCGGGACTCAAATGTCGGATAACCCTCTTCATCCAAGACATCTTCCCCTTCCCTCGTGGCCCACCGGGCGGGGTGGAAGCTGTCGACGAACCGACAAAGAGTGGCGTACGCCTCCTCGTCCTCCGAACACATGTCGCCCGCAGCGGTATGATAGTATCCAGTCCCGTGCTCGTAATGCCTAAACATCCAATTCACGGGGAACTTGGCTGTGCGGGCCATCACGGGATACCCATCGTTGTCTAAGACCGCCTCCCCGTCATCGTCGCTTATGGGCGCCTCCTCCTCGTACAGGGATCCTAAAGCAGACGTGGTAACTGGCCTCACGACATACCACTTGTCTTTAAAACCCCTTACGGAGTCCATGTACATCTTGAATAGTCTCCTCGACTGTTTTAAGGAGACCCAACTGTGTTTCCCTCCTCGGGACTGGCGCTGCAGATGAAAAATTCTGAATAAGAGAGGTATCGTCGCCCCAATCCTCAGAAAGCGACATGTCAACTCAAACGCCCGGATAAAGGCGAGTGAGTTCGGGTGTAGCTGCGACGGGGCCAGCCCCAGATGGGCGAAGACCCCGGTCTGAAAGTCACTAAAGGGCAGCTGCAGCCCAAGATCTTTGAACGCGATCTCGTACATTGGGAAACTATACTCGGGGTACACCGAGCAGATCCGGGCATTGGAGGTCGGTCGCGTAACAACAAAATTCTTCTGAAAATCAGGCTGACTGTGGCCCGCCTCAAGGACACCATATGGCTTTCGGTCACGTCGGCTATATATCGACGCGATTCCTCGGGGCTCGGCGCCCACCCAATCCAACAGAGGGTCGTCGACAGTATCGATCAAACTCACCGCCTCATCGGCACTTTATTCCTCTTGCTCGGGGCGTCCAGAGGAGCACGACTCGTCCGCCATGGTTACCTGCAGAGCACGGGAAACCAGTCAATTGGGCACGAAACCATACGCTTGACGTAGCGGACCAGATGTAGTGTACGACAAACCACGTCATTCCATGCACGACCACAAAAGTTAGTTTGCAACAAGAAAGCAGTCGCCTCCCCGACGTCCAGATAACTCGATGGGCCCTTCTCCAAACCGCCTGAGCAAACCGACAATGCGGCCACTCTCCAACATGTCGACCCAAGGTATGAACATGGCGAGCAACATCATGAAACCTACGGCCAGAACCATGAACATACCGGGCACGATCATGAATCAGGCGCCCTGGATCATGAAGACCCCGGGCAGCGCTGCAGATTATTACCTAAAACTATGAATCTACCGGCCACGAGCATGTGTTTGCCGGTCCTAAGCATGAATGTGTCGAGCTAAACATGAGTTTACCGGGCTAGTCCCACGCGCACAGTCCCTAAAACGTCTACAACGCTGAAAATCATGCATTACAACAGGAAAATAAAGAAGATAAGTCACTTACTTGGAATCAAGAAGTGGATTCGGCTACGGAGGAAAAGAATCTGTAACAGGAGATCGCAGCTATGAAAAATTTGGAAGAACAGCAGCAGTAGGAGCGCAAAGAGTAGAAACGTGTTATGGGGCCCAAGGTTCCTATTTATAGTGATGACGTGGAATACCAAACGTCACCTCGGGCAACCACGGAGTTTCTATCCTCGACGCACTGCTCCCAACGCAATGATGACCCTATCTTCATAGGGTGGCGGCACAGTTACCGAAAGATACCTCGTGTGCTCGACAGACACGCGCCGGCAAGGATCCTCTGAGCATTCACCGCGAAAGATTTGTCTCCGAGCACGACACGGAGAGGCCCTCGAGGGCCTGCATCTCTGACCCGGGCGCGAGACCCCGAAGCGGAAACGACCTGAGATCAAGCCATGGCTCCTAACAAAGGAACCACGACTTGGGGGGCTCCTGTTCTGGATTGGGCCCGACAGGCCCAATAGCATTGCTAAGGCCCAATCCAAATGGACTTGCTGAGGACCACGCCGACCAAAGGGTCACAGTCGTGCCCGACGTGCTCCGTGAGGTCACTTGCTCGACCTCTACATCTCCAACTCGACATCCTGCTGTCCAGCTCGACATCACCTCGAGCACCCCCAACTAGGGCAGACTCAGTCCACTGCACTCCCAACGAGACCCCAAAAAGACTGCGTCTCCGTCCGCCCGCACTTCACGCAGAACATCCAGGAAGGGGACCACGTGCGGGTCCCCACTACGTACGTAGAACCTGGCAGTTCCTCCGTTGGGCCAAACCTGCCCGGCCCAACGGAGGAACCTTGGCCCAGCGCTGGGGGCTATAAATACCCTCTGTTTCCAGAGGGTCAGGTATTCATCATTCTACCCATACACTTACTATTTCCTGCTCGTGCTTCTACTTACTTCAGCATCGGAGTGTCTTGCAGGTACCCCCCCACCTCGTTCAAAACTTTCAGCTCGGAGCCAGCCGTGACGGTCCATTTCTGATCAGGTTAGATCAGTACTAATACTTTCTCTTTGCATAACCAAACCCCTTACCTCAATCTCTATTTTACTTTGAGTTTATTCACTCTTTTCTCATTCCTTTGGATAAAATAAAAGTGCGGTGGTGACTTTCACTGATTTGCGAATTAAGTCAATCTAATGACTTAGTCTCAATATTTCTACCTCTACAGTTACAACTATACACTACCTAACAAAGATTGTTCAATCTTTATTATAGGTATTTCCAATCGTTTTTATATGTGTTATTTGTAGTAGTGATTTAACATGAACCAACACATATGAAGTTGAAAATCAAAAGCAACTTAGAAAAATAAAGACTATTGTCCAACATATCAAGCAAGATATGAATAATCGGGAACATGTCTCCAAGCAGCCTCACTTTCCTCGACCATCACCAACTAAACATAAATATGAGGCACCTAGACAAGTGTAGGTCGTAAAAAAACCTTAAGACAATCATCCCTAAATTATAAAAAGACAAAGAATGAATTAGAAAAAATCAACAAATATTAAGCCTCACTTTTCTTTGATTATCACCAAATAGTGCCCTCTTAAAACCAAAGACAATTCTTGTTGCTTGAGCTTCACAAATCCACTACTACAAAAATACTATTCATAACGGTAGTGTAATGCATATAATAATGGTTGTACATCCGTTGTTACGCAACATGTTATTGTAATTATGTTGCTTTCCATCACATACGTGTGACCATGGTAATAAACTAGGTAGCACGCTACCTATCACAATGGTTATTTCTAACTACGGTTGTGATATATATATATATATATATATATATATATATATATATATATATATATATATATATATATATATATATATATATATATATATATATAGAGAGAGAGAGAGAGAGAGAGAGAGAGAGAGAGAGAGAGAGAGAGAGAGAGGTCATGGGTTCAAAATCCAGCAACTGGAATTTAATTAGAATAAAAATTAATATTTGATCACGGTTATAAAAGATAACTGTTGTGGTATGTATACATGAGTTTATTACAAAATATATGGATTTATTGTTTTTCCCTACACCTTATTAAACATATACAATAATTTAAATTGATGTATAATATAATAATATGAAAATTTTAAATTATTTTTGAAAAAAAAAACTTAAACGAACCACAATTTTTCGAATATCATGCATCTCGTAAATCATCTCTCGCTCTTTAACATAGAGAATTTGATTCAATGATCTAAGTTCTTCATATCAATGATTCATTCTCTTCTAGTTTATTTTAAAAAGCATTCATCTTCTTACTAATTCAGATTCATCATCATCATTGTCATCCTAATAATAATCATCATCTTTTAAAATAATAATGATTATGATAGTGATGATGATGAGTCTGAATTTTTTAACAAATTCATGCTTTTCAAAATAAACTAGAAGAGAAGGAATCGTTGCTATGAAGAACTTTGGATATTGAACCAAATTCTATATGTTAAAGAATGATATAAGAATTACGAGATATATGCAATTCAAAAAACATTGATTGATCTAAGTCGGTTTTCAAATATAACTTAATTTTTAGGTTATTATTTTATAAATTAATTTAAATGAATGCATGTTTGGTGAAACAAGTAATCTATATAATATGATAAACTCAACTGAATCTTGTGTCAATCTACATAAGAAATTAATGCTGCAAGATTCACAAAAACAAAATATTGCTAAGTCGCAAGAAGGTGTTTTCTTGTGACTTGATAATGTTTTGTTCTTATTTTGAGAAACATTTATCAACCCCAAAAACATACAACAACATTTATCAACAAAACAACAACATCATACAACAATATATCAACTAATAAAATGTTTCACGAACGTACCTTTTAGTGAAAAGATTCATGGAAAATAAAGACAAAGAAATATAAGGCAAATGAAGCTTCCATAATAGAAATATAACGATAATGAAGAAAGCGTATGGAAAACATAGATAAAGGGAAGTACCTATACATAGAAAATGGGAAGAAAGTGTATGGATAACATGGAAGAAAGCTTATGAAAAAGAAGAAGAAGAAAAATAAAACTTATGAACTTGATTACCTTTAAATATGAAGAAACTTACGAGGACGAGTTTGCTTCATGTGAAAGAGGGAGATGTTACAATTTTATTTTGAGAGTGATGACTATTTTGTGTTGAAGCTAGATAACTTCAATATATATATATATATATATATATATATATATATATATATATATATATATATATATATATATATATATATATATATATATATATATATATATATATATATATATATATATATATATATATATATATATATATATATATATATATATATATATATATATATATATATATATATATAATTTATCATTACGACTGTTAATAAAATGTAAATTCTATTCATAACATTTTCTAGTAATAATTATGGTAATAAGTATTTTAATATTAATATATTTAAAAAACTATAAGGACAAGCCCTTTTAGTAGACAGTGTATCACATTAGGCATTTATTGTTGGGTCATGAGGGGGTATGAGGATCATCACATTGCGCTTTAGGAGCAACCACACGAGTGAGAAAGACACCACGTATTAATCCAAAACCTTAAAGTGTTGAGTCTATGGGTCTTATCACTTATAAATGATTCAACATTCACTTTTTCCATCTGATGCGGTACTCATACTCACACATGATATACCAACAATCTTTCCCTCAAGTGGAAATCAATCCATTCTTATGGGTATACTCCCCCTAAAATGGAAGCTTTTTTCATCCATATATACTTGCACCTCGTTGTATGGTCTCAACATAACAGATCTCTTGAACACCCTTTGCCAAAAAGACTTTCGATACAAGGAACTCTAGTCGAATTGAGCTCTGATACCATTGTTGGGTCATGAGGGGGAGGGGGGTCTGAGGATCATCACATTGGACTTTAGGAGCAACCACACAAGTGAGAAAGACACCATATATTAACCCAAAACCTTAATGCATTGAGTTTATAGGTCTTCTTACTTATATAATGTTCAACATTCACTTTTTCATCTGACATAGGACTCATATTCACACTAGATATATCAATATTTACTACTAATAAATCATACCAAGCAATAATTGTATAGACTATTTAATCACCGCCTACATTCTCAAAATTTCAATAATCATCAACACAAATCAAATTTTTATGTAAAAATTTACCCATGTTCAAACGAGATCCATAAAACCTTTTCTTAGTAATATTCAACAAAGTCATGCAGTTAAATCAAATCCACTTTTCAATTAGGTAAATATAAAATCAAAAAATTTCTTAATGATAATTATTGAATCCTAAATCAAACCTATAATCTCTTTTTTAGAAAAATTAAACTTCTTATCATTCCCTATTGATGCGATTCAAAGAAAGAGGGGATCGAATTTGAGAGAATTTAAGAGTTTCGCAACAAAGGGTTCAAGAATTGAAAAAAAAAACTCTAAATTTTTATAAGAGCAAGAAGTTAAACTTATTCATTATAAATAGGTGTATAGAGAATGACAACATTAAAAAGGTGATTGAGAAGGCGAGAGACAGTTGAGAAAGGTTGTTAAGACAGTTCATCTGCCACCTAACTTAAGATTAATTTAACAAAGATTAAACAAAAAAAATATAATTCACATTAAATTCTTAATTCACCACTATCTATTAATTGATTTAAGAAATCTATTTATTAAGTTAGGTATTATCCACCTGATCTAAGAAGTTTTATTTACTTTATTAATAATAAAATTTTAAGAAACGAGGATTCGAACCAAAGCTATTGGACTCCCAAATTTTAAAATTGGCTTAAAATATATTTAAATTTATTTAAATAAAATAGTTAATAAATTGTTTCAGAGTATCACAAACATAATTAATTTTAATTTCTCATTTTATGATAATGTTGGAGAAGCTTAAGGAACCCTAACTGCCTCTTGATGTGCGTCAATCTCTTCTTCTCGGGCCCATCTCTCCCTCTTCTCTGGTCCATCGCTCTTTCTCATGTTCTCAGTTACCCTCGTGAATGGCGCTTATTAGTTCTTTGAAACCTTCTCTTCGGTCTGTCATTAATGCAAAATAATCACCACACAGAAAATGAGGTAATTACAAATTATTACTGATAGTTTCTTTTAATTTTAATTATAAAAAGTAATTAGTATATAAGATTTTTGTTTTGTATATAAGATAGTTGCAAAATAACTAATAGTTTCAGAGGTGTTAATAGTAATTGAATTCAGGTTGTTAATACAAAAGCTGAGGAGAAAAACCAAGGTGTTGGTGGAAGAATAGTACTGAGGCAGTTTCTTGAGATAGGGACTAATGGAACAGCACAAATTGATGATAGAGTATCAAATTCTTCATTTGTTGAAAGAACAAGCTTAAACACTTTTAAGATAGTTAATTAGTTAGTTAATATTATACTTAATTAGTTAATTAGCTTGTATATTACTTTTCCGCCCTTTTCAAATTCAAACTTGTATAAGAGATAACTCTCTCCTTATTTGTATGGTTGAGCTAATTTTCACCTTTTACAATGAACATTATCTCCTCCTGTTACCTTTCATTTCTTGATTTTAGCTTCTTTATGTTAAACTGCAATTATCCCAATATGGTATCATTCTCCATCTGACTCATCTTCCACAATCGTCTCTCTGATCTTTTCATCTTTTTCTTCCTCATTGCACCGCCGAGGAATCAACCTCCAGATCCTATTTTTGATCCAAATTCGCCATATTTCGTTCATCCCAATGACAGTCGCAGCTCAGTCACGGTTTCTCCGAAACTTACCGGCTCCAACTACCATTCTTGGGCGCGTTCTATGAAGAGAGCTCTCGGTGGCAAGTTGAAGCTTGAATTCATTGACAGAAGCATTCCTCCTCTGATCGACACATTCAATCACTCGTTTCGAGCTTGAAATTGTTGTAACATGCTGGTACATTCTTCGCTTATGAACTATGTTTCTGAATCTATCGCTCAATCGATCGTTTTTATGGAAAATGTTGTTGATGTATGGAACGATCTAAAAGAACGATTATCACAAGCTGATCTCATTCGTATTTCTGAATTACAACAAGAAATTTTTAATCTCAAGCAAGAAGAAAAATCTGTAACTGAATTCTTTTTCTGACCTAAAGGTTATTTGGCAAGAACTCAATTTATATCTACCTTTACCTATGTGTACTTTCCAAATTCAATTTGCTTGTGAAGCTATGCGTAGTGCTAGATCAAACCACAAACTGTTGCATATCATTAGGTTTTTGACTGGCCTAAATGATAATTTTGTTATGGTTAAATATCAAATTCTGTTAATGGAATCGTTGCCTCTTCTTAATAATATCTTTTCCATGATTATCCAACATGAAAGGAAAAATCAGATACATGTTCCCAATGATGAATCTTAAGCATTGATTAATGCTGCTGACTCCAAAAGGTTTTCTTCTAAGTACAATTCCTTCAAGGCTGATGCTCGCGTATGTACTTTCTGTAGCAAAACCAATCATACTGTTGAGAATTGCTTCAAGAAACATGGAGTTCCACCATATTTACAGAAACAATATTCCAACTCTAAGACTAATGCTAGCTCTTCAGAAGGAGACCAAGGATCTACTTCAAATTCTCTTCACATGAAGAGTGGTACTTCACCCATGACTCAGGATCAGTTCACTACCTTAATGGATTTAATTTAGAAGTCTGGCCTCTATTAAGTTGCAGTGAGTGCCTCTTCTAATCAAGTAGCTACTGCTGATTCATCAGCAGGTAATGTTCAACTTCGTTCATCCATTCATAACCATAGTTCTTGGATAATTGACTCATCTGCTAGTGATCACATATGTGGATCTCCTTGTTGGTTCCAAAGCAATATTGTTATTCCTCCTATTAATGTTAGGTTACTTAATGGCCATTCCTTACTTGCCAAATATTCTAGCACTGTCAGTTTTACCCCTTATTTTTTTGTATCCAATGTTTTGTTCATTCCTAAATTTTCCTTGAACTTGTTGTTTGTCTCAAAGTTGTGTGAAAATTCAAAATGTAATGTCAAGTTTTCTGGTTCTCATTGTTATATTCATGACACCACATCATTGAAGATGACTGGTTCAGCTGAAAGGAGGGATGTCTTATATTACTTAAATATAGAAAATAAGCCTTTCCTTAATCACATTAATAATGTTTCTATTAACTCTGTTTCTCTACCTGATAAAGCCTTATGGCATTTTAGGCTAGGACACTTGTCTCAAAACAAATTGCATGCTTTAAATTCTTTGTATCCCTTCATTGTTGTTAATAATAAAGATGTTTGTGACAATTTCAACTATGCTAGACAAAGACACCACGTATTAATCCAAAACCTTAAAACATCGAGTCTATGAATCTTATCACTTATAAAGTATTCAACATTCACTTTTTTCATCTGATGCGGGACTCATACTCACACATGACATACCAACAATCTTCCCCTCAAGTGGGAAACAATCCATTCTTATGGGTATGCTCCCCCTAAAATGGAAGCTTTTTTCATCCATATCTACTTGCACCTCGTTGTATGGTCTCAACGGAACAGACCTCTTGAACACTCTTGCCAAAAAGACTTTCAATACAAGGAACTCTAGTCGAACTAGGATCTGATACCATTGTTGGGTCATGAGGGGGGGTCTTAGGATCATCAAATTGCCCTTTAGGAGCAACCACACAAGTGAGAAAAACACCATATATTAACCCAAAACCTTAATGCATTAAGTTTATAGGTCTTCTTACTTATATAATGTTCAACATTCACTTTTTCTTCCGACATGGGACTCATACTTGCACTAGATATATCAACATTTACTACTAACAAATCATACCAAGCAATAATTTTATAGACTATTTAATCACCTCCTACATTCTCAAAATTTCAATAATCATCAACACAAATCAATTTTTTATGTAAAAATTTTCCCATGTTCAAACGAGATCCATAAAACCTTTTCTTAGTAATATTCAACAAAGTCATGCAGTTAAATCAAATCCACTTTTATCTACCTGATAAAGCCTTATGGCATTTTAGGCTAGGGCACTTGTCTCAAAACAGCTTGTCTGCTTTACATTCTTTGTATCCCTTCATTGTTGTTAATAATAAAGATGTTTGTGAAATTTTCCACTATGCTAGACAAAGACACCACGTATTAATCCAAAACCTTAAAACATTGAGTCTATGAATCTTATCACTTATAAAGTATTCAAAGAAAACTCTCTTGTAATGTTAGTACAAATAGAGCTCTGCACCCTTATGACATGATTCATTTTGATACATGGGGACCATTAGCTATCAAATCCTTACGTGACTACAGTAGATATACCTGGATAACTCTAATGAAAACCAAATCTGACAGCCGGACCGCTTTCCACCCGGGTCCTCTTTCTTTGTATCAGGTCGGCATTAGGATCGACCTCTTGAACCTCTGGGATCTCGTCCGACGCGGCCCCCGAGCTGGGCGACGAATCCACCCTCACCACCTGAGGAGCGCCCAGACTATGTGGCGGGCCCATCCTCGTTGCCTGGGGAGCCTTCACGACCCTCCTACCCCGCTTCTGGTCGCAAGACAGCTTCAAGAGTCTTTCCCGTCGACCGACCATCGAACCTGCACAAAATAAAAGACGGGTTAGTGTCGAGCAAGTTCATAAATAAATGACGAGCAAAGAAATTCAAGCAATAAACGACCTAGCAGACGAGCAGCCTGTCTGAACGTCTGACACTCCACGAGTGCCTTAGTATCAATCGGTCGGGACTCAAATGTCGGATAACCCTCTTCATCCAAGACATCTTCCCCTTCCCTCGTGGCCCACCGGGCGGGGTGGAAGCTGTCGACGAACCGACAAAGAGTGGCGTACGCCTCCTCGTCCTCCGAACACATGTCGCCCGCAGCGGTATGATAGTATCCAGTCCCGTGCTCGTAATGCCTAAACATCCAATTCACGGGGAACTTGGCTGTGCGGGCCATCACGGGATACCCATCGTTGTCTAAGACCGCCTCCCCGTCATCGTCGCTTATGGGCGCCTCCTCCTCGTACAGGGATCCTAAAGCAGACGTGGTAACTGGCCTCACGACATACCACTTGTCTTTAAAACCCCTTACGGAGTCCATGTACATCTTGAATAGTCTCCTCGACTGTTTTAAGGAGACCCAACTGTGTTTCCCTCCTCGGGACTGGCGCTGCAGATGAAAAATTCTGAATAAGAGAGGTATCGTCGCCCCAATCCTCAGAAAGCGACATGTCAACTCAAACGCCCGGATAAAGGCGAGTGAGTTCGGGTGTAGCTGCGACGGGGCCAGCCCCAGATGGGCGAAGACCCCGGTCTGAAAGTCACTAAAGGGCAGCTGCAGCCCAAGATCTTTGAACGCGATCTCGTACATTGGGAAACTATACTCGGGGTACACCGAGCAGATCCGGGCATTGGAGGTCGGTCGCGTAACAACAAAATTCTTCTGAAAATCAGGCTGACTGTGGCCCGCCTCAAGGACACCATATGGCTTTCGGTCACGTCGGCTATATATCGACGCGATTCCTCGGGGCTCGGCGCCCACCCAATCCAACAGAGGGTCGTCGACAGTATCGATCAAACTCACCGCCTCATCGGCACTTTATTCCTCTTGCTCGGGGCGTCCAGAGGAGCACGACTCGTCCGCCATGGTTACCTGCAGAGCACGGGAAACCAGTCAATTGGGCACGAAACCATACGCTTGACGTAGCGGACCAGATGTAGTGTACGACAAACCACGTCATTCCATGCACGACCACAAAAGTTAGTTTGCAACAAGAAAGCAGTCGCCTCCCCGACGTCCAGATAACTCGATGGGCCCTTCTCCAAACCGCCTGAGCAAACCGACAATGCGGCCACTCTCCAACATGTCGACCCAAGGTATGAACATGGCGAGCAACATCATGAAACCTACGGCCAGAACCATGAACATACCGGGCACGATCATGAATCAGGCGCCCTGGATCATGAAGACCCCGGGCAGCGCTGCAGATTATTACCTAAAACTATGAATCTACCGGCCACGAGCATGTGTTTGCCGGTCCTAAGCATGAATGTGTCGAGCTAAACATGAGTTTACCGGGCTAGTCCCACGCGCACAGTCCCTAAAACGTCTACAACGCTGAAAATCATGCATTACAACAGGAAAATAAAGAAGATAAGTCACTTACTTGGAATCAAGAAGTGGATTCGGCTACGGAGGAAAAGAATCTGTAACAGGAGATCGCAGCTATGAAAAATTTGGAAGAACAGCAGCAGTAGGAGCGCAAAGAGTAGAAACGTGTTATGGGGCCCAAGGTTCCTATTTATAGTGATGACGTGGAATACCAAACGTCACCTCGGGCAACCACGGAGTTTCTATCCTCGACGCACTGCTCCCAACGCAATGATGACCCTATCTTCATAGGGTGGCGGCACAGTTACCGAAAGATACCTCGTGTGCTCGACAGACACGCGCCGGCAAGGATCCTCTGAGCATTCACCGCGAAAGATTTGTCTCCGAGCACGACACGGAGAGGCCCTCGAGGGCCTGCATCTCTGACCCGGGCGCGAGACCCCGAAGCGGAAACGACCTGAGATCAAGCCATGGCTCCTAACAAAGGAACCACGACTTGGGGGGCTCCTGTTCTGGATTGGGCCCGACAGGCCCAATAGCATTGCTAAGGCCCAATCCAAATGGACTTGCTGAGGACCACGCCGACCAAAGGGTCACAGTCGTGCCCGACGTGCTCCGTGAGGTCACTTGCTCGACCTCTACATCTCCAACTCGACATCCTGCTGTCCAGCTCGACATCACCTCGAGCACCCCCAACTAGGGCAGACTCAGTCCACTGCACTCCCAACGAGACCCCAAAAAGACTGCGTCTCCGTCCGCCCGCACTTCACGCAGAACATCCAGGAAGGGGACCACGTGCGGGTCCCCACTACGTACGTAGAACCTGGCAGTTCCTCCGTTGGGCCAAACCTGCCCGGCCCAACGGAGGAACCTTGGCCCAGCGCTGGGGGCTATAAATACCCTCTGTTTCCAGAGGGTCAGGTATTCATCATTCTACCCATACACTTACTATTTCCTGCTCGTGCTTCTACTTACTTCAGCATCGGAGTGTCTTGCAGGTACCCCCCCACCTCGTTCAAAACTTTCAGCTCGGAGCCAGCCGTGACGGTCCATTTCTGATCAGGTTAGATCAGTACTAATACTTTCTCTTTGCATAACCAAACCCCTTACCTCAATCTCTATTTTACTTTGAGTTTATTCACTCTTTTCTCATTCCTTTGGATAAAATAAAAGTGCGGTGGTGACTTTCACTGATTTGCGAATTAAGTCAATCTAATGACTTAGTCTCAATATTTCTACCTCTACAGTTACAACTATACACTACCTAACAAAGATTGTTCAATCTTTATTATAGGTATTTCCAATCGTTTTTATATGTGTTATTTGTAGTAGTGATTTAACATGAACCAACACATATGAAGTTGAAAATCAAAAGCAACTTAGAAAAATAAAGACTATTGTCCAACATATCAAGCAAGATATGAATAATCGGGAACATGTCTCCAAGCAGCCTCACTTTCCTCGACCATCACCAACTAAACATAAATATGAGGCACCTAGACAAGTGTAGGTCGTAAAAAAACCTTAAGACAATCATCCCTAAATTATAAAAAGACAAAGAATGAATTAGAAAAAATCAACAAATATTAAGCCTCACTTTTCTTTGATTATCACCAAATAGTGCCCTCTTAAAACCAAAGACAATTCTTGTTGCTTGAGCTTCACAAATCCACTACTACAAAAATACTATTCATAACGGTAGTGTAATGCATATAATAATGGTTGTACATCGTTGTTACGCAACATGTTATTGTAATTATGTTGCTTTCCATCACATACGTGTGACCATGGTAATAAACTAGGTAGCACGCTACCTATCACAATGGTTATTTCTAACTACGGTTGTGATATATATATATATATATATATATATATATATATATATATATATATATATATATATATATATATATATATTATATATATATATATATATATATATATATAGAGAGAGAGAGAGAGAGAGAGAGAGAGAGAGAGAGAGAGAGAGAGGTCATGGGTTCAAAATCCAGCAACTGGAATTTAATTAGAATAAAAATTAATATTTGATCACGGTTATAAAAGATAACTGTTGTGGTATGTATACATGAGTTTATTACAAAATATATGGATTTATTGTTTTTCCCTACACCTTATTAAACATATACAATAATTTAAATTGATGTATAATATAATAATATGAAAATTTTAAATTATTTTTGAAAAAAAAAACTTAAACGAACCACAATTTTTCGAATATCATGCATCTCGTAAATCATCTCTCGCTCTTTAACATAGAGAATTTGATTCAATGATCTAAGTTCTTCATATCAATGATTCATTCTCTTCTAGTTTATTTTAAAAAGCATTCATCTTCTTACTAATTCAGATTCATCATCATCATTGTCATCCTAATAATAATCATCATCTTTTAAAATAATAATGATTATGATAGTGATGATGATGAGTCTGAATTTTTTAACAAATTCATGCTTTTCAAAATAAACTAGAAGAGAAGGAATCGTTGCTATGAAGAACTTTGGATATTGAACCAAATTCTATATGTTAAAGAATGATATAAGAATTACGAGATATATGCAATTCAAAAAACATTGATTGATCTAAGTCGGTTTTCAAATATAACTTAATTTTTAGGTTATATTTATAAATTAATTTAAATGAAGCATGTTTGGTGAAACAAGTAATCTATATAATATGATAAACTCAACTGAATCTTGTGTCAATCTAATAAGAAATTAATGCTGCAAGATTCACAAAAACAAAATATTGCTAAGTCGCAAGAAGGTGTTTTCTTGTGACTTGATAATGTTTTGTTCTTATTTTGAGAAACATTTATCAACCCCAAAAACATACAACAACATTTATCAACAAACAACAACAACATACAACATATATCAACTAATAAAATGTTTCACGAACGTACCTTTTAGTGAAAAGATTCATGGAAAATAAAGACACAAAGAAATATAAGGCAAATGAAGCTTTCCATAATAGAAATATAACGATAATGAAGAAAAGCGTATGGGAAAACATAGATAGAAGGGAAGTACCTATACATAGAAAATGGGAAGAAAGTGTATGGATAACATGGAAGAAAGCTTATGAAAATAGAAGCAAGAAGAAAAATAAAACTTATGAACTTGATTACCTTTAAATATGAAGAAACTTACGAGGACGTGTTTGCTTCATGTGAAAGAGGGAGATGTTACAATTTTATTTTGAGATGATGACTATTTGTGTTGAAGCTAGATAACGTCAATATATATATATATTATAATATAATTATATTATATATATTATATATTATATATATATTTTATATATATATTAATATATATAGTAATATATATATATTATATTATATATAATATATATATATATTTATATAGTATAGATATTATAGTTAATATATGATATATGTATTATATAGTATATAGTATTATATATATATATATCTATGTATATATATAATATTTATCATTACGACTGTTATAAAATGTAAATTCTATCATACATTTCTAGTAATAATATGGTAAATAAGTATTTTAATATTAATATATTTAAAAAACTATAAAGGACAAGCCCTTTAGTAGACAGTGTATCACATTAGGCATTTATTGTTGGGTGCATGAGGGGATATGAGGATCATCACATTGCGCTTTAGGAGCATCACACAGCAGTGAGAAAGACACACGTATTAATCCAAAACCTTAAAGTGTAGAGTCTATGGGTCTTATCACTTATAAATGATTCAACATTCACTTTTTCCATCTGATGCGGTACTCATACTCACACATGATATATACAACAATCTTTCCCTCAAGTGGAAATCAATCCATTCTTATGGGTATAGCTCCCCTAAAATGGAAGCTTTTTCATCCATATATACTTGCACCTCGTTGTATGGTCTCAACATAACAGATCTCTGAACACCCTTTGCCAAAAAGACTTTCGATACAAGGAACTCTAGTCGAATTGAGCTCTGATACCATTGTTGGGTCATGAGGGGGGAGGGGGGTCTGAGGATCATCACATTGGACTTTAGGACGAACCACACAAGTTGAGAAAGACACCAATATTAACCCAAAACCTTAATGCATTGAGTTTATAGGTCTCTTACTTCTTATAAATGTTCAACTTCACGTTTTTCATCTGACATAGGACTCATATTCACACTAGATATATCAATATTTACTACTAATAGAATCATACCAAGCAATAATTGTATAGACTATTTAATCACCGCCTACATTCTCAAAATTTCAATAATCATCAACACAAATCAAATTTTTATGTAAAAATTTACCCATGTTCAAACGAGATCCATAAAACCTTTTCTTAGTATTAGCAACAAGTCATGCAGTTAAATCAAATCCACTTTTCAATTAGGTAAATATAAAATCAAAAAATTTCTTAATGATAATTATTGAATCCTAAATCAAACCTATAATCTCTTTTTTAGAAAAATTAAACTTCTTATCATTCCCTATTGGATGCGATTTCT